>OZ005734.1:253377086-254596253 GCA_963930755.1 Eudasyphora cyanicolor
TCCACTCCTTCTAGTACCTCCCCCACAAAGGGTTAAAATGTTGTGAAATATTGATTCTTTAATAACTGCTATGCTACTTATTCGAATCTTTTGAAATTCCACACATAGTATTAGCTTAGTAGTCGTTATCAACTCGAGAAAAATGGGCGAAGTCGCCACGTCCCTTTTGGTACCTCCCATACAAATGCACCATTTTGCACCAAAAGTTAACAGCTTATAACATTAATAACAGTGTATAAAAATACTTAAAATTTTGTACAGTATTATGCTTTTATATTGCCTACAGTCCAGGGAAAAATGGGTGTTGTTGTCACGCCCCTTTTGGTACCTCCCACACAAAGGTACCTTTTTGCACCAAAAGTTAACAGCTTATAACATTAAAACCAGTGTATAAAAATACTTGCAATTTTGTACAGTGTAATGTTTTTATAGTGTCTATAGCCCTGTGAAAAGTGGGCGTTATTGCCACGCCCCTTTTTGTACCTCCCACACAAAATGCCCAAATCATACCACAATTTAATGTCTCAAAACGTTTAAACCAGTACACATAAATGCTTATAAGTCGGCACAGTGCAATGAATTTAAAGTATCTAATGTTCAGCAAAAAAAAAAGTGTATTTGATAAACACCTTCTGGTACCTCCCACACAAATTGACAGAATAATTCGAGTAATATTCATTACATTACTCACAAAGTGAGGGTATACCTTAGTCGGTTTACCCGACTGAAACTTCCTTACTTGTTTAGCATAACTTGAGAACCATTTATCCTAATTGATTCGGGATCGCTTTAAAGAATCCCAAAGTTAAGTATCCTTCATCTCCGTCTAATATCATCAAAGATATCTAACAAGATATTGCAAAAAATCACATTGTTTTGAGCAAATTCAAAACAGAATTTAACTGAAACCACTTAAAAACATCGAAAAATGCAATATAATTATATTTGCTATTATTTTGTCATTTTATTCTTGACTTGAAAATTTTTTAGAAAATTTTGTAGAAAATACACTTTTACCTCTCTCTGTTTTATTAAAAATGTAACATGCAGAAATCGCTACATTATAGAAAATGTTTTCAAAATTGGTACATATTTTTGAAAAATGTTAGTAAAAATTAAATTTTTTTGAATTCCAATGAACATTTAAAATATTTAAAAAATTACATAGTACATTTTATCGAATTACACTTTTATATAAAATTATGTCGAAATTGAGTTTTATCGAAAATTCCTCCAGAATTGACAATTTTGTTTTTATCTAGAAAATCTTGCCTAAATTAATATATTCTTTCAAATTTCTTTAAAAAATTATAGTAATTGTAGGTTTGGTGAAAAATTACAGCAAAATTAAAAAAAATATATTTTTTTAAGAAACTACATTTTCGTTGAAAATTTAATATGTAGAAATCGCAGCATTATATCGCGAATTTTTAATTTCCGCGGGCTACGTACATTTGATTTTTGATATTTTTGTAGCGTTATGTTGGTACTCATGTCCATTACTTATGCTGACAAGGTCGGCCATTTTGAATGTTTAGTTAATTTTTGACAGCTGTTGTGCTTGGATGTATTTTAACGTGTGTTCGATTTTTATCTAGTATTTCAGAATATATAAGGGTCATTGCGATAATAATTTGGAATAATTGGTAAATAGGTAGGAACATGTATATGTTGCTGTATCTAAATCTGAATCGATTATCGCTAAATTAAGCAATATTCGTTCCTAAATTAAGAAACATCTTTCTGTCAAATCGGCGTATATACACTATGTCAACTTAGCGTGTTTTAGATACCGATATATATACATATTTTTTTAAAAATTTACATATGGTTAAAAATAGTTACTTTTTAAGTTCCGCTATACATTTAAATTTTCTGCGAAATTTCATAGAAATTGCGAAAATTGCAAATATACATTTCATCGAATTAAAGTTCATTGCAAATTCCTTTAAAATTTAAAATATTATATTTTTCTAGAAAAATTTATTGTTAATTTGGGGGGAATATTAAATTTTATACGATTTTATTATGTAGATTTGACAGCATTCTGGAAAAATGTAGTACATATTAAAAAAAATTCGGTCAACTTGTAATCCTAATTTAAATTTTCTAAAAAAAATTCGTTAAAATAGCATTATTTTGGGAATCATTGTCGAAAATGTAATTTTATTCTAAATTTAGTTTTTCCAGATAATTTTGTAAAATTTCATACTTTTAGAAAAATTTGGCTCGAAATTTCATATTTTTAGAAAATTTAATTTTTTCCTGAAACATTTCTTTGAAATTGCATTTTCCAGTAAATTTCCTTTACCGGCCATATAGTCAACGACCTTCATCGTCATCGTCCTTTTAAATGGTCATCGCCCTTTAATCCAAAGGTGACTTTGTTTCGATTATCGGCATTAAATCTTGTAAGTGGATTTTAATCCCCTGATCGACATTTAATCTCAAATCCGGCCATTGACTTTTTATCCGTCCAATGGCCCTTAATCCGTCCATGGCATATTGGGAGGGAAAGAGATATAATTCTGCCGTTTTTTAATCAGACAACAAATTACGACCAAACATGGTATGTTTGCAGAAGATGTATTAGAGAAGTTAAGTTTTCACTGGAATTTGACCGTTGTTTTTGGTTTTAATGTTAAGTTTTGGGCTTTGGTGTTTTCTGACAAATATAGTAAAACTAGCTGGACCCGGTCCACTTCGTTGCCCCAGACTTCAGATTTCCGATTCCGTCAATTTTTTAACGAATTACGTAGACTGCCATCAAATGCATATTTAAAAAATTACAACACTCTCGCTAACAAATTGTTCAAGGTATTTCAATTTCAGAAATTTGCTTATAAGGGTGGGGCCACGCCCATTGGTCCGATCCCAACCCTTTTGGACCATTCACGTAGACTATCACCAGATCGATATGCAAAAAATTACAGCACTCTCGATAAAAAATTGTGCAAGATATGACTCTCAATTTCAAAATTTGGCTTATACTCAAAATTTGGCAACGTCCATTGGTCTGATCCCGCCTATTTTTGGTCGAATCACGTAGACTGTCATCAGATACATATACCCAAAATTGCAGCGCTCACTTAAACAAATTGTGCAAGATATCTCAATTTAAAAATTAGGCTCCTATGGGCGGTGCCGCCCTTTTTTGTGTAATCACGTAGACTGCGTGAGTTGCACAAAATCACAGCACTCTCGCTAACAAATTGTGCATGATATCTCAATTTCAAAATTTGGTTTATATGGGCGGGGACAGGCCCATTGATCCGCTCCCGCCACTTTTTAGAACATTCACGTAGGCTATCATACATATGCAGAAAATTACAGAACTATCGCTAAACAATTGTGTAAGACATCTCAATTTCAAAATTTAGTTTATATGGGCAGGGCCACGGCCATTGATCCGATCCCGACCCTTTTTGGACCAATAACGTAGACTACCACCAGACATCACTCTCGCTAAAAATTGTGCAAGATATGTGTCTCAATTTCAAAATTTGGCTTATATAGGCGGGGCCACGTCCATTGGTCTGATCCCGCGAATTTTTGGGCGAATCGCGTAGACTGTCATCAGATACATATGTCCAAAACTGCAGCACTCTCGATAATAAATTGTGCAAGATATTTCAATTTCAAAATTTGGCTTATATGGGGGGGATCACGCCCATTGTTCTGATCCCGCCCATTTTTGGACCAATCACGTAGACTGCCACCATATACATATACACAAAATTCCAGCACTCTCGCTATCAAATTGTGCAAAATATCTCAATTTCAAAATTTGGCTTATATGGGGGAGCCACGCCTATTGGTCCGAACCCACCCATTTTTGGACCAATCATGTAGGTCGCCAACGGATATATATATACAAAATTCCAGGTCTCTCGGTAACAAATTGTGCAAGATATAACATTTTTAAAATTTGGGTTATATGGGCGGTGCCACGCCCATTGGTCCGATCCCGCCCATTTTTGGAAAAATCACGTGGACTGCTACCTAATACATATTCACAACATTGCAGCACTCTCGCTAGCAAATTGTGCAAGATACCGAAATTTCAAAATTTGGTCTATGTGGGCGGGGCCACGCCCATTGAGCCGATCCCGCCCATTTTTGGACCAATCACGTAGACAGTCACCAGATACATATACACAAAATTCCAGCACTCTCGCTAACATATTGTGCAAGATATATCAATTCCAAAATTTGGCTTATATGGGCGGGGCCAAGCCCATTGGTTCGATCCCGCCCATTTTTTACCAATTACGTAGATTGCCACCAGATACATATACGCAACATTGCAGCACTCCCGCTAGCAAATTGTGCAAGATATCAAAATTTCAAAATTTGGTGTATGTGGGCGGGGCCACGCCCATTGGTCCGATACCGCCCATTTTTGGACCAATCACGTAGACTGTCACCAGATACATATGTACAACATTGCAGCACTCCCGCTAGCAAATTGTGCAAGATATCAAAATTTCAAAATTTGGTCCATGTGGGCGGGGCCACGCCCATTGGTCCGATCCCGTCAATTTTTGGACCAATCACGTGGACTTTCACCAGATACATATGTACAACATTACAGCACTCTAGCTAGCAAATTGTGCAAGATATATCAATTTCAAAATTTGGCTTATATGGGCGGGGCCACGACCATTCGTCCGATCCCGTCAATTTTTTTACCAATTACGAAAAATGCCACCAGATACATATACACAATATTGCAGCACTCCCGATAGCAAATTGTGCAAGATATCGAAATTTCAAAATTTGGTCTATGTGGGCGGGGCCACGCCCATTGGTCCGATCCCGCCCATTTTTGCACCAATCACGAAGACTGTCACCTGATACATATACACAAAACTACAGAACTCTCGCTAATAAATTGTGGAAAGTATTTAAATTTCAAAATTTGGCTTGTATGGGCGGGGCCACGCCCATTGGTCCGATTCCGCCCATTTTTTGAAAATTCACATAATCTGACACTAAATGCATAAACACGAAATTTCAGCACTCTAGCTAAATATTTAGCTAGATACATATGTACAACATTGCATCACTCCCGCTAGCAAATTGTGCAAGATATCAAAATTTCAAAATTTGGTCCATGTGGGCGGGGCCACGCCCATTGGTCAGATCCCGCCAATTTTTGGACCAATCACGTGGACTGTCACCAGATACATATGTACAACATTACAGCACTCTAGATAAAAAACTGTGCAAGATATATCAATTTCGAAATTTGGCTTATAACGGCGGGGCCACGCCCATTGGTCCGATCCCGCCCATTTTCTGACCAATTACGTAGAATGCCACCAGATACATATACACAGCATTGCAGCACTCCCGATAGCAAATTGTGCAAGATATCAAAATTTGGTCTATGTGGGCGGGGCCACGCCCATTGGGCCGATCCTGCCCATTTTTGGACCAATCACGCAGACTGCCACCATATATATATACACAAAATTTCAGCACTCTCGCTAACATATTGTGCAAGTTATATCAATTTCAAAATTTGGCTTATATGGGCGGGGCCAAGCCCATTGGTCCGATCCCGCCCATTTTTTTGACCAATTACGTAGAATGCCACCAGATACATATACGCAACATTGCAGCACTCCCGCTAGCAAATTGTGCAAGATATCAAAATTTCAAAATTTGGTCTATGTGGGCGGTGCCACGCCCGTTGGTCCGATCCCGCCCATTTTTGGAGCCATCACGTAGACTGCTACCATATACATATACATAACATTCCAGCACGCTCGCTAACAAATTGTTCAAAATATCTCAATTTCAAAATTTGGCTTATATGGGCGGGGCCACGCCCAGTGGTCCGATTCCGCCCATTTTTGGAAAATTCACATAATCTGACACTAAATGCATAAACACGAAATTTCAGCACTCTAGCTAAAAATTTTTCTCAATACCAAAATTTGACCCATATGGGCGGGTCCACGCCCACTTAATATATCGAAAATTCAAGTACCCTATTTTCAGCACCCCGTACACATGTACATTCTGTGAAAATTTCAAGATGATCGGTCAAGCCGTTTAGACGTCTATACGGAACAAACAAACAAACAAACATACAAACAAACAAACAAACAAACCCACAAACAGACACTCTCTTTTATATATATAGACTAGCTGAGCCCGGTGCGCTTCGCTGCCCATGTCAAAATTAGCGCTGTAGAAACTGTATTTTATATCCGATCACTACGAAATTCGGCAGAAAGAGGTTTCTTATTACATGAAGGAATACTGGCAAATTAGGAGAAAATCGGCTCAGATTTAGATATAGTCCCCATATATATGTTACCCCCGATTTGAAATTCAAGCGCTGTAGAAACTGTATTTGATATCCGATCAGAAAGAAATTCGGCAGAAAGAGGTTTCTTATTACATGAAGGAATACCGCAAAATTCGGAGAAAATCGGTTCAGATTTAGATATAGCCCCCATATATATGTTACCCCCAATTTGACATGTAAGCGCTGTAGAGACTGTGTTTAATATCCGATCAGTAGGAAATTCGACAGAAACAGGTTTCTATTTTACATGAATGAGTATTCAAGGAAAATCGATTCAGATTTATATATAACCTCCATATATATGTTCCTCGAGATTTGGTTACAAAGCGCTATAGAAGTTGTACTTTACTTCCGATCATTACAAAGTTCTCCAGAAAAATGTTTCTCAATGTAGGAACGAATATTGCTTAATTTAGCGATTATCGGTTCAAAATACATTTACCAATTATTATCGCCATGACCCTCATCGTATTGTTAGGGAGGTGTAGGGTATTATATAGTCGGCCCCGCCCGACTTTCTGCCTTTCCTTACTGGTATTAGTAATAAATTCACTGAATGAAAAAATACCGAATTCAGTGGAAAGTCTAGAAAATAGAAATGCATACTTATAAAGTTTCCAAATTCTTGTTGCATTGGTCACGCATCACATTATCATATTGCGATTGTATTGGAGTGAGCAGCTGTAATTATCGCATACCGAGCATTTTTGTTCATGTATTTCCTATATAATACTTGCAAGATATATCAAAATATGGGCTGTGCCACGCCCACTGGTCCTATTCCGCCCATTTGTAAGCCAATCACGTAGACTGCTACCAGATACATATACGAAAAATTTCACCCCTCTCGCTAACAAAATGAGCAATATAATTCAATTTCAAAATTTGGCTTATATGGGCGGTGGCAGATCCCGCCAATTTTTGGACCAATCACGTGGACTGTCACCAGATACATATGTACAACATTACAGCACTCTAGATAAAAAATTGTGCAAGATATATCAATTTCGAAATTTGGCTTATAAGGGCGGGGCCACGCCCATTGGTCCGATCCCGCCCATTTTCTGACCAATTACGTAGAATGCCACCAGATACATATACACAACATTGCAGCACTCCCGATAGCAAATTGTGCAAGATATCAAAATTTGGTCTATGTGGGCGGGGCCAAGCCCATTGGGCAGATCCCGCCAATTTTTGGACAAATCACGCAGACTGCCACCATATACATATACACAAAATTCCAGCACTCTCGCTAACATATTGTGCAAGTTATATCAATTTCAAAATTTGGCTTATATTTGCGGGGCCAAGCCCATTGGTCCGATCCGGCCCATTTTTGGACCCATCACGTGGACTGCCACCAGATACATATGTACAACATTACAGCACTCTAGCTAACAAATTGTGCAAGATATACCAATTTCAAAATTTGGCTTATATGGGCGGGGCCACGCCCATTGGGTCGATCCCGCCCATTTTTGGACCAATCACGTAGACTGCTACCGTTTACATATACACAAAATTCCAGCACTCTCGCTAACAAATTGTGCAAAATATCTCAATTTAAAAATTTGGCTTATATGGGCGGGGCCACGCCCATTGATCGGATCCCGCCCATTTTTGGAAAAATCACGTGGACTGCTACCAGATACATATACACAACATTGCAGTACTCTCGCTAGCAAATTGTGCAAGATATCGAAATTTCAATATTTGGTCTATGTGGGCGGGGCCACGCCCATTGGGTCGATCCCGCCCATTTTTGGACCAATCACGTAGACTGCCACCATATACATATACACAAAATTCCAGCACTCTCGCTAACAAATTGTGGAAAATATTTGAATTTCAAAATTTGGCTTATATGGGCGGGGCCACGCCCATTGGTCCGACTCCGCCCATTTTTGGAAAATTCACATTATCTGCCACTAAATGCATACACAAAAAATTTCAGCACTCTAGCTAAAAAATTTTCTTAATATCAAAATTGGACCCCTATGGGCGGGTCCACGCCCACTTGATATATCGAAAATTCAAGTACCCTATTTTCAGCACCCCCTTCACATGTACATTCTGTGACAATTTCAAGATGATCGGTCTAGCCGTTTAGACGTCTATACGGAACAAACATACAAACAAACAAACCCACAAACAGACACTCTCTTTTATATATATAGATTTTATGGGCAACATTTTTTGTAGAACATTGCATCCCTAGCCTCCCCATTTTTAGAAGTGTTTTTTTTTCGTTTTTTTCATATAGGGACAGAAATTACATATCAACAAAAACACATATTCAACAAAAATGTTCTCCGAAATATTTTCTATAAAATTGTTGAACACCAAAAAAATATTTTGTTCCAAAATAGTGAAATACAAACACTTTTGAGGTACAATGTGGCCTTTTTGGGATATTTAGGATGTACTCGTTCAAATTGTACTCGTATTGATATGTTTACAAAAGTTTTTCAGATTTACCGTGGCTACATTGGCTATTGCCCACTATTGCCCAGTGTTATCGATTTTTAGTCCGGTCATTGACCTTTAATCCGACCTTAATCCTCTCACCGACCTTTAATCCGGTCGCTGATTTTCAATCCCATCAGTGGACCTTAATCCGGCCATCAGCTTTTTATACAGTCTATGGTAATTAATTCAGTAAGTGCATTTTTATGCGCTCATCGACCTTTAATCAAATTAAATTAATCCGCTGATTGAATTAATGGTCGGCGGATTAAGGGTCGCTGATCGAATTTAATGTTGATGACCTATGTTCGTATTAGTGGCCACTGATCGGATTATGTATATGTCGATGGCCGGATTAGAGGTCGATGACCGATGGACGGATTAATGACCATTGACCGGATTAAAGGTCGATGACCACAGATTAAGGACCACTGACGGAATTAAAAGTCGAATTTAGTTTTTATCACCGGATTAATGGTTGAAGACATGATTGAAGCTAGGTGACCAATGATTAAGAACCATTACGGGAATAATTTGAGTTAACCAAAAATTTTCCAAAAAAATTCAATACCGATGAAATTTTTTAGAGAAATTAAATTTCAGTCATTTTGTAGAAAACTTAAATGTAAAAAAAAACTTTAAGAAAACTGTCATTTTATAGGATTTAAAAACAAAAATAAAATTTATTTCTTTAAAAAAAATGGAATTTTGACTGTATATATGTATTTTTGACTGTGTATGTAGTGCAATTTCAACGAAATTTTCTAGAAAAATGCACTTAGGGTGGAAATTTCTGTAAAATTGCATAAACTTCAAAAAATACAATTTTCTAGAGAAATGCATCTTCAAAAAATGTTGTAGAAAATTAAATTTTTATGGATTTTTTAGAAAACGATAAAGTTTGAACAAAATTTTCAAGAAAAATGCAAATTCAACGAAATTTTATATTGTTAAAAATTGTTTATAATTATTATTATTTATATATATATGAATTTTCATACAAAAATTTATTTAATGGTCCAGGGAAAAGCCGGGTGACAAAGACCATATTGCTTGCTATATATAAGTATATGTAGCAAAAGGTTCAAGTTTTAAATAAACCCGTGTTACCACACGCAAAGAAAAAATTCGTTACTCCCAAACGAAAAATTAGACAAACGAATTTCGTTTGTGGTGTATGTTTGTCGCAAACGATTTATGTTTATCTCAAAACCCAAAGAAACGTTTATAGCAAACGGTTAGTGTACTTATCGTAAATGATTTACATTTATTACAAACCCTGTGAAACGTTTAGTGCAAACGGTTATTGTGTTTGTCACAAGCAATGCCTGTTTATCCCAAACCCTGTAAAACGTGTGTTGCAAACAATCATTACGTTTGTCACAAGCAATATCAGTTTAACAATAAATGAGAAAACGATTGTCACAAAAGAATAATTTGATTGAATTATGATATTTAATATGTTTTGTAATATTATGTTTATAATCAAAAATGTCACAATTTTTAGTAAAATGTCCCCGGGAGCTCCCCGACAAACACCTCTGCTATTATTAATTGGCTGCTATCTTCTAATTGGGTTGTAGACAAACTGTAAAAAAGAAAGCATGTATGTTAGAACATATTAAAAATGTAGCGAGATGTTATCTTACCATATATCAAACTTTTTAGTCAAAAGTGAGTTTTATATCAGCAGTTTCCAGAAGTATCCAGTTGTATTGTGCCTGAATAAATTTATTTCACAATTACCATTAGCAGCTTCAGTACCTAAACGTGGGATGATTGATTGTTAATGATTTTAATTTGCTTATTCACAATTTAAGGCGAGTGGAAAAATAACCAGTTAGTCGTTAACAAAAGCAATAGATGGTCTCAGTTTCTGTTAAAATCTATTGTTTTTGTTATTCCGGCTTTCCACAAAGTATTCAATATTTTCATGCAGTGCTCGATCCATTTTTTTGCTATTAACAATTTGGTTATTTTCCCACATGTCTTTTCTTCATTTACCATTTACCTATAACATTAAATTGGAGTCCACAGTATATTTGCGAGATATCGCACCTCCGATAATTTAGATTCTTTGATTTAATTAATTCTTTGAATAAAATCATTTTGAGTTAACTGATAAAAAAATTTTTAATTTTGCCACACACGCGCACAAATACCGAACACCACAAGCGCCAGTACAAAACTAAAGGCCCACCAGCATACGACTCTACGCATGCTGAGTACGATTGCAAATGTTATGAAATTGAATAACAGTGCGGAGGGAGGGATGCAGATAACTAAATATCCACCACCGTTTGTTAATAAAGCAACGCGGACAAACATGTATGCAACGTTGCAACGTTTCTTTTTTTGTGTTTTGTACACACACATCTGCATCTTTTTGCAGAAACACTGCAACGTCGCTTTTTGTGTTGTATACACACACATCGGCATCTTTTGAGTTCTGTACACATACATCTACACATACTATTCTGTCATATAAGTTATAAAAAAAGTTATAAAACCGCACTCTCACAAAATGAAACCAAGTTTAGCTCTTTGTTCTCTCAACTCTCTTTAATATATTCAATCATGTTTAAATACAATATGGTTTCGTAAACGTTTTTCGTTTACCATAAAATAAATTACGAAAATTTTGGAATGAAAGAATGTTCGTTTACAGTAAGAGAAACTACGTTTACGATAAAGTTTTGCATTCACCGCAAAAATTCCAACCGTTACGGGAAAAGTAGAGCGTTTGAGACAAACAAAAATGTTTGCCATAAACGACGCCCAAACGTTTTTTTTCTTTGCGTGCAATTTTCAGCCCGACCAATTAAAATTTGTGGTCTCTATGGCGCTAAGAAGTCAAATCGGGGAGATGATACATATGGAGGCTATACAATTGACCGATATTGCCCTTTTTCAACCCAAGTTACCTGCAGCTATAACAAATATCTGTACCAAATTTCAGTAATATATCTCAATTTTTGTAGATTGAAGCGTGAATGCGACAGACGGACAGTCAAAGGGACAGACGAACATGCCTAATTCGTCTTAGAATTGTACAATTATTAAGAATATATATATTTTATGGAGTCTCAGAGATTTAGAGATGTTACAAACGGGTGACAAAATTAAAATTCCCCTATCCTATGGTGGAGGATAAAAATCGGAGAATTTTGTTGAAAAAAAACATCCATGAAAATGAAAATATCAACTATTTTTGTATTAATTATTGTTCATTTTGTTACATAAGGTAATCAAAAAAAGATTGAAAATAAGTCCTGAATAAAATAAGCTGTGATCCACTGTTTAACACTAAAGCATAGTTGCAGTTAATAAAATTATTATTATTTTTTTTTTTTGGTTCTTGAACAGATGGCAATAGTAATTCCATACATGTTTGTGTACATTTTTATGTACTCGTTCTCGTACTTACTTCCATAATTTTCCCAGAGATTTACTTAATTCGGAATTTTGCAAATGTGGATGTTGTTGAGACATGACACGTCTAGCCGCCTGAGCCCACACCATAAAGGCGTTCATTGGCCGTTTGATGTGCTCCTTCTTGCGATCCGAGGGTTGCCTGCAAAAATACAAAAAAAAAGAAAATGTAAATAAAATGTGCGTTAAAAAATTGTGCCAGCTGAACAAGTGCTGCGCTCGCAGATACTTGTAATTTTATTGTGCCTGTTTTTTTCTTTCTGGTGCGACGTTTTTCACATCCATTCTCAAGTTTTAAACAAATTATTTAAATTTAAAGTAAACGAGCTCCAGCTGCTCCTTTTTGACGGAGATACCGGTGCTGCCGACTGCTGGCATGACGTTTCGGCAGTAATGTTAACAACTGCTCTTGAACACGTTAACTGTTTGCTTACGACTTTTTTATACACTTTGTGACTTTTTCGTGGTGTTTTCTTTTTCAGTGTCATCTGTCCTCGGGCGACGATGGATATATTAAATTTATGATATCGTTTGCAGCACAACGAAATATGAATGGTCCATTAAAACTTTTTGTTTTTCTTTGAAGGTGTAATGTCTAAGGGACAGTAGGATCTTCAATCTAATCATAGTTTAAGGTGAGTAAATAGTATAAAAGTTTACTACAGTTTCTAAAAAAATGGCAAAAATACTTAAATATACGAGTACTAATATTTAAAAATTAATTCAACAAATATTTTTCGAAAATTCAGTTCTCTGCACGATCATTTTGTGTTCCACCCATTTTGCCACCACATTAGAAACCCTGCATAAGCGACATATAATATCGTTAGACTAACACTCAGTTCTGCAACTAGCACCTGTAGCATTAATGGTATGTGTATTGAATGACAGAACACAACGAAGAGGATACCAACAATTCGTCTTGACTTCAATCAAAACACTACCTTCAGTTATTTGTTTTGTTTTTTTACCTTAGCAAACAGAGGTAAAAACAGTATACAGGTATTTGCTAGCACATCACCAGGACAAGAAGTAGGCGATGTGTAACCACACTTGCGGCAGGTGTACTGCCTCCACCCCAAGAGACACACAGTAAAAAACTTATGTTAAAGTTGATTTGTTGAATCGCTGGCTACGAATGAGCGACAACAGCAAAAATAAAACAAAGTTCATTGTTTGTTTATAATTTGTTGTTTTTTTTGCTGATTTTGCTGCAGTTGATTTGAGACATAACCTATGGAATGGAGGGCAGTGGAGCATTTCTTTGAATATAGCCGAAGCAGCGAATATAGCCCTGTGAAATAGTGTTACGTACTTGAACATATTTAGAAGAGTTTGTGAGTGTCAGGAGTTCAAATGTCGGAAACTAAAAAATGTTCTGATGTTGACAGATTTCGCTCAACTTGCACTTCTAAACTCAAAATCAATTTTGGCTTAAAATATATTTGAGAAGATGTCTACTCATCGCCTATTGTACCAAATAGCTTAACTTACAGTTTCTCAGTCGATATAGGTATGACTACTGAATCTCACTGTCCTAGAATGACTACTGAATCTCACACGATTTAGTTATGTCCGTCTGTCCATGCGAACACGCAAGGAAAAGAATTCGTTTTTGTTAAACGAAATTTTAGCCAACTACAATTCTCTTTTGCAGGAACTGAAATTTCGTTTGTTGTGACAGAAACTTATTTTGCGTAAACAACTTTTTGTTTTGATCAAAAGAAGATTTAGTCCTCGTAAACAAGAATTGTAGTTGACTAAAAGTTTTTCCTTTGCGTGCAGATGTGCGCGAGCGTAGTGCTGAACAACGACTGCGACAACCTGCGCTCCCACTATGTACAATTCTTTCGTCCTTTTTTGGCCTATAAAAGAATACTGCAAGATTTAAGGTTTTCGTCCACTGGACTTTTGCAGAACCCGTGGAGACGAAGAGAAGGAGGAAACAATTTCTGTGTCTGTGACCCCCTCTCTACACGCAAAGAAAAAAATATTAGACAACTACGAATTCTCGTTTGCCGGAACTGAAATTTCGTTTGTTGTGACAGAAACATATTCTGACCAAAAGAAATTTCAGTCGTTGTAAACGAGAATTGTATTTGTCTAATATTTCGATTCGCAGAAACGAATTTTTTCTTTGCGTGTATAGAAGGTGGCATTAGACCTTAGGCTCTCATTTCTTTGGTTAGTTAGCTAACTTTGCTGATGTTGGAATCCGACAACTATTAAGATTTTTAAAGCAATCAAATTGGTTGAACGGGAGGGGCTAGAAATAAATAATGTTTTCTCTTACGGCCCTGTGGTAACACAGTAGAGGGGGACAATTTGTATGGCTGGAAAAAAATGAACAAAGCGTCAGGCAAAAATTAAATCTACGGACAATTTTATGAATATTTCTCCAAGAAACCATGGGTTTAAAATGAATTCCTAGCTGGCGGAAATCGACTTCAAATTCTAAGACGATCTAGCCATGTCCGTCTGTCTGTGAAAGCACAAGAGGTCGGGTGGCTGAAATTTTGCAGAAACATGTGTTATTATTCTGCAATTGTTGGTATTGCATTTGTACAAAATAGGTCAAGGATTAAAGATTTTCCTCACACAAGGACTAATGAAAAGTCGGGGAATAACGCATTTTTTCAGCATTATAAGTGCTAGAAAGATGCAACTTGGTGTGTAAGTCATTGAAACAGAAATAAATTATTTTTTTTGGAAAAGTGGGCAGAGCCACGCCCCTTTGTAAAAACGTAATATCGATATATATTTATACTTATACCTACAAAAATTGACAAAAAACCGGATTTTTTCATCATATAGAAAATGTTATTGTCCATCCAGGCATGTTGATACGGCAGAAATCGGTGTATAGTGTGCTCCGATATTTGCAAAACACTAGCGCACGGTAAGGGAAAAAATTAAAAATTCAATTTTCAATTGCAGATATCTCGGTAACTATACGAGATAATTCTTAGGTGTTGAAAGTTTATAAATCGGAAGAGAAAAACGAGTTACGCTTGAACTTTTTCTTCACCCGATGTGGCCAACTTTGAGGCCCTCTAGCTTCGCCCCTGTCCGACATAGGGGGCCCAAATATATAACATAACTCCTTTTCATCTACCATGCCATGTTTGGTGCCACTCGATTGTTTGGTTAAGAAACGGTTTAATTATTTCTCCTTTTTGAATTAGTACCACTTTGCAGTGTTTTGCAAAAACAGAAAATTGTCAGACTAGTCTTGGTATTTCGTCCATAACTTTTACAAATATTGAGTCTCCCAAATTGTTTTTACTGTTCTGGATTTGTGAGAGTGCGACGAATATTCTGTGAATTTAAAGAAAATCGAGAGTAGAGCAAATTTTTTCTACAAAGGTTTTTTTATCAAAAAAAAACTATCTAAAAAAAATTTGTTCAAAAATATTTAAAAAAAATTACAAAAAAATGGCGTATTGTGTTCTCTTTTAAACAAAGTAAACTTTGCAAAATCGGTTCAGCCGTTCGAGATCAATCACAAATTTCGTAAAACACAAAAACTATTTTTTAATTTTTTCAAAAATTAAAATGCCAATAATTTTTTTTTTTAAATTATAGCGAAATCTTTTTAGCCTATTTGTAACTGCTTATAAACATTTTAGCCAAAATAAAACTTTATAGGTCGATATTAAATATTCTGACCCTAAATCAGGGATCCGCACACTCATACAACCATACAAAACCATTGCTCTCTCTCAATGTAAACTGAATTAATTATTTTATACTCACTCAATGTATGAGAGAAGAGAGCCGCCAATGGGCGCTGTTTTGCCCATCTCTGCCCTAAAGGGAGTTCACCTATCTCTGCCCTAAAGGGAGTTTTGCCCTAAAGGGAGTTCAAATGATCATAAACATTCCCCATTCAATTTTAATTTTCTGGGTTTTATCCTTTTAAAAAGTAGGGAACCTCGAAATGGATCACCCTATTTTATTTCACCCTAATTTAAGAAACTAAATTGATACTATTCCAGGATATTCAAGTATTAAGAATGTTTTCCATATTTTTACCTCCTGTTACTACAAAGACAAACTTATTTTTTCAACTATTTTGAAGAGAAGTGGCAGAGGTTTTCATTTGTATTAATATCTTCAAATTGTGTGAAGGGAATAAGGAGTTTTAACACTTTTAACAAATGGTAACGAATACTGGAATATGTTTTTGCGAAAGCGAATGCGAAAGCGAATAATCCAAATATTGTTTTTGCGAATGCGAAAGCGAATGTTAAAATGATGCGAATAATTCGCGTTCGCATATGCAAATGCGAATATTCGTTACATCCTTGCTCTATACCAAAGTCGACCGACCACTGAGGTCTTTCACTATAGTAGATTTGACAACTGGGGTCTTCCTACATACAAGACTCGGCCACCTAGATCGTGCGATATTACACCTTTGGACAATTTTCTCTGGGGATATATAAAGTCTGAGGTCTTCAGGAATAAACCAGCTACAATTGACGCTTGAGAAGCCAAAATTACTCGTGCTATTCGCGAGATACCTGTCGCTACGTTAGAACGAGACGCCCAAAATTGGACTTTCCGAAGGGACCACCTCAGACGTAGTCATGGCCAACACTTACATGTAAATGCCATAGATTGAATATCGCGAAAACAAGGGCTGACCTAGAATAACGGCTAGCATCACTGGATTCAGCAAGGTCGATGTCAGTATATCCAAAGGGTATAATTTCTGTTTCATTTTTAAAGTGTCAATTTCGAGCACAGCGTTATTATCCAATTTAATAAAATGTAACCTGTCTTATTTTATTTTAGACTATATCACTTATGGAAAAATTGGGAGTTATTTATTTTTTTATTTTCCTCTGTGCTGTAGACGACCATTAGATAATGTTGTCTTCGTCTATATTAGAATCGACCCATGGGGTCTTCCTCTTTCCTAGAGTAGATCCCTGGGGCCTTCCTCTATACAAGAGACCACTGTGATCTTCCTCTATACTAGAATCGACTACTAAGGACTTCATCTATATTCTGACTTCATCTAAATTAGGTTCTGCCTCTATATTAGAGTCGACCACTGCGATCTTCCTCTATAGTAGAGTCGACTACTATATTACGACTCATCTAAATTAGGATCGAGCACTGGAGTCGACTGCTGGCGTCGTCCTCTATACTTGAGTCGACCACAGAGGTCCTCCTCTACACTAAAATCTACATCTGTGGTTTTCCTCTGTATGAGAGTCGACTACTGAGTCTTCCTCCATCCTATAGCAGACCAATGGCGTCTTCATCCTCAGTAGAGTCCACTGATGAGGTCTTCCTCTATACTGAAATGGACAAGTGAAATCTTGCGCTATTGTAGAGTCGCCCACTGAAGTTTTCATCCATATAGGAGTCGACTGCTGATGTTTTTACTAGAGTCAACTAGAACAAACTCGACCACAGAAGTCTTCCGCTATATCAGGTCGACCGCTGGGGTCTTCCTCCATACCAGAGTCGGCCGCTGGGGCTTCCTCTATACTAGAATCGATAACTTAGGTCTTTCTCTATACCAGAGTCGACTACTGAGGTCTTGCACTATAGTAGAGTCGACCAATGGGGTATTACTCTATACCAAAGTCGACCGACTACTGAGGTCTTTCACTATTGTAGAGTCAACCACTGAGGTCTTGCACTACAGAAGGGTTCTTTCCCCATACAAGAGTCGGCCACATAGATCGTGCGACTTCACACCTTTGGACTTTTTTCTCTGGGGATAAGTAAAATCTGAGGTCTTCCAACATTACTCGTGTTATTCGCGAGATATAGCGACTGGTATCTCGAACGAGTTACCCAAAATTCGACCTTCCGAATGGACCACCTCAGACATAGGCATGGCCAACATTTATATGATATTATTTTCAAACAGTAAATGCCTAAAATTGTTCTTTTTACCGATAATAATGTTAATTTTACAGTTTATGTGTTTTAATTTACATTAAAAAATTAAACCTTACGAAGAATCACCCTTCATTATTTTACTGTGTTAGTCCGAAAATGTGACAGAAAAGAAAACCCTATGGATATACATATTTTGACCCTGCAATCCAGTGATGCTAGCCCTTATTCTAGGTTAGCTCTTGTTTTCGCAATATTCGACCACAAACTTTGGAAGGAAATCGGAGAGGTTAGTTATCTCAGAGGTGATGTTGAAATGAAAGGCTTTGGAATACACGCTTTAGCCCAAAGAACGAAATAAAGGGAACCCTTTGGAGAACTATTTTTTAGCAAACCAATAGCCCCGCTTCTCACCCCCTTATCCCTAAAAAATTTCAATAAAATCTTATCGTATGTCAAAAGTAGTAATAATTTTCGACATTTTTTGATGTTGTTGTGACAGCCTATCAAGTTACCTATTTGTCTGCCTTTCATTTTATATTATTCACTTAGTTTTAGATTTCAAATATTTTTTAGTGTTGTCAGAAATTCTTTACGAAGTTTTTGTTCTTTTAAAATTTTCCAATAACTTTTATTAATTTTGCAAAAATAGAGTTTTTTATTATAAACCTCTATAGTGTCTTTGAGAAAAATATATTTCGCGAAAAAATAAAGTTACTTATCTATCTATATATATAAAAATGGAAAAATGTTTGTATGTATGTATGTATGTGTTTTATAGACGCTTAAACCACTGGACCGATTTAAAATTTTTTTCTTTTGTTTGAAAGCTATTTTGTCTGAGATGGTTTTGGAAAAAAAAAATTGCAAAAAGTGGGCGGCGCAAATGTGGGCGTGACAAATCGTTTGTTTTCAAAAATGGACGGGATCGGAAATCTAAATCTGGGGCAACGAAGTGGACCGGATCCAGCTAGTTTCTCATAAAAACGTTGAAAGGGGATTTTATGAGAAATTAGCATATTTTGACTTATTACATAATTTGTGTATTTTTCTGCTCATAGCTGAAAATATATATTGATATTAGTTTATATCTTGAAAACAGAGCTAACCTAGAAAAACGGCTAATACCATTGGATCCAGCATGATCGAAATAGGTATATCCATAGGGTCACCTTTCTGTTACATTTTCAAAATGTCAATTTGGACCAGTGTTTTAATCGTTATTTATGATATAAAAACACTCAATGGCTACGCAATATATATAAAATGGACTAGAATAATTCCATCCGTTTAGCAAATATCTTACAAGGTATTGCAAAAAAACATTATTTGAGAAATTTAAATAATTTTCAAATAAAAGCCTCATATTATATCTATCCTTTTTATTCTTCTATTCTTTCATGAATAATATTAATTTATTCCGAATAAAATCAATGCATAATTTAAAAAGTTGTAGTGAGGAAAACAAAATTGGAAAATTTACTATTATTTCTACAAAAACAGACTTTGATAAAAAACATATGTTTTGCTTTACTACATAGTAACAAAAAGAAACCGAAATTTTACATGTAAATTTCTAACCCAAAAATCGTGTCGATTTGGTGTCATTTTAAATTTCACAATTTTCATTGACCAATTTTTTATTTAAACTTGTATAACAAATAGAAAAAAATCCTAAGGATACACATGGATGACTTTAACATCTAAACCACGACAGCACCTTTCATTTATTTCTTCAAAAGTAAGAAAAGAAACAAAGGTTTTTCACCGGTTCACCACCACGAAAAGCCATCATTTGCTGCTGTTCTTGATGCGCCGTGTTTCCCTTTTTTGTTATTAGGTTCACATACCATCACAAGTGTTGGTATGTAGTGGTGGTACTCGGTACTCTGCAGCAGTTCGGAGTATGTATAAAATTTAATCACAAACTTTTTAACGTTTTTATACTGCTGCGAATAATTTATCCTGAGATCTAACTTTTTACCACATCGTTACTTGTTCGAAACTTGTGGGGCCTCTTGTACCCCCCCCCCTTCTCCTATAGGTCATTGCTGGTTTTCACATTTCCCCACGTAGTTACTCGTATGTCGGTTGTTAGGTTGGCTGCCTGATTGCACTCTTGGTGGTTTAGGAAAAACATTTTTGTTGTATAATTTTTTCTGTCGTTGTTGTTGTTCTCTTGGCAACGGAAATATGACTTTTTTTCGTACTCCAACGCGTTTAGTCAGTTAAATGAAAGAAGTAAAAATATGTATTTGGTTTAAAAATTTAATACATTGCCTGCGGCATTCAAAGTGTGTCAGGAACAAAACTGCTTCAATAGTGGGTTTTTTCGACAGTCAATCACTTGTTTTAAACAATACAAGGATAACACTCCAACACCCGCTGGTGTTGAGGTAGGTGTTCAGGTCGCAGTCGTTGTGGAACATCCTGGAGTTATGCCAATAGCTCTGGGGGGAAGGGGGCGAACTTAATGTCCATAAGTTGTACAAGGCGCAAATAAAGTGATTCTTAAGTATTGGCACTTCAAATTTGTATACTGTTTCTACTTCATCTTAAATTGGAGAATAAACTTTGTCGTTGCAAATATTTGTATCTACTTCAACTATATATTATACGAAGTTTTGCCGTGTAGAAAATTACTTGCAAACAAACAGAATAATTACGTGGGCAGTGATTGGTATGTTGGCGAAGATTTTTGAAATAACACTATGTATTTTGTCCAAGGGATGTAAATTTAATTCTTTGGCGTTATGAAATCAAAAAACAAAACATGAAAAAGCGTTAAGTTCGACCATGTCGAATCTTATATACCCTCCACCATGGACTGCCTTCAATTTTATTAATGGAAAAATCTTTGGATATGGAGCAAATTATGAAACGATCCTTTTTGTTTAAGTTAATTAAATAACAAGTAAGAAAGTTCAGTCGGATAAACAGACTTAAGAGTACAAAGAAATATTCGTAATTCTTTTTATTTTTTTGTTTTAATTAAATTATAATTACGAGTAATTTAAATTGCATTTAATAACTTTATTGGACTGGTATTATAGTAATAAGCTGTTAACTGTTGGTGCAAAATGGTCCATTTGTGTGGGATGTACCAAAAGGGGCGAACCAATAACGCCCATTTTTTTCTGGACTCTTGGTACTGTAAAAGCACTACACTGTACAAAATGTCAAGTATTTATATGCATTGGTATTAAAGCTATAAGCAGTTAACTTTTGGTGTAAAATGGTCCATTTGTGTGGGAGGTACCAAATGGGGCATGCTAATAACGGCCACATTTATCTAGAATCTAGGTACTATAAAAGCATTACACTGTACGAAATTTCAAGTATTTGTATGCACTGGTATTAAAGTTAAAAGCTGTTAACTTTTGGTACAAAAAGGTCCATTTGTGTGGGAGGTACCAAAAGGGGCGCGCCAATAACGCCTATTTTTCTCTGGACTCTAGGTACTATAAAAGCATTACACTGTACAGAATTTAAAGTATTTGTATGCCTTGGTATTATAGTTATAATCTGGTAACTTTTCGTACCAAATGGTCCATTTGTGTGGGAGGTACCAAAAAGAGCCTGCCAATAATGCCCATTTTTCACTGTATTTTAGGTACTAATAAACCAGTACACTGTACACAATTTCAAGCATTTACATGCACTGGTATTAAAGTAATAAGCTGTTTACTTTTGGTTCAAATTGTCCATTTGTGTGGGAGGTACCAAAAGGGACGTGGCAACTTCGCCCATTTTTCTCGAGATAATAGTGACTAATAAACTAATACTATGTGTACAATTTCAGAGTGTTCAAATAAATAGTATAGAAGTTATTGAATAATCAATATTTCGCTAAATGTTAACCCGTTGTGGGGGGGGAAGAAGGAGTGGACCAATATGGCCCATCTCGAACTTAGCCGGAGATATTAAAAAATTTGAAGTCAATGGGTTACTCCTTTCGAGAGTTATCGTGCGCACCAGCCAGCAGACAGACAGACGGACGGACATTGCGCATTCGCCTTAAAATGACCCAAAACGGATATCCGCGGAACATACTTAGAGTCTTAGGTCACTCCTGCGATGTGTTACACTTTTGGCTCGTAGCAAATGATATATACCCTCCTCTCTAAGGTGAGGGAATAGCCAAACTCTTCACCTGAAAAATGTGGTATTTATTGCTTAAAACAGTTTTTTTGAGAGCTACATATGTATACACGGGGACAACAACAAAACAAAATTTTATTTGTATAAATTTTATTGTGATGAATTCTGGCCAAAATAGAATACAAACTGCAAAGTTTCAGCTGAATTTCTTAGAAAATGTGGTATTTATGGCTTAAATAAGCCTTTTTGGAAGCGACATCTATAGGGGGACTATAACAAAACATGAACTGATTTAAAAAATTTGTACTGCGATGGATTCTTGTCTTAATTAAATACAAACTGCAAAGATTCTGTTAAAATGCTTAGAAAATATGGTATTTAAGGCTTAAATACGTATATTTTGGAGCGACCTCTATAGGGTGACTATAACAACATATGAACCGATTTGTAAAAGTTTTGTCGTGATGAATTCTTGTCAAATTAGAATACAAACTCCAAATTTTCTGCTATATTGCTTTACAAATGTGGTATCAATGGATCAAAACCCGTATTTTGGAGCGACCTCTATAGGGGAGCTATATCAAAACATTGACCTATTTGGCCCATTTGCAGTCTCAAACAACCTGCAATTATAAGAAATATTTTTACCAAATGTAATCAACCTAGTTCTATTATTACGGACTGTAGCGTGATTACAACAGACGGACATGGCTAAATCGTCTTAGAATTTAACGACGATTAAGAATATATATACTTTATGGGGTCTCAAATCAATATTTAGAGGTGTTACTATGGAGGAGCGTATAAAAATTGTATATTTTATGGAAATTTTTTTACCATATACCACACTGCGGTACAGGGTATAATAAATGTGAGCATTATGTAACACCCAAAAACATATGCATATTATTTACCGATCGACTTAGAATCACTTTCTCATTTAAGGACAAACTCTGTGGAAAATGGTTACAATGGGTTCAGACTTATATTTATAGAGCCCTCATACAGCCCCCGATGTGGCTTCAAAGCGCTGTATAGGTTTCATTTTACTTCTGATCATTACGAAATTTGGCAGAAAGATTTTTCACAATCCAAGAAAAAACTCTGCAAAATCAGATTTACATATAGCCTCCATAAATATGTTCCTATAGAGTTGGCATCAAAGCGCTATAGAAATTGTAATTTGCTTCCAATCATTACGAAATTTAGCAGAAATAAGTTTCTTTATTCAGGAACGAATATTGCAAAATTTGAGGAAAATCGGTTCAGATATAGATATAGCCTCCAGATTTGGCATCAAAGCGCCTAAGAAGTTGTACTTTACTTACGATCTTTACGAAGTTATCAAAACATTAGAATATTTGCAAAATTTCTGATTAACATATTGCCACCATATAGATTCCCTCCATATTTGACATCTAAGCGCTATAGAAGCTATATTTATAACCGATCAGTTCGAAATTCGGGGAAAAAATGACTCTTCGCCCATGAACGAACACTGGCAAATTTTAAGAAAATCCTAATTATATATATCCCATATATATATGTTCCTACGGATTTGGTATTTAATATTTATTTCTGAAACTGTATTTTATAACCGAACTTCTTGAAATAAGAGTGGTTTTTGATACAAAGTTATATTTATTGGAAAGAAAAAAATGCGCAACAAACCTACCTGCTAAAAATTCACCTTGAGCAAAAAAATCGTATGGCTATTAAATTCTTAATTGAGCCAACTTGACTAAACGAATGATGCAGAAGTTCTAATTTTTGGGGCTACTTTCACGTCCAATTCTCAGAATTGAGTCCCAAATCAATAAGCTGAAAAATGCTGTACTGTGTTAGAGAAAACCTGTATACAAAATTCCTACAGCCTTCAGAATCTACCCTGCACGAACGTGTGATCACTATCGAAACGTCCCTACATTTCAAAGAATTCTCTATGGTGGCCTTCCTCGACATCAAAGGGGCTTTTAACAATATTCATTCAGATGCCGTAATTGCGACGTTGTCACATCTAAGGGTGACCTCTAGCTTGGTTAAACTAATTCAAAGTGTGATCCATACAAGACGCATAACAGTAAGTTTTGAGTCCACAACTCTACCAAGGTATGTGTACTGCCAAGAAGGAGTACAGTCTCCACTAATTTGGAACCTAGCGCTGAATGGAATTCTATTAGATCTAGAACATTGTGGCTGCAAATTCGTGGCATATGCGGATGATAAGGCAATCGCAGTAACTGGAAATTCATCAACGTCCTCCGAGACATCCTACAGGTTGCTAGGAACAAATTGACTAGATGGGCTAGAAGCAGCGGTTTGGGCGTTAACCTAAACAAGACAGAATTGGTTCCCTTTACTAAGAAGAATAAGGTCCCACATGTGGACCTCCTCGGATAAATGGAACAGAGCTGGTTTTTTCTATAAGTGCAAAAATAACTACGAACAATTCTAGATAGGAAATTGTTATTCAGACTTACTGTAATGTGTAAGGAAGGCCAACTCGGCATTATATTCCGGCAGAAAAGCTACAGGCTCGCGTTGGGGCCTCTCTCCTAAAATCGTTCATTGGATATATATAGCAGTATTTCGCCCAATACTGTTAAACTTCATTGTGGTGTGGGCAAGTGATAAGCAATCCATTACCAACTAATTATCATTCAGACAACAGCCTCCCTATCGTCGGCTTAATGCTATTTTGGTCCATACGCCATTTTCGTGTTTTTTGAGTTAGGAGTTGATACTATGGTTTTAAAGCATGCTCTTTCAGAATATGCAATCTTTTTTTTCCTATCTCGTCTAGTTTTCGAGATATTGGTAGGGTAAATTTGTTTTACTCAGAATAACGGGAAATAATTTCGATATTTGTGTTCTATTTCTCAATTTTGCTATCGCCCTATATTTTTCACTCAGTATTTTACGTTCTTTCGATCACAATATGTAAATTAGTGTCCTTCCATACCGACCATTTTTGTGGTCCATGTAATACAAATACAAAAAAATATTAAAATAAAAGTGGATATGGACCAAAATGTCCAGTACAAAAATTGTTATAACTTGCTTATTTTTGGATGTAATGGCATAGAAATACATGAGAATCATACAAACACTGTAGGGAACCCTATGAAATAAAAAGTGTGTAACTCTTCAGTCCCGTTTATACTCAAACAATAAATTGCGTTTTTCTCCGTTCATAAAAAATGGCGTATGGAACAAAATAGCATTAAGCCGACGCTATGTATAAGCGGAGCTTTAAGGACTGCAACGACTGAGGACTACATCGACTACAATTCCTACTCCATCCACAGCCTAGAGATTTTTTTTATTTATTTAAACAATGCTATGGTAACCGACCGAGTGAACTACCAATGGTGCACACATTTGAGGGGAACTTCACCACTACGATACCTGCCAGAGAGGAATTGCTTGGAAGAACACCAGGAAACAGGAACTATCTCCATTTCTACACAGATGGTTCGAAGCTTAATGATAAGGTTGGCTTCGGAGTACACTCTAAAGAACTCAGTCTTGATATAGCTCACAGACTTCCAGATACCTGCAGTGTCTATCAAGCCGAAATAAAGGCAATAAGGGATGTCGCCAAGCGGCTGAGTCGCAACATAGAAACCAACACTGGCATTGTCATTTACTCGGACAGTCAGGCTGCCATTCATTCTCTGGAGGTCACATTCCTAAATTCATAAACAGCCCTCGACCGCCGCAGATCTCTTAACGATATGGCTGAAGAAGAATTTGAACATATATGCAAGCTTAGGCAAGAAGCAATCAGGCAGTCCAATGGAAGACGGACAGAAACCTGCATCGGTAGGGTAGCTATACAAATCTGGCCAAAATACGAACTGAGAAGGTCAAGGTTTTTTTCCTCGCTCTGGAGAGGAAAAAACTTTCTACGTTAGTGTTAGTTCTGGCGGGATACTGAATGATCAGCGAACACGCCAGAAGGTTAGGTATTGATTCCATGATTTCTGCAGGAGCTGTGGTGATGAGGAAGAATTGCAAAGCATTGAGCACCTGCTTTGCTACTGCCCCTCATTAAATAAACGACATCTTGATATATTGGGGTCGGTCTTTGTAGGAAGTCGGACAGATCTTTACGGGACCAATATTCGCACTATTTATAAAATTTATGAATCAGGTTAGTTTCGATAAGGGTCTTCTGAGCCCGTGGTATCACTACGGATCTAAATTGGCCCATGTGAGCAGGTAAAGCTGGCTGCCACCATAACCTAAACCTAACCTAAGTAATAATAATGAAGTACCTTCATAACTTCTTATATTTGTTGACCAACTGTGTCATTATTGTCAAGGAGTAAACTACTTCAATATTGACAGTGAACAATATTGAAGTCCATTGAACATCTTAAAAAAATATTTGGAAATTTCTTGCAATCGTTCTTATTGCTTTGGCAAACGAAAACCAATATATCCTTTATAAGGACATCCACTTTTGAGCTGATAAAGAGCACACTTATTACGTCCTTTATCAATGCGGCAACATCATCAACAAAAACACGTTAAATATATCTTTTAATTTACTCTATTACGGAAAGAAAGACAACAGAACCGTTTACCAAATAAATTGTCTTCTCAATCCTCCATTACATTTCATATACGTTTGCAGATTTTGTTGTTTATTAAACGATAAAATTGCACAGATAAGAAAAAAGAAATAACAACCGCAGCACCAGTCGCAGCAAAACAAACATTTCAAATGCCAACTGAAAAGAAAACAGAAAAAGGGGAACATGTCATCCATATCCATACGAGTAGCGAGTACCGAGGTACAAAGTACTATGTACTACTCCTCCTTCGCCTCATCAGATCAAGTACATCTGCAGCATCACGACTCTTTTGCATAACCACCCGTCACCATTGTCATATGGGTAGAAATAACTCGAGCAGACTGAGACGGACATCTCCGGAGTCGACTGGACAGATCAGAAAAGACGGACGGACAGACAGCCGCAATTGCATACTTCCCATGTACGAGTATGATGCGTCGTCTTCTCATATTCTACATAAATTGTACAAATGTTATGACATTTGCTGTTATTTCATTGTAAAGCGAAAAATACCATAAATTTCTTCCGTTACTCGTTTTGGTCATTATACCCTACACCACACTGTGGTACAGGGTATTATAACTTTGTGCATTTGTTTGTAACACCCAAAAGGAGAAGAAATAGACCCATCGTTTATTATACCGATCGACTCAGAATCACTTTCTGAGTTGATTTAGCTATGTCCGTCTGTCTGTCTGTCCGTCTGTCCGTCTGTCCGTCTGTCCGTCTGTCTGTGCATGTATTCTTGTAATCAAAGTACAGGTCGCAATTATGGTCCGATCTCGACGAAACTTTACACATATGATTTATTTGGCCCAAGGACGATCCCTATTGAATTTGGTTAAAATCGGTTCAGATTTAGATATAGCCCCCATATATATGTTACCCCAGATTTGACATGTAAGCGCTTTAAAAACTTTATTTTATATCCGATCAGTCTGAAATTCGGCAGAAAGAGGTTTCTTATCATATGAATGAACACTGTTAAATTTGGAATAAATCGGTTCAGATTTAGATATAGCCCCCATATATACGTTACCCCCGATTTGAAGTGTAAGCACTGTAAAAATGTTATTTTATATCCGATCAGTATGAAATTCGGCAGAAAGAGGTTTCTTATTATATGAATGAACACTGTTAAATTTGGAAGAAATCGGTTCAGATTTAGATATAGCCCACATATACACGTTACCCCCGATGTCACATGTAAGCGCTGTAAAAATGTTATTTTATATCCGATCAGTGCGAATTTCGGCAAAAAGAGGTTTCCTTCTACATGAAGAAATACTGCCAAATTCGGAGAAAATCGGTTCAGATTTAGATTTAGCCCCATATATATGTTACCCCCGATTCGACATGTAAGCGCTGTAGAGATTGTATTTTATATCCGATCAGTACGAAATTCGACAGAGAGATGTCTTTTTACATGAATGAGTATTCAGGGAAAATCGGTTCAGATTTATATATAACATCCGTACATATGTTCCTCCTGATTTGGTATCAAAGCGCTATAGGAGTTGTACTTTACTTCCGATCATTAAAATTTTCCAGAAATATGTTTCTCAATTTAGGAACGAATATTACTTAATTTAGCGATTATCGGTTCAGAATTAGATAATATGTTCCTACCCATTTACCAATTATTCCAAATTATTATCGCAATGACCCTTATCGAATTATTAGGGAGGTGTAGGGTATTACATAGTCGGCCCCGCCCGACTTTCTGCCTTTCCTTACTGGTTTTTATTCTTATTTTATTTTATTGTGTTCTTTTTTTTTGCTTTTTGACTTAATTACATTTGGTTACGCTTTTCTCATTTCTTTCTTTTTCTTATATGTATTCCGCACGACTCTGTGCACATCAGCAATATCTAGTCGAATACACTGGGCAAATTTTGTTCTACACATTTTAGCAAAAAAAAATAAAATAAAAATCTTGATTTGGGACGAAACCAACTATGCTTCGAAAATTAACAGATATTGACCACAAAATAATGTAATTTTTTTTTTCAAAATTAAACTGAGATTCGAATTTTGATCGGCCGGTAGAGATCCAGAAGTACCCTAGCGAAAACAAAAGCGGAAAGGCTGCTTTCCAATTCCCACTGACTTAGTGTACTACTGATGACATTTTTGATGGGATTCATACTGTCTCAGCGTACTACCACTGCTGAATTTACTGTTTTAAAAACCAACACGAACATTGTCACGACGTCGCATATGTCATGCTGACGTCGCATATGGCCTCATGATAATCGGTCCAATCTACTACTGACGGCAAAAGTCCCACAATTTTCCGTTTTTCGAATTTTGGCATCCGAAGTTCCGACCAAAGTGGACCTAGGTCCATGGACATATTTTGAAACATCTTAGGTTAAAATGGGAAAGCGAGACATCGACACCGAAAGTGTTTTATTGATTCCACCTCCTCATCGTTTCCACAGCTTATGCAAAAGTAATTTCGTAAGACCTTCAATCCCTATACTGGTGTTTGGGACAGTTAGGTATTCAGAATTTAAGGGAGTTCCTGCCGTTAGGCTTAACGTCGACGTGCCCTAAACACCTGGGTGAATACATGCGTCGACCAACGACCCACACAGAGGGCAATTCCGTGTTCCTGGACACTTTTGCCCTCCTCCTATCATTGGAGTGGAGTCTAAAAATCCTTACCGTTCTATGAATCATGCACTCGGTTAGTTTGCAACTCCACATTCGAGACTATTCTCTCCCAGCGATTTTGGTTTCAACAACAGATATCACGATGCCCGCCGAAGGGACTACACAATAGTCGGGTCGGAATCTACGTTTCTGACTCTCGTGGTACCAGACTGCGTAGCCGAAGATATTACCAGTTACATTCCAGATCAAGGACTGGTGACCCATCTCGGAACTCTGTCCAGTCCCCATCCTGGGAATAGATGGGAACTATTGGATTCGTAGATCCCCCATTGGTGTTTGGAACAATATTCTACAGAAGCGATAAGTCAAATACGTTAGTTTGGAGTTTAGACAGAGCCACATCAACCTGGAGTAAATGCAGTTCCAGACTAGAAAGTTACCACCTGACATTTGTTGTCGTATTGTCACGATCTCTCCAGAAGAGCTGGAAGATCGCTAGAGGCATGGCCACATATTCCACTTGCCCTAGAACGTGTACTGTAATTCATAGTCTTGAAAGTTCATCTGCTTTGACATTCCCTGGTATGTCCTTGCGGGCCTGCCGGTGAATTTTAAAATGTTCTCGAGACATCTGGAATTGCCGAGGTCTGTTATTGAATTCAGTTCCAGAGACATTATAGCAGCTTGACTATCAGATAAAATATTGATACAGATTTTGGTAATGTTCAGCTATTCTGCAAACTCTATAATAGCTATGATGTCTGCTCAGTAATGATTACAGAACCAACATTCCCACAACAAGGTAAAGATTACAGAATCAAACCTACACGAACTTGTGGGCACTAGCGAATCGTCGCTACATTTCAAGGAATTCACTGGCCTTTCTTTACATAGAAGGGGCTTTTAAGAACATTCACTTAGATGAGGTAATTTCGGCTCTGTCACATCTAAGGGTGAACTCTAGCTTGATTAGACTAATCCAAAGCCTGCTCAATAGAAGACGCATAACAGCAAGTCTTGGGTCCACAACTCTAACAAGGTTTGTGAACGTTGGAACCCCACTAGGAGGAGGACTGTATACACTAATTTCGAACCTAGCGGTGAATGGAATCCTGTTAGATCTAGAATGTTATGGCTGGAAAGTCGTTACAAATGCAGATTAGTTGGTAATCGTAGTAACTGGCAAATTTCTCGGGGTCCTCAGAGACATCCTACAGGTTTCTCTTTACTAGGAAGAATAAAGACCCATTCTTTGCTGAAAGTGCGAAATAAGTAGGGATAATTCTAGATAGGAAATTGTTATTTAGATTTAATGCAATGGAACGTGTAAGTAAAGCCAATGCCGCATTACATTCCTGCATGAAAGCTGTAGGATCGCGTTGAGGCCTCACTGCTGAAATAGTCTATTGCATTTATATAGCAGTAGTTCGCCCAAAACTGTTGTACGGAATTGTGGTGTGGTGGACGGCAACTAATAAATAATCCATTATAATCCAAATATAATTTTTAATTATCAAATATAATTTTTAATTATCAAAATGGTTCGAAGCTTTGTAATAAGGATGGCTTCGGGGTGCACTGTAAGAAACTCAGTCTTGATACAGCTCATAGACTACCAGATGTCTATCAAGCCGAAATAATGACGATAAGGGAAGTCACCAAGTGGATAAGTCGAAACGTACACTGAAAAAAAATTTGTCATAAAATTAAAGAAATGCTCCAAAGACGTCATTAGTTTTTAAAATAAGTACATTTTGTACTTAAAATATAGATAATTTTAATAATATTAACTAATTTACTTAATTTTAAGTAAATTTTCATAATTTTAAGTACAAAATATACTTATTTTGAAGACTAAGGACGTCTTTGGAGCATTTCTTTAATTTTATGACAATTTTTTTTCCAGTGTAGTGACTAAAACTGGCATTGTCATTTACTCAGACAGTCAGGCTGCCATAAATTCTCTTGAGACCACATCCCTAAATTCACCAACAGCCCGACCTCCGCAGATCTCTTAACGAGATGGCTAAGCAGTTTAACATACACTTCATATGGGTAGCTGGGCATAGGGATATCCCGGGGAACTGTAAAGCTGGTGAACTTATAGGAGAGGAAAACATTTCAAATTCTCGAAGAATTTGCATATATTGGTGCGCCACTGTCCACATGTAAGTTTAGAATTAAATATGGGCTGTACCTGAAGGATAGCTGGACAAATGGCCAATATAACAACTGAGAAGCTCAAAATGTCTCCTCGCACTAGAGGAGTCAGTGTCAGTTCTGACGGGGCACTGCCTGATCGGCAGACACGCCAGAAGGTTAAGTATTGAGTCCAATGACTTCTGTAGGAGCTGTGTTGATGAGGAAGAAGGTGAGAGCATTGAGAAACTGTTTTGCTACTGTCCCTCATCAAATAAACGATGTCTGGATATACTGGGGTAGACCTTTCTAGGAAGTCTGATAGATCTTTCCGGTACCGGTATTCGTACCATTGATAACTTTGTTTATAAAACAGGTTGGTTTCTATGAGGGGCATCTGTACCCGTGGTATCACTAGGAACCTATATTGGTCTATGTGAGATGACAAAGCTGGCTACCATCCTAACAATAACACTGTGATACAAAATCGAACTTTCCGAATGGGAATGAGCTTAGACCAATTGCAAATGAAAGTTGACATTATCCATAACAAAACCTTAAAGGGTTTTTTCAGTTCAGTGCTTCTTTTACAATAGCGGTAGATGAGGTACATTCTAGTGGCACTAAATGTAGTATAACATTTAGTGCCTCAATTGGTGCAGTTCTCAACGTACCAGTAATACACATAGCAGACATTCGCTGAACTTTGTCTAGTATCGCACAGAAGGTGGATTTCTACAAAGCCATCCACCAGACGACAATGCCTACTGTAGTATGCAACCAATAAGCCAAACACGTGTTCAGACCCCAGCGTTTTCCTATTGCCATTTCACATGTATATAGCGCTACAAAGCCCTCTTTGCTCTTTCCAGAATGTTGGGTTTGAAGTATAAGTCCCTGTCTTGTAAAATACCTAACCTAAGTATTTTGCGCTTTCAGAGAAGGGAACTTTAATACCCGCCAAGGAGACATCAGTTGGCATCTTTAACCTCACTCGAAAAAGAACTAGTCCTGTCTTGGTCGGGTCCACACCAAGACTATTATCCGAAACCCATTTTACGGTTATATGATGGACCTGCTGCGGGATGTATCTAAGAGTAGTCGGAAACGTCATTTTCTTCAAAGAAAACAGAATATTGTTTATGGAGAGACACCATAGAAGAAGAGAGAGAACACCCACTTAGAGCTTTCATCTGCTGACAAATCTATGAAGGTCAGAGGTTATGAATGGATCATCGAATATTGTTATTCCCATCTATATTTAAGAAAGCCACCATAGCATGTTCCTTAGGGAGATATCCTCAATAAAACTGACTAGATCATGCAGGGCGGTTTCGCTGAATTCGACCCTGCTGCAGATATCCTGTTGATTAGAGAGTAGCTTGTAATCCATTTTAGTCCTAAGTGAAATCTTGATTAGTTTTTGCAGAGTTTGCAGGATAAATAAATGATGGTGAAATAATCGGTCGGAGATCTTTAGCTCCTTTATTGGACGGTCTTCCCACTTTTGGAAAACCGTCCAATTTGTGGGTATTTACTCCTGATTGATACAACACGTATAGATCAGTCTTAGCCAGGGTGTGTCTTTGTCAGCCACTGCATGTAGCTCTTTTAGTGAGACATTTTCTTGTCCTGGCGACTTTAAAAGTTTAAAATTTTTAAAAGCCCAAAAAATACCATATTTCCCATTTTTCGTATTACATTACATTGGACAATTTAACATTGTAAATTTTATCTATCAAAACAAAAAATATTTCCCTAGCACTTCGCTAAGTGTAATGTAGGTTTTTAGATATGTACATCTAAATAGAAAACTACACCACTCCATTCGCCTCTTACTTAGATAGAGAAATGGGGATCAAAGTCTGTGGAATGACTCTTGAAATCACAGTGAAATGATGCTTACTGCTGTTGTCGCTGTAAAAGCACTGTGACTGACATGTGACAAGCGAAGTGCATCATCCATCCAGTCATCCATTCGCCATCATTCACATCCAGATTCAAATCCTCATATACTCATCATCCTTCCCCCTCCTGGTTTAATGTAGAATGCGAACTTTTTTCATAAATACAATTTCATACGTACGGAAATGTTATTTGTGAGTTTATCTTATACTCGTATGAAGTATGTCTGTATAAAAATTCGTTACATTGTTGTTAAATAAAATAGCATAAGAAATTTATGTAATTTTTTTACCTATCCAAATCTTTTTTTTAGATTTCCGCGAAGATGAATGATGTCTGCAGCACTCGATTTATATTATTATCATTTCGAAGAAAAATAAAAAATAAAAAATTTTTTGTTGTTAAATATTATCAACTCGGCCAGAGTTTTGTTAATATTTGTGGATAAATGAAAATTGACGTTTATATAGGGGTCATAATGAAATACCATCTATCAAATTTTAGCCAAATCGGTCATAAATTGTGGAACCTTAAATTGGCCCATTTTCACTTAGCATTCTCCTTGACAGAAGAAAGACAAAATTTTAATAGGTTCCCTTCATATTTACAAGTCGAACATTCATCGCAAAGATATTTAAACAATCAGGCGGACATGACTAAATCGAGTCCGAATCTGATTTAAGTCGATCGCTACAATAATTGATAGACGCACCATTTCTCCTTTTAGAAAAAATGTTTACCATAATTTGTTTGATATGAAAAAACAGCACTGCACGAAAAAATAATCACAACTTAAAATGGCTGCAAACAAATTAAATATTCTATTTCCCAATATTTGTTATTAAATTCCAGTTCTTTCGTGTTCCAAAAAAGCTCTGCTATTTAAATGCCCAACACTGTTTGCGCCGTCACATTGACGTGACGTCGTGTTCCCGGCTCAAGTACTGGTATGTAAGGCATCCATCCATTCGCTCACATTATGCGGAGCAGAGGCAATGATTTTGCTATACGCTTGATATCATCCTAATCACAATCGGCCAAAGTGATATATTCCACAGTTTAATGTTGTTTTCATTTCATTTCACTTCATTCAATTCCATTTGCATTCCCTTCGAAGAAACATAGTCTTCGTTCAACGTCTTCGCCGTCATCATTCCTCATCATTTTGTTGGCCATTCTTGTGGTAATTAGCGTTGTTGTTAAAAAATTAAATGAGTTGCACAAAATCTTATTAAACTGATATCTTTAAGTGGTCTTGTAAAGTAATATACAAAGAAGGGGGAAAAATAACTAAAACAAAAATAATAAACGAGATAAATACACTGAAAAAAATTATTTCCGTTAAATCTAAGAAGCACACTTCATATATTATTACACGCTGAAAAAATCGCTTCTGTAGTATATTGTCCCAAACATATTCAGCTGAAAACATACATATATTTAGGGTTCACTCCAAATACATAATATTTGACACACACAAATATATTATACATATGTTCTAAACAAGAGTATGTTTTCATACAAAAATATTTTTATTTGGAACTAATTTTTGCGAAACAAACATAATTTCGAATTTAAGTATTTTGGCAATGTAACAATGCCTTAATTTTAAGTTTTCTGTTTTTCAGAAGTTAAAAGTGCAATTATTTTGAAATGTTATATGTTTGTAAAATTAGACAAAAATTTAAATTGGAAAAAAATTATTTGTAATTTATTAATGGTTTTGATAGTTGACCTTTTGTATCTTAAGTTTTTTGTTATTGTTCGGCTTGAGGTCTTTTATGTAATTAAACAACGAGTCATTTGATATTTAATTATTTATTTTTCCAATATTTCGACTAACTTCGTTAGTCATCATCAGGGAATCTAATACAAAAACACGAAAAAAAATTTAAAACACACAATTATTTAACATTGATATTTTACATACAATTTTCGATTTCGGTATTTATACCCTACACCACACTGTGGTACAGGGTATTATGGCTTTGAGCATTTGTTTGTAACACACAAAAGTAGAAGAGATAGATCCATTGTTTATTATACCGATCGACTTGTAATCACTTTCTGAGTCGATTTAGCTATGTCCGTTTGTCTGTCTGTCCGTCTGTCTGTCCGTCTGTCCGTCCGTCTGTCTGTAGATGTATACTTGTAATCAAAGTACGGGTCGCAATTATGGCCCGATCTTGACGAAACTTTACACATATCTTTTTTTTGACCCAAGGACGATCCCTATTTAATTTGGTTAAAATCGGTTCAGATTTGGATATAGCCCCCATATATATGTTAGCCCCCATTTGACATGTAAGCGCTGTAAAAACTTTATTTTATATCCGATCAGTATTAAATTCAGCAGAAAGAGGTCTCTTATTATATGAATGAACACTGTTAAATTTGGAAGAAATCGGTTCAGATTTAGATATAGCCCCCATATATACGTTACCCCCGATTTGACATGTAAGCGCTGTAAACATTTTACTTTATATCCGATCAGTGCGAAATTCGGCAAAGAGAGGTTTCTTATTCCATGAAGGAATACTGCTTAATTCGGAGAAAATCGGTTCAGATTTAGATATAGCCCCCATATATATGTTACCCCCGATTTGACATGTAAGCGCTGTAAAAACTGTATTTTATATCCGATCAGTGCGAAATTCGGCAGAAAGAGGTTTCTTATTACATGAAGGAATACTGCCAAATTCGGAGAAAATAGGTTCGGATTTAGATATAGCCCCCATATATATGTTACCCCCGATTTCACATGTAAGCGCTGTAAAAACTGTATTTTATATCCGATCGGTATGAAATTCGTCAGAAAGAGGTTTCCAATTATATGAATGAACGCAATTTCAATTGGAAGACATCGATTCAGATTTAGATATAGCCCCCATATATACTTACCCCCGATTTGACCTGTAAGCGCTGTAAAAACTGTATTTTATATCCGATCAGTGCGAAATTCGGCAGAAAGAGGTTTCTTATTACATGAAGGACTACTGCCAAATTCGGAGAAAATCGGTTCAGATTTAGATATAGCTCCCATAAATATGTTACCCCGATTTGACATGTAAGCGCTGTAGAGACTGTATTTTATATCCGATCAGTACGAAATTCGACAGAAGGAGGTCTTTTTACATGAATGAGTATTCAGGGAAGATCGGTTCAGATTTATATTAAAGCTCCATATATATGTTTCTCCTGATTTGGTATAAAACCGCTATAGAAGTTGTATTTTACTTCCGATCATTAAAATTTTCCAGAAAGATGTTTCTCAATTTAGGATCGAATATTGCTTAATTTAGCGATTATCGTTTCAGAATTAGATAATATGTTTCTACCCATTTACCAATTATTCCAAATTATTATGGCAATGACCCTTATCGCATTGTTAGGGAGGTGTAGGGTATTATATAGTCGGCCCCGCCCGACTTTCTGCCTTTCCTTACTGGTTTTAAGTTTGACTTTCTTCGGTGAAGCTTATCTGTCAACTAACATTTGTTCCGTCCGTGTTTGTTAATAATATGTCGATACATTTGAGAGCATTTGTCTGTGTCTGTCTTGTAGTTAAGTCTCCTATGGAAATGAACGGGCAAACAACTTGGCTTCAAAGGGCAGAGAACTTCGAGTAATAAACTTGGAAAATTGGAAACCTTTCGAAGCCACGAAAAATGAGTTGAAGCACTGGGCAGTGATGGCTCGTAAAACTATGTGGAATAGCGCAACAGTAGGAGCAACTGCAAAGATACTGTGGGGTGACCCAAATGAAAAGAAAACAAGAAGTCTTCTGAAACTAAACAAGATCGATATTAGTAAGATGATGAGTGTTCTAGCACACAGATACTGAGGAAATTCGTGTCTAGTACCGATTTTCTGTAACTCGTGAGGTATAGGAAGATCATAAATAAGGAGCGCACAACAGGGCGAACCACTGGCTTAAGTGTATGTCCATGGACATGAGACGTTTAAACGTCTCCTTTCTTCAACCTCAACCAATCAACCAAGTCTTCTATCTGTTGGTATATTTGTTATGAATAACAACTCCAGTGTATATCGTCTGTATGGGTTTTTCTCTTCTACTAATACATCTACTTCATCGAAGTTTGGTTTATGTCCAGTAAGTGTGCAATGTGCTGCCCAAGCCGTCTTCTGTTCTAAGGGTTTTACATAGCCTTTTGGTCCGATTTATGTGATGATAGTCTGGTTTTTAATTTCGTCCTCGTCGTCCCCACATATACCTTTTGGCATATGTCGGACTCGTCACCATTGCAATTTATCCGATATACCAAATTTGATTTCTCCTTTCTTTAGTTTAGATTTTGACCTGCTAAATAATTGGTTTGTGGTGTTTTGTGTCCTAAATGCGAGTTCAATTTTATTTTTGTCATATATGTTTGAATTTTTAAATCTTTCGGACAATCCTGGAATATAAGTTACCGACTTATATATTTTTGGTTCTGTGTTATCATCTTTATCCATAACGAAAAGGCTCCCATTGGTGAAGCTTTGTGGCGTTTTTACTTTTTTTCAAAATTCATTGTAGTTTATTTACAGAGCACCAAAGTTACCTATCTACAGGATTTTTCTTAAAATTACCATATGTTAAATTATCCATTACTTCTTAACCGCTTCCCGTATTTTGAAGATGTTAATACCAACGAAAAGCTCTGCTACTTCTCTTTGATGTTGCGGAATGAAATATTTACGTCCTGGAAGGACCTGAAAAAGTATCAATTAATATCCTTAATTTTTTTTTGTACTATGGGGTCAAACTATTATGAACTGACTATGAAAAACTCAAAATGGAACCTTGATGGACCTAAAAGATATAGCAATTTTAGTGAGTCAATATTATAATATTTCTTGAAATTTTTTATATAGAATTTTAGATTTGTCTGCTGGACTAGTGTAACTTCTAAACGGTTTGACCGATTGATGTTATTTTTACACATTATATTTATATTATCAATGTGAGTATGCGTAACTGTGGATCCGATAGGTGGCGCTGTAGTCAAGCTAATAACAAATTGCTTATTTATGGCTGATTTATGATCCGCGCCATTGAAGATGAGTAGCAGAGCTTTTTATTGGTGTTAATATCTTCAAAATACGTGACGCGGTTAAGAAGATATGGCTAATTTAACAAATGGTAATTTTGAGAAGAATCCTTGAGATAGGTAACTTTGAAGCTCTGTACCACAAAAAGGACAATAAATTTTGAAAAACTAAAAACTCCAAAAAATTCCCACACACTAGGAGAATTATTGTGCTAAATTTTGTAAAAATTGGAAGAGGTCATTTTTTGAGTTCGACCAACTCAAAAAATTACATTGCTTTGGAATTACCCTATAATGGTTCTTTTCGTGAAACTTTGTTCAGCGATGAAGCCCATTTTTGAATGGGTACGTAAATAAGCAAAATTGTTGCATTTGGAGTGAAGACCAGCTTATGGCCAAACGCAATTACATCCACAAAAGAATGTAATATAAAAATGTTGCCCCGTCGACACGAAATTCTGAAAAATATTTGCCCTCTTTGCTCCAAAATTACAAAATGTGGTATTAAAGTCCAGTTTTTGGGAAAATGGTAACGAAAATGTTGCATTTTTTTGCAGAAAAGAAATCGCCCTTAGATGGGGATATTAAAGATTCATTCTCTGCAATAGAAAAACACTGGAGACTGAACTCGCGTATAGTTTATTGGTTGCATACGGCAGTAGTCACGCCAATGGTGCTGTACGGCATTGTTGTCTGGTAGATAGTTCTGCAGAAATCCACCTTTTACGCAATACTAAACAAGATTCAGCAAATGCCTGCTATATGTATCACTGGTGCGCTAAGAACTACAACAACTGAGGCACTAAATGTTATACTGCACTTAATGCCGCTAGATATTATATCAGTGCAATATGCCGCATGTACTTGTACTGCGATTAGCTTAAGAAACTGTTACTTTGTATCAGGAAATGGCTACGGGCATAGTATCATTTCAGACAAAATGCCTGACCTTTCGGGCACCATAGATTAACTATGACTGAACTACTCTTTGACAGGAAGTATCTCACTATTATTCCTGATAGATCAGAATGGAATATGGTTGTATCCCAGGACATAGGAGATTCGTTAACTACTATACAGTCGATTCCAAAGACAAATAGAATATATGAAGACATTCCTTCAGGCCGAAACGTCAAAATCTATCAGTTACGAACGAATAGGAATGAATTGTAACACGCGAAATAAAAGTATTCCGCGAACATTGATTGCACTTTTTTTGCACTTATCGATTAATAATAATTTCTTAATTGTGACAATTACAAAAATTCGGGAAAAACGACCTGAAAATCCGCGAAAAACCTCACTCGTTGGAATCAAATTCCTATTCGTTCGTAACTGACAATTACTCGCTGCAGGAAGAAATGTCGTCTTAAATTATATTATCGTTGGTCGATTATTAACTCAGCAAACAGGTCGGCTGTGGTGTCTTCTCTGAGGAACTTGAGTTATCACTTGCAAAAAGACTGCCTGATCGCTGTAGAGTTTCCCAGGCAGAAATCTTATCTGTGTTCTACCAAAATCCGTAATAATATCACTGTCCAACAAATTAAGACTTTTTGATTGGAACAGAATAGGGACCCTATAATTCTGAAAGTGTATGTTGAGTAGATAATTTGTGTAGAATAAAGTAAAAAATTATCCCTTTTAACAAAAAATTAAAACTTTGACCCACTGTAAAAAAAATTCAGACCAGCTGGACCATATGTTTATTCTATAAAAATAATCAACTCAACATGCCCTCTCAGAAGTATAGAGTCGCTCTTCTGCTCCACTTATTCCACAGATATTACGACTTTAAATTTACATTATAGCATTTTTTGTATAGGTTGGCATGTATTTTTGCTAATTAAACATAAAGAGCTTTATTTACAACTTTGGTGTCTTTGGCGAACCCCACTGAAATTTTCCGGCAAAAATTTTCGTAGAATATTTTAATCCTTAAATGTTCTTTTTGTAAGGATTTTTTTTTTATTTTTTTGAAAAAGGGCCAAAATGACCCATTAAGAGGGGAGCTAGAGGGTTAAGATCTTCCACAAAAATTATCCTCATAAAATTCCACTGTACAACTTTAATAATAAGAAATCTCTCAGACACTAACATACACCATTTTTAATGGGGGTATATTCATTTTGTCACTCCATTTGTAACACCTCTAAATATTGATCTGAGACCCCATAAAGTATATATATTCTTAATCGTCGTAAAATTCTAAGACGATTTAGCCATGTCCGTCTGTCCGTCCGTCCGTCTGTGGTAATCACGCTACAGTCCGCAATAATAGAGCTAGGTTGATCAAATTTGGTACAAACACTTCTTATAGTTGCAGGTTGTTTGGGATTGCAAATGGGCCATATCGGTCCATATTTAGATATAGCTCCCATATATAGCATCTAACTTGTTGTGATTCCTACTGTTCTCATCTACTATATTTTTTTGTGTTTTCGGTGTTATTTTCTTTAGGTTTGAGTTATTTTGTGAGGTCACATGCTATCCATGGTGGAGGGAACTTAACGCTTTTACTTGTTTCATTTAGTATAATGCCCCCCTAGACCAAAAAATTAAAACTTTGACACACTGTAAAAAACCTCAGACCAGCTGGACCATAAGCTTATTCTACAAAAGTGATCTACTCAACATGCCCTTTGAAAATTATAGGGTCGCTGTTCTGTTCCAAAAATGCTGTTGGATATTGTATTTTCTCTGATAATGAGGCTGCTATCGAGTCCCTGGAAACTATATTCCTGCATTAAATAATGCGCCCTCGACTGCCCCAGATCTCTTAACGAGATGGCTGAACAGTTCAATATTCACCTGATGTGGGTGCCTGGCCACAGGAACATACCAGGGAAAGACAGATGAAATTGTCAGACTAGGAACTACCTTACACGCTCCAGGGGAACAGGAATATGTGGGCATGACTCCAGCAACGTACAAGCTCTTATTGAGAGATAGCGGCCTTACGGCAACAAAATTCTTGTCAATAGTTAGGATGTGTATATGGCGTGGCGCGGCCTAAACTAAGAACTCACTCACGCACTGCTGTCGTTATCGTCACTCTTATCGTGTCTGTCCTGACGGTTCACTGCCTTATGATATACGTATACCCTCCTCCACTAAAGACAGGGTATAATTAACACATTTTTTTCAGTGCAAAAAAAACGAAATGGATTTGGTTTTGAGTATGTGCATGACCTTTGTGAGACGACATGGAATTTTTAATATTTTCTTCAAAGCAAATATCGCTAAAGTATTTCAACAGAAAATAAACATTTTTTGATTTCATTTTTATTTTGCAGAACAATTTACAAAAAAATATACAAAATGTCTTACCTGCTACTCAGAAATTCTCATGTAATAAGTCAAAACATGTTGTGCTTTATTGTTTGTAATATTTATTGCATTACAAGAGAAAATACAAATGTTTTTGATTTAAATTTTACTCTGCTTAAAAATGTATACAAAATATCTTATTATGATACGAGTACCTGTTTTTCAGAAATGCTCATTTCATAAATGGAAACATGTAGTGCATGAATTTTTTGGTAATATTTAATGTATTTCTCTAGAAAATTAAAATGTTATTCATTACATTTTTATTTGCCTTAAAAATTTTGCAAAATAAATAAATGGCATAATATGCTATGCAATCTAATTGTCTAGAATTCTCCTCTGAAAACGAAAACATGTAGTACATTTTATAATATTCGTATATTTTTGTATAATAATAAAAATGTACAAATATTTTTATTATTGGGGATTATGAAGTTGTTTGGGAAAAAATCTCGTCTATAAACTTTAAATGTACTCATGCTGATACTAAGTAGACATCATTCAGATATCACCCGAATTTCAGGATCAAGTATTTTGCACCAATGCATCCCCACACTCACATACCCACATATCACACGCCAATACCCCGTTAAGCTCTTCTCTGGGGGATTTTTGCGAATCTTTACAATAAACGAGAGATTTGGCTGTGTTTGTTTTGTGTTTACTTAGGCTCCGTTTCAACTAAGACCACCATAAAATACCATTAAATTTGAAAGGGTATCAAAAGCTGAATATCTATCTCTCTAAGTGTGTATGTGTATGTGTGTGTGCGTGAGTGAGAGTGAAAGTGCGTGTGTGGGTGATTTGATATGATGATATTTTGTACATAATATTTTAACGTTTGCACAGATGTTATGACTTATTCACCAAGACGTGACTGTTTGAGTTTATCTAACATTAAATGATTCCAAATAAACACATGTATACATATATTTATAAGTATGCAAACACACACATACATATACGTATGTATTCATATATTTATATTTACACGTACACTCGTAAGTTGAGAAGCATACTCGTAAACGAGCTAAGAACAAGCAAAATTGCACATATTTGTATTTTCAAATGACTAAGTATTACAAATATGAACATTAGGGAGTAACCAGGAATAAATTCTCAGGAGACACTTAAATGTTTTTGCAATAGGGTCAGAATATTTAATATCGACCTATGAAGTTTATTTTTGGCTAAATAGTTTATAAACAGTTGCAAAATGGTAAAATAAGATAAACAAGCTCACTAAAAAAGCGGAAAGATTCGTAAATTTTTATTTTTTTATTCAAAATGTACGCCACTACTAATTCAACTAGATTTGTTATTTGATTTAGACTTAATGGTCTGAGAATCCCTAAATCTGGTCAAAATCTTGAAATTACTTTACTTTGTTTTTTGCTTCTCCTGAAAAAGCATGAACGTTATTTAATACCAGTGTACATAAACACTTACAATTCGGTACAGAGCAATCTTTGAAGTATCTACACGCAAAGAAAAAATTCGTTTCTGCGATATATATATATCGTTTCGCAGAAACGAATTTTTTCTTTGCGTGTACCTGTTCAGCGAAAAATAGATGAACTTGCCATACCCCTTCTGGTATCTCCACACACATTTTCAGATGCATTCGAACACAACATTTCTATAACTTCTGCAGCAATCATAAAAATATTTTCATATTTTGTATTTCATATAACATTTCCAATGACTACAGACTGACAAAGAATGAACAATTTGTTTCTCCCTGTATTAAAATTTGTTAGTTTATTTTAATATCGCAAACATTTTTAGTAGCGATTGTCGTTATAACCTAATGTACATATGTGTTAGTTGCACACATATGTTTCTGATGGAAATCATTTCGCTACTACACAAGTATAATTGCAATTATAGTTGACTTATAAGTGACAAAATCTGCAGACTGAGCTTTAATTAAAGAATGTTGTTTCTGAACTTCAATCAAATCAGTAATTCTTTCGTACACGTGCTTACACTGTGTGAGATGTGTGCATAGAGTAATATATGTTTTTAATCTGATTTATTATTAAATAAATTGATGTAGATGGTGGATGTCATAGAAACAATTTGGTAATATACGTATGGCATAATATAATATAGATGCAGATGTGTTCAAGCAAAGTTATATAGATAATGGTTATTGTGAAAAAAGAATATTAGACAATTTTTTTGCTTCAATTAACGTTTTAATTGATGTATTAAATCATTGATTGATGTCAAATATAATTTTAAAACGAAAAATGGAAATATAAGACATAATTAATTTCACTGAAGTGAGATTAAAAAAGATTGAGGCAAATACAATGGGTTGTTACACTTTGCAACAAAATTTTTGTCGAGGGCCTGCCATAAAATTTTCTGGTGTAATATGGTGTCCTAAACAGTTAACGGTAACACTTTTTTGGAAAAATACTTTTCTTCAAAATTCCCATTTTCTTGGAAGCTTTCTTTAGATTTTAGACCAAATTTTTTGAAGTATAGCTCGATAAAGCTCGGATATTCTTAAAATTAAAGGAAATTATGAGAACTATGAATGGTAGTAATGACACTTCTACGTCGAAACAGACGTTTAGTAACAGTCGTTAAAATAATTATATATGTAATTAGAAAAAATTTGATTTTTTTCAAAAAAAAAACGTTTTTGCTGGTACAAAGAAACGTAAAAAATAGACAAAAATTTAAAAAAAAATCCTTGCATATATCAGATGCTGCAGGTCAAAAGTGTAACATATCGATGGAGTCACCTAAGAGACCCCAAGAATATTTGGCGGAAATAAATTTTGGGCAATTTTAAGTCATTTTAGTAATGTCCGTCAGCCTGTCTGTCTGGTTGGTGCGCACGATAACTTTCGACAGGATTAACCGATTGACTTCAAATTTGTTATGTGTCAATATTTTTTTCTATCTCAGACTAAGGTCAAAGATGGACTATGAGAGTCCACTCCTTCGAGTACTTCAGTCAAAATTTAGTGAAATATTGACTATCTCATTCTATTCAGAATCTTTGACCATTCCACACATAGTATTAGTTTCTTGGTCGCTATCATCTTGAGAAAAATGGGCAAAGTTGCCACGCCTCTTTTGGTACCTTCCATACAAATGGACCATTTTGCACAAAAAGTTAGCGGCTTATAACTTTGATTCCAGAAATACTTGACTTTTGTGACGTATTATGCTTTTATAGTACCTACAGTCCCGTGAAAAATAGGCGTTATTGCCTCGCCCGTTTTGGTACCTCCCACACAAAAATGGCAAAATAAACAAGTAAGAAAGTTCAGTCGGGTAAACCGACTAATGAATCCCCTCACCTTGAGTTTCAAAAAATATTAGTAAATTTATTTATTTTTTTGCTTTATTTAAATTATAATCACTTTAAATTGCATTATTATCACTTTAAATTGCAATTAAAGTTAAAAGATGTTTACTTTTGGTACAAAATGGTCCATTTGTGTGAGAGGTACCAAAAGGGGCGGGCCAATAACGCCCATTTTTCTATGGACTCTATGTACTATAAAAGCATTACACTGTACAAAATTTCAAGTATTTGTATGCACTGGTATTAAAGTTATAAGCTGGTAAATTTTGCTACAAAATTGTCCATTTGTGTGGCAGGTACCAAAAGGAGCGGGGAAATAATGCCCATTTTTCACTGTATTGTAGGTACTATTAAACCATTACACTGTACACAATTTCAAGTCTCTAAATGCACTGCTAATAAAGTTATAAGCTATTAACTTCTGGTTCAAAATTGTCCATTTTTGTGGGAGGTACCAAAATGAGCGTGGCAACTTCGCCCATTATTCTCGAGGTAATAGTGACTAATAAACTAAGACTATGTGTAAAATTTCAGAGGATTCAAATAAGTAGTATAGAAGTTATTAAATAATCAATATTCCACTAAATGGTAACCCTTTGTGGGGGAGGTACTAGAAGGAGTGGACCAATATGGCCCATCTTAGTCGGAGATAAAAGAAAATATTATCACATACCAAATTTGAAGTCAATCGGTTACACCTTTTTTTATATAATTCATTTATTTCAATTGATTATTAATTCGCAAGTACATAAGTGCTCCAGAGCCACTTGGACATTATTGGGGTGAGTTGGCAATAATACTACATTATTTAACAAAAAAAGTATTGAATACAACGATATCTTCAATAGAGTACATATTTGATTATTTCAAATTAGATTTAAATATTGAAATTCTTGTAATATTTTTAAAAGCCTGAGGTAAGTGATTGTATTCCAGGCAGCCAATATATTCAACTCTCTGCTTTGTTGTTTCAAGCCTACACCTTTTTACACTAAGATTGGAATTATTCCGTGTATTGAATGCGACCTGGTTCCTCGAAAATGCAATCATATGATGACCAATATGATTCAGTGTTTTATACATGAAGACTAGTAGTGGCATTTTATAAAGTCCGTGTAATGGCAAAATATGTTTACATATGTCTTCATACAATTGAACAGATGGGAATGTCACAGGAAGATTATAGACAATTTTTAGCGCTCTGTTCTGAATTCTTTGTAAGCTTCGAAACTCGTTACTTTTCTTATATCCGTATGCTACAGGCAAGTAATTTAAGTGGCTGTTATAAATTAGAAGTTTTGTTTTCTCATCGAATTTGTGTCAAAATTTTTGAAGAATCCCAACCGCAGGAGCTACTTTACGCTTAATATGTTGGATGTGTGTGTTCCATGCCAAATTAGACTGCATATGGAGTCCTAAATACTGCAGTGAATTGCACTCGTACACATTATTCCCACCAATCAGTACATTGAAGGCACTACTACTTCCAGTAGAATACGGTCGAAATCTTATTAGCTTTGTTTTTTTCACGTTCAGAACCAACTTGTTTGTTCTCACATATTCAAGAATAATATCCGCATCATGCTCGATTTGAGCCTTTAGTATTGTATCATGATTGTAAGGATAGAACAGACTAATATCATCGGCGTACATCACCAATTTACCATGTAGGTCAAGATTAGCTATTTCATTTATATAGAGTGTAAATAGCAGGGGTCCAAGCACGCTTCCTTGAGGAACACCGTGTCTCACAACTCCAATATCGCTTCTAGAGTCTTTCAATTCAACGAACTGTTTTCTCTGCTCAAGGTAACTTCTTATTAGTTTTAATGAATTTTCCGTAATGCCATAAAATGGGAGCTTTTGCAACAAAATGTCATGTTCGACAAGGTCAAAAGCTTTTGAAAGATCATAAAATAATCCAGCTACTCCTCCACTACCATTGACCAAACCGTCGCATACAATATTAATTACATTTACAACAGCTTCCTGTGTTCCACTACCTTTCCTAAATCCAAAATGCGAATTATACAATTGGTTGGTTTCTTCCAAAAAGTATGCAAGTTGTTTGTGTAAAATCTTCTCAAATATTTTATCGATCAGAGGTAATAACGCAATAGGTCTAAAGCTATCAGAATAATTCCAATTGTTTCCTTTGGAATTGGAATTATTTTGGAAATCTTGAGAACTTCTGGATATATAGTTATCGTGCGCCCCAGCCAGCAGACAGACAGACGGACGGACATTGCTCGTTCGACTTACAATGACCCAAAACGGATATCCGCCGAACATACTTAGGGTCTTAGGTCACTTCTTCGATGTGTTACACTTTTGGTGCGAAGCAAATGATATATACCCTCCTCTCCAAGGTAAAGGGATAAAAATATTTTTTTTTATTTTCCCTATTTTTACAATATGGGCCATAATTTATACATTTATCCATAGATATTTTGCAAATAGGCATTTGCATCGGCATTCTTCGTTAGGATGACAACTTTCAAGAAATGGAACAAACAATTTGTTTGCGATTTTTTTTTTTTCTATATTTTATAGATTTTTTCGTGCCAGCAAAAACTGATTTTTTTGGAAAAACAAATCAAATTTTTTTTTAATTTTTTAACGACAGTTGCTAAAATTCCGTTTTGACGTGAAACTTTTGTTTTCAGCATTTCTAGCCCTTATAATTTCCTTTAATTTAAATGGAGAAGAGGCTTTATCGAACTTATAGTTCAAATATGGTCCAAATATTGGAGTTTTAGAAAAAAAATTTTAAAAAAAACTTTACCATACAAAAATGTTGTTTTGGCTCCACAAAATAGTATGCCTCGATCTATTAAAAAAAATGTTTAGGTCTCGGAAACAATAACATTATTTTGGTGCATAGTGTTATTAGTTATATGCATTGGGAAAAAGGGCCGTTTGACCAAAAAAATTCAACACCCTCAAAATCGGACAGCCCTTAACCGATCACGTTGTAATTTTGTGCACCAACTAAAAAAAAACTAAACTAGGTGCAAGCTTCAACCCGATCAGACGACATCGCTTTTAAAAATGTACTCACTTGACATGAAATCCCCCATATGCACGAGCAACTCTAAAGGAACAACTGATCTCTGGATTAATGTGGGGACCTGTCATGGACCTGTTGTTTATTGTCTGCTTCGAATGGATTGATGCATTTTTAAGAAGATTTTGTTAGCAGATATAACCTGAGCCTTATCTATTCTTTGGAAGTTATCTTGATGTTGACCTTCAATTTGTGTCTGGGTAGTTGGTTCTGGTTAAAACCTAAAAAATGTGCAGGGCACAGCCTCTTGAATATGCTTGAAGAGATCCATAGGTTAAAACGCTTGATAAGTCCAGATCTAGATAGTAATTTGTCTCTTTTGCTTATTTTTCTTTATAGATTTTTTTTTTCACAAACCAAAAATAATAATATTGAAGTCTAATAATATAGTGCAGTCAGTCTTCAAGCACCCAATACACGTATGAAACTCACACACAGAAGGCGTAAAGTAGACTTTTCTCTAAACTTATTTACAAATCAATTTTCTGTTGACATAGTAAACATTTTCCATGGACAAATATTCCATAGAAAAGTTTGTTCTCATACAATTAAATGTTCTGTTAAAAATCGAAACAAAATCTCAAAAATCCAAAATAAAACTACCACTACAACACAAATTACACTATAAACTAACAAGCTATGCAGAGTAACCACAAAGTCAAATGACACTGCAGTGTCATGGTTATGCACTGGAATGCAACTACGAGTATGCGTATATAAGAAGAAGCGCAACCAAAAGAGATGTTTACACTTAGCATTTGACACATTACTTACCACATACAAACAAATAAGCAAACAAGGAAATATATTTACATTTACATGTAGTCATCTGTAGTTACACACTTGGATGTATGTATGTACATATGTATGTTCGTGTTTGTTGGAGCAAACAAATATTCTCCTAATACCGGTGAGTGTTATATGATGAGAGAATCGGCTGCCTGCCTGCAAGTATCTTACACTTTTCACCAAACCAAATATTCCCACGCATTTAGTCAAGGGATTTTAATTCAAAAGGGAGAGAAATACACATACCTACAGACGTATGTGGATAGGTTTGTAAAAGCAAGGTGCGTGCGTATGGTTTCATACGATCGCCCCATGGGCCCATCCACCCCCTCTCTGTACTAACTACTGACTGAGTAGGTAAACAGATTTGAGATAAAGTTATGCTCATCGTCGTTGGCCTTGTGTTTGCTTTTGGGGGGTGAGCAGCAGTGGATGAGAAGAAGAAGGCGAAGAGACAAGAGTAATCGCAGCAGACCACTGTTGCCACCGTATGACTTATCAGATTTGTTGTATTCAGTGACTTCGTTTCAATTTGTTAAATATGATTTAATTTAGCTAACACCTGCCTGCCACTCAGCCAGCCTGCCCAAAGTGACGGTTGTGACTGTATGCACGTCCTACACATATGGCGAGGATGTGATGATGATTAGATTATAAAATAAATGTGAAGTACATTCTGCAAATAAACTCATTTTTGGAATGAGAGAAATTTATTAATATTATTTTAATGACAACCTGCAAACGTTGAAGAGACACTGAGAGACACACTAAAGTCAATGAATATATAAGATGTGCCATCGCACGTTTGTTTACATTTTCTCGAGTTACGAACGAATATAAATGATTTTTCAACCGCGAAAAATTGATTTCTGGTGTCATTTCTTAAACTTTTTTTGCACATATCGATTGATATTAATTTTGTAATCATGACAATTAAAACCAGTAAGGAAAGGCAGAAAGTCGGGCGGGGCCGACTATATAATACCCTACACCTCCCTAATAATGCGATAAGGGTCATTGCGATAATAATTTGGAATAATTGGTAAATGGGTAGGAACATATTATCTAATTCTGAACCGATAATCGCTAAATTAAATAATATTCATTCCTAAATTGAGAAACATATTTCTGGAAAATTTTAATGATCGGAAGTAAAGTACAACTTCTATTGCGCTTTGATACCAAATCAGGAGGAACATATGTACGGATGTTATATATAAACCTGAACCGATTTTCCCTGAATACACATTCATGTAAAAAGACATCTTTCTGTTGAATTTCGTACTGATCGGATATAAAATACAATCTCTACAGCGCTTACATGTCGAATCGGGGCTATAACTAAATCTGAACCGATTTTCTCCGAATTTGGCAGTATTACTTCATGTAGAAGGATACCTCTTTTTGCCGAAATTCGCACTGATCGGATATAAAATAACATTTTTACAGCGCTTACATGTGAAATCGGGGGTAACGTTTATATGGGGGCTCTATCTAAATCTGAACCGATTTCTTCCAAATTTAACAGTGTTCATTCAAATAATAGGAAACCTCTTTCTGCCGAATTTCATACTGATCGGATATAAAATAACATTTTTACAGTGCTTACACTTCAAATCGGGGGTAACGTATATATGGGGGCTATATCTAAATCTGAACCGATTTATTCCAAATTTAACAGTGTTCATTCATATGATAAGAAACCTCTTTCTGCCGAATTTCAGACTGATCGGATATAAAATAAAGTTTTTAAAGCGCTTACATGTCAAATCTGGGGTAACATATATATGGGGGCTATATCTAAATCTGAACCGATTTTAACCAAATTCAATAGGGATCGTCCTTGGGCCAAATAAAACATATGTGTAAAGTTTCGTCGAGATCGGACCATAATTGCGACCTGTACTTTGATTACAAGAATACATGTACAGACAGACGGACATAGCTAAATCAACTCAGAAAGTAATTCTAAGTCGATCGGTATAATAAACGATGGGTCTATTTCTTCTCCTTTTGGGTGTTACAAACAAATGCACAAAGTTATAATACCCTGTACCACAGTGTGGTGTAGGGTATACAAATCGGGAAATTCGGTCCGAAAATACGTAAAAAACCTTACTCATTGAAATCAAATTCCTATTCGTTCGTAACTGATACTTACTCGCTACGGGAAGGAATGTCTTCTTATATTATATTGTTTTTGAGACACATTACATACTCGTATGTTGACATTCCTTTAGAAAAAGATAATCTGGGACGAGTAAACGAATGGAGTACATATAGGGAAATATAGTGAGGGATTTTGTATCTTTTGTTGAAGATCCCACATTGGACTGGAAAACGAAATAAAAGAAGTAAATAATTAAAATTGAATCAAGTACGGACAGACTTCAAACAATTTGGTAATAAATCTCGATCTTCTAAATTGTTGGTTAGATTGTTTCACAATATTCTACAGGGATCGGCACTCGATGTGTTACCAAAACGCACGTTGCTGTATCAACCAAACGGTTAATGGTAACGATATATTTTTTTAAAATGCGTCAGTCTGTTGTTTACACGGCTACAGAAGCATATCTGTTTGAGTCGCAGTTAAAAAAGTGTTCGAAATAGAATTGTCAATATATATATCAAATTTTGTTGTTTATTTAGAACGAAAACAATTATTTTTGGCTCCAATACTATTAAAATACTAAACTAAGCTAGGTAGGATATCTCGGCAAGTGTAAAACACAAATCATGAGAGTAAATTGGTTTTTTCTGTAGGCTTTTGTTAGCCAAATCCACACAAAGTACTTCTTTTTCAAATAATGATAGCTTTTAGGAAATGGAACAAACTATTTTTTTGATATTTTTTCTATCTTTTTGTGCCAGCAAAAAAAGATTTTTTTGAACAAAAATCAAATTTTATTCTAATTGTTTTAAAGACTGTTGCTAAATTTCTGATTCTATGCGGGGCAAAATCGCCTTTTTTGATATGTTTGAATTGAAAGAAAATATATTTGGAACACAATTTTTTAAGTATTATATATTTCGGAGTAAATCTATTTTATTTGAAAATCAATAAAATATATTTGGAACGCATATATTAATATATTACAACAAAATATATTTGCAAACTAAATTTCTCAAATAAAGTATATGTTTAAGTACAAATAAAATTATTGTTTAGGAATTTCTCCAAATATATTTTATTTAAAAAAATTTCAAATCTTTTGCTGACTTTTTCGATTTCATTTTTAATATTTTCTTTGTTCCCAATTGTACCTCCCATTTATGATACCATATGCAGCATTGACTTCTGTTTCAAATCAATCATTAGTTGTCAATCCACTGAAACATTTATTTTGATCCAATATTATCGGGTATGTTCTGGCACTCACTTGAAGCATCTCACGTGAAATATCTTAAGATAGAGGTGTTCTAAAAGTCGCTATCACGCCTGAAAACCGTATGGCATGGAAGGCAAATCACATTTTAGGCATTATTTAAGCAGCCAATACTTTCTGCAGTTGCCAGACACCTCGCTATTCGTCCTGTGAAGTAAAGGTGAGAAGCGAGATGAATGAATGAAGTGAGTACCAGAACAGGGGTGTATAGGATTTCAATTATTATTTATTATTTTTACGAACATTACAAATTTTTTAAAAAAATTATTTTGAATTACTGGACAGTATAACACAATTTGGGTATTTTCTGATTACTTAAATGCAAATTTGTTATTTATTTATTTATTTATTTATTTATATGAATTACAATACAAAGTAAATTTATATTCTAATTTTACGGTCCAGGGAGAAGCCGGGTGACAAAGACCATGTTGCTTGTTAATTTTTGTTGCGACAGACCAGAGCCTCTGGTGGGAATCGAACCCACGACCCCCAAAAAAAAAATTTGTTATTTGTTTCGGAAATAATAGTCGCAAATAAAAACAAATTGGGAGTAAACAAAGATTTGTTTAGAACAACATCTTCCCAAATATATAACCTTTGTGTCTACCAAATATTATATGTTTAGAGTGTACCCTAAACATGTATATGTTTCAAGCCGAATATGTTTGGGACAATAGTAAAGATGGTATTTTAGATAAGATTATGACATAAAATTTCAACCAGATCGGTTAAGGACTGTCCGAGTTGTAGGGTGTTTAATATTGAAATTTTGGTCGAATGGCCCATTATTCCCATCCCAACAGCTAATTACACTAAGCAATAAAAAAAAATTTTGAGTCCAAGAAACTTTTTTTAATAGAGTGAAACAAACGTACTATTTTATGAAGCCAATTTTTTTCTAAAATTCCAATTTTTATGGAAGTTACCTTTATTATTTGGGCCCTATTTTTGAAGTATAAGCTCGATAAAGCCGGGATGGTATTTAAATTAAAGTAAATTATAAGGGCTAGAAATGGATATCAGTTTCACATAGAAATGGAAGTTTTGCAACTGTCGTTAAAACAATTTAAAAAAATTTGATTTTTTTCAAAAAAAAAACATTTTTTCTTGGCGCGAAAAAAATCCATAAAAATAGACAAAAATTCGCAAAAACATTGTTTGTTCCATTTCTTGAAATCTATCATCCAAACGAAGAAAACAATGCCTATTTACAAAATACATATGGACAAATGTATAAATAATGACCCATATTGTAAAACTAGGGAAATTCAAAAAATAATCTTTCATATTTTTTATTTTGGCAATTTTGTAATATGCTAAGGGTACTATAAAAACATTATACCGTAAAAAAAATTTAATTATTTGTAAGGACTGGAATCGAAGTTATAAGCCGTAAACTTTTTGTGCAAAATAGTCCATTTGTATGGGAGGTACCAAAAGGAGTGTGGTAATATCGCCCATTTTGCACGGGACTATAGGTACTGTAAAGGCATTACACTCAACAAAATTTAATTATTTGTATGGACTGGAATCAAAGTTATAAGTCGTTAATTTTTTGTGCAAAATGGTCTATTTATATGGGAGGTACCAAAAGGGGCGTGGCAGTAACACCCATTTTTCGCAAGATAATAGCGACCAAGAACTTAATACTATGTGTGGAATGGTCACAAATTCTGAATAGTAGTATAGAAGTCATAAGATAATAAATATTTCACCTTTGTGGGGGGAGGTACTCAAAGGTGTAGACCAACATAGTCCATCTTGGACCTTAATCTAAAAAAAAAAGAAAAAATATTGCCACATACCAAATTAGAAGTCCATCGGTTAATCCTGTTGAAAGTTATCGTGCGCACCAACCAGACAGACAGACGAACAGGCTGACAGACATTGCTAATATGACTTAAAATGGCCCAAAATGGATTTTCGCCAAATATTTTTGGGGTCTTTTAGGTCACTCCATCGATATGTTACACTTTTGACCTTTACAACTTTTGTTCACAATATTAGGTGTGTAAAAATCGGATTATGTTGAAATTCTTTTATTTCTACGAAAAGTGCTATAATTTCGAATGCTAGCTTCCAAAAATTGGAACAAGCAATTTTACATTTTTTTTTTCTGATTTTATGGTTATTTGGTGCCAGTAAACAACAATTTAAAAAAAAAACAAATTTTTTCCAATTATTTTAACGACAGTTACTAAATTTCTGTTTCTACATAAAAGTGTCTTTACTATCATTTGTAGTCCCAATTTGCTTTAATTTAAAGTATATCCGGGCTTTATCGAGCATATATTTAAAAAATATGGTTCAAATACTAAAGACACCTTCCAAGAAATTGGGAATTTGAAAGAAACATTTTTTAAAAAAAATACCATAATACTTCTTTTAATATTTTTTTTGTGTTTAGGACACCTTATTACACCAGAAAATGTTATGCACAGCCCTTTGACAAAAATGTTGTTGCATTGTGTTACCATTTGTAATTAGAAAATTTTTTCCGATGTGTATTTGATAGCTTTTTCTTTGAAAACAATTAAAAATTCCAAAAAATGTTTCCTAATTTTGTTGTCAATTTAAATGGTGGTCCACGAAAAAGTTGCGTTTTAAAATTGTTATAAAAAAGACTGATAAATATTTTTTCAATGACTTTGCCTTTATTGAAATGCCTCAACATTCCGGTTAATTGCAGTAACCCATTCTGTCGACCCACTTCTTTAACAAATTTTCGTGTTTGAAGTCATGAATCGTCACTGGATGGTTGGCGTAACTCCCCACAAAGAAATAGTCCAACGGAGTCAAGTCGCAGCTGCAAGGCGGCCAGTTGACATCACCGTTTCAGCTAATCATGCGATTTTCGAACACAGTACGCAACAGATCGATTGTAATGTTGGTTGTGTGGCACCTAGTCCTGTTGAAACCACACATCATCCACGTCATTCTCTTCAACAAAAAATCTCTGAGCATTGCACGGTAATGTTCGCCATTGATGGTAACGGCAGCTCCTTCCTCGTTTTCGAAGAAAAACGAATCAATGATGCCGCCGGTCCACATGCCGCACCAAACAGTCTCTCGTTGAGGATGTATTGACTTTTCCATGGTTACGTGTGTTTTTTCTGAGCCCCAAATGCGGCAGTTTTGTTTATTAACATAACCACCGAGGTGGAAATTATCTTCATCTGAAAAGATTATTTTTAATTTTTTTTATTTGACTCACCATTTTGGAAGTAAATTTTTCAATATTGCCAATTTTCTTCAAGCGAAAACTAATCCATTTCGTAAACTGCAAACCGTATACTGAATATTTGGCACATCGGGAATATCATTGAAGATTTCAAAAAGCAACCGCTAGATGGACCACCCATTATATATATACATACATTTCTATTTTTTGTTACTCAAAGAAAGCTTATGTCATTTGCTTCAATAGCTTAAAAGCAATTTGTGAGATTATAAAAAATTATAAAACTTGAAAATTTTTCTGCTAATTCTGCTGTAATAGGTTGGTGTATGTTTACAAAATAGTTTTGTTCATTAACTCTCATATACGTATGTATGTTCATAAATTCTGAAATATTTCTTCGAGATATGTTGACCATTCGTGACTAATAAGCAGCTCACATAAGCAATCGTTGCCATTTATCACTAAGAATCATATTGCCCCATTTCGGAGAACACCTTAAGTGAAAGCCAAAGAATCTTAAATCAAATGGCAAACAACAGAGATATGTATCTACGTATGTATGTATGTACATTCATGTGTAATCTAATAAATTTACTTAATTTGACATAAAGAGAAAAGTTTCTTTGCCTCTGTTCAAAAACAAACTAAGTAAAGACAATTTTTTTTACAGATGTTAAGATGTACAGACAGAAGTTTGTGATAAGATTTCCACCCGCACTGGCTCAGGGTGGTTCATAACCCTACAACACTTGGTGGAGACATACTCCACATTCCACTGGCAGTGGCAAACGATTATTCGATTTTCTGCAGACACCTACAGCGACTCCAATGCCCACCCTGACTATAACAGCAAAATCTCATAATGTTGTTATTTCTTTCCTTGGAGTTATTACGAACATTATTAATTTTTACCAGGCATTGGTGCCAGGCGCCGTATCGCCAAGAAAACAAACAAATAAACAATTCGTTTTCTTGACACTTTCGGCTGTTGCTTATCACATTTGTGCGTCCGTCTCTCTGCCTGACTGTTGCACATAATCAATTTTACTTCCACACTCCCACCCAAAAAATCGAACTAAATTCAGTCAAAGTTAAACGAATCAAATTTGTTTACTTAGCTATTCATAGGAAAAGTTACCAACTCTGTGAGCTCAATTCATAAAACTCGTGGCTGAAATATTTTTTTGGAAAATTCAATGGAATATTATTTTGATATGTGCAGGATGAGGACAATGGCATTCAACAATTAATTGAAATATGTTGAAAAGTGCTATCGACAATATTGTAAAGGAAAATTAATTAAATTAATTTACAAAAGTTGCGCGCAGTTTGTTAATGTACTCGTATTTTGGAATTTTAAACATGAAGCCATTAATCGAGAGTAAAAAAGCTAAAGTTGAGCGGAATCGACAATATCGCTACCTTAGAGTGTAAAGGCGCTAAGTCCAATTTTCAACATTTTACGGGAGAGCTAAAATACTTTCTATTTCTTTTTCATACTCAATTTTCATAAAAACTTTAAATAAATTTTTTGTTAGATTCGTGCCCTTTTCAATCTCAAACAATGCTAAATTAATAATATATGTAAACGACCGAGTTATAGGCTTTTTTTGTGACTTAGCGCTATGTGACTTACGTCTATTACATTTTTCCTTTCGACTTAGCACAATTTCTTGTTAAGAACATTCCATTTTCTTCTAATTATTTTTGAGAAAAAATTATGCTTCTATATATTTTTCTTTTGCTTTTAAACGTAGACTAGAACATGGAGCGATCTTTTGACAATTCAGTGGGGAAAAAATATATTTGGTACCACCGCCAAAATTAAAGCGACGTTTGTCCTTAGATTACGGGTCGGGATATGAAGTTTTTTCGTAATTAGAACTTTTCGGGGCATATTGGGGAAAAAAGTGTAAATTATGGTACAGTGGGGGTAAAAAAGATTATACATGGTCCCAGCTCTTTGGCAGCTCTTGCAACATAAACTCGAGGTTACAAGTGTTTTCTAGAAATTAGTGCTTTAAAAGGGTACAGTGGTGCAAAACGGATTAATTGTGGTACAATGGGTCAAAAAAGGAACAATATGGGAAAATTGGAACATATGAAGAGCTAAATAACTACCATTGGGCAAAAATGGAGCAGGGGAGAAAATGTGGTTTAATAAGGTACAGAGAGGCAAACGGGTGTTAAGTGTAGTACTATGGGGTCAAATTTTAAATATGGTACGTTAGGACACAAATTTGTTAAATGGCACAGTGGGAAAAAGTGTAAAATATGGTACAGTAAGACAAAAGGGGTTAAATATAGCACAGTGAGGTAAAAACGTGTCAAGTAGAGTACAGAGAGGCAATAAGGGTTAAATATTGTACGTTATGACTAAAATGTGTTAAATATGGCACAGTGGGGCAAACATTTTTAAATATGGTACAGTAAGACAAAGGGTTTAATATGGCGCAGTATGGTAAAAATAGTTAAATATGTGGGGAAAAAGAGTTAACTATGGTACAGTGGGGCAAAAATGACTAATAAAGGTGGTTAAAAGGTAATAAATATGGTACAGTGGGGAACATATGGTTAAATATGGTGCAGTAGAACAAAAAGTGTTAAATACGATAAGGTGAGACAAAAAGGATTAAATATGATACTATTATTTTTTATTTCTCCTGTAAAATTTCGGAAATTGCACTTAGTGCCTTTGCACTTTAAGGTAGCGATATGGAAGAATCATGTGTTTTTGAAGGAAACACGTATACGATAACTATTTTACAGTACCCAGAACAGTAAAAAATAATGGATGGGCCCGAGAAGCGCACCGGGTTAATGTTAGTACATACATATGTATGTATACACAAAATTACAGCACTCTCGCTAACAAATCGTTCAAGATATTTTGAAATATGGCTTACATGGGCGGAGCCACACCCAGTCCAATCACGCCAATTTTTGGACCAATAAAGCAACTGACACATTTACACAAAATTACAGCACGCTCGCTAACAAATTGATCAAGACATCTCTACTTAAAAATTTGTCTTGTATGGGCGGGTCCACGCCCATTGGTCCGATTCCGCCCATTTTCGGGACAATCACGTAGACTGTCATCAGATACATATACACAAAATTACAGCAAACTAGATGCGAAATAACAGTATTTTGTTTGTTGAATCGATGTATTCTCATCTCCTCTTTCGTTATTTATCGAAAAATGCATATTGATAAATAGTGGACTTAGCAACTTTACACTCTAAGATAGCGATATTATAACGGGTTTTCCAATAGGGATGATGTGATTTTGAAGTGACGTTTCGGCATTTGTAATATGTCATGATCTGTCATTTGATTTTCATAGTGTTTACAATTTCATCATGGAGAGATGTACGCAAGAACAACGTTTACAAATTATTCAGTTTTATTATCGAAATAATCGTTCTCCAAATCAAAAAATCACTTTCCAGTTGACCTACGACTTTGACACCCATGAGCAATATTTTAGCTCTCGTTAAGAGCTATATTTTTGCCATTGATCGATTGTGCCTACGTGCCACACAGCAAATGAAAAAAAAAGAAGTTGTGATTTAACACCATTAGACTATTTCTTGTGGGGTTATTTGAAGTCATTGATCTTTCGAAATAAACCAGACTCTCAGCAAGCTTTACAAGTCAATATTGAACGTGCCATTCATGACATACGACTTGATTTAGTGGAAAAAGTGCTCGAAAATTGGGTTCATCGAACCAAAAGAAATCATATGAAAGAAATCATATCACTCTTATTGGAAAACCCTGTAGATAGGGATATATAAATATGGATTTATATGGATTGATATAGATAGTTATAAATATATATAGATAGATATAGATGGATAGATATAGATATGTATAGATAAATAGATATAGATAGATATAGATGGATATTGATAGATATATTTAGATATAAAGATAGATATATATAGATTAGGCCGGGTCGATTTGTGGGAGGCAAAAAAAGTCGCCATTGCTCAGTGAAAATCGTATTCTAGGGATCAAAATAAGAAACTTTGCCGAAGGAACCATACCTCTAAAACGACCACCCCTAATATAGATAGATATAGATAGATATAGAGAGATATAGATAGATATAGATCGATATAGATCGATATAGATCGATATAGATAGATATAGATAGATATAGATAGATATAGATAGATATAGATAGATATAGATAGATATAGATAGATATAGATAGATATAGATAGATATAGATAGATAAAGATAGATATAGATAGATATAGATAGATATAGATAGATATCGATAGATTTCGATAGATATAGATAGATACAGATAGATACAGATATATGGAAAATTTTATTTTATATTACTCTGAAGCGAGGGTTTACTTCTGTCGGGTTATTCGGCTGCGATTATGTCAATTGCTTAGCTCTATAGGAGATATACCTGTGGTTTTCTGGAATAGCAACCTATGCCAGAAACTTTCGATTTTTTGGATTTGATCATAAATGTATTCCGCTAATCATATCCTATCGATCAATATATGACGCTCCCATATATGCTAAGTTTTTGGAGACTTTTTGCAACACTATTCTATGATTATTTAGTGTAGATTGTACTGCGAGAGAAAATGTATTTTGACTCTGCTGAACATTTTGATTTTCTAAGGTGTGCTGTTATTCCAGAAAACCACAGAATTTTGAGCCTTTCCTATTCAGTTTCAATTTGCGATTCAGTTTCAATTCGGTAACGAATAATTCTCTTTCTCATCATCATAAAAGACTAACGACTTGAGTTCATATCAGTTATGCAATGTATCTAATTACCATCATGTATTAGAGTTTGTATCCGCAACAGTAACAAATATATGTGTGGTCAGTGACGGTAACACAATTCCCTTGAATTCCAATTTCAAAGACAGACAAAGTTATTTGGCCCAAACAAACGTTTTGTTATGGACTTAAGGTTTAGTTCATATACTCGTATACATTTTGCTCATCTTCTCGTACATACTCATATTTATGTTAGATATTAGTGTGGGCGTACTAATAAACCAATTACTTATTGAATAAAACTTAAATGTGTAATAGGATAGCTTATCATGAGAATGTAAATGTTTGCCCATTCACTAATATACTTAGGCAGTACATACATTCGTATAGGTATGTTTGTACATTGATTGTATAAATATGTACACAGATATTACATTGTTAGTTTTATTAAGTCACAATAACTAAATCAAATAATGCTGCGACATTTACTTATTCAGTAGCAAGCATTTTTACTGACTCTGTGGGAATGTTTGGGTTCAACACAAAAAGGTTTCTTTTTCATCTGCCGGAAATCCGGCTAAGAAATACTGTCGTATTTGGGCTTATTCTTCTTTCTTCGAAGGAAATTGTTTTTCGGTAAAAGGAAATAGAACATACATTCAAAAAAGGGTAGCGATTTACGGCAAAAGTAATCTATATTATTTTGACGACAATAATTGAGGAACATGGCTCGAATTTTCCACAACCCATTGGAAGTATGTAAGATACATACTTTTTCAAATCTTTGCAAAGGAAATAATACTAAAACAAATAAGGAAAAAATTTACGGCCTACCACCCAGAGTGATCAGAACCGGTGAAACCCGTCCGCTTTTTTTCGAAAGTGATAATCTGCTGCCATAAGTTTAAATTATGTATTGAGGATAAACTCCTGCTTTCCACCGAGCCATGGAAAATTATAATCCGACCATAAAAGTTATTTCAGATTTATAACAAAGTGCATTAAAAATTGCATTAAAACATAAAAATGAAACTTATATTATGCATTATAAGTTTGTTTTATGAAGCAGTAATGACCTCTGCCACATTTCATCAAAATCGGTTCAGATCTATATGTATATAGTACCCATGTATATGTACATACGGATATGGGATTTACGCTGTGTAGAAGCTAGAATTATTATCAAATCTTTATGAAATCTGATACGGAATAGTTGCTTGCGTCGATAATAAACTTTTCCAGATTTAGATATCGCCCCTAAATATACCTAAATACATATATAATACGCGTTTTTAAAAAGATCTTTATGAAATTTAGTAGATAGCTGTTTGTTGTGCCACAAATAAACATTGCCAAATTTTAAGAAAATTGGTTCCTCTCCAAGGGGGGATAGGTTTAGTTTTAGGTTAGGGCGGCTGACGTTTTTTTACAAGCTCACCGGAAAGATCTGTTATTCTACCTGGAAAGGTCGACCCCAGTATCTTCAGATGTTGTTTACTCAATACGAGCCAGTAGCATAGCAAGTGCTCAATGCTTCAACACTTCTTCCTTATCTCCACAATTTCTGCAGAAGTCATTGAGTCGATACCCATCCTAATTTGAAGGGCTCAAAGCTGTTATTCGTCCAGCTAATTATGGATTTCTTTGTCAACAAGCTAGCGACGCTAGCAGGTCCTGCTGACCCTCGAGTTCTCTTGATGAGTGCCCCGGAAATGTGTGTGGAGCAGAACATTTAATGTATGAGCGCTGTTTTTTTGTCCAGTTATTAGCCTCATCCTGCAAATAACACATTGTACAGGTTGCAGTGGATAATATCTCACGCAGCTTTTTGGCATTCGAGTTCTTTTCCACTTCTCCACAGAAGATGTACCAAGAACGCCTTTACGCTTTTCTAAGCTTCTTCTTATAAACAGACAGAGTTACTCTTTATAGGCATCTCAGTCATTAGTGACAAAGTATATATGAACTTGTTGAATAGCTTGTTGCAGGTCTTTTTCCTTGCCTTTCGCTCAGACGTTCACGGTTGTGGTTTAGTTTTACCCTTGTACCTTGGTTTTGGACAGTCTTCTTCAACCAGAAAATCCAGACAGGCTTTCTGGTTCGGTACGGGTCTAGAGAACGGGTTTAGAGTTCTGGCCTTTTGGGAAATTCTTCTCATACAGGTGCCACTTTGTCTTCCTCACACCAAATTACACCAGAAAGTATTATGTACATGCCTTTAACGAAATATTTGTAAGCTATTGTAACTGACCAACGAAAGGAGACAAAAGACCTACCCTTTTATACACCAAGTTCTTAAGTTTTTTTTTGGAGGCAGATCAAATGGAAACAGTTTTTTCTTTGACAGGCGACGCATTTAAATTAATGATAATCCATTTTCCAAATTGCAGAAAATTACTTCTGTTTTGATTATTTCGCTTTATGAACAATTAAACACTTGACAGCCAACATTCGACGAACATTTCTGAAATATACATATGCTGATTTACTGCGAACGCTTCATTTTCCCAAAATGTGTTATTTTCTTTGAAGAAATATTGGAAAGGTTATGACTCTTCATATTATTTCTGCAGTGATGCACATGAACTGTGTGTTTAGCAGCAATTCAAACGAATATATATTAGTTTAGTTTGAAAATCAAACAACATCCAGCCAAGCGTATGACATTTTTGTCTCATCCTTGCAACTTGCACGCAGCAAGGACAATGAACTAATCGTAGTCAATCGTGCCAAAATATTTACATTTTTGTATTTTTAGGATTGAAGTATCCAAACGACTGTATTTATATTTCGTTTCTTAATAAAATCCTTGAGACACAGACCATAACCATCACGACCAGAACTTGTAAATGTTGTTTAAGTTCTACAAAAAAAAACTTTGCAGAACAAATTATTAACTTAAAGGACCAATGATGTTAACAGACGAACTCTGAATGAAATAGAAACTGAAACTGAAACTAAATCCAAAAGTAAAGTAAATGTTGGTCAATTTAAACGATTATGAACGAGTAATTTTATTTGAAAAGTTTTCTTTATTTTTTAGGGATTACATTGGGCAATAGCCCTTTGGGCTGATGCCAAACAATAATATTGGGGCTTAATAATGATGTGAAAAGTTTAGTAATGAGATAAAATAAAATTCAACTTGCAATGAGATTCGTAAGTTTAAGTTGCATATTTACATTATCAGCTTTTGAAATGAAACATCAATAGGACTGCGAATTTGAAACGAGCCGTCGGCGGGGGTCATTTGAATGACCTCTGCAATAAAGGCTTTTGTCAAGTCTCAAAGAGAATTAGTTTAATTCAATCTAAAAGCTCAGACATTTTTATTAAAAACCCCTAAGTTTTCATATTTATCCCTAAGTTATTATTATCGGCATCGAAAGTCTTTGCACAGTGTGGGAATTTGGGGGGACAAATTGGAAATAAATTTGCATTTTCTACAGGGATGCAATATACGTCAACAAAGTAATTTGAAAATACACTTTAATTGAATTCTACTAATTGAAACTTACTATGAATTATTTTGTATACTTTCTAAAATGTCTCCAATTTAACATTATTTGGTTTCCCTTTTTTGTCATATTTTTTACTAAGAGTCAGAATTTTTTATATTAACCTATGAATTTTATTATTGTCTAAAAAGTTTATAAAAAGTTGCAAATTGGTAAAATAAGATCCCGTTATCAATTATTTTTTTGAAAAAAAATGTTTCCAAAATGTTATTGGGGTTTGAAATCTTAAAAATTAAAAAAAATCATTTTTGGATTTTACGAAAATTTCTAATTGCTCTTCATCAACTGAACCGATATTTACGAAGTTTCGTCGTTTGAACTTCTCTCATGTCATTGCTGATCAGCCGTAGTGAACGGACGTTTTTATTACAGAGCTGATAGTTAAAACCTATTACGCAGCAAAATGGAGAAAATTTCCCCCCAGTCATGTCCGACCGTCCAACATGAGTTGATGACAAATAATCTCAAAAGAATCAGATCCCCTGATGAACCCCTTCGTCCGAAAAAAACAAGAGGCCATAAAGTCATCATCAACAGGACGCTCACCTTCAATGAAGTGGCGAAGGAGAGTCTAGTGAGGGCTGTTATAGACAGAAGTAGTGAAGTGGCGAAGGAGAGTCTAGTGGTGGCTGTTATAGACAGAAGTAGATTGCACATGGCTTCATCGAATGGAGCCAAATAAGTCATTACGGCTCAAATCAGTCATTAGGGCTCATTACCTCAATGTCCGTAGAGAAATGCCGGGTAAAACCACCAATCTGCAACGATGCAGGATGGAATCAAGGAAGAGTAAAGGACTTATATTTCGGTGATGCCAGATCAGTAGACCTATATCAGGCTGCTCTGAGTCTGGTTCGGTGCGGTCTAGCGCCCTGTTGCATTTTGTCGAAAAAACAACATCCCTAGTCATCCTAGAGGCTTGATTTCGGCTGACATATTAAAGATTATAAAGATTCCAATACTGTTCTGCCGACCCTTAATTGGAGAATTAGCAAAGTGGGTGAGGCGGATGTTAAAAAGCGGCAGGTCAATTTGATCCTTAACGCTGAATCCAGCTCCCATATACAACGTGCAAGTGCAATCCTGAAGTATGGTTTCGAGACTATAGTCTTTAAGGTATGCAAGCAGGATATAGCTCCCATTGCGGAAGTGGAAGTGCGGAGGTACCCACACCCATTATTTCTGGTGACTCCAACTCTAACAGATGATCTATAACGTCCACCTTTGAGGACGAAAGCACTACTTCGGACACTGAGGGGCTGAGGGGAGTCTCCGGACTCTTTGACGCATCTGGTTGGGACATGCTCCTCGATGATACGGACGAAGAGTTCGATCTGTCGATTACCAATGATGGTGAGAATTCTACATATTAAACTCCATCACACTGGTCTCCAGTTATTTGCCTTATGAAGCTGTTTTAGCGACAGCTCTCTTCAGGGCAGTAGTAGAAGAAGCAACGTGTGACGAGCGCGAGCTGATTATTGGCGCAGACGCGAACGCGCCAATACCATACTATCTGGGGTAGTACGGATATACTTAATCTAACTACTAACATAACTATAACATAGGCAATAAACCGAACTATACAATTAAAGACAGACAAAAAGTGCTCGACGTAACGTTTGCTACTGACCAGATGTCAGAATTATAAATAATTTAAGAATTTATACTTTATATTGTACAGGGTTTTCCAACAAGAGGTGTTAATTTTAATCACCCGTTATTTCGGTAGCTGTCACTTTTGAAGCTTTTATTCTTTGACATTTGACAAGTAGAAACTACGCCATTACTAAAAATGGAAAAAATACACGATTCAACAACGTATTGAAATTATTAAAAATCGAAAATCATCTTGACTGATGAGGCCCATTTTCACCTCGGTGGCTACGTCAACAAGCAAAATTGTCGCATCTGGGGCTCGGAAAACCCAAGACTTATTGTTGAGAAGCCTCTCCATCCTCAACGTGTGACTGTTTGGTGCGGTTTATGATCCGGCGGGGTCATTGGACCTTACTATTTCGGAAATGAGGTTGGATCAATAGTTACGGTGAATGGATTGCGCTATCGAGAGATGATTAATGATTTTTTATGGTCGGAGTTGAATGGTATTGATCTGGACAACGTTTACTTTCAACAAGACGGCGCTACGTGCCACACAAGCAGCGAAACCATTGCTCTGTTACGGGAATAGTTTCCGGAACGTGTTATCTCTCGAAGAGGTGATCACAATTGACGACTTAGATCTTGTGATTTAACACCCTGCGACTTCTTCCTTTGGGGCCACGTGAAAGATAAGGTCTACGCCAACAGCCCAGCGTCGATTCAAGACCTCAAAGATAGAATTCGTGAGGCTATCGAGAGGCTATAAATGGTCGTGTTGGCCATTTGCCCAATGTTGTTTTTCATTATTAACGGCATACCTTCCTCTTTATTATGAAATAAACAACCGATCATTTATCTCAAAAAATTGAAATTTTCTTTGAATACCAAAATAACACCTCTTGTTGGAAACCCCTTTACATAATCATCAGAAGGATCTACGAATACTATAGTTTAAAGGAAAATCGGTGGAAGAGAATATACTCGGATGTGGAGTTGCAACCGGGTGCCATGACCCATAGAATGGCAAGGAGTTGTAGATGGGCTCCGCTCCTAACCAAGGAGTAGGACAAAAGTGTCCAGAAACATGGAATTGATTGGTACTCATGAACATTGTGCGTGGGGGCGTTGGTCGACGCATGTATTTACCCGGGGGTTTATAGCACGGTGGGGTTAAGCCTGCAATTGTTGATAGTAATAATTGTTCTCCGTGAACTTGTTACAAACAATGATGGTCTTAAATTAAAAAATGTTCCAAAAATAATTGTACTCGTAAATTAAAAAAAAAATAAATCCACATAAAATTGCCAGTTATGTCCTCTTTCAAACGACGTACACTTTGTAAAAATCGGTTCAGCCGTTCAAGAGCAATTAAAAATCCTTAAAACCCAAAATGAATTTTTTCAAATTTTAAAAATTTAAAACGTATTCAAATGCTGTAAAAAAATTTAAATCCACATAAAATTGCCTGTTAGGTCCTGTTTCAAACGACGTAAACTTTGTAAAAATCGGTTCAGCCATTCAAGAGCAATTATTAATCCTTAAAACCCCAAATTAATTTGTTCAAATTTTAAAAATTAAAATCGTCATCAAATATTCTAAAAAAAACTTAAATCCACATCAAATTGCCAGTTATGTCCTCTTTCAAACGACGTAAACTTTGTAAAAATCGGTTCAGCCGTTCAAGAGCAATTAAAAATACTTAAACCAAAAATTTATTTTTCCAAATTTTAAAAATTTATAACTTCATCAAATATTGTAAAAAAATTATTTACAACAACAAATTATAGCGAGATCTTATTTTATCATTTTTCAACTTTTTAAAAGTTTTTAGGCAAAAATAAAACTTATAGGTTAATATAAACAATTCTGACCCTTAAACAACATCAACAACAAAATCTGTTATATTTTCAGTAATAACAAATGACACGAAATCATAAGTTGTGGGTCTGTAAAATAAACATGATAATATACTTAAATGCCATACGCAGCTTGAAAAGTGTTCCCAATCAATTTGGCGATCATTCACGGTATCCCACAAAAAAGTCAAACATCGTCAAATCTGAGTTGGCCAGTTAACATCGCCGAAACGGCTGACAAACCCAGTTTACAAATTTTTTGTCGAAAGGATGGACGTAACATTTTCTGGTGTAAACCTAAACACGAAGAAAATATTAAAAAAAATAGTTGTGGTATTTTTTTTTTAAATCCAATTTTCATGGAGTAATTCCATTATTGAACTATCCTAACAAACCTGAGAAAACAGAATGAACAATTTTCGTCGTATAAGCCCTTTTTATCCCCCTCACCTTAGAGAGGAGGGTATACCTCAATTGCTACGAGCCAAAAGTGTAACACATCGAAGGAGTGACCTAAGACCCTAAGTATGTTCGGCGGAAATTCGTTTTGGGTCATTTTAAGTCATTTGAACAATGTCCGTCCGTCCATCTGTCTGTCTGTCTGAGTGTCTATCTGCTGACTGGTGCGAAGGATAACTCTCGAAAGGAGTAACCGATTGACTTCAAATTTGGTATGTGGTAATATTTTTCTCTATCTCCGGCTAAGTTCGAAGATGTTCCATATTGGTGCACTCCTTCTAGTACCTCCCCCACAAAGGGTTAACTTTTAGTGAAATATTGATTCTTTAATACCTTCTATACTACTTACTCAAATCTTCTGAAATTTCACACATATTATTAGATTGTTAGTCGCTAACACGTCAAGAAAAATGGGAGAAGTGGCAATACCTTTTTGGTACCTCCCACACAAATGGACCATTTTGCACCAAAAGTTAACTGCTTATGGCTTTAATATAACTTCATAAAAATACTTGAAATTTTGTACAGTGTAATGCTTTTATAGTACCTAGAGTCTAGAGTGAAGTGGCCGCTATTGGCACGCCCCTTTTAGTACCTCCCACACAAATGTACTATTTTACACCAAAAGTTAACAGCTTATAACTTTAATATCAGTGCATATAAATTCTTGAAATTTTGTACAGTGTAATGATATTATAGTACCTAGAGTCCACAGAAATATGGGCGTTATTGGCAAGGCCCTTTTGTTTTTATTAAGCGTAATTTAAATTGTTAACAATTTAATTAAAACAAAACAAAAATTACGAATATTTGTTGGGTACATCTTTGTTGGGTACCCGTTTTGGTACCTCCCACACAAATATACCATTTTGCACCAAAAGTCAACGGCTTATAGCTTTAATATCACTTCATGCAAGAACTTGAAATTTTGTACAGTGTATTGCTTTTACAGTACCTAGTGTCCAGTGAATAGTGGGCGTAATTGGCATGCCCCTTTTGGTACCTCCCACACAAATGTACTATTGTGCACCAAAAGTTAACAGGTTATAACTTGAATACCAGTGCATACAAAGACTTGAAATATTGTACAGTGTTATGGTTTTTAGAAGTTTACAGCTTGTAACTTTAATACTAGTGCCTACAAATACTTAACATTTTTTACATTGTAATTTTTTATAGTACCTACAGTCTGTCGAAAAATGGGCGTTATTATCACGCCGCTTTTGACACCTCCCACACAAACGTACCTTTTTGTACAAAAAGTTAACAGCTTATATCGTGAATACCAATGCATATAAATACTCAAAATGTTTGCACAGTGTTTAAAAATTGCAATAGTCCTGTTAAAAATGGTAGTTATCACCACAAACGTTTTAGTACCTCCCATACAAAAAGGGCCAAGACGTACCAAAATGAATTAGCTCATAATATTAGTACATTTACCTGTGAATATTTATTTACATTGCTCACAAAGTGAGGGTATATATAGGTATAGGTATAGGGTATACCTTAGTCGGTTTACCCGACTCAAATTTCTTACTTGTTATAAATTTTCACAAAAGCTTTTTTTTTCGAAATACATAGAAATATTAAATGACAGTAAACACAATGAAGAAAGTATTACAAAAATTTATCTTCTTTAAATTATCAAAATGTATTAAAGAAAATTTATATAATGAATATAAAAAACAAGTGAAAATAATTACATAGGAACAATTTTATATAAAAACAAATATATTTAATAATTTCGACTGAAGTAATGGTTGTAATAAGGATATTGATAATGGGAGTTTGGTAGCTCCCGAAACAGATCTGCCTATCCAACCAGTACAACCGCCCCCAATACATGTCACTTACTTCTTCTTTAATTTTTAACAAAGTTGTTTTCATATACTGAAAATAACAATAACGATCTTGAGCCTGAGTGCGAAAACAAAATATGTACTAAAAACAAATAGTATAAAATAGGGACCGCTACAAATATTAATACTTTTGTATTTCTTAAAATATTTCTAACTCGTCTTTTAAGAAAAGTTGTAAAAAAAACAAATTAATTTTCAATATTTTTAAAATTTTGGCCACTGTTCTTCGTTTCAAATAAATTGATGATTAGATAGTAGTAGCTCCTATCTAAAAAAATGTCTTTAAAATATTCTCATTTAAGTTTCCTTTAAAATAAATATAACATTTTACGAATGCTACTAAACAGCAAATTTATTAAAAAAAAGTAATTCTTCCACTGATGATAGGCTCTTAATAATTGTAGCTTAATATTTAACATAAGAAAACTTGGTCCCATCTTATACCCCATCTAGCTATGGCAATTATATCCATTTTTTGGATCCTTTTTAAATATATTCGCGATTATGTGGTTTGTAGCCCATTTATACTGTCACCGCAGAAAAAGATTTTTGCAAGAAACCCAAAAAGTGAGAGAGATTAATCTTTGCCACATTTCTTATTACCCGCATCACTAAATCTATTTTGTGTTTGACTTTCCTTTTTGCAACGCCCCCTCCCGGAATCCTCCCCTTATCATCTAGTTAGTCAGCCAAACATCAACAAACAAGGCATTTATTTTTCTTTTGTTAACCAGCCGCAAAAAAACAACAAACAATTTGCGAAATCTTTTAAATATTTGAACTCATTTAAATCCCTTTCAAAACTTTTGTCAGCTATAGCAGTACTCTGCTAATTGAGAGAGTATTTGACATGGCTTTTCACCAAAGAAGTTTTCAATGGTATCACATCGTACGAGTATCGTATTGTAATTAGCAATCCATACTAATTAAAAGATCAAAGTATGACTAATGTTTGCCACTTTAACCACTGCAGCTTTATTCGAGAATAACCTAGCTATTTTGGTCCCATATATCCCCAATGAAGGGAGCTTTTCCCTCCCTATCTTTACGAAAGACCGCACGCCCGCCCGCCCATATGTGGTAAATGGCAATTAGCACAATTTGTGATTTTTGTGAGTGTGTATTCTGTCTTGTTCAAATATTGAATCTAACGAATATCGGTCGACCGCCGCCGGCGAGGAAACGGAGCGCCGGGAGCAGAAACCAAAGCCAGATTTTCGTTTTGTATTCATTCCAGTGCGTAAATAATTCACACAATTAACTCAGTCAAGTTTGGAAAAGACCACAGCGTAGAACAGACAAAGCCCACAATTCGAAATGCCATGGCTTGTGATGGTGAATTGGAGGGCTATTGAATGTGACAGTGTTTAATATCGTAGCTGAGCTTTAGGGATGTCTGACGATGATACGGTCATTGTTAAAGAAGGGCGTTATGTTTTTGGAGATTTCATTGTTGCCTGTCCTCAAGAAAATTATTATTCGCTTTTAAAATAAATAGACAGATGTAAATCGTTTCTCATGAACTTTTAAAAAGGTCCTGATTACAATAGTTTACAATATTTATGTCGGATGGATGTATATAGCATTTTATGGTGTAATATGGTATCCTAAACACGAAAATATTGAATTTTTAATTGTTTCACACGTAATTGTCATATGTATAGGGTGATCCATTTCGAGGTTCCCTACTTTTTTAAAGAAAAAACACGGAAAATTCAAATTGAATGGGGAATCATTATCATTTGAAAGAAAAATCTTTGGCATTTTTTTTTTGAAGATTATGTCTATCAAATGATGGCCGCGCCTACGTCTCAGATGGTCCAATCTGCGATGACTCGTTCGAGCATTTCGACTGGCGAATGACACGCGTAAACGTTGTTCAGGCGTAAGTCTTTCCATGATGAAATGCCAAACAATACTTAACAAAAATAACATGACAGCATGACACGACTCACACGTGATCTGTCAAAAAAAGGCTATTGAAAAAAGTATCTCTACTTGGATCACCCGTTATAACATTACACTAATTAATCTGTCAAATTGTTTTCAAAACGTTGTAAACGTTGTTCAGGCGTAAGTCTTTCCATGATGAAATGCCAAACAATACTTAACAAAAATAACATGACAGCATGACACGACTCACACGTGATCTGTCAAAAAAAAACGCTATTGAAAAAAGTATCTCTACTTGGATCACCCGTTATATCCTTCTATCATAATAAAAAATATTAAGATAATTCTCTTAAAACTTTGTTTTATTTACAATTAACATTGTGCGTTTAAAATTGACCACCGTGGCTATTTTCAACCATAATGCACGATGTCACTTGTGATTCACACATGGCAAGCCGTGGGGAGCATTTGGCCGAAATTTTGTTTCTCACATAATTATCATAGATACAATGAACCATAGTAAAAAATTATTTGTATGAAGAAACTCTTCCCTGCTAAATTTCGAAATGATTGCATGTAAAATACAGCTTATGTAGCTCAAAAAGGTAAAATCAGAAAAAACATATATATGGGGACTATATCTAAATCTGAATTGATTTTGACCAATTTCAATAGGTTGCTTCGCCTTTGAGCCCTGATTTTTTTGGAGGGATGTCAATTTTTTTGACATTGTGCCACCACATCTGATGATCACTAATTCTTAGTTATTCTGCTACCTCTGCAGAACCTTCTGCCTGGTTAACACTACAAATATCAAACAGTCCTTTGAAATGGATAGCCAAGATTCCTTAGCAAAATATCAAAACCCTCTTGATTATTAAGTTTGGAACTGTCTATAGAGAAATTCACGATTCTCCGTTGTCCAGGAAGCAACCATTCCATTTTGATGTACCACGTATAAGAATAAGATATGGGCAAATCCTGGGTTGCGGACGTTATATTCGTAGGCGTAGGAATATTTACTAATATTCATCCCGTTGGAGTTCAGAATGCAATATTTTCATATAACCTTCAACAACAACAATTATTTCAGAGATCTTTGAAATTACATTTAAATATTAACCCAAATTTTTGATGAATGCGAAATTCGCGGCGAAAGTTCCGTTGCGGACGTTACACAAAATGGAAGTAGGTTTTCAGGTTATCGTGAATTTGCATATGTTTTAGCTACGTTTGCATAGTAATCAGAATAATCGAAAAACATTAAAGAAAGTGGACTATTTAAGGATATTAAAATATCTCTCATTAGGATAAAACACTTCATGGTTCATCCAAAAACTAGAAATACGTCTGTTGCAGACGTTACGTTGCGGAAGTTACTCAACAATTTGAATATGTTAAAACGACAATAGTCGGCGGAAATTTCTTATGCAATGTTATAATTTATATTGTATAGAACCTGGTGAACGCTTGTCTAGCTACAATGTCTAGCAAAAATTGAATGTAGTATTGACGCTTTTCATTTTTTTCACAGATCACGCCTGATTGTTGTCATCAGTCATATTACACTTGTTTAAAAAATTTTTGTTGAAGGTTTATGCATAACATTTTCTGGTGTAATATGGTGATCTAAACACAAAAACAATAAAAAAAATTTTATGATACATTTTGAAAAAAAAAATATTTAAAATTACTATTTCCTTGGAAGGTGTATTTACTATCTGAACCATACATATATAGGAAATTATGGGGGCTGCAAATGTTGAAAATATCACTTTCACGTAGAAACAGAAGTTTAGTAACTGTCGTTGAAACTATTAGAAAAATACAGATTTTTTAAAAAAAGGTTTTTGCTGGCAAAGTAATCTTCAAAAAATTTTTGTTCCAATTTTTTAAAGCAATAATCCTTACGAAGAAAACAATGCCTATCTGAAAAAAACTATGGATAAATGTATAAGTTATAGCCCTTTTGGTAGAAGTAATTGAATTTAAACAAAATCATGTTTTTTTATACCGCCACATATTGTATCATTTGCTGTGGGTTAAAAGTGTAACAGATCGAAAAAGTGACCACACTCAATGAAAAAATTCGTTACTCCCAAAGGAAAAATTAGATAAACGGTCTATGTTTTTCGCAATCGATTTATCTTTATCCCAAAACCCAAAGAATCGTTTATAGCAAACGGTTAGTGTACTTATCATAAATGATTTATATTTATTACAAACCCAGTGAAACGTTTGTTGCGAACGGTTATTGCGTTTGTCATAAGCAATATCCGTTTATCGCAAACCTTATGAAACGTTTGAGGCAAACGGTTATTGTGTTTTTGTCACAAGCAATACCTGTTTATCAATAATTGAGAAAACGGTTGTCGCAAAACAATTAGTTTTTGTACTATGAAATTATACAAATGTTTTATAATCAAAAATTTCACACCTTAAAATGTACGCGGGAGCTCCACGACAAACGCCCCTGCTCTTAATTGGCTGATATCTTCTAATTGAATTGTAGACAAACTGTAAATAAGAAAGCATATTTATTAGAACTTATTTAAAATTTACAAGAGATGTTATCTTACCATATAGAAAACTTTTTAGTCAAAAGTGAACTTCATAGGCCAATATAAAAAAGTTTCCAATTCCGTGAATAGAAGACCAAACTACATCAGAAATTAACATGAAAAACTTAGGAAGAAGAATCGTGTTGCATAGGGAAAAATAAATTTACGTCTTTAGTGTTGAACTTCCAGCTGTTTCCAACGGGTTATACTCAGAAGTATCCAGTTGTATTGTGCCTGATTGAGAGGGCGATGGGTTTGATGGCGGTTTTAGCCATCGACTGAAGGTATGTTTTGGTTCTTCTTCACATGATTTACGATGTGGAAGATTTCATTCCAACAATAGTGCTACTGCCTATTTGCGTTGCTTTCGACGTTGATGCAATAACAACAACCCCTAATATAAAAATCAAAGCAACGATATGCAAAATAATTTTAATTTGAAAATTGCCACTGTGGTCCATATTAAACGCACGATATTAATTAATAAAACAAAAAATTTTTTAGATAATTTTCTTAATATTTTTTATTATGATTGAAGTATCTACGACAATTATATGTGAAACAAAATTTCGACCAAATGCTCGCCACGCGTGACTCACAATTAACATTGTGCATTAACAAGTTACTCTCTTTGTTCTCTCAACTCTTTTTAATATGTTCAATCATGTTTAAATACAATGAGTTTCCTTAAATGTTTCTCATTGACCGTTAACGTAAATTATGAACATTTTGGAATGAAATAATGTTCGTGTACAGCAATAGAAGATTTAGGACATTTTAAATCATTTGAGCAATGTCGGTCTGTCTGGCTGGAAAAATGGAGAAAAATTAACAGCCCCTTTTGGTAACTCCCATACAAATGGTCAATTTCGTTCATACAATTGACGGCTTATAACTTTGATTCCAGTCCATATTAAATACTTAAAACTTCAGTCAATAATTGCAATTTTCTGTCTGTAAATGTACTAAACGTAGTACATATTCTGTTGAGTTCACTGTCAAAAGGTATAACAATATGTGTAGAATACAGAAATTTCCTTATTATGGAGTTAAATACTTAAAAATATCAATCTCGATATATCAATTTTGTATAAAATGACTAACGGCAAAGTCGTATAGAATATCAAAAAATATTTAATTTTATTTTGTCATGTACTGAATACTAAAATACTTAAAATTTTGTGGAGTGTAATGATTTTATAGTACCTATACGTGGGTGAAGTTGACACGTCCCTTTTGGTACCTCCCATACAAATGCACCATTTTGCACAAACAGTTAACAGCTTATAACATCGATTTCTGTGCATAAAAACACTTGAAAATTCGTACAGTGTAATGCTTTTATAGTACCCATAGTCTACTGAAAAATTGGCGTTATTTCCACACGCCTTTTTGTATCTCCCAAACAAAACGACCAAAATAAAATTAGACAACTAAGTTTTTCTTTAGCAGGAACTGAAATTTTGTTTGTGGTGACAGAAACTTATTTTGCGTAAACAGTTTTTTTTCTGACCCAAAGAAATTTTAGTTCTGCTAAACGAGAATTATAGTTGCTCAAATTTTGTTTAACGGAAACGATAAGTATAGAGGTCTCTGTGCCATGTAACCAGTATATCAGCCACTGCCGAGACATTATTTGATCCTGGCAACTTAAAAGCTTTCTATGTATGTATATCCAAAGAGTTCTGGATTGAGTTACAATCTCGCTGTGGACCTCTGATGGCTGCACTTCGCCTGAATCTTCAAATGAAAGCACTCCCAGCTATTCTTCACCGGACTATCATACTTCGTGATGCACCCAATACTGTATCTAAGTCATAATATATTTCACCAAAACTTATTTTAGTTACAGAACCGGCAAAACCACTTTGCACACTTAAGTTCATCGTAGTTCATCAGTTTTTTACTGTGTAAAATATAACTTTGTAAATATATGAATATACATAATACAACTAGGCTAAATAATAGATTACAACATAAAGTTTCTCATTAGTTTGTCCCTGGGCTTTTAACGAATCCCTGGGCTTTGAAAATCCACTATGTATAATTGTATCTCTAAGAGAGATTACCATGTTTGGGCCTCTTTTTGTCCCATTTTTATCCTAAAAGGTACAGTAATATACTCAGAAGTAGGTTGTAAGATCATCTCTGAGAAAGTATGTAATTATACCCTCACTTTAGTGTGACGAGGGTATATATCATTTGCTACGGAAAAAAGTGTAACACGTCGAAGGAGTGACCTAAGACCCCATGTATGTTCGGAGGAAATCCGTTTTGGGTCATTTTAAGTCGAATGAGCAATGTCCGTCCGTCTGTCTGTCTGTCTGTCTGTCTGTCTGTCTGCTGGCTGGTGCGCACGATAACTCTCGAAAGGAGTAACCGATTGACCTCAAATTTGGTATGTGGTAATATTTTTTTCTATCTCCGGCTAAGTTCGAAGATGGGCCATATTGGTCCACTCCTTCTAGTACCTCCCCCACAAAGGGTTAAAATGTTGTGAAATATTGATTCTTTAATAACTGCTATACTACTTATTCGAATCTTTTGAAATTCCACACATAGTATTAGCTTATTAGTCGCTATCAACTCGAGAAAAATGGGCGAAGTCGCCACGTCCGTTTTGGTACCTCCCACACAAATGCACCATTTTGCACCAAAAGTTAACAGCTTATAACATTAATAACAGTATACAAATACTTGAAATTTTGTACAGTATTATGCTTTTATATTGCCTACAGTCCAGGTTAAAATGGGTGTTGTTGCCACACCCCTTTTGGTACCTCCCACACAAAGGTACCTTTTTGCACCAAAAGTTAACAGCTTATAACATTAAAACCAGTGTATAAAAATACTTGAAATTTTGTACAGTGTAATGTTTTTATAGTGTCTATAGCCCTGTGAAAAATGGGCGTTATTGCCACGCCCCTTTTTGTACCTCCCACACAAAATGCCCAAATCATACCACAATTTAATGTCTCATAACGTTTATACCAGTGCACATAAATGCTTATTAGTCAGCACAGTGCAATGAATTTAAAATATCGAATGTTCAGCGAAAAAAATGTGTATTTGATAAACCCCTTCTGGTACCTCCCACACAAATTTACAGAATAATTCGAGTAATATTCAATAATACATTACTCACAAAGTGAGAGTATACCTTAGTCGGTTTACCCGACTGAAATTTTCTTACTTGTTTTTGGTCTCTTTCTTTACACTTTTCCCAAAAAAATAAGAAGTTTGCCTCATTGAACCCCCTAAAAGTACTAATTTTGGAATATCACCTTCCATCACATGTATACGTCACAGATGACATGCAATTGGACCTAACCTTTACCATTTGGATTTGCTGGTGAAACTAATATTTCTAAATGTTTGATCCATTTTATCCATTTATATGAGTATATTCTTTTTTGGGTGCCATTTTTGCAACAAACTAGAAATTATATGTACATCGGAAAAGTTACAGTCGTTACTGGAACAATTTTGTTGCTGCATAGAGTTTTCTGCAAACATCATGCTTGCTTTATGGTAAATGGTGCACAATCTGACATTTATCCAACTTTTCCTGTTTTCCATTTTAATGATTTCTGAGAGAATAAAACTGCGTTCACATTCCCAACACTTGCTCTGAAATATTGTTTGAAGTTACTAAAAAGTTCAGAGCATATCAGTTACCTGATAATCCCATAATTTGTTTCACATTTAAAAGGTTTAACTGGAATTTGTAGAAATTATAAAATTCAAAAACTTTTCACATTTGTGTTGATCCCTCTGTCAACCCTTTTGCATATTCAACGATACATATTCAGTAGTTTATTGGATACCAACCACCAGCTTGCCATTTCCGTTGTGGCATCCCTACACGCTCTGAAGTTTTGCATCAAAGTTGTCATGGGAATGACCGAATGTCTGTGGGTGTGAATCTGAGTGTTGGTTTTTTGGTTGGTGGCGGCAGAACTCTCATTCAATTCAATTCAAGCATTAAAAGTATATAAAAATCCCAATATTTGTGGGAGATTTTTATTTTCGCATAAATATGCTAAATGTTCCAAACTAACGAGAAGCATCTTAACTAAAGCGCAAATAGTAAAAATCGTCGCATACAAACAAAAAAAACAAGACTGAGGGAAAAGTGCTATGACACTTGGTTAATACTATTTGCTGACAAGAGACAAGAGTTTGTCGTTATATTTGAGGGTACACGCAAAGAAAAATCTGTGGTAATTTTTTTGAACAATAGAATAAGAAAACGGTGTAGAATAATAGAAGAATGATTATTGAATTCGAAGTTAAAAAAATTTACTTAAAACAGGGCAACTATATATCATTACTAAACAATGACAACAATCATTAAAATAAGTATATATCGTTCTAAAATTTAAAGATTGAAGAATATACATTGTAAAACTATTTCTTTGCATATCACATTTCTTCAATATCATATCATTATGATAAAATTATTGAAAATAATAATACTAATCATTGTAATAAATAACTTACTTACTCTACATAAGTTTAAAGTGATAAATTATAAAAAAATCAATTAAATGATGAAATTGACACAGATTTCATAACAAACAAAGTAATGATTAAAATAAGTAAATTTCGAATGTAAATCTAAAGGTTGGAAATGGTCAAATATTAAACACTACATACAAATTAAGTACATCATTTTGAATTTTAAGACATTACATCTTTAATTTAAGGATATCATGACATATATCGTTACAACAAAATTCTATGAAATAAGACAATATTATTATAGCTAAAGTAAAATAAGAACATTCCGTACTTTAATTGTAAACTATAGAAAATTGTATTGAACTTAAATAAGTAATCATTGTTTTCATTGAATTTAGGACATCGCATCATTCATTTAAGGACCATGCCACATTTAAATTACACCACAATTCTTTAAAAAACATTCGTACTTAAATGTAATTTAGAAGTTTTTTTTTATTTTAATATATCACATTCTTAAACTAAGGGTAAATTTAAAACATACATTTAACGATTCGTGAAGATAATCTGTAGAAAATATCCTTAAAATAAACCAGTACAAAATGGCTTTCAAACAAATAAAATAATCGTTAAAATGAATGAAAAGGCTGGAGAAGGTAAACTATAGAAAATGTAATTGAACCTATGTACATAATCTTTCATCTTTAATTTAACGACCACGCCACATTATTGGTTACGACAAAATTCAAAAATCAAAATCAAAAATTTGTTTAATAGCTTAATGTACTTTTATGTGTTTGTGAAGAAATTGTCTTTATTATAAAAAAGATGTCTAGATATCACATCACTAATTTAAGGATTAAGTCAATTTTTATTACCTTTATTCTAATATGTACATAAATTTTAAGGATCGAGGGGGACTAACTGTAGAATATTTCTTTAAAATAAAGTATTGGTCTATGATTTCGAAACAAAGACAATCATTTTCAAAATAAGTATACCTAAATATAAAGATTGGAGCAACTGAACTCTGAGAAATTTAATTCAACTTAAAAATCTAATTCTTTTAGAGACATTTTCTTTCTATTTAAGTCAATACATCAGTTTTTTGCAATGTACTTATTTTAACGAATTAAATACTTTATTTGTTAAAGAAAATGTATTTAATACTAGTCAATAAAAATTAAGTATAGCAAAATTATTATGTCAAACATAGTGTTGTTCTTATGTTAAAAGAAAATGTCTTTAGAATGAAGACAATTGACATTATTTAATTACGTGTTCTTCAGTTAAATCCTCAATTCATAAGTATAATTGCAAAATGTACTTATTTTAATCAATATTTAACGATTATTATATTTGCCACAACCATGACTATATACTTATATCAAAGACGGTATTTGTCAATTTAAGTATATTGTTCTCAATATGCTTCCTTCGAAAAATACTTAGTTTAACAATCATTGTGTTTTATCAAAATTATTTGTTAATTTCCTTAATATGAATATAAATGCCCTCAATCTTAGTGAACAGACATTACAACACAATATTAGAATGAACAAATTTATTTACAATGAAGATAATTTATGTACCTTTAGATAACTATTTAATTCGCCAAGTCTTAATTTTAAGTACGAAATGTACTTAATTGTCATTGGAACAATATATTGTTGTATAAATGTAATTATTTTAAAGATAAATGCCCCTAATCTTGGCAATAAATTATATCGTAAAAATAAAGACGAATCAGTCATTTTACAAAGCATGTGATTTATCTTATATTCAAAGACAATGTCTATGCAATAAATATAACTTACTTACTTTCCTAATATATCTCATTATTTTCTCTTAACTTTAAGTACGAAATGTACTTAGTCAACGATTATTGTATTTGTTGTCAATTTACTTAATTTAAAGATAACACTCCTTAGCCTTTGTAAGGAAATATATCGAACAACTAAAGATTGTTAAATACTTATGAAAATCATTCGGTTTTTGTTATTCGATGGAAAAGACTTTTGCCTCAATCTCGAATTATTGTCAATATCCTTAATTTAAAGGAAATTTCTTTAACATTTTTCTCTGTGTACATAATGTACACTTGAATCACACTGAAACTCTGCTTTTGCACTTGACAAAAAGCAAATGGATTTTCTTTCGCACAAAAAAAAACATGTTGGAAAATCCCCCTACAACCGCAGTCCACCGAGATTTTTGAGAGGCATCGCCCAAGAGATGGTGGATGGTCGGTTAAGAAAGACAAACAGAAAAGTTGGCCAGAAAAGAGGTTAAATGTCACTGTCTGAGTAGAATGTTAAATAAAGAATGCTAACGCGTTGTGATCGCTTCTGCACTCTCCATTCATGAAACAACTACGAGTATAATAGTGCATAAAGTGTTCATCTTTGCTGTCGTCCTCCTTCCTTCCTTTCCCCTTTCCTTGAGATTATCCTTAACCAAGGGTAGGGAAAAATAAAATTAAACAAGACCGTATTTCACACAAAAAGGAAATGGCAAACATCAAACCGGACGAAAAAACTACTCGAAAACGAACGTTCGCTTCCTTGAATTTTGAAAGCAATAAAATAGACTCGGCAAAATGGAATATTAAATTTATTTTATGCGAAAATGAAAAACTACGCGCAATTTCATCTATTTTAAATTCAATGTTAAAATTTCTGCACAGAGTAAATGTGCAAAACTAAGATTGATTTAACCTCTCAAGCACAATGGGGAAAAAAATTTGGTCATAACATTAAGATGTCCTTATTATTTAAAATAAGTAATTTTGTACTTAAAATATATATAATGTCATCAATATTAAAAAAAATTTCTGTATTTTAAGTACAAAATTTAGTTATTTTAAAGATTAGAATAGACTTTGGCGCCAATCTTAAACATTTTTCTCTTGTTAACTAGAACAATGTCTCCCAAGTGATTTTTAATAACTAAATAAATATTTTTAAAATCTTGTAGGTTTTTTATGCCCGTAATTCAAACGCCAATCCGACAAACCACCCTCAATGCCTCATTAGAAAGCGATTAAATAAAAACATTCCCTTTAACATTTTTGAAATTATTGTCTCTCATATTCAACTGAATCATGACGAACAGAGATAAATTGAGTTTTAAAGATGAAATTAATCCGTCGTCATCGTCATCATCTCTTTTACACAGATTTAACAGAATTGTCGTCGTTATTTGTTATTTGTTCGCAACTCCTCCCCCAAAATACTCGTATCTTTTTGAACAAAATAAATTAAACACCAAGTGACAGATGCTTCCCTAGCAAATAACACAACTTCCTCCACAACAGCGCCGATGACAACGATGAAGTTCTCAAAAAGGCATCAACTTTTGTTTCTTTTGAAATTATCGCCTCAATAACATTTTTTATGATGTGATTATCTGCAATGAAGTCCGCAAAGAGTTGAGTCGAGTTGAGCTGTGGCGAAAGGTCCTAAATGAGAAATATGTAAACATTTATTTTTGTGGATGTAGGCGAAGATTGCGTTGTGAGTATTTTTAGAATTGTTTACACTTTTTTCAATAATTGTACACAGAAAAAGTATATTGCAAATTTAAAGGATAATATTTAATACATAACGTTTTTAAAAGTTTTTTAGTTGGAGCACCTAAATGTTCTACGGAATGTAGAAAATGGCTTTAAGTAAGGACAGACCGATTCTTGTACACCTCTCACCATTGATCGCAGTCCCCAGAATAATCAAAAAATTTAAATTTATATATAATATTGAAATAAGGGACGACCTTTGTGTGGAAGCTACATCAAAGCATGACCGAACAGAAACACTTTTATTAGCCAACAGATTTGGGCAAAATAATTGCGTTGAATTTTATGATATTAGGGAGTCAAACTAGTCTTTTTGACAGCTGTCACTTGATTTATTCTCAGTTTGGTTTGCCATTTCATAATGGATAGACTTACAACGGAAAAACGTTCATGCAAATTTATTACCAAAACAAGTAAGAATGTTCAGTCGGGTAAACCGACTAATAAATCCCCCTCACCTTGAGTCTCAAAAAAATATTAGTAAATTAATTTAGTTTTTTGTTTTATTTAAATTATTATCAATTTAATTTGCCTTTAATAACTTTTAAGCATGTACTGGTATTAAAGTTAAAAGCTGTTTACTTTTGGTACAAAATGGTCCATTTGTGTGAGAGGTGCCAAAAGGGGCGTCCCAATAACGGCCACTTTTCTCTAAACTCTAGATACTATAAAAGCATTACACTGTACAAAATGCCAAGTCTTTATTGTGGTATTAATGTTAAAAGCTGTTAACTTTTCATACCAAAAGGTTCATTAGTGTGGGTGGTACCAAAAGGGGCGGGCCAATAACGCCCATTTTTCTCTGGACTCTAGGTACTATAAAAGCTTTACATTGTACAAAATTTCAAGTATTTGTATGCACTGGTAGTAAAGTTATAAGCTGGTACGTTTTGGTACAAAATGGTCCATTTGTGTGGGAGATGCCAAAAGGAGCGTTCCAACAATGCCCATTTTTCACTGTATTGTAGATACTATTAAACCATTACAATGTACAAAATTTCAAGTCTTTGTATGCAGTGGCAATGAAGTTATAAGCTATTAACTTTTGGTTCAAAATTGTCCATTTGTGTGGGAGGTACCAAAAGTGGCGTGGACACTTCGCCCATTTTTCTCGAGGTAATAGCGACTAATAAACTAATACTATGTGTAGAATTTCAGAGGATTCAAATATGTAGTATAGACGTTATTAAATAATCAATATTTCACTAAATGTTTACCCTTTGTGGGGGAGATACTAGAAGGAGTAGACCAATATGGCCCATCTTCGAACTTAGCCGGAGATAGAAGAAAATATTACCACATACCAAATTTTAAGTCAATCGGTTACTCCTTTCGAGACGGACGGACGGACATTGCTCATTCGACTTAAAATGGCCCAAAACGGATATCCGAGCCGAACATACTTAGGGTCTTAGGTCACTCCTTCGATGTCTTACACTTTTGGTTCGTAGCAAATGATATATACCCTCCTCTCTAAGGTGAGGGGATAATAATGGTTCGGTTCGATGTGAATGTTCAGTAGGCCGGCTTGATTTGTGGGGAGGCAAAAAAAGTCGCCATTGCTCAGTGAAAATCGTATTCTAGGGATTAAAATAAGAAACTTTGCCGAAGGAACCATACCTCTAAAACGAATTCTGATGTCCCGGAATTTGGGTCGAACTTTTGGGTAGGGGCAAATTTTGAAAAATCCCACTTTGACCCATTTAGAGTGCTCCAATCGAGTCCAAACGTATGACCGACCCCCACTAACTTTGGAGGCCCGACCCACCCATGCCAGTGGACTCGATTGGAGCACTCTAAATGGGTCAAAGTGGGATTTTTTCCGGGACATCAGAATTCGTTTTAGAGGTATGGTTCCTTCGGCAAGTTTCTTATTTTGATCCCTAGAATACGATTTTCACTGAGCAATGGGCGATTTTTAAATCGACCCGCACTAATGTTCAGTGATGAAGCTAACTTATGGATGAATGAGTACGTTAAAAATCAAAATTGCCATTGTTCAGACGCCGTTACATCCACAGAAAGTCACTGTTTGGTGTGCTCTATGGGCAGAGGGAATCATTGATCCAAATTTATTCAAAAAATGAAGCCGGCCTTAATGTTGCAATCAATGATTTGATTCCAACAAGACGTCGCTACAAGCCATACAGCCAACGAAACAATCAGTTTATTGAAGGAAACGTTTGGTGAGCGCATTATCTCGCGTCATGGGCTTGTGGTGTGGCCTCCAAGATCGCCTTGGAAGAGAATATTCGGCGCATTATTGTTGACATACAGCCCCGAATGCTACAAAAAGTGGTCGAAAATTGGGCCTCTCGGCTGGTATTTATTACAGCCAGCCGCAGCGTTCACTTGCCCGAAATAATTTTTAAAATATATATGTAATGGCTAACCCTTTTCTTTATAATAAAGCTATATTCTTGGCCATAAATTAAATTATATGCGTTATATTTCTTCTAAAAAACACCCTTTATATTCTGAATCGTCTTAAAATTCTAAGACGATTTAGCCATGTTCGTCTGTCCGTCAGTTGTAATCACGCTACAATCTATAATAAAGAGCTTTCCATTAAGGACATAACCATTTTATATATTAATAAAACTCAGAATATTTAAGATATAGAGTTCAAATTTATTCCAGGTGTAGTGGAAATGTTAGATTTTAAGAATGAAATTCGATTTCGGTCTTATGACCACCACGAGCCCGTATATAGCGACCGGAACGTTGGCCATTTCGCGTTGGATATTGTATATGAGCTCGAATAGAACAATGACTTGATGTGGCCCCATAAAAAAAAATCAAATAGCGTTAAATCGCATGAACGAGGTGGCCATTCGACCAGACCATTTCTCGAGATAACACGTTCACCGAATTTGCCTTTCAGTACCGTAACGAAACCACATATCGGCGATGTCAAGCTCATCCCATTCTGGCCAAAAATACTTTTCTAACATGGCACAATAGCGCTCTCCATTGACGGTAACATGACGAGTGTTTTCATCGACGAAAAATATGGCCCAATCACAACTCCGGCATGAAAACCACACCGCGCGAAATGGGCTTCATCGATTACTACGGCCGAAAATAAGCGTTCTTCAATTGCGACCACCGACTCAGAATTTAAGTGCACTTTACCATGATGAAAATGTTGACTTCGACTAACGTTTTGACACTGAAAGATCATTAAACATTTTTGAGGGTGCGTTGACATAAAGATTCGAAATTGTTATGTCCCTATGTGAAAACCCGGTACTTGAGCTTGGTGACTGCAATTTTGTATAGATACTTTTTATGGCTGCAGGTAAATTGGGATTGAAAATGGGTAATATCGGTCCATATTTTGATATAGTCCCCATATATAGCATCTGTCCGATTTGATTTATTAACGCCAGAGAGACCACAAATGTCAACTGATCGGGCTGACAATTGGTAACTGGGGTTTATTTATACCCGGAAACCTGCACACGAACAACGGTAGCCATAGGTCGATGTTTTGATATAGCCCTAATACAAAGGTCCCTCTATATTTTACTTCTTATCGCAACAAAAACAACAAATTTCAACGAACCGGGCTGAAATTTGGTAATATGACTTTATTTGTGCCCGAAACCATTCACATACAGGGTTGCCCATATTCGACGGACCCATCTGGCAATGCCATAACTTTTGACAGAGATGTCAGATCGCTTAATGACATACCGCGTTTGAAGCGTCAGTCCAAGCAGATTTTTACCATGGAACAATACACGCCACGCGAGCGCTCTGAAATAGTTGAAATTTACATTCAACAGAAGAAGTCAATTGTGAAAACTCAACGTGCTTTTAAAATATTAAAAAATGTGAGAAGTGCGCCTTCTAAGAACACCATTAAGCGTTTATACGAAAAATTTACGCCACTGAAAATCCTCAGGAGATTCAAGAATTGCCTCTTCATGACGAAAAAGTCACAGTTTGGTGCGGCGTTAGTGCGAAAACGGTCATTGGGCCGTTTTTCTTCCAAAACGAAAATGGCCATGCTGTTACCATCAACCAGGAGCGTTATCGCGACATGATGACCAATTTTGTGATGCCAATTATTCGTCGAAAGCGTATGAGGCAGTTCTGGTTTCAACAAGACGGCGCTCCACCGCACACAAGTCGCATAACAATCGATTTTCTGAAGAATTTGTTTCCGGGCCGTTTGATGTCGAAAAGTGGTGATTTGGACTGGCCACCGCGTTCGCCCGATTTGACGCCGCCTGACTTCTTCTTGTGGGGATATTTGAAGTCAAAGGTTTACGTTAACAAGCCAAGGACCGTAGAAGAGCTCAAGGACAACATTCGTGAAGAAATAGCCGCTATTCCGGCCGAAATGTTGGCGAAAACGATGGAAAATGCTGCAAAAAGGCACAATACGCCATCAACGCCACAGGCGGCCATTTGAGAGATATCATATTCAAAAATTGATGTAAACAAATCTACTTGGAACAAATTAAATGATTAAGATTGCCAACCGCAAAATTTTTATTTTTTTCTTTGATTTTTTTTAAAAAAACATGGGTCCGTCGAATATGGGCAACCCTGTACTATCCTTGGTGGAGGGTATATAAGATTCGGATTGGCCAAACTAACGCTTTTACTTGTATAATATACTATGTGTACTATACAAACATTACACTGTAGTAACAGTTCAGGTGTTTGCATGCGCAGGAATCGAAGTTATATCCCCTTAACTATTGTGCAAAATGGTCCATTTGTATGGGAGGTACCAAAAGGGGCATGGTAGTATCGCCCATTTTGCACGGTGCTATAGGCATTGTAAACGCTTTACACTCCACAAAATTTTAAGTATTTGTATGGACTGGAATCAAAGTTATAAGCAGTTAACTTTTTGTGCATAATGGTCCATTTGTATGGGAGGTACCAAAAGGGGCGTGGCAATAACGTACATTCTGTGCGGGACTGTAGGTACTCTAAAAGCATTAAACTTCACAAAATTACAAGTATTTGTATTGACTGGAATCAAAATTATAAGCCGTTAACTTTTTGTGCTAAATGGTAACAAACGGGGCGTGGCAACTTCGTCCATTTTGCTCAAGATGATAGTGTCCAAGAAACTAATTCTATGTGTGGAATTGTGAAAGATTCGGAGTAGTAGAATATATGTTATGAGATAATCAATATTTCACTAAATTTTGACCCTTCGAAGGAGTGGACCAACATTGACTATCTTTGACCTTAGTCTGAGATAGAAAAAAATATTGACACATACCAAATTTGAAGTCAATCGGTTAATCCTGTCGAAAGTGATTGTGTGCACCAATCAGACAGACTGACGGACTTTGCTAAAATGACTTAAAATGGTCCAACTCGGATTTCTGCCAAATATTCATGGGGTCTCTTATGTCACTTCTTCGATGTGTTACACTTTTGGCTCCCAGCAACTGATATATAAGTATACCCTCGTTCACAATAGTGGGGATATAAAAACAGGGTTATGTTTAAATTCTCTTATTTCTACCAAAAGTGCTATAATTCTAAATTTAGCAATAAATTTTTTTAAAACTGGCACTGTTTTCTTTGTTAGGATGCTAACTTTAAAAAATTGGAACAAACATTTTTTTGCGATTTTTTTTTTTTCATTTTTTATGGTTTTTTCCGTGCCAGCAAAAACGATTTTTTTTTAAATAAAATCAAATTTTTTCTAATTGTTTTCACGATGGTTACTGAACTTCTGTTTCCACGTAAAAGTGTCATTAGGGTGATTGCAAAGGAACGGATGTGACACTGTTACTGATTATATTTATTCTGGATTTTGTTATATTTAATTTATAATAACAATTCACAAAGGGTGGTTTATAGAGACGTACGTAAGTGTCACCTAGTGACATGCAAAGAAATTAAAAATTATTTTAAATAATAAAGATATAGTTCATTCATTATTTTCTGCAAAGAAAATAATTATTTTCTGCAAAGAATTAATTTCTAAATTTGAATACGCTGTGCATTCTGGATACGTCGTATATTCTAGATTATTTTAAGTTATCCACCTATATTCTAAAATATGTTGATACTATTTAGCGCCATTTGTTTATCAAATGGCCAAACTTGTTTGGCTTTTATTCCAGAACGAATAAAAATTATAATACTGAATGGACTGATCTAAAATGACCTTACGAGTCGTTATTGCCGGCCACATCGTTCTCTTAATGATTGCCCATATACCAACTATTTATTTGTTTAGTTTATACCGAAATTTCTGCTTTCTATTATTGAATATTATATCTGAAATGAATGTAATAAATAGGCAATATTTTTAATTCGACTAAATATTGTATACGGTCTTTGCGTAACGGGTGTGACAAATCTTAAAATACAAATTCTAGCGTAAACTGATACTGAAACATTTTGAACTACTTTATACTGTATAACCCTGACCTAACTTACCTAAAATATGATATATATGTACATATATACATAAAATGTATTAAATTAAACTTTTTGTATATTTACCGTATGTGACATACAAAACTCTACTTGTTACAAAAGCGTTTGCCAGCAGTAAGGATGTGTACTTTTTTTTTAGTAAAAAGTCACATGTCATAAAATTAAAAATATGGCGACAAATAGCTTATGCCACTTTAACAATAAAAGTACTACATCCACCAATTTTAAAATAACCCATGGAAACCTATTGGTATTTAAAAAACTGTTACTAAATTTCATCAACTCTTCATGAATTTCTAAAATTTAAATATTTTAGATATCTCCTATGGCATTTTTTTGCAAAAATCTGTTGTATATTTTTATATGTACTTCAAAAAAAGTTTCCAAATACTAAAGACACCTTCCAAGAAAATTGTCTAATGATTATTCGGCAGCAATTTATTCCTGTTGTGATACACCGTAATTATTTTACTCCAACCTACATATAGAGCTATACAAATCAATAAATATCACTCTTTAAAACAAATTAAATGACTGTAACAAGATTTTAATTTCCATTCGAAATTGTATATTCATCGATGTCAATTAAAGGGTAAAGATTTTGTGTTGTTCCACCCATCGGCTGCTTTTTAATTTGCCAATACAATCCAATTAAAGCATTAACTCATGTAGATACACAGACAAACATACGCGGTTTCATAGATAGACATCAATTAATTGTGCAAATTCAATATGGCACAAACGATGTCAAAAGGCATTTGCATGAAAAAGGACACTATCCACCCACAATAACAACACTTACATACATACGTACACAATATACTAAACGACAGGATAATGCATTTCACGCGAATAGCCAAAGGCAGGCTTTAACATGCAGATATTGCATGTAGTTGTAACTTTTACAATACGAGTATTCAAGTTCAATTTTTTTTGGATGGTTGTGAAAAAAAGACACCTCCAATACTTCCTTCCTTCATGGTCCAATGGGTACAACATCTATCAATCAATAAAATTCAATATCAAACACATCTCCAAAGGCTATGTCTAGAAACATAGTCAGTCAAGCACATACACATATGTACATTGTCCATAAAAATGACAATAACCAGCGTATAACCATCGTTCAAAAGGGATTATCCGCACAGTTTTTGCATAAATGCACTCGAACAATCGTATCAAATGTTAACGTTTTCGTTCGCTCACTTGCAAAATAGAAACGACGCTATGAACTTTTTTGTCAACAAAATAAAAGCAATACAATCTATAGTCTTCGTATACCCAGCAAAGTTTCTTAGTGGCAAAAAACCTCAGCTGAATTCCAAAGTGGTAAAAGTCAGTCAGATTTATGCGTCAGAATAATTGATTTGATTTGACCCAAAAATAAGAACTTCTGCATCATACGTTTAGCCAAGTTGGCTCAATTAATAATTTAATGGCCATACGAATTTTTTTGCTCAAGGTGGCTTTTTAGCACTTTTTCTATATATTTTTCTCGGTATACCGTACGGAATATCTCTTTTGTGTCTGAAGCAAAGATGTAGATATTAAATAGGAGAAAGAAATGCAAAACAAACTTACCCCAAAAAAGTGCAATCAGTGCCTTAAAAATTTAAAAAAAATTCTGTTCTGTTTTAATGTTAATGCACATATTTTATGACTTTGTGGGCATTTTTGCGATTTTTAAGGCATTGGATGCATTTCCTTCGGATAGGTTTGTTCCGCATTTTTTTCTCCTAATTAATATCTACAACTTTGCTTCAGACACAAGAGACATATTCCGTACGGTATACCGAGAAAAAGATATAGAAAAAGTGCTGAAAATCCACCTTGAGGAAAACAAATCGTATGGCCATTAAATTAATAATTGAGCCAACTTGACTAAACGAATGATGCAGAAGATCTTATGGCGATTTCTTTTCTGCCAAAAAGTACAACATTTTCATTGCCCTTTTTCCAAAAACGGCACTTTTGTGATACTTTTTTGAAATTTGGTAATTAAGTTACTCGAATTTAGCACAACTAAAATTTCAAAAAAGCGATATAATAGTGCAGTTTTCGGAAAAAGGGCAATGCAAGTGTTGCACTTTTTTGCAGAAAAGAATTAGACATTAGTTTTGGAGCTACTTTGACTTCCAATTCTACTCCTATTAAATATCTACAACTTTGTTTCAGACACAAAAGAGATATTGGGTACCGAGAAAAAATATTGAAAAAGTGCAAAAAATCCACCGTGAGGAAAACAAATCGTATGGCCATTAAATTAATAATTGAGCCAACTTGACTAAACGAATGATGCAGAAGTTCTTATTTTCGGGGCTACTTTCACGTCCAATTCTCAAATTTGAGTCCCAAAGTCATGTGTTGTACGGTGTTATTAATGATCTAAACAAAATTTGCAGAATCTTGCTTATTCTATTGCACCTAAGTCATGCAGACTTTTAGCAATAAAGCGTCCTCAGAAGGGTTAATTTTCTAAAATTATGAAACAATTTTGTTTCATTTTATTATTATTTATTTATTATTTGACAGTCATTTAAACAAATTAATTTTAAAATATTTTTTTTTTATTTTTCAGCTCTCAAAATCCTGGTGAGTTGCCATTTTTAAATTAATTTATTATCTTTCCTCTCCATATTATTTAGGAAACGTTATTTTTCAACTTTATGATTGTCTCTAGTGACTACTATTGCAAGAATCCTTAAATTGTAATCTACTACCACCAATATTACTTCAAAAGCTAAGGCTATACACACTCACAAATACAATTTTGTAGCTCCAGGGGATTTCAAATCCAATAATAGAACTCCACACAACTCCCCACCACAAGCACACAACCGCACAACCACATGTCAATGGGTATGTATGAGTATGTGCAGCAGCGGGTAATCCTTATCAGATACACGAACCATTGTTGCATTATGATGATGTCCTGTGGCTCTTCGTGATGTTCGAACAAAGGGCAAAGTGCACTGCAACTATTTAAGTGATAATAGAATTACCCTCTTAAGAGCAGCACAAGCTCGAGCACTTCTTAAGAATTTAACATTGGGGTCACTATATATTTCGGGTTCGGAGGGTGTTGAAATCCCCCACTCTTGAATGAACCCCAATGGAAGCCAACACAAAAGATATGGACGGATAGCTTCACATGGTCATAAATGACTGCGTGGTTGAGCTGATTGGAATAGACATAGATTACATTCACCACCTGCTTATGTACTTGCACTCGTACATGGATGCTTGCATGGATGGTTGGTCTTTCGTAGAGTACGGAGGAGGCGACGGAAAATATGGGGCATTTTGCCAGAGATTTAAAGGATAAACTTTGAAGGTTTTTAATGGCAAATAACAATGGGTATCTTAGAGAGTTTAACATCCAGAAAATAATCGACAATATTTATGAAATAAAATATTTTTTCTGCTATACCAGATGGTTGCTGCAATTGCTTAAAGCTCTTTGACAAAATTATGGTAAATTCCATATACATCATTACTTACTTTTGCAGGATTATTTTCAAAGCAGTGCCGCATATCTATGTACGTATACACGAGTTTGCACAAGTGTTGTACTTTTAGGCGAAATCCAATACCAATGCGAATGAATAATTTGAACATTTCGGATACATATATTTCACTGACAACCATGAAAACTTGAACATTTCGTATACATACATATACGGTATCCATGAAAAGATCCATATCGGAGCTGGTACCGTGCCCGTGCAAATGTACATGTACATTAGGACGCATTGATTTGTATCCATATAACCCTACTGAAGGTGGGAGGACACATATTACAGTATGCGCGAAAAAAAAATTGTTTTGTGTCCGAGACTTTTTGTTGATTGACGCAAACTATTTTATGAAAAAAAAAGCAAAAAAATTGTGGTAAAGTTTTTGGGCCTTTAAAGCAAAGATACCCTTTTAAGGAAAGACTAAAGTCTGGTAGAGCCGAATGTATAGAGTGATCCATTTCGAGGTTCCCTACTTTTTTAAAGAAAATAACACAGAAAATTCAAATTGAATGGGGAATGTTTATTATCATTGGAAGAACATTCTTTGGCATTTATTTTTTGAAGATTATGTCTATCAAATGTTGGCCGCGGCTAAGTCTCAGATGTTCCAGCATTTCGACTGGTAACTGGCGAATGACACGCGTAATGTTTTGATCCAAGGCCTTAATCGAAACGGGTTTGTAATCATAAACTTTAGACTTTACATATCCCCACAGGAAAAAGTCTAACGGTGTGATATCACTCGACCTTGGGGGCCAATCGACCAGCCCAAAACGTGAAATTATCTGCTCACCAAAGTGTTCTCTCATTAAATCCATTGATTGATGCGATGTGTGGGAAGTGGCGCCGTCTTGTTGAAACCAAATGTCGCCGAGATCAAATAGTCGGTCGGTTATGGCACGATAACGGTCGCCATTGACGGTTACGTTCTCACCGGCATAATTTTTGAAGAAATATGGACCGATGATTCCGGTACGTCGGATAGGGATCGACACTCATCGTCAAGTTCGTGGGTCGACTGGAAATTGTTTTTATACCCTACACCACACTGTGGTACAGGGTATTATAACTTTGTGCATTTGTTTGTAACACCCAAAAGGAGAGAAAATAGACCCATCGTTTATTATACCGATCGACTTAGAATCACTTTCTGAGTTGATTTAGCTATGTCCGTCTGTCTGTCCGTCTGTCTGTCTGTGCATGTATTCTTGTAATCAAAGTACAGGTCGCAATTACGGTCCGATCTCGACAAAACTTTACACATATCATTTGTTTGGCCCAAGGACGACCCCTATTGAATTTGGTTAAAATCGGTTCAGATTTAGATATAGCCCCCATATATATGTTACCCCCGATTTGACATGTAAGCGCTGTAAAAACTTTATTTTATATCCGATCAGTATGAAATTTGGCAGAAAGAGGTTTCTTATTACATGAAGGAATACTGCTAAATTCGGTGAAAATCGGTTCAGATTTAGATATAGCCCCGTATATATGTAACCCCCGATTTGACATTTAAGCGCTGTAGAAACTGTATTTTATATCCGATCAGTGCGAAATTCGGCAGAAAGAGGTCTCTTATTACATGAAGGAATACTGCCAAATTCGGACAAAATCAGTTAAAATGTAGATATAGCCCCCATATATATGTTAGCCCCGATTTGACATGTAAGCGCTGTAAAAACTCTATTTTATATCCGATTAGTATGAAATTCGGCAGAAAGAGGTTTCTTATTACATGAAGGAATACTTATAAATTCGGAGAAAATCGGTTCAGATTTCGATATAGCCCCCATATATATGTAACCCCGATTTGACATGTAAGCGCTGTAGAAACTGTATTTTATATCCGATCAGTGCGAAATTCGGCAAAAAGAGGTCTCTTATTACATGAAGAAATACTACCAAATTTGGAGAAAATCAGTTCAGATTTCCTATTATATGAATGAACACTTTTAAATTTGGAAGAAATCGGTTCAGATTTAGATATAGCCCCCATATGTAAGTTACCCCGATTTGACATGTAAGCCCTGTAAAAATGTTATTTTATATCCGATCAGTGACTGTATTTTATATCCGATTAGAACAAAATTCGACAGAAAGAGGTTTGTTTACATGAATGAGTATTCAGGGAAATCGGTTCAGATTTATATATAACCTCCATATATATGTTCCTCCTGATTTGGTATCAAAGCGCTATATAAGTTGTACTTTACTTCCGATCATTTAAATTTTCCAGAAAGATGTTTCTTAATTTAGGAACGAATATTGCTAAATTTAGCGATTATCGGTTTAGAATTAGATAATATGTTCCTACCCACTTACCAATTATTCCAAATAATTATACCAATGACCCTTATCGCATTGTTAGGGAGGTGTAGGGTATTATATAGTCGGCCCCGCCCGACTTTTTGCCTTTCCTTACTGGTTTTTATTTAAAAAAAATGGACTTAGCGCAATAGGCGAACGTTTATTTTGATAATAAAACTGAATAATTTTGAACGTTGTTCAGGCGTAAGTCTTTGCCATGATGAAATGCCAAACAATACTTAACAAAAATAACATGACAGCTTGACTTGACTCACACGTGATCTGTCAAAAAAAGGCTATTGAAAAAAGTATCTCTACTTAGATCACCCTTTATAATAGTGTAACGAACTTTAGTTCTTTTAAGTGATCGGTCTTCTTAGTTGGTTCCTGTAGTTCACCAGCTTACTTCAGCTCACCAGCTCTTTAGCTCATTAGCTTACCAGCTCACTTTACTTAAACAGCTCTTTAGTTCAGCAGTTCATTTCGTTCAGATCACCAGTTCAAATCAGCCGCTTTAAAAGAAATCTGATTGGAACATGAATTGAATGAATTGAATAAAGTAAAGTGAACCTTTCAATTGAACTAGTTCGTTCACGAACTACACACTGTATAATACCCTCCACTATTTTTTGCCAACAAATTCACGGAGAACAATTATTACTATCAAGAGTTGCAGGTTAAATAGAGTTCTTTTCTAAATTCCATATAGGTTAAAGAACGTCACCTTAATAAGGGGCTTGTACTTATCAAAACATGGGCCGATATACTCCATTTTCACTAGAGACGATTTAATGCAATATGAAGTACAAAAACATAAATTTCCGCATGATGGTTTCAAAAATACGTCCCTAGGGGACGTAAAGAAGTGTAATCGGAAGGGACCTTTATATGTTGACTAGGGACGATTAGCTGTAATATAAATATAACTTCTTAAATTTCAGTCAGATTAATTGGAAAATGTTTTCTCTAGAGCGTCAAGAAGTGTCTTCGGTGGGTACCTTCATATGGGGACTATACCAAAACATGAACCGATGTACCCCATTTTTACTAGGAACGATAAAGTCCTATTTAAAGTTAAAATTCTTAAATTACAGGCAGATAAATTAAAAAAAAATATTCTCTAGAGGCTCAAGAAGTGACATCGGTGGGGCCTTTATATGGGGGATCGGTAATCATACCCTGTACCACAGTGTGGTATCGAGTATAATTATGAGGGTTACAAATGTTAGGAACATCGCTTTCACGTAGAAACATAGTTTTCGTAACTGTCGCTAAAACTACGAGTATAAGAAAAACAATGCCTTATTGAAAAAATCTATGGATAAATGTATAAATTATGACCAATATTGTATAAATAAGTGAAATTAAAAAAATATTTTTTCAAACTTTTTTCGGCAGTTTGTTTGGGAGGTACCAAAAAGGTGTGGCAAAAACGCCCATTTTTTATTAAATTATGGGTACCATAAAACACGGTACCAAATTTCTAATGTTTGTATGGACTGAAATCAATAAAATAGTTTTTAAGACAATTACTAAACTTCTGCCTCTACGTGAAAGTGATATTCTCAGCATTTGTAGCAAAATATTCAAGAGTAGAAAAAATTTTCAAAGTCGCAGCGCGATTCTTGTTCTATGGATCATTCCAAGAAACTTTGCCGACGAAACCATAGCTCAAAAATGATTTTCAAGCCCGCGGACGATTTAAAATAAGTTGCCATGCTTTTGTACACAAATTTAAAAGTAAACCACACTTTCTTCAATAGCGGTAGTTTACAAATTTGTTGTAGAAGGGCTGTGCTTAGGTTAGGTTAGGGACGCGCGACACACAACCATTGCTGGTGTGCACCACTTCACTCAGAGACCATTTGATCCACTGTGAATGTTATAGAAGATGATGATAAATTAAAGAAGAGGAAGAGGGCGAAGAAAATGAAGTAGGTGATGTGAATAGAGAGGAGAGAAGCGAGAGGAGGGAAGCGAGAGGAGGGAAGGCTTTTCATTCGAGGGGTAGTACCAGAACATCGCATGTTGATGCAGATGTATGCAGATGATGTTGTCAGACCATCCATTATAAGCCCATAATTCTATCAATATCGTGGGATTACAGAGATTTCAGATTTTGTATCGTATAATCATCGAGGTACCGATCTCTTCGCCTTGATAGAAAAGGACATTGACAGACAAGGTGTTCGATTGTCTCCAGTTCCTCTTCATCCTCACAGACTCGACAGTAGTCGGCAGAATTACGCTGCCACCTTGATGTTAGTGATCAAACATTGCAGTGACCTGTCAGCGTGCCTATCATTAAGCAAATGTCTCTCTTTGTGAGGGTAAGAAGATCTTTGGTCCAAGATTTTGATATGGCTGGACAGAGAGATTTAATGATTTTACAGTCGGATCTGCTCGCATAAGGGGGATATAGTGATGGCTCAATACTTGCAGAGTCCATCGCTGATCCAATTCGCCTCTCGTGAATTCGTCAGCCTCTCGTTCCCTGCGCCATCACAGTGTCCGGGCACCCAGAACAGTCCGATTCTGTCTGCTAATTGCTGTAGTTCCAATCGGCACTCATTAACCACCTTTGACTTAATAATGGTTGACTTCAGTGCCTTCAGAGCAGCTTGGCTGAGGGCTTGCAGTATAGCACATATCGTCGCTTGGATGACCAACCGACGTAATTGACCATTTTTCAGAAATTGAGTTAAGACCGCCATTCGATTTGTCTAGTCAAAGTACAAAGTGTGTATAAATTTTGTGCATAAATATATTACCGTTTTCTCAAAAAACGGTAAATGATTCTGGACGTAACTGACACAATGCCAAAAAAAAATTTCACCAAGAGACGTAAGTGCAATATGTCACTTAATATTTCGTTTTCCCGAAATGTTTGTTCATTATTGCAAATGTTATGGAGTACTTGCCCAGCCCACTCGTTGTCCATTTTTGGACCGATTGGTTTCGAAACGGGATCACGGTCCGGTCCCAATCATCAGATAACGACAGTAGGAATCTCGATAATGCATTCGTAGGTAGGAACAGTAGGAATCACTACACCCAGGAAAATAATTGGTTGGAATTCAATTGTAACAATAAAAAAATAGTACTAGCAACAAAAAGTATATTGCCTACACCATCTGTCAGTTGTATTTATATATAATTAGTTCAAACAACAATAATAACATGGGCACATGCTTGCAACTTAATCGATTGTTGTATTAATCGAATTAAGCTTGTTTTTTTCATTGACGCGCGGTTAGTTGTGGTAACCAATTTTAAACTTTCATTATAGTACCATATGATCGATTTTTGGTTGAGACAACCAATGTTTTATTCTTGACAACAGAAATAGACCAAATATTATTATTGCAACGAATAATTGGTTACTACAACAGAAAAAAATATTAATAAATAATCGTTTATTAGTTATCCGAATCATTTCCCAAATTTAGAATAATTAAATGTATTTTGGGAAATACAACCGATAGTTGGTAGCTGTTCTATTGCTGATACATGACAAACAAAAAATAAAATTACTCGACATAAAAAAATCGTCAACATTTTGTTCAAGTGGTAATCAAAAATAACCTCGTGTGGATAATAATGTGTGGAATGCAGAATATGTTGTGCAAAATGTTTTACATAAATAAAAAATAAAAGCAACAATCATGAAATTGAAAGCACAGGGTTAAGCGATATTTGCATAAAAGTTTTGTGTTTTTTTTCGTGTACTAAAATGTGTGTCAAATATTTCTACATCTCATAATTGTGATGAATTTGTAATAAGGGATTTTTAATTTTGTTATGAATTGTTTTGTTTTTTGTTCAATAAATAAAATAAAAATTAATGAAAACAGTTTTTAATTAATTGTCGGTAGTATATGACTGACAAATTGTCAGAACAACCGATTTTTTAAAACAGTTGGTTGTGGCAACTGCAACAGATAATTTAAGCCACCATTTTCGTAGTTGGCGCAACCAAATATGATTGTTAACAACATGGAAGCAGAAGTATACCACAACCAAAATATTGGTTGTCCTGATGGAATCGCGCTATAGTAGACAGAACTACCAAAATTCGGTTGGAAAATAATTCGGTTGAGGCAACCAAACTGTATTCTGTGTGTAAGAAAATAATAACTCCAAATTGGCTTATTTGCGCGGGGCCACGCCTCCTCAATAAATAACTAATATAGCCTATGTCACCCGCAAGTATAATATAAAGATTACAGTATTTATCCCTTTTCCGTTATGTGCCTCTAAATGCCATTAAACCACAACTGTACACTATTTAATCGTTTTTGCATCACAGTGCCACTATAAGTACATATGTATAAAGAGAAAAACATATATTCCAAAAGCTAAATTCGCACCCTACTCTATCATATTTAACCCTTTTTGCCATATCGTACCATATTTTACCATTTTTGCACTACGGTACCATATTTAACTCCTTTTTGCCCCACTGTGCCATATTTAACACATTTTTGACCCACTGCACAAATTTAATTTTTCCCCCCACTGTGCCATATTTAACACTTTTTGCCCCACTGTGCCATATTTTTGATTCACTGCACAAATTTAAATTTTCCCCCCACTGTACCATATTTAGCACTTTTTGCCCCACTGTACCATATCCAACATGTTTTGTCCCACTGCACAATATTTATAATTTTTGCACCATTTTTGCCTAAAAAACTCCTTGTGTCTAGTTTACGTTTCAATGGCTACCCTCAAGCCAAATTAGACGATTCAAGCTCTTGCCATTTGGACTTGGCATTGGTGCCATATTTATCCCTTTTTGTCCCAATGTGCGCGTAAATTTTTTAATTTCGAAAAATTGTGATTCATACCGAATCTTCGCCCTAGGTGCTACCCTTACACGAAATGTTGCAATTCTAGCTCCAGCCGTTTTAGTTTGTTCCAAATTTTTAAAGCAAGCATCCTAACGAAGAAAACAACGCCTATTTGAAAAAATTATATGGATAAATGTACAAATTATAGCGATACATTTTTATACAATTTAATACGACCTAATGTACATACATACATGTAAGGAGATTTTGAAACCCCTATTCAAGTGTACCAGTGCAGAAGTCCACCACAAATGCAATAATATTTGTGAATATGTTCGAAGGACTTGTGTGAATCCGCATTCCTCTCATTTACACACATTCTTATACATTATTCTCCATAAACTACATATAGAAAAAATAGTTTACACAACAAAAATAGATAACACCTTTTAGATCCTTGTTTTGTTCGCAACAACAAAACGTTAACAAAAACCTACAATATGAAGAAATATTCCATAGAAATTGCAAATCTATTTTCTTTGAGTGCACGAGTATGTGTACTTACCATCGCCACATCCCAGCGGTAAATATCAGGTCTTAGGCGGTAAGCTATCAGGCCTGATTTAAGAGCCACGAGGCCTGGCCGCCGCATTCAATCTTTATTTCTTTTTTACATGGAGTGACATTGCGAGGCCAGGCCTTGCATCTCGCGGTAAAAATCATGCCTAACAAAGGAATGAAGGTCTGATATAGGACTTCGAAAGGAAGGTCTTAAGAAGGGCTTCGAAATGAAGGTACGATTTAGAGCTTCGAAATGAAGGTCTAATCTAGGCCTGATGTACAGCTTCTAAGGAAAGTCCTACAGTAAATCAGAATGCAGACCAAATAATGTATTTTAAATGAATGTAACATTCAGCACTTCCAATGCATAATATTCGCATAGATAATATAGAATAATTTTGATAAGAATCTATATTAATCTATCAAAAACACAAAGCAACTGAACTCTACAAAACCTTTGCAACGACTAATTGTTTGTTAATTTTAATTGTCTTCACCTTCACTTTTCAATTTGTGTAGCGGTATTTCTTTGTTTTTGCATAAAACTGGTTTTGAACTCTCGCAGTAGCAACAAAGTTCATACATGAGAAACTTGAGGGAGGGAGAACGAATTCGTGTACAATCTGCCTTTCTTCTCCCGTCTTTTATCATGCATGATTATTTCCACACAAAATTTAAACGCCTTCGATATGATATATTTTTAGAAGGACAGAATCATGCCTGATAAAAGACGGGAGAAGGAAGGCAGAGTGTACATTTTTCTACATATGCAAAAACTTGAGAGAGAGGGAGAACGAAACGCATCAATATATGAACATATATCGGCGGTGGTTGTCAACAATTAAATTTGACTGCTGAGCATGAAGAACGAATTTTCTCTGACATCTTTTAGAAGGCGTTAGACATGTTTGAAAAAAGACGGGAGCAGGAGGCACGGTTACTTTTTTAGAAGTGAGAGATTGCACATTTTTCAGGCCTTCATAAAGAAGGCATGCGTGCCTTCCAATAGAAGGTGTTGGAAGCCCTTCTATCAGGCCTGATGCCTAGAAGGCCTGCACCATTTTACCGCTGGGATGATATGTTGTATATTTCAATGTATGTACAATACCTGACAAAAGAACATAAACAATAATGTGTCACAACCAGACACAGGCCCAGAGAGACGGAATCCTTAGAATGAAGGTGTACGTTAAGGTAAGTGCCATAGCCATAGCCAAAAACCTCAAAACATGTCCTGCATACATTTGCATGAAAATGCTGACCGACGCATGTTGTATATATTTACATACCACATGTACAATGTACATGTATACATGTGCCTTTATTGCATAGAGCTTGAGTTTAGGCAATAAAAGGACACGTAACCTTTAAAACTTTGTCTAGCTCGAAATAACACCTGTTGGGACTACCTCCTGTGTTTTTGACAGGATTTACCGAAAAACAGTAACAAGAGTTACATACGTGAAGTGTGAAAAAAATCAATGATTGCTACGTTACGGAAAAAACAGTAGGGCAAAAGAGACAAAATGTCGAAACGACAGTTTTTTCGAAATTCATTTCAGACGCTAGGGTATACTAGCGCTGCAGCAGCATAACATCGCATTTTAACGAGCACGGCCACAGACGATATATGTATAACTATACGAACAATTTAGCCTATGATTACTTTTTAGCTAAATTCTGAAAAATTTTATCTTATTCTTATTCACTGATTTAGATGCTCTCTTTATCTAGGAATAAATACATTGGGGTGTCCGGGTTCAAATCCCGCAGCGGCTGTTTTACCTTCCTTTATTAGAATTTTATTTTTTGTATTTTTCAATTTAAAAGTAAATCTATTTTAAATCAAAAAATTTTATTATTTTATATTTTTCATCACTATAAATGTATTCACAACTTTTGCAAAAAAATTTATTTGGAAGTGAAAAAATGCAGTAATTTCTTCTTTGAAAGTACTTCAAATGTATTTACTTCCTTACGAAGTACTTACATTTTTTTGCTGGGGTAGTGTAGAAAAATCAGTTTTCTGAAAAAGTGAAAATCTTATCTTAAATTCCTACATGAATCAATTACACCAAAAAGGCTTATTATATGTCAATTTACACGTTAGAATGTTCTCTACACATATATTGGACTTGTTTCATGGTCTTTGGTTATGGCTCAAACAATTTATTATGAAAAACTTCAAATAGTCATTTTCAAGTTTTTCCAATTTTCATAGAAATAAAGATGTACACAGAACCAATAGTTATCGGTGGCCAATGATCACCAGATTTTATACGAAGTATATAATAATGGTTATCTTTTATTAGACATAAAGAACGCCATATTTCATGACCGCGTTCTATAAGTATATATTTATCGTAATTTCTAAAAAGCTTATGAAGTGGTGCTCTCCTTATCTTAGTTTGCTCTCCTATCAAGCTAAATGTTGATGAAGAAGTAAAAACCTTTAAAATTATACCAAAATATATAATATCAAAAATCATCTTCTTCTACACAAAAATCACAAAAAAACAGATTTGCCAACTTGCAACTCTTTCCACATAAATTAGTTTCAATAATCCCACAGTGCAACCACTTTAGTAGCTATACATAAAAAACACAACTTCAAACTGAATTTATTACTTAAATTTCATTCTTTGAAGTATTTTCATTAAATTGAATTATTAAAAACGAAACTTTGTTTTGAGTCTCACAGTCGAGAGTCATCCCGTGAGTCCTGTGAGTTTAAATTGTATTAGTTATACACGTATCGCTGTACATGATGTATTTATATATGTATGTGTGCATGATACATACATATACGTGTAAAGTGATACTTACATATACGAATATGTAATGGTTATAGCACCGAATACATGTGTATTTCCGTTTTTGCATTAGTTCTTATGGATATGGGACATTTAGCTTGAAATTGGATTGGTTAGATTTTTTAATTCGAAATATTGAAGAAAATGCCCATTTGAGGACTTGCTCTAAAGACTCCAGCATAGGGGAAGACCACAGTGGTCGACTCTAGTATAGAGAAAGACCACAGTGGTCGACTCTAGTATAGAGAAAGACCACAGTGGTCGACTCTAGTATAGAGAAAGACCACAGTGGTCGACTCTAGTATAGAGGAAGACCACAGTGGTCGACTCTAGTATAGAGGAAGACCACAGTGGTCGACTCTAGTATAGAGGAAGACCACAGTGGTCGACTCTAGTATAGAGGAAGACCACAGTGGTCGACTCTAGTATAGAGGAAGACCACAGTGGTCGACTCTAGTATAGAGGAAGACCACAGTGGTCGACTCTAGTATAGAGAAAGACCACAGTGGTCGACTCTAGTATAGAGGAAGACCACAGTGGTCGACTCTAGTATAGAGGAAGACCACAGTGGTCGACTCTAGTATAGAGGAAGACCACAGTGGTCGACTCTAGTATAGAGGAAGACCACAGTGGTCGACTCTAGTATAGAGGAAGACCACAGTGGTCGACTCTAGTATAGAGGAAGACCACAGTGGTCGACTCTAGTATAGAGGAAGACCACAGTGGTCGACTCTAGTATAGAGGAAGACCACAGTGGTCGACTCTAGTATAGAGGAAGACCACAGTGGTCGACTCTAGTATAGAGGAAGACCACAGTGGTCGACTCTGGTATAGAGGAAGACCACAGTGGTCGACTCTGGTATAGAGGAAGACCACAGTGGTCGACTCTGGTATAGAGGAAGACCACAGTGGTCGACTCTGGTATAGAGGAAGACCACAGTGGTCGACTCTGGTATAGAGGAAGACCACAGTGGTCGACTCTGGTATAGAGGGAGACCACAGTGGCCGACTCTAGTATAGAGGAAGACCACAGTGGTCGACTCTAGTATAGAAGAAGACCACAGTGGTCGACTCTAGCATAGAGGAAGACCACAGTAGTCGACTCTAGTATAGAGGACTTGGGTTCATCGAATTCGTTCCTGTAGAAGTAGTCGTGGAGGCCATTTTAATGACGGTTTATTTAGAACTTAATTGTATCGATTGTACTTTACATTAAATAAAAAACTTTTGAATTTCCTTAAAAATAAGTGTGTCTTTTTTCAAATAAATCATATCACTCTTATTAGAAAACCCTGTATTTTTATTTTATTATATATTTTGCTCATTTTTCGTTCGCACATTTTCTATCGCCGCTTATCTCTTGTAGCTATGAACATATTAATTATTTCAAATATTTTGCATAAATACACAATTCACAAAAATGTACGTTATCTCAGTCGAATAGAGTGTAAAATGTCCCATATGGGTATACTAGATAAACTCATAGGTACGTGTATTTCCTTAAGTTGTACACGTGAATTCATTCCGAACGACTAGTCCCAGGTCACCTAGCCTTTCAATTGTTAATGGTCAACATTGTCAACATGTTTCCAGTCCAGTGCCGTATCATCCTTATGGCACAATTTATGGTGTGTACGTTTCGGCATAAATTCGTCCTCTGATACCCACAATAACACATTTATCGAGAATATGGCCAAAATTTAATTGTCTCTGTCCATGCACGTCTTGTCAAGTGTAAGAGGAGGTCGGTCCCACGATTCGAATTTTGTTGCCGGACGTATTTGCTGTTTCACTAGATATTGGCAGTCATGTACGTATCCGTGACATTCGGTTGCTGAAGAATATGTGTCATTTCGGGTAATTTTATGAAGAGTGTAGTTATGGTTTGGAAATATTTGCTTTCGATTGACAGAAATGTTTTAAAATCCTAAATTATCAATAGCAGAGGAAGCAAATTCTTACAATTTCAATGATCATAGATCTCATTAAAAAAGAAGAAGTAGATGGATATTTGAAGTAATTATACGCATACTGCAGAAAATATGTTTTCCCTTTCGAAACCGTCCATGGCTAAGGACGAACCCTTTTGGGTAATTTCAAGGAAACCGACTGACTCTGAGTATTTATGAATTTAGATTTCGATGAAATTTGAAGTTAAAATGACACAAAATGTAAACCATTTGTGGGGGATGTAAAACAAAGAGTAGGTCGAAATGGTAGCTCATCAAACTTAAACTAGGTTGGAATAAAATATTACCATGTACGCCATTCTACTATTTAATGTATTCTAAAAACTTCTAATGAGGTCGTCTTCAAACAACGTTCTTAAACAGAAAAGGAAAAACAATTCTGTGATTAAAACAGAATTTTATCCATGAATTTGTAAAAGAACGACTTTTTTAAACCGCCTTTTAGTAATGTTATTATTTAAATTTGTTTCAAAAATGAACATTTGTATACCCTACGCCACTCTGTGGTACAGGAATTATAAGTTTTTTTTGGTCCAAGTGTTTGTAACGCACTAAAATATTGGGCTGGACCCACCTTAAAATGTACCGATCGATTCAGAATCAGAAGTCGATTCGACCTATTTAATATTAGAAGAACTAATAAAAACTATACACAATCAAATTTGGGAAATATTCTCTTTAATTTTCAACATAATCTACTTTTAGCTCGATACATTTTTCCCAGCGATATTCAATAGCTTCGATACCCTGCTTATAAGATAAACTGTCTAGCTCCTTAAAATAGCCATTAACCGCAGATTCCACCTCTTAATTGTTGACAAATCTTTTACCACAGAGCCATTTTTCAAACTGGGAAATAGAAAATAATCCGAGGGAGCTAAATTCGGCGAATATGCTGCGTGATAAAGCAATTCGAAGTTTAATGAATTGATTTCGTCCATCGCAATTGTAGATGTGTGAACTGGTGTATTGTCTTGATGAAATAAAACTTCCTTTTTTGTCTATATTTGCATCATTTAAACCCCGCAATAAATTAGCATAATACTGGCCGTTGATAGCTTTTTTTCTTTTTGAAGTTAATTAATAAGAATTATGTCACGCGCATCCCCAAAAACAGACGCCATGGCCTAACCTGCAGATGGAAAAGAATTTGCCTTCATTGCACACGATTTTCCTATTCCATTCCACTGCGTTATGGGTCCACCACTTCATACCGGAGACAAATCAACAGTCTGAAGTGGTAGACACATATATCATGCATGGTTAGGAATAGACTCTGAAAGGCCTCATTCATGGATGAACGATCCTACGACATCTCTTCGACTTAAGATTTGTCTACATCCTAATTATAATTTCGTGTCAGTTCGACGTTATTTGTTTGACACTTCATTCGTCGAATGATGGGCAACTGGGTAATCGGATACACTATAACCGTACTTGTCGTATGTCAGTGGTTCCTTATCATAGCCTCCTTCCGATAGGTCGATAGACTTTTGCACGCATTGCTTAAAGATAATACAGAGTACTACAAAGTCGGTAAATTATACCTGGGCTATAAAAAGCTTTTAAGCTTTCAGATCGCCTGACACAGATGACATTTTTCTAATAGAAATGCAGAAAATAATGAAGTACATCATCCCCTGGTTGGTTCAATGGTGGTACTCCAAATAACGACTCCGTATAACGACTCACTTAGACTACTTAGAGCTACCACATGGATGTAAGGGAAAACATAAGTTATCCCTAAGGTAAAATATAAGTTGATCGATTTAACTTCCAAAGAGATGAGAGCCTAGGGTACCATCCCGCCTTCTAGAGAGAGCGGGTCATACACACAAAAGGTGTTCTACTGATTTCTCCTGCTCTTCTTCAACACAGCTTCTCCAAAAGGTCATTACTAGAGATGTCAAACGGGATTGGTTTTCACAAATCCCGGGAATCGGGATTTTTAAATTGCAAATCCCGGGATCCCGGGATTTTTCGGGATCCTGAAATTTTTCGATATCTTGGGATTTTCGGGATAAATCGGATTTTCGGAATCCCGAAATTGTTCGACATCCCGGTATTTTCGGGATAAATCGGGATTTTTTAATTCTTAATAACGTGATATATCGAAATGGCATTCAAACATTTTAGTACAGTTTTAATTAATTTAAATAAGGATAAAAACAGCTAAATCAGACATTAATTTTTGTTAAAAACTACTAACTTTTATTAAAATATTTCACAACATCTTAGCTATGAATCCAATCCAATTTCAGTTCGTCGTCCGAATTATTATTGATGTTATAATTTTCTATCATTAAAACACGAAAAATATTTTTTCAACTTGAGAAATTAGTTTGACTAATTCCGTTTTTATAGGACCAAATCGATTTGTGGATCCATATCAGATCTTATATTAGGATTTTTTCATAAATATGAAAGAATAGAATACAATCATCTTCGTTTTGTGGGAAACAAACTCAATTTGTGTTCTTGTTTTAAGTTTACTTATTTATTATTACATTTAACATTGATATACTTTGTAATTCTTCTCCAAATTTCTAATTTTTTCACCGGAGTATGTCAATGTTTTTTGATGTTAACAGTTTGCTTCATTAGTTTACATTTTCGACAGAGATTATCCATCTTTCACTTAATATTTTATACGAGACAGCTTCATATATTATTATTACAATATCCCGGGATTCATTTTAAAAAATCCCGGGATTCGGGATTTTTCGGGATCGGGATTTCCCGTTTGACATCATTAGTCATTACGCAAAATCTTCAATCTCTCTGTGTGCCGTCCACTAAGGCAGTGAACCGTCACGGCATAGACGATAAGTGAGACGTCCGTTCTCGATAACGACAATAGGGCCTTGGTGCGCTTGGAGTTTAGGCAGGGCTACATCAGCTTGGAATGTATCCTGACTAGTGACCACCGGACATTTGTTGCTGTAAGCGTACTACAGGGTGGCTGATATGTAATGCAACAATGTTAAGCGCTATATTTTTTAAATTTTTTTTTAAATTTTATTGTTCAAAAGAAAAAAATGTCGGAAATAACATAAAATTTTAGAAACAGTTTAGATTTGTCCGAATTGGCCACCTTTGGCACGAATTATGGCCTTCAAACGGCCGACAAAGCCATCACACGCTGCACGAAAGTGGCTCTGCGCTATTTTGGCCCATTCCCGGCGAAGAGCCGTCTTGAGATGATCGATACTTTGGTATTTTTTAGTGCGAACCTTACTCTCTAAAATGCCCCAGGCCCAAAAGTCCAACGGATTGAGATCCGGATATCTTGGTGGCCATTGTGCGGTAGAAATGAAGCGAGGAACCTCCTTTTTAAGCCATTCTTGGTTGACGCGTGCAGTGTGCGATGGTGCTGAGTCCCGTCGGAATGTCGATGGTCTGCGGCCGAAATGTTTGTCTGCCCAGGGCTTCAATACTGTCTTTAGGACATTTTCCCGATAATATTCGGCATTTATTTTGACCCCATGGTCTATGAATACGATCGGGGAGCGACCATCGGCCGTTACGGCGGCCCACACCATTACCATCGGCGGCGCTTGAGTTCTGGTGGCCAATCGAAGGTGTAAATTTTTAGCTGACCTCTTTGGCAAGTAAACCCGATCATTTTGTTTGTTCACAAACTGCTCAATTTGGAATGGCTTCTCATCGGAGAAACCCAAATTCGGTAACTGACCACTTTCGTGCAAGCGAAGCAATTCCTTGGCTCTTTCCAGTCTAACTTTTTTTTGTGCATCGGTGAGCTCTTGCACTTTTTGGAACTTCAATGGCTTTAGTCCAAGCTAATTGTTATACCCTACACCACACTGTGGTACAGGGTATTATAAGTTTGTTTCACGGCAGATGTTTTTAACACCTTAAAATAACACTGCTAGACCCACCTTAAAGTATACCGATCGACTCAGAATCACTAGCTGAGTCGATTTAACGATGTCCGTCCGTCCGTCCGTCCGTCTGTCCATGTAAAGTTGTTCGTCGACTACAGGTCGCAATTTCACTCCGATCGTTCTGAAATTTTGCAGTTTAGAGTATTTCGCGGCTGTTAAGATCGCTATTGAACTTGGTTGAAATCGGTTCAGATTTAGATATAGCTCCCATATATATCTTTCGTCCGATTTGGCCCTTTGGTCCTATAGAAGCCTTATTTTACATCCGATCGTTTTGAAATTTAGAATGGTAGAGTTTCCTGATCCATGAACCAACATTGCTGAATTTGAAGAAAATCGGTTAAGATTTAGCTATAGCTCCCATATTTATGTTTCGTCCGATTTGGCCCTTTAGTCCTATAGAAGCTGTATTTTACATCCGATCGTTTTGAAATTTAGAATGGTAGAGTTTCTTGATCCATGAACCAAGATTGCCGAATTTGAAGAAAATCGGTTCAGATTTAGATATAGCTCCCATATATATCTTTCGTCCGATTTGGTCCTTTAGTCCTATAGAAGCTGTATTTTACATCCGATCGTTTTGAAATTTAGAATGGTAGAGTTTCTTGATCCACGAACCAACATTGCCGAATTTGAAGAAAATCGGTGCAGATTTAGATATAGCTCCCATATATATGTTTCGTCCGATTTGGCCCTTTAGTCCTATAGAAGCTGTATTTTACATCCGATCTTTTTGAAATTTAGAATGGTAGAGTTTCTTGATCCATGAACCAACATTGCCGAATTTGAAGAAAATCGGTGCAGATTTAGATATAGCTCCCATATATATGTTTCGTCCGATTTGGCCCTTTAGTCCTATAGAAGCTGTATTTTACATCCGATCTTTTTGAAATTTAGAATGGTAGAGTTTCTTGATCCACGAACCAACATTGCCGAATTTGAAGAAAATCGGTTAAGATTTAGCTATATCTCCCATATATATGTTTCGTCCGATTTGGCCCTTTAGTCCTATAGAAGCTGTATTTTACATCCGATCTTTTTGAAATTTAGAATGGTAGAGTTTCTTGATCCATGGACCAACATTGCCGAATTTGAAGAAAATCGGTTAAGATTTAGCTATAGCTCCCATATATATGTTTCGTCCGATTTGGCCCTTTAGTCCTATAGAAGCTGTATTTTAAGATTTAGCTATAGCTCCCATATATATGTTTCATCCGATTTGGCTCTTTAGATCCAATCGTTTTTATAACCTACACCACACTGTGGTACAGGGTATTATTTAAGTATAAAATGTCCCAAAAGTAAATTTATGTAAACAATTTATACATGAATTACAAAATTTATATATCAGAGTTATTCAATATTACGAGAGTGGTGTAGGGTATTATATAGTCGGCACCGCCCGACTTTAGCCTTTCCTTACTGGTTTAATATGTGTTGTATCCGTTCTCGCGATATGTTCAGCTCACGAGCAATTTTTCTACCACTGCGGCGTGGATTTCGATCAAATCTGATCATTTCTGGTGTTGTTACCGTTTTTTTTTTCGTCCACTTTTTGGACGCGATGCAACACTGCCAGTATCACGGTAACGAGCAACGGTACGAGAAACAAAAGATTTATTCACATTTAAATGCTGGAGGGCTCTAACGATAGCTACTTGTGTTTTTCCAACCAAATAAAGCAATCACACTATCACGCTTGAATTCCATCACGAATAACTTTTTTTCTGAATGCTATAGATCAAAATGCTTTTGTAAGCTTGTAAACAATAAAATGAACTGTCACTAGTCTGATAGCTGACAATAAATCTGTCAGCTATCGGACTAGCGGTTTAGAAATGATAGCAACCTGAAGTTGGTTGCAATACATATCAGCCACCCTGTATCTCTCAATAAGAGCTTGCAGGTCGCTACAGGCATGTCCATATATTCCAGATCAACTGGACCGTGTAAGTCTTGTAAGTTCATCATTCCTAGTCTTGCAAATTAATCTGCTTTGTAGTTCCCTGGTATGTCCCTGTGGCCCGGCGCTCATATCAGGTGAATATTCAAGTATTCAGCCATCTCGAAGAAAGCACAGCACAGTTAAAGGAATAGAGTTTCCATGGACTACCGACTTTGGTCAGAACATTAATTTTCAGTAATTCCGCGACTTCTTTAATAGCTAATAAATAAAGACTACAGTGATCAGGCAGTCTTTTTGCGATGTATAGTTCAAGTTCCTCAGAAAAGACACCTAAGCCCACTTGGTTGTCAAGTTTGAAACCGTTTGTATAGAAGTTAACGAATCTCCTATGTCCTGGGTTACGACCATTCCATTCTGATCTGTCAGGTATAAGGGTTAGATACTTCTTGTTAAAAGGTGTTTCAGTCACAGTGTAATCAACAATGTCCGGTAGGTCAGGCATCTGTGTCTGTAGCCATTTTCTGACCAGAGCGACATTTCGTGGATTTCAGGCCTATTAATTTAGACATGTGCCCGCTGAAAGGTATTCAACGACTCATATATTCTTTCAGTAGGATTGACCTTCTCATCTTCAAATTTACGATCAATATGCGATGTGTAGCACTTTTTGAAATACCTATCATTTCAGCTAGCTCACTCATCTTCGGGTGATGATTTTCCAATACCATTTTGTGGATTTTCTTCGTTCGTATTGGCAGCACGAGTAATATAGTATTGCCGTAAACGAAGGAGCAGACTTCCTCAGATTAGAATCTAACTCGGATTTTAATTTTTCCATATTTACAAATTCACAGAGTTCGTTTATTTTCCAAAAAAATTGAACTAAGTGGCGCCTTCAAACTTAAAACATATGTTTTATAAAGTTGCCACTTTTCACCAAAGTCATTTTTATTTCCTCCACCATAGGATGGGGTAACTTTGTAATTCCGCTTGCAACACCTTAAAATATTGATCTAATATCATTTAAAGTATATATTCTTGATTGCCATCAAATTATAAGACTATATAGCCATGTCCGTCTGCCTGCCTGTTGAAATCACGCTACAGTCCATAATAGTAAAGTTGATGAAATTGGGTAGAAATACTTCTTATAGTCGCAGGTCGTTTAGGATTGCAAATGGGCCATTTCGGTCAATGTTTTGATACAGCTCCCCTGTAGAGGTCGCTTTAAAATATGGTTTTTAAGCTAAAGATACCACATTTTTAAAGAAATTCAGCTGAAGTTTAGCGATTTGTATTCTTTTATGACAAGAATTAATCACAGCAAAAATTTTACGCTAATTAAATTTTGCAGTTTGTACCATATCGGTACATGTTTCGACATAGATCTTTTACAGAGGTCGCTTATGAATATACTTATATGTATAAGCCGTATACACCACATTTTTAAAAAAACTATGAAAAATTAAAACATTTTTGAAAATGAAGTCTTCACAACACAAAAGATTCACAACGATGATTATTTTGATATAGTAACAATATAGAGTTGGCTCTTACAAAATTTTGCGAACAATTTGGCAAAAAATTGGCAGGGTTCGTTTTTTAATAATTTGCTAAAACAAAAAGGAATCGTTCCATGATTTGCTTCATTTCCAAAGTTTTTTTCAGGTTATAGAATAGAATGCAATCCATGGTGGAGTGTATATACAATTCGGCCGGCCGAACTTACAACCGTTCTTAATTGCTTTAAACTATAGCGGCCATCTACATGTCGGCTAATTTTGAGACGGTACACGGGGCAAAATCACCTTTTTTCATATGTTTGAATCGAAAATATTTGTAACACAAATTTTTAAATATTATATATTTCTGAGCGAATACATTTTATTTGAAAATCAATAAAATATATTTGGAAAGCATATATTAATATATTACAACAAAATATATTTGCAAACTAAATTTTTCAAATAAAGTATGTGTTTAAATACAAATAAAATTATTGTTTAGCAATTTATCCAAATATATTTTATTTAAAAAAGATTTTCAAAACTTTGCGGACTTTTTAGAATTTCAGTTAAAACTTTTCCTTAGTTTAGAATTGTAACTCCCAGTTACAAAACCATATGCAGCATTAACTTCAGTTTAAATCAATCATTTCAAAATTTCTGATTTAGTATTCCAAGTCATAATTTCTTGTCAATCCTCCAAGTAATTTATTTTGATCCACGATTATACGATTTAAATTATTATTATTTATTATTTTTACGAACTTTAAAGATGTCTTAAAAAATAACTTTGAATTAATAAAAAAATTAACGCAATTAACGTATTTTCTGAATTCTTAAGTGCCAATAAATATTTGTTTCGGAAATGATGGTTGCAAATAAAAATATACTGGGATGTAAACAAAGATTTGTTTAGAATAACATTTTCCCAAATATATACTTTTTGTGTGTACCCAATATTATATGTTTAGAGTGTACCCAAAACATATATATGTTTCAAGCCGAATATGTTTGGGACAATATACTACAGAAGCGATTTTTTTTTCAGCGTGTATATGGGGACAAAACACAGAACAAGCAAAAATGCATATATTGCAAAAAAAAATTGTCATAAAATTTAAGATTGGCGCTAAAGACGTCCATGAATTTTAAAATACCTACATTTTGTATTTTAAACATAGGGAAATTCATTTATATTAAATAAAATAAATATTCCAATTAATTTTTTCACACATTCAGTATTTTTGCTACAACTTATACACCTTTTACACAAATCCGCTATTCCTAACATTCGTTGTTTGCACTGAAAAGCAATTAAATTAAAGAAATTAAGTAAATTTTTCTAAATTTAAGTTCAAAATGTAATAATTTCAGGAATTATGGACGTGTTTGATGTCATTCTTTATATTTATGTGCATTAGTTTAGTTGATATTCCAATTCAGTTTTTCACAGTTTCACATTCAATATTTTTCCTCAAAATTTGAATAATTTTACACAAATCATCTATTTCTAACTTGCGTTATTTACACTGAAAAAAACATTAAGTACATTGACACTGATTTGGCGCCAAAGATAATAAATAATTCATTTTAAGTAAATGCCATAATTCTTATGACATTTTTTTGCCTCAGTGTTTTCCGTATACCGTACTTTTGCCAATACTTAGTAAAAAAATATAACAATATTTATTTTTGTTTTATTCTCACTTTAGGCATCTCCGAAACACTTAACAAAGTAATATTTTTCTTCTTTTGTACTTGCGGTCTATTTTTTAGAATGTCCATTACATTAAAGATAAACTCTCTAGAATAGCACAGAGAGCCAAAGAAAAAACTCACTTGGCCGATGCTTGTACCAAATTCCAATCGTATCCTTCTAAAACTTTCATGACCGCACTGGTAATTCTTTCATCTTCTTTGCGAGCGCCACCGCATTCACCACTTAAGCGTTTTTGTTCGGCTTTTAAGGCAATGTTTGCCAAAACCAATGTTTCCACAGGTTTGACACGTTCCGAATTTTTGTTTGTTTCCACAGGATTTGTATCCGTAGCCATTATAATACAGTAGAACACAAAAAAAGGTTATTTACATTAAAATTTTAAGGCAAACCCCAAACACGGGAAATGGTCAAAAGAGATTACTCTTTAATATCTTTTTAATTCTTTTCTCTTCTTCACTTGAAAAATTGTTTTTATATTTTACGCCGACGGCTTTGCATATATTATTTCGTTTGATTTATAGAAACACCGTTTTTTCTTTTTGTTAAAATCACAATCACGCTGGCTCAGCTTAAAAATGTACCGCGCACGACAAACCCCAACGAAAACTAATTTCACTGATCTTGATGACAAATTAACATTGCTGCTCCCCCACCAAAAACAACGACTAGAGAAAAAAACACACACGAACAAAAACGACAAGGTTCGTTAGTTAAAGAAGTACTACGAAGTGCACGATCAGGCATGATCCCTCTGCAAACGAAGACGACGATGGACAACGAAACAACGGTTTAAAGCGCAAGCCGAAGCAAATCAGACGATGTCGTAAATCTGCTAACGAGTCATATACGAATAAATTCTCACAAACACACCAACTGAACCTAATGCAGTGGTTGTCGATCAAATATTTGTTTTCGGTTGTGTTGTTGTTTTGCGTTTCCTCGGTTGATACCCGAGTACGGTACTTTGGACTGTGTGGTGGGAGCGCACATTACACATACTAAAAATCCAATAGGCGCAATTTTCACACATACACCGCCACACCTACACATAGTCCAGTTATGCTGAAGCTAGGCGGCGAGTGAATCGGGTGTCCGTCCTTCTCACCAACCAAGTGCTGCAGTCATAAATAACACTCTCCCATATATTTTTAACACATACATGCGAAGTTGCTTTGGAGTACGTTGGGGATGTTTGGTTGTATCTCTTGGACCACGCTCGCTCGCTCGTTCGTTTGCTCGTAACCTATCGAATACATGTGTACTTACCACGTTCGCCGTGTAATTGTGTTATTTTATGGGAGTACACACTTGGGACTTGGGAATGAGTGCATGAGTATTTGCGTTGGATATTGTTGTTGATTTTATATGAGAAATTAGAACCACTTTACAACCACATGTTGACTTGGGTGTTATTTTGAATAGGTACATGCAGAAAATTATATTGGGATTTTAAAGGCTTATTAAAACTAATGAAGGCTGTTGAGAGAGTTAACCATGGAAAGACTAAAGTCGGACGAGGCCGGCTGTATAATACCCTCCACCATTATTTGCTGAACTATGCACGGCCAAGAAGTCAAGAACCAATGTAATACATTTTGACTTAAATTTCCCCATTATCAGTTCAAAAACGCGTTCTCATGGGCTTCCAGAAGTGTAATAGGAAAGGACCTTTATATGACTGCAATATTAAAACATGAACCGATGTATCTCATTTTCGTTATGGTCAATTTAATGCAATATATATTATAAAAGTTTCAATGTTAAAAAATTGAGCCCTATAGAACGTCAATAAGTCTAATCGGAAGGGTCCTTTATATGGACCGATGAGCTCCATTTACACTAGGGACTATTTAGTGTAATATAAAGTAAAAATGCTTAATATAAGGCCAGATCAATTGAATTTTGTTTCTCTAGAGCGTCAAGAAGTGACATCGGTTGGGACTTTTATATTAGGACTACAGCAAAACATGTTCCAATGTGCTTAATTAGGGATAATTAAGTGCAATAAATTGTATTATTGCTTAAATTTTCACCAGATCAATTGATAAATGCGTTCTCTGGATCGTCAAGAAGTGACATCAGAGGGGACCGTTACATTGGGGCTATATCAAAACATGGACCGATGTGCCCCATTTTTAATAGGGACGATTATGAGCAGGGATGGTCCACGACATGATTTTTTAGGTTTACGACTGTCAGAAAGGTGTAAACGTCACATACGTCATAAACCCGTCTAAAATGTATGGAATGTCGTAAACTGTAATATTAGTTCTAAGGACGCTACAGACTTCAGCCCTTCACGTAAAAATCTGGTGGACACCATATAAAAACTGATCGAAATCCGAGATACAACTTCATTTAAATTTTTTTGAGAAAATATATGTTTTTGATCGAATACCGATATTTACACAATGGTGTGATATATTGTACAACCCGAATATTAATTAAGTTCAAAATGGGAAAATCAACTATTTCGGCGATAAATCTACTTTCTTAACAACGGCACGCACATCTTTTCAGATCATAAAAATTCACTTTTCTTCACATCTTTTGTAGACCATTTAATTTATATTCTTGACGAACAATAAATCGTTCAGTATCAGTTTTTTTTTGCAAAATATTATATAAGTTCTGATTCACACGAGTATATTATAAACAAATGATAATTCATTTGAACCAATAAAAAAACTTGAAAGTTCAAAATAAATATTTTTTTCTTTTCTATGGATTTGCTAATTATTTACTGTTAGTGACAAAGTCAAGTTTCCGACATTAGGTTCACGACGTTGTATACGTATGTCGAATACGTCTCAAATGTATGTCATATACGTCACAGTTTAAGACGGACCATCCCTGATTATGAGCAATATAACATTTTAATGCTTCAATTTTAGCCAAATCAATAGAAAAAAATATTATTTAGAGAGTCACAAAGTGATATCATTGGAGACGTTTATATGGGGGATATATCAAAATATGGACCAATTTAACCCCATTTTCAATAGAGATCGTTCCTGGTCCTCTGTACCAATTTTCGGAAAGATGTCTTCATACTTGCGACCTTCACATTGATCACAAAAATATATAGACAGACCTACATTAGACATATGACAAAAATTTCACATCATATTTACATGGCCGTACTAATGCGAAATGTTGAAAAAAATAATAATAATTTCTGAAATTTATATGTCGAAGGCTTATATCCAAAAAACTAAAATTATTATTTCGAAAACGCCTTTTTGATGCTACACTCCTTTATTTGACGTCATTAATCCATTGTGTAAATTTGGAATCCAAAAAAAGTAGTCGATGACACTTTTAAGCGTTTTTATTTTTTGGCTATCATATTTTAGTGAATTTGTCACAAAATTTATTTTTTCAAAAGTCTGCTACCATCCAGTTTTTCAAATTATTGCAACTTCAGAAACTTACCAAAATGGACGCACTTCGAAAATATACATTTCGAGCTTGTATTTGTCGTCGTTTGTTTTAAAAATATATATTGTTATGTTGACGCGTCTTTTCGGATTAGGCGTTACAAACAAATGCACAAGGTCATAATAGGACTATGGCAACCATATGGTTGATGACAATATACGAAGGTTTATTCACAACCTTCTGATTAGGAGACGGATTTCAGCTAGCTTCCCATTGAGGAGTTCTGTCTGTTGAATCTCTCCATGAACAATATTTGGATTTCTTCGAGAGAAGACTAGTGTCAAGGTTTTCGTTTATGCAGGTATTGTGCCAATAGCAGTAGGCCCTTCATATGACCGCAAGATAGGATTCTGATAATGGTCTTAGTAAGAACCCGACCAAGTCAAAACTAGTTCTTTTCAGCAGGAGATACAAGATTCCAACTGTTACACCAGTCTCCTTGGCGAATACTGAAATTCCGTTCTCTGAAAGCCGAAAATCTTTACTAGGCAGGACGTTAAACTGCAAACTCAATATTTTGGAAATAGCGATGAAACCTGTGGTAGCTATATACGATATACCCGTAAAAGGGCAATAGGAATACGCTGGGGTCTGAAACCTCGTGTAGTTTATTGGTTGTATACGATAGTAGTTAAACGTATAACGTTGTATGACATAGTAGTGTGGTAGACTAAAATCGGTATTAATAGTTTGTTGATAGTCAGGCTTCATTGCTGAGTTCAAGAACTACCACCGAATAAAGTGATTGTTGGCGTTACACAAACAAAATTTGCATTACGATATAACAACAACCACATTTCTAGTGTAATCTTCGCTGACATGCTCTCCAATTTTACTACGTTCAGTTGAAAAAGAGGAGGCGTTTCAACGTCTCGTGTACATGGACATACTCTTAAGCCATTAGATCGGCTCCTTTTTTATGCTATTTTTAAAAAACTCGCGTATGACGTTCCTCATTATACTGCCGATTCATTCTGCCAAAGCGTTTCGGCTTGAAGATCTCGATTATGCCGACGAAATTTCACTCCTCGCCCGCAGACATGCTTACGTCGCCCGCAGACATATGAACGTCATGGAGTCGTTCATATGAAAGCACGCGGCGTTGGCCTGTACCTAAATGGGTCTGAATATTTAATATAGACCTATGTAGTTTATTTTTGACTAAAATGTTTATAAGCAGTTACAAATAGGTACAATAAGATCTCGCTATCATTTTTTTTTTAATTTTTTTTTTTTAAATTTTATGGGCATTTTAATTTTTAAAAAAATTAAAAAAACTAGTTTTTGTGTTTTACAAAATTTGTAATTGCTCTCGAAGGGCTGTACCGATTTTTGCAAAGTGTACTGTGTTTTAAAGAGGACACAATGCGCCATTTTTTGTGAAAAAAATTATTTTGTACATTTAAAAAAAAAAATTGGAAATTTTTTTGGAAAAAAATGGCTCCCCCCTCGATTTCCTTAAAATGTTGACAGAATATTCGTCGCACTCTTACAAATCCAGAACATTAAAAAAATCTTGGGAGACTCAATATTTGTAAAAGTTATGGACGAAATACCAAAAGTCAATTTTCGTCTGTTTTTGCAAAACATTGCACAGTGGTACAAATTCAAAAAGGGGAAATATTTCGGCCGTTTCTTAACCAAACAACCGATTGCGACCAAAGTTGGCATGGTAGATGAAGAGTTGTTAGAGAAGTTAAGTTTTATAGTTGGGTCCCTTATGACAGACAGGGCGGAGCTAGAGGGCCTCAAAGTTGGCCACATCGGGTGAAGAAAATGTTCAAGCGCGTGTAACTGGTGTTTCTCTTCCGATTTATAAAATTTTAAACTGTTTTATTTCCAATGAAGTTACCTTTTCAAAAATGTATCATACGTTAATATCACTTTTATAGTTACGTCTTCGAACTTGTCACTACTATAAGTCTACATTTCTTAGTATATAGGGTGATCCATTTCGAGGTTCCCAACTTTGTTAAAGAAAAAAACACAGACAATTCAAATTGAATGGGAATGTTTATTATCATTTGAAAGGACATTCTTTGGCATTTATTTTTTGAATATTATGTCTATCAGATGACTCGTTCGAGCATTCCGACTGGTAACTGGCGAATGACACGCGTGATGTTTTGCTCCAAGGCCTGAATCGAAGCGGGTTTGTCCGCATAAACTTTAGACTTTACATATCCCCACAGGAAAAAGTCTAACGGTGTGATATCACACGATCTTGGTGGACAATCGACCGGCCCAAAACGTAAAATTATCTGCTCACCGAAGTGTTCTCTAAATAAATCCATTCATTGAAATAAAATCTTTTGATGAACAGAGTAAAGTATGTAAATTTAAACATATGTATGTTTATTACAAATTTAAAAAAATATATAAAAAAAAATGTTGGGTCCAACTGGCGTATCTTCGGCTACGAGGTCTGACCAGAGTCCGGAACTTCGGTTCCAGTCCGGCTGTTGGTATGGTTCCTTTGGGGGGCATCGTTAAGACCGCGGTTTATGTCAAAATCGCTGGAAGAGAATATAGTATCGAATGTGGAGTTGCAAATCAAGCAGGTTCCAAGACCCATAGAATGGTAAAGTGTTTTAGATGGGCTCCGCTCTTAACCAAAGAAGATAGAAAAGATTGAGACTGCGGTTTAGGTCAAAATCGCTGGAAGAGAATATAGTATCGAATGTGGAGTTGCAAATCAAGCAGGTGCCAAGACCCATAGAATAGAAAAGTGTCCAAAGGCACGGAATTAATTGGTACTAATGCATGGTGTGGGGACGTTGATCGACGCATTATTTTGACCTGGTACTAAGGGCACGGTGGAGTTAAGTCTAATGGCAGGAATTCACCTAAATCTGTAATACCATATGTTTATGTACCGAGCTCTCTCTAAATGGCGACGGGCTATCATAGGCTCTCATTTCATTGTGAAATTACCAGGCTAACTAACTAACGCTAACTTTTGAGCTTACTTAAGCAATAAGATTGTTCCAAAGTGAGGAGCTAGGAAAAACTTATGTTTTTCCTTATGTCCCTGTGGTAGTACAATGGACTTAATATTCTAAGTCAGCTTGACATACAAGCTGCCACGCTTTACCTAAATCTAATATACTCGTATGGATTTTTAAACAAATTTTTATGGATTTTCTTCATGTTCGGAAACGTTTGTCCACATTTCTAAAAGCTGCACTCTGCACAACGTAATAAAAATGTATTGAATATTTGAAAACGGATATAATTTGTATTTTATTTCTAAGAATTTTTCTGTAAAATTTCTTATAGGTTCGTACAGAAAGATTTCTAAGCTAGGTGTAGACATAGCCCCAAAAAAGGTATCTTCAGACTCAAATTTTTTGTCCGCTAGTTCAATATCCCAACTAATTGCAAATACCATTATCAATGAATATGCTGCATGTCAGTCTTAGTTGTTTTGAATAAATATTAAATTGTTTTGGCTTCATTTTTTTCAAGTGTATGTGTATGTGCGATACCGTTTGTAAAAAATACAAGTACAATGAATGCTATGTTTACACACACACTCATACATATATATGTATATTGTTTCAGTAGCAACTTGTTAACATTTTGTTTTTGTTGTTTATCTTTGTTTAAACATAGACACAAATAACTAAAGCGGACACAACGAAGTGTATCTACTCTTTTTTTATTGCAAATTTTAACTAATTATTGACATAACTTCAGATTATGGAAAAAAATTCAATGGAATTTGTGAAATCTTTTCGTTTAAAATTGCCGTTCGATAAACTGTCAACCGATTGACACGCTTATACACCGAAGAAAATTATAGATTCATGCGATATGTTCTTTAAAATAAGCGCAATTGTGCACTTAAAATTAAGAAAATTGTATTATTATTTATGAAATTATGTATATTTTAAGTTCTTATTTTAAAGATTAGAAACTAATTTGCCGCCAATTTTTAATTTTATGACATATAATTGAATACAATTTTTAAGAAACAGTATTGTAAAATATTTTTACTAAATAGTTACCACATCGGATTGTAGTTTAAGATTTAAACAAAATCTACGAAAAAGCGATCCCAAAAATAGAATTACTAAACAAAAGTAAGTTTTAACGATATATTTTAGCATAAATCTAGAACCACTTATCCGAATTGGTTCAGTATTTGTTAAATGATCAAAATTAACTAGCCTTCATTTTATTCCAGTATAATTCATTCATCCGTTCAGCCGTTACGAGGATATCTTGCCAGATATTGCGAAAAATTCTATCTTTTGAGAACATTTTAATATTTTTTAAACAAAATCTTCATAAAAACATCGAAATATCCACAAATATTATATTTTTAGTTTATTGTAAAATAAGACCAAGCCGAACAAAATTGATGCATAACTTGAAAAGTTGTAGACAATTTCGCAAATCCAACCAACTTTTTTATCACCCCCACAAATGATCAAAATATAATACCGAAGGTATTTTAACTTCTACGCTACGAATGATTTATGCATGTAAACTTACTAAATTAGTTATAACTTTTTAAATTATTCATCGGTTTTCTTCGGAAGGGTCTTAATTTATTGATGACCGATTAGACTTGACGATAAAATAATATATACATATATTTAATTATTTTATTTATTAGTTATTTATAATTGTGCCTTTTCGATGTTTTATTTAAAAACCAGTAAGGAAGGGCAGAAAGTCGGGCGGGGCCGACTATATAATACCCTACACCTCCCTAACAATGCGATAAGGGTCATTGCCATAATAATTTGGAATAATTGATAAATGGGTAGAAACATAATATCTAATTCTGAAACGATAATCGCTAAATTAAGCAATATTCGTTCCTAAATTGAGAAGCATCTTTCTGGAAAATTTTAATGATCGGAAGTAAAATACAACTTCTATAGCGGTTTGATACCAAATCAGGAGGAACATATATATGGAGCTTTAATATAAATCTGAACCGATCTTCCCTGAATACTCAGTCATGCAAAAAGACCTCCTTCTGTCGAATTTCGTACTGATCGGATATAAAATACAGTCTCTACAGCGCTTACATGTCAAATCGGGGGTAACATATATATGGGAGCTATATCTAAATCTAAACCGATTTTCTCCGAATTTGGCAGTTTTCCTTCATGTAATAAGAAACCTCTTTCTGCCGAATTTCGCACTGATCGGATATAAAATAAAGTATAAACAGCGCTTACATGTCAAATCGGGGGTAACATATATATGGGGGCTATATCTAAATCTGAACCGATTTTCTCCGAATTTAGCAGTATTCCTTCATGTAATAAGAAACCTCTCTTTGCCGAATTTCGCACTGATCGGATATAAAATAACATTTTTATAGCGCGTACATGTCAAATCGGGGGTAACGTGTATATGGGGGCTATATCTAAATCTGAACCGATTTCTTCCAAATTTAACTGTGTTCATTCATATAATAAGAAACCTCTTTCTGCCGAATTTCATACTGATCGGATATAAAATAAAGTTTTTACAGCGCTTACATGTCAAATCGGGGCTAACATATATATGGGGGCTATATCTAAATCTGAACCGATTTTTACCAAATTCAATAGGGATCGTCCTTGGGGCAAAAAAAAGATATGTTTAAAGTTTCGTCGAGATCGGACCATAATTGCGACCTGTACTTTGATATGTAGGCGCTGTAGAGACTGTATTTTATATGCGATCAGTACGAAATTCGACAGAAGGAGGTCTTTTTACATGAATGAGTATTCAGGGAAGATCGGTTCAGATTTATATTGATTTGGTATAAAACCGCTATAGAAGTTGTATTTTACTTCCGATCATTAAAATTTTCCAGAAAGATGTTTCTCAATTTAGGGACGAATATTGCGTAATTTAGCGATTATCGTTTCTGAATTAGATAATATGTTTCTACCCATTTACCAATTATTATGGCAATGACCCTTATCGCATTGTTAGGGAGGTGTAGGGTATTATATAGTCGGCCCCGCTCGACTTTCTGCCTTTCCTTACTGGTTTATCTTAAAACACTTGGATTTAAAAATGTTAAAAAGGTATAAAAATGTTAAATAAAAAAATAAATAGATTTCATCTATGTTTAAGGTTTGTTTTGAATATAATTATTAATCTAATTTTATATACATAAAACACACATTTCGAAACTCCCGGGAATTGAAAAGGTCGGGGAAATAAAAAGCTCTAATAATCACCCTATTGGAAAACGCTATAACTTTTTTAAATGGCGCCAAATGTCACTTTGGTTTTGACGTTTGTGAAGTAAATAAACGCAGAATACAAATCGGCAAGCCATGAATCGGTTTACTTCGCAAGATCGCGGAATAACTGTTTCCATTTCCAGGTGGACGATTGTAATCTGCAGGCGCTGTTCGTTTGAAATCGACTTACATGGTTAAATTATAGACCAAACTCAACATGTTTGACAGTAGCATGTTATACGAAAACAGCTGAGCTGATTTGGTATATATGTACTGTATAATCAAAAAAAAACTGACAGAGAGAAATCATACATTTAGAGACTATACTAAATTTGAGAAAAATCGGTTCAGATTTAGCAGATATAGCCCCCGATTTAATATGTAAACGCTGTAGAAACTGTATTTTATATCCCATCAGTTTAAAATTCGGCAGAAAGAAGTTTTTTACTACATGAATAATCACTACGAAATTTGAGGAAAATTCATTCAGATTTACATATAGCCCCCATATATGTATATGTTACCACCGATTTGGCATGTAAACGCTATAGAAACTATATTTTATATCCGATCAGTACGAAATTAGGCAAAAAAGTTTCTTATTACAAATTTGGGAAAATCGGTTCAGATTTAAATATAGCCCCCATATATACCTATATCCCGATTATACATCCAGTCGCTGTAAAATAACATGTTTTTTGAACAGATCATAATTCTTATTGGACAAATAACATTGAAAAAACTTAACGGTATTTCCTCATGTTATGCTCGTGGAGTTTGTGTAGGGTATCAAATAAAAGATAGAAGACGCAGTTCGTTACATTTTCTTTGCATAAATTTCATTAAAATCGGTATATCAAAAAGTAGTTGTTTTAAACTGTAAAACTATGTATACAAATTACAAATCTAGAAAATAACTAAAACAAATTTTTAGCTCAGTATTAAAAATGCTGATTCAATAGCTAAAATTTTAAATAGTCAAATTTTTCATATCAGACCAATGACGAAAAATATATAAATATAATACATGTATAGGATGTGTAAAAGAAGTAACGAAAAAAATTTTAAATATTACAAACAGCTTATTATTATACTTATAGTCAAGGGAAGAGAAAAAACGGAACTTCAACAAATTTAAGCAATTTTCAATACAATCTAGTTAGGGACTTATTTCCTATAACAAAAACATCATACTTTTATATGCATCCAAAAATGTACATTGTCATTTCAAAAAAAAATCTAAGCAATATCGATTTCTTAGATTTTTCTCACAGACGTCAGAATATACATAGAAACTACATATGTACACACGTACACAAAAAATCTTACATACGTAGATACATGTACGTACATAGGATACATGCAAAAGTTCTGTATATTAAAGTGCTGCTGCTGTGCATGCGAAATTTTTTAAAAATCATTGAAGTTAAAATTAAAATATGGAACCGGAGCATTTTGATTAATTTTTACCCTCGTCGATTTCAATATATTCAAAAATGACTTAAATGGGTCTTACGAAAAATCATAAATTAACTGATTCTAATGAAATTTATGCAATTTTTATGGCAACGTAAATAAATATTTTCAGAAATAAATTTTTACATTTTTTAATAATTGAGGAGGTACTTTTCAAAACTTGACTATTCCACTTTTTACAGAAATCATTTTTTTCTTCTTTTTTACTTGGTAGCATTGATTTTTATACTCAGCGAAAATAAAATATTTATAATTACACCGGAAAAAAGATTTGATTTCATCAAAAGTAGATTATTTCACTTCAAAATGACATTACCCATTTCAAATATGCATTTTTGAAACAAAATATGATTAATCCAGAAGTTAATTACTGATTTGTCTAACATGTTTTATCCGCAAATTTTTCAATCAGAACTTAAAGTACAAAAGCCGTGGCCACAATGTGTCCGTAAGAACTAAACTGATAGTCGTCTCGGCTAAGTTATGTGATTTTACAAGTACTACTAAGCCGGTTGTTGTCTCGGCTAAGTAATGTAACACCACTACGCCAAAGATAAAAACCTTAACATAATTGCAACATTGGGACCCAATCTTTTACTGCAGAAACAACAACGCACAAATGCCAGTAGTGCATAAGGGTCCAATCTTTTTTCAAAGATCGGCTGAACAGCCCAGTTATCCACTTAAGTCCACCTCCGGGACTTGGAATTATTAAGAAATTGAAGTAAAAGAAACAATATCATTACAAATGATGAAAATTAGTTCGTATTTTATTAGAAATTAACATTGCATATTTATTTATGCATTATTTCATTTAAAGCCCCAGGTTATTTTAATTCAGAATAATATTTCTGATACAAAACTAGTTTTAGCAAAACAAGATTAATCCACAGTGGTTTGAATCGAAACATTATTATTCCTTTGCAGCACATAACAAAACTTGATTATTCAAATCAGCCGCGTCAAAACTTGATTATTCCATTTCAAATTTTGGATTTATTCAAAATATATTAGATGTAAATTTTTGAATCGTATACAGGGCAATGACTAATCTTGACGTCTTTCATAATGCACCAAAATTTCGGGTTAAATACATAGGGCCATACCTATAAAACTATTTTCTCAAGTTGTGAAAAAAAAACACAAAAAGAGGAATAGTCAAGTTTTGAAAAGTACCTCCTCAATTTTTTTTATAAAAGTTCACAACCATTGCACAATAGATAAATATAACTTCTTTATTTTTCAATGGACTTCCCTTCAGATATGCTTTTTAAATCGTTCAAAATAACCATTTTGTTGGGCAAATTTAATCTTACTCGCTTGTATTCTTATTAATTGAATATTTTTTACATGATTTTGGCAAGTCCTGATCTAGCAAATTTCTTCGATATATAATTTTATTGAAAAAATAATATAAATTGAAATTTTATACAAAATTTCATTGAATTTCACTTTTACAGAAAATTATGTCTAAATTGTGTTTTATGAAAATTCCATCAAATTTTCAAAATTTTTTCTAGAAAATATTGCCTAAATTGATATCAATACGACAATTCTTAAACGTGCTAAGTCGACATAGCATGTTTTTAAGGAGAATTCATTTTTGACTTCTAAATATTCCAAATTATATTCAGTCAAAATTTGGTGTTTATCCGTCAACCCAATCAAAAGTTATTCACAAAACAGTACAGGTCATTCGATTTGCATTATAAAGGAATTCCACACAAAATAAAAAAAAATCATCAAAACTTTGATCGGCTCTGAAAAACTACCTTTTTGCACTTAGAATGGATGTATCGATATTTTCTTGCTAATTTCATAAAAATTGTTTGTTTATTAAAAATTTTAGACAAAAATACAATTTTATAAAAAATTTTATTTTTAAAATCGTCGTCAAAATTCAATTTTCTAAAAAATTTTTCCGAAATTAAATTTTTCTTGAAAATTTTGTCGATTTTTTTTTTGAAAAATTTGTCGAAAATGCCTCTTTATTAAAAGAATTTTTTTTCTAGAAAATTTTGACAAAATTCCTTGTGTCTAGAAAATGTTGTCTAAATACTTCTGGAAAATTTAATTTTCTAAAAAATATATGCAATTTTACCGATTTTTTTCTGGAAAATTTCATTTCATCAAATTGCACTTTTATAGAAAAATATAGTTACAAAAAGAAAGGAAGAAAAATCTAAACAACATTTTATTCACAATTACGACAATATTGAACAACTTTTTTTATAGAATTGGAACAATTTTTTTGTCGAAATTGAAATTTCTACAAATTTCGGTGAAATAGCATTTTTCTAGAAAATTCAATTTTTACATTTCATTGAAATTGTTTGAATTAGCATTTCTTGAGAAAATTACATTAAAATATATTTATTTACATAATTTCATAAAAATTAAATTTATCTAGAATATTACTTTTAAATTGCATTTTTCTAGAAACTACATTGTTTTCTAAATGTATTCTACAAAATTGCATTATTCTAGCAAATGTTGTTGAAATTGCATTTTTGTAGAAAATTTAATTATTAATTTTATCAAAATTCCATTTGTTTGGAATTTTTATTTTTCTACACCAATGTTCTACAAAATCATTGCAGAATAGCTATTTCTTCTTTATTTTCCAATGGATTTTCCTTCAGATATCCTAAACATTTTGCCGGGCAATTTTAATCTGGATAGCTTTAATTCTTATTAATCATATTAAAAAATAAATATAATTTCGCAAAAATTTTTTGCATGATTTTGTGCATATTATTAAAGAAGTCATAGAAGTTGCATGTTTATAGAATTTCAGTTCTATGGAAACCATTTCTCAAATTAAATTAATTGCAATTCCTTCACATTTACAAAATTTGCAAATTTCATAAAAAAATTTTGTTAATTGTAAATTTAGCGAATTGCTTTTTTTTAAAATGGTGGTATTTTTAAAAATTTATTCGAAATTACATTTTGCTTGAAAATTTCGTTAAATTATTATTTTTTGCAAAATTTGTCGAAAATGCATTTTTATTAACAACAATTTGACATAACTCAATTTTTCTAGAACATTTCGTCTAAATGGCATATTTTTAGTAAACTTATTCAAATTTTAATTTTCTTAAAAATGTTTACAATTTTAACGAAATTTTTCTAGAAAATTTCTTTAAACATTTCATCAAATTACACTTTTATAGAAAATTTTCGAAACATCCTTTTTTACAGAATTGACAATTTGTCAAAATTTAACTTTCTAAATAATTTCGTTGAAATAGAAATTTTTAGAAAATTAAATTCTTAAATTTCGACAAAATAACGTCAATTTGCCTTTCTCTAGAAAATTACTCTAAAATATAAAAAAAATTGTTGTTTCTAGAAAAATTTAATTTTTATGGAATTATGTAAAAAAAATATTTTAATGTAATTTTCTAAAGAAATGCAAATTTAAACAATTTCGACGAAATTTAAAAATTGAATTTTCTAGAAGAAAGCTTCTTCAACGACATTTTTAGAATGTTCAATTTTGACAAAATTGTCCGACAATTCCAATTCTATAAAAAACTATAAAAAAAAAGTTATTAACTTTTGTCGTAATTGTCAATAAAAAGCTGTTTTGAATTTTTCATCCTCTATTTTTGTAACTAGAATTTTTTCTATAGGAATATAAGTGCAATTTGATGAAATGACATTTTCTAGAAAAAAAAATCGTTGAAATTGCGTATATATATTATATTTTGTAGAAAATTAAATTTTTTAGGAAATATGCCATCTAGACACAAGAAAGTTTGTCAACATTTTTTAGAAAAAAAAACATTTTTTTTTTAATAAAAATGCATTTTCGAAAATTTTTTGGAAAAAAGCAGTTTCGACCAAGTTTTCAAAAAAAAATGATTTCGAATAAATTTTATAAAATAAATTATATTTTCTCGAAATTTTTAAACATGCCATTTTTATAATAATGCAGTATAAATTTTTATGAAATTTGCAAGAAAATACCAATTTTGGCAATATTTTCTAGAAAAGGAAATTTTGTATATTTGAAGGAATTTGAATAAAATTCTTTTTACAAATAATTTTCTAGAAAAGTAAAATTCAATAAAATTTTGTATAAAAATGCTTTCTATCATTTTTTCAATAAAATTATATTTCGATGAAATTTGCGGGAGCAGGACTTCGCAAAATCGTGTAAAAAATATTCAAGACCCGTCCGAATTTTTTTGAATTTTTAAAATTTTATTTGAAAATATGTTTAAAAACTTTGTTTTACTAATGTTAATCCTGTTGGCAGTCTGAATGCAATATTTTAATATATAATATGCAGCAAACAAAAAATATTTAAGAGTACTTTGGAATAAATTATTACCGATTTTTTTACATTATTTGTCTAAATTACATGTTTTTAGTAAATTTCTTCAAAATTTAATTTTCTTAAAAGTTTATGCAATTTTAACGAAATTTGTCTAGAAAATTCCTTCGAACATTTTATCAAATTTCACTTGTATAGAAACAATTTTCGAAACAATTGTTTTTTGCAAAATTGACAATTTGTCCAAATTTATTTTGCTACAAATTTCGTTGAAATGTAACTTTTATAGAAAATTCAATCTTAAATTTCGTCGAAATAACTTAAGTTTGCCTTTCTCTAGAAAATTACTCTAAAATATAAAAAAATTGTGAAAGTTAAATTTTTCTAGAAAATTTCGTTATTTTCCAGAAAATGTATTTGAAACAAATTTTTACAAAATTTCATAAAATTAAATTTTTTTAAGGAAATCTCGTTGAAATTTAATTTTTCTGGAAAATATATTTAAAATGCGTTCTTCTACAAAATTTCGATCTAAATTATATTTTTCTAGAAAACTTTGTTTTCAATTTTTTAATTTCATCGAATTTGTTTAACTTAGCATTTCTTTAGAAAATTAAAATAAAATATATTTTTTACATAATTTTATAAAAATTACATTTATCTAGAATATTTCTTTCAAATTGCATTTTCCTTGAAACTGCAAATGAAATCTACAAAATTGCATTTTTCTAGAAAATTCAATTAATAATTTTATCAAAATTTAATTTGTGTATTTCTACACCAATGTTCTACAAAATCATTGCAGAATATCTAATTCTTCTTTATTCTCCAATGGATTTTCCTTCAGAAATAGTAAACATTTTACTGGGCAATTTTAATCTGGATCGCTTTGATTCTTATTAATCATATTAATATATAAATATAATTTCGCAAAATTTTTATTGAAAAAAATCATAGAAATTGCAAGTTTATAGAATTTCACTTTTATAGAAAAGAATGTCTCAAATGAAATTTATTACAATTCCTTCACATTTACAAAATTTATTTTTCTAGAAAATCTCTATTTTGATATTTTCTTGCTAATATAATAACAAATTTTTGTTTATTGTAGTTTTAGCGAATTGCATTTTTTTATAAAAAAACACAAAATTTATTTGAAATGAAATTTTTCTTGAAAATTTCGTCTAACTATTATTTTTGCAAGATTTGTCGAAAATGCATTTTTATTAACAACAATTTGACAAAAATCAATTTTTCGAGAAAATTTCCTCTAAATGGGAAAATTTTAGTAAATGTTTTTAAAATTTAATTTTCTTAAAAATGTATGCAATTTTAACGAAATTATCTACAAAATCTATTGAAAGAGCGCCCCAGTAGGTGAGTTGGAAGCGTACTCGCCTATGTGTTTGGTCGTGGGTTCGATTCCCACCAGAGGCTATGGTCTGTCGCTGCAAAATCTAGCCACATGGTCTTTGTAACCCGGCTTTTCCCTGGACCGTAAAATTAGAATATAAATTGACTTTGTATTGTAATTCATATAAATAAATAAATAATCTATTGAAAATTTTATAAAATTGCACTGTTATAGAAAAAATTGTCGAAACAGACTTTTATTGACAATTACGACAAAATTGATCACAGAATTGACAATTTGTCGAAATTAAATTTTCTACAAATTTTGTTGAAATAGCAATTTTCTAGAAAATTAAATTCTTAAATTTCGCCAAAATTACTTTAATTTGCTTATCTCTAGAAAATTACCCTTATATATAAAAATAAATTGTGAAAGTTAAATTTATTTCGTAACAAAATTTCTACAAAATTTCGATCTAAACTAAATTTTTCTAGAAAACTTCGTTGACTTGCCATTCTCTAGACAAATTACGTTGAAGTTTTATTTTTATAGAAAATTTCATAAAAAAATAAATTTTTCTACAAAATTTTAAATATAAATTCTCTAGAAAATGTAGTTCAAAATCCATTTTTCCACAAAATTTTTTAAAAAATGCATTTTTTTCTGGAAATTTCCAACAAAATTTAATTTTTTTAGGAAATTCCATCAAAAATGGAATTTTCCAGAACATTTTGATTAAATAAATTATTTGAAATTTTTTTGTTGAAATTGCATTTTTCTAGAAAATGTTGTCGATATTATTTTTTTTGTAATATTCCGCTTAACACCATATTAATCTAGTAGTAGGGCTTAATGCGTGGACATCTACCTTTACTCAGGTCAACGACCTTTAGTGCGACATCTACCTTTGTTCCATTTATCTCTCATTAATATATCATAACTTTAATATACAATTGCACTGTACAATTCAGTACAGTGCAATATATTTGAAGAATCTACTGTTCAGCGAAAAAGAGGTGTAACTGTTAAACCCCTTCTGGTACCTCCCACACAAATTGACAGGTTCGCATGTTTTATTGCAGATTGCATTTTTAACTTCTAAATATTCCAAATTCAGTCAAAATTTGGTGTTTATCCGTCAACCCAATCAAAAGTTATTCACAAAACAGTACATAGTTTAGAATGGAGGTATCGATATATCCACAGATTTTCTTCAAATTGGCATTTTTTCATTCGTTAAGATACTAGCATTTGAAAATGTAAACAAACATTTTTTTTCTATTTTTTATGGTTTTTTCGCGTAAGAAAAAACGATTTTTTGAAAAAAAAATAAAATTTTTCCTAATTATTTTAACGGCAGTTACTAAGATTCTGTTTCCATGTGAAAGTGTCATTCTAAAATTTTTTTCGTGTTAACCATATTACACCAGAAAACGTTATGCAAAATATGCTTTGTTGCATAGTGTAATAACCACAATTGAAATTCTGGTTCTATAAGCAACCAAAATTCGATTGGCGAAATATCGGTTGTCACAACCATATCGTGCGCTTTGTGTAGATATTAAAATGTCAAACAAAATCTGATAGATTTTTATACAAATTTAAGAAATATTTATTCAAAGATCAGAATATCAAATGACGAAATGTATTGTTGTAAATTTAATCAGAAGTGTTGAACAAAGTCACAAAATAATACCTACTCACTTCGATGGAAACATACATGCATACCAATTTGAACAAGAGATCTTTCTTTTTTATTTTCAGCATTGTAATCTTTGAAATAGCTCACGATTGCTTTATATAGAACTCATCAGTTTTATTACTGATAGATATATGAATATCAGACTTTTAACTCTTTACTCACCTATAAGTGAAAAGTAGACACTCTAATGTACAGATTATATACACTTGTTACTATCCTACTCTCTACTAAAGTATTGGTCTCCACTACTCTTTGGGAGCCGGCCTTTCCCAGCTCTCGTTATTGCTGTCTATCCATTCGTCCACTCATGAATTCATGGATTCAAATGAGTGTATGTGTGGGTGTGCATGTGTGCTCCATTGGGGGAGCAAATATGACGATTAAAACGATACGAAATAAACATTGGAGCTTAGCTTTTACGATATTGCATCTGTAGCCTTTGATCTTTTATGCATCATTAAGATTTATGGATGTGTTGTTTTTTTTCTCGTCGTTCAATATTCGACAATGTCTAACGAAACCCAAGAAAAAAAATAGTGAGCAAAGCTTACACTGCTCTTTAGTGGATTAGGTTACTAATGACTCGATTGGAAATGGTGATACTATCAAAAATTGCTACATAACTAACAAGTGAATCGGTATTTTTCATTTGATGGTTTCGTCTACTGTTGTGAACTCTGTAAAAGGATGAACTTTCTTTTTGCTTTGTGTTAAGTGGGATTTTCTTAAAGAATGTTTATATGGATAAGTATATTATTATCTCTCAAGAATTTCGGAAATAGTTTCATTGACACAGAATCATTTGCTTTATCAAAATTCTTAACTACTTTTCGAACAATTAGAAATTCTATAATAAGCCAGAAGGTCTACATTCTTAATACAAATTTTAATTCGAGGCGGTCAATTTAATAGCATTTTTCGAAACCGCGTTTTTAGATGTTCTATACGAGTACAAATACGACCAACTTCTTTCTAATTTTTTAACGACTGTTACTAAACTACTGTTTCTACGTTGAATGAATATTTCCAACATTTGTAGCTCTAATAATTTCCTTAAATTTACCGCGTATCCCGCTTCTATGGGACTTATACTTTGATGGAAATTGGAATTAAAAAAAATACCATAATAAAATGTTTAAATATTTATACCCTACACCACACTGTGGTACAGGGTATTATAAGTTTGTTTCACGGCAGATGTTTGTAACACCTGAAAATAACACAGCTAGACCCACCTTAAAGTATACCGATCGACTCAGAATCACTAGCTGAGTCGATGTCCGTCCGTCCGTCTGTCCATGTAAAGTTGTTCGTCGACTACAGGTGGCAATTTCACTCCGATCGTTCTGAAATTTTGCAGTTTAGAGTATTTCGCGGCTGTTAAGATCGCTATTGAATTTGGTTGAAATCGGCTCAGATTTAGATATAGCTCCCATATATATCTTTCGTCCGATTTGGCCCTTTAGTCCTACAGAAGCTGTATTTTACATCCAATCGTTTTGAAATTTAGAATGGTAGAGTTTCTTGTTCCATGAACCAACGTTGCCGAATTTGAAGAAAATCGGTTAAGATTTAGCTAAAGCTCCCATATATATGTTTCGTCCGATTTGGCCCTTTAGTCCTATAGAAGCTGTATTTTACATCCGATCGTTTTGAAATTTAGAATGGTAGAGTTTCTTGATCCATGAACCAACATTGCCGAATTTGAAGAAAATCGGTTAATATTTAGCTATAGCTCCCATATATATGTTTCGTCCGATTTTGTTCTTTAGTCCTGTAGAAGCTGTATTATACATCCAATCATTTTGAAATTTACAATGGTAGAGTTTCTTGATCCATGAACCAACGCTACCGAATTTGAAGAAAATCGGTTAAGATTTAGCTATAGCTCCCATATGTATGTTTCGTCCGATTTGGCCCTTTAGTTCTATAGAAGCTGTATTTTACATCCAATCGTTTTGAAATTTAGAATGGTAGAGTTTCTTGATCCATGAACCAACATTGCCGAATTTGAAGAAAATCGGTTAAGATTTAGCTACAGCTCCCATATATATGTTTCGCCCGATTTTGCTCTTTAGTCCTGAAGAAGCTGTATTTTACATCCAATCGTTTTGAAATTTAGAATGGTAGAGTTTCTTGATCCATGAACCAACATTGCCGAATTTGAAGAAAATCGGTTAGGATTTAGCTATAGCTCCCATATATATGTTTCATCCGATTTTGCTCTTTAGTCCTGAAGAAGCTGTATTTTACATCCAATCATTTTGAAATTTAGAATGTTAGAGTTTCTTGATCCATGAACCAACACTACCGAATTTGAAGAAAATCGGTTAAGATTTAGCTATAGCTCCCATATATATGTTTCGTCCGATTTGGCCCTTTAGTTCTATAGAAGCTATATTTTACATCCAATCGTTTTGAAATTTAGAATGGTAGAGTTTCTTGATTCATGAACCAACATTGCCGAATTTGAAGAAAATCGGTAAATATTTAGCTATAGCTCCCATATATATGTTTCATCCGATTTGGCTTTTTAGATCCAATCGTTTTTATACCCTACACCACACTGTGGTACAGGGTATTATTTATGTATAAAATGTCCCAAAAGTAAATTTATGTAAACAATTTATGCATGAATTAAAAAATTTATATATCAGAGTTATTCAATATTACGAGAGTGGTGTAGGGTATTATATAGTCGGCACCGCCCGACTTTAGCCTTTCCTTACTGGTTTTTTCGTGTTAAGGATAACAAATTACACCAACACCTGTTATACACAGCCCATCGGCAAAATTTTTTAACTAGTGTAATTAGCCCTAATAAATTCTTAATATAAACAGAAAAATTTGTTAGGTTTTCTTTAAATTTTGGATGTCACAATACTTCGGAAATATTCTTCCTAATATGCAAATATTTTTATGCGATGAAATTTATATTTTTGCAGATTTAATTCTATACCCTACACCACACTGTGGTACTGGGTACTATAAGTTTGTTTCATGGCCGATGTTTGTAACACCTAGAAATACCACAGCCGAACCCACCTTAAAAGTATACCGATCGATTTAGAATCACTAGCTGAGTCGATTTTACCATGTTTGTCCGTCCGTCTGTCCATCGTATGTTGTTCATTGAGTACTCCGATCGTGCTGAAATTTTGCAGTTAGAAGTTTTAAATACCTGGAAAGAACCCCATTGAATTTAAAGAAAATCGGTTCAGATTTAGCTATAGCTCTCAAATATATATTTCGTTCAATTTGGCTCTTTAGCCCTATAGAAGCTGTAGTTTACATCCGATCGGTTTGAAATTTAGGTGGAGTTTCTTGATCCATGGACCAAAAATGTCGAATTTGAAACAATCGGTTCAGATTTAGGTATAAAGGGTGATTTTTTTAGACTTGTGGTTTTCAAGAAGAAATAAAAGGCATATAATTTAATGTTATGGCCAAGAATTTAGCTTTATTATAAATATAAGGGTTTGCCATTATGTTTTAAAATAGATTTTGGGCAAGTGGCCACCTCGGCTGGCTCGAATAAATTGCAGCCGAGAGGCCCAATTTTCGACCACTTTTTGCAGCATTTGCGGCTGTATGTCAACAATAACGCGCCGAATATTCTCTTCCATGGCGTCAATCTAGTGTTCTATAAGTCGACTATCGACTAGTCGATTAGTCGACTTTTTGGTACAAAAAAGTCGATATCGTAAGTCGACCTTTTGTTTTTGAAAATGTCTAAATGTCGATTTATCTATGTCGACTTTTTTCATGTACGATTATTGCCAATTTTATATTACATTTGGCTAAAATGAATAAGAGCGCGTAGTGGGTTAGAACAAAAACCTTTATTTAGTTGTATCAACACAAATATCGGACCAATTTAACAGATTAAAATTTGCGTGGTGTATGAATACACAGTAATCGCATATGCCAAAACTATATATTTTTTGTAGTTATAAATAGTTTGACATAATAATTCTATAAAGAAATGAAATTTGTTTTGGCCGGATCCAAACAATGTGTTATATTGGTGAGAATGATATTCCAAAACGAGTTATCGCCACAAAAAATTTAGAGCCAAATCTCTCTAAACAGCTGGTTTTTAAGGCAAATTGATTTGGACATGTTCCGTGAATAAGTATGACATATTAAATGCTATTAGATTTGACAAAACAATTTTTTATTATTTCGGCTTTTTCTGTTTACGATTTTTTTTTGACTTTTATGGGACTTCAGCAAATTTCTGATCACCTTATCATTATCAGTTTTATATCTTTTTCTGTATTTTACTAATTTTACTTCATTAATAAAGTCGAAAAGTCGGCTTTAATCGACTTTTTATACCCTCCACCATAGGATGGGGGTATATTCATTTTTTCACTCCGTTGGTTTTCATTAATAAAGTCGAAAAGTCGACTTTAATCAACTTTTTATACCCTCCACCAGAGGATGGGGGGTATATTCATTTTTTCACTCCGTTGGTAACACCTATAAATATTGATCTGGGACCCCAAAAAGTATATCGAGAGCTTATATTCAAAACCCTCTATCTTCAATTTTTGCAAAAATTAGATTTTTATGTTAAAATATTCGGTAAAATAAGGGGCATCTATGGTACTTATTTGGAAATAAAAAAAACAAAAATTGAGATTTTATGGTAATTTTTGTAATTTCTCTATCTTACACACTTATTTTTCTGAATGCAATACCCTCTATCTCTTCATATAATTTGGGACTATTTTTGTTTGTTTGTTTTTTTTTTTTTCTTCTAAAAGATGGTTCGTTGGTGAAAACAATATGCTAAACCCGAATTTGGTTAAATTTTTTTAGTCGAAGCTTTAGTTTTCAAATTATGACTATTTTTATATCTAACCTGTGATTCCACAAGTATATGATTTCTATGACAATTTGAAAATGGATTCAAAAATGAACCCCAAGAAAATTGTGGAATGAAGCATTTTTGAATAGCAATACCCTCTATGTTCCATAAAATGGCTCGTGGTGCAAATATTAAAACAAATATTATTTAGTAGTTCACGTAGTTAGGCGTAATAAACATTGTAGAACAAACAATTTTTTTTTTAATTTTAAGATAGAGGATATTGAATATAAACTGTCGATATATATTCTTAATCGTCGTAAAATTCTAAGACGATTTAGCCATGTCCGTCCGTCCGTCTGTTTTAATCACGCTACAGTCCGTAATAATAGAGCTAGGTGAAGAAATACGGACAAATGATTCCCTCTGCCCATAGAGCACACCAAACAGTGACTTTTTGTGGTTGTAACGGCGTCTTGTGAAAATTGGGATCGATGGCCATCTCGTTTTGCACCGAATCAAGATCCTTCCGCAAAATCTTCCATAAAGTGGATAGGCACAGCTCCAATCGCTGAACGCGATGGCGGATGGACTCATTCGGGTCTTCTTCGATAATCTGCTCCACAGCAACAATAGCGTCTTCGGTGCGCACTGTACGGCGTCTCTGAGGATGCGCATTATCCACTAGAGTAAACGTGGTGTGAAACCGATCCATCGTTGCTCGAATTACTCCCTCTGCTGGGCGATTATGTCGCTAAATATTGGAAGCAGCGCGCGATGGGTCGCGAACCGAACCATTATTTTGGTAATAAATTTGCACGATTTGCAAACGTTGGTCCGGAGTAGTCTCTTCATTATGAAATGGCAAACCAAACTAAGCATAAATCAAGTGACAGCTGTCAAAAAGACCAACTCCGAAAAAAGTATTGCCAGATTAAAAACCACACGTTTACAAAAAACACCTTAGCTCCCATATATACGTTTCGTCCAATTTGGTTAATTTTGTAAACAAATTTTATTTGAAGTATACATTGGATATTTCATTGTTATCCAATCTTAGTAGGGTGGTGTAGGGTATCATATAGTCGGCACCGCCCGACTTTGGCCTTTACTTACTGACTTATATTGTTTTTGAAAAATCGAATAGTTAGTAGAAAAATGTTCGTACGATATTCATGCATACCATGAGAGTTTGGGTTCAAATTTTCCTATTTGGTAGATAGAGCGTGATCCATTTCGAGGATGCCTACTTTTTTAAAGAAAAAACATAGAAAATTCAAATGGAATGGGGAATGTTTATTATCATTTGAAAGAACATTCTTTGGCATTTATGTGGCAGCTCTTGAATCTCTTCATGTTGCTCTTCGTCCCAAATGCGGCAATTTTGCTTGTTTAGGTACCCATTGAGCCAGAAATGGGCCTCATCGCTGAACAAAATTTGGCTTGAAAACGTCGGATCTTCTTGGCACTTTTCAATAGCCCATAGAGCGAAGCAATGTCGCTTAGGAAGGTCGGGCGGCTTCAGTTCTTGCACAAGCTGAATTTTGTATGCTTCCAATTTAAGATCTCGACGTAAAATGCGCCAAGTCGTGCCATACGTCAGTCCGAGTTGCTGCGAACGGCGCCGAATCGACTCTCCACGGTCTTCGTGTACACTCTCAGCTACGGCCGCTACATTTTCGTCACTGCGTGCTGCACGTGGTCTATTCTAGGGATGAAACGAAAGTGGCTTTAGCGAAAGCGAATGCGAAAGCGAATATTGAAATATATTTCTTGCGAATGCGAATGCGAAAGCGAATAGTGAAATATGCATTTTTGCGAAAGCGAATGCGAATGCGAATAATAGTTTGAGCCTTTAGTACCAACAAATTTAAGGAACTGAATTGATACTTTTCCAGGATATTCAAGTATTACGACTGTTTTCCATAGTTTTACCTCCTGTTACCACAAGCACACACATATCTTCAAATTGTGTGAAGGGAATAAGGAGATTTAACACTTTAATAAATGGAAGCGAATACAGAAATATATTTTTGCGAAAGCGAATGCGAAAGCGAATAATCCAAAGATGGTTTTTGCGAATGCGAATGCGAAAGCGAATTTTAAAATGATGCGAATAATTCGCGTTCGCATATGCGAATGCGAATATTCGTTACATCCCTAGTCTATTCGGTCGAATATTATCCAATAACCCTCAAGGGTTTTTTTCAGTTCAGTGCGAGATTTTTTTTTACACGCATTTGAAGTTGGTGATTTTGGAACGCTGTCTAACAAGAAAAGGTCATTGAAAATTTGATAAAATAATGATTATTTATTTTTATTATCATGTAAAGTTTTGGTATCTTATGGTTTTTGGGGTCGCGGAAATCATTTATTACCTACAACTCACGATAGATGGCGCTGACATGCAAATGGTGCTACTTCTTGTCGATTTTCATTGAAAAAACGGTTCAAAATTACCAACTTCAAATGCGTGTAAAAAAAATGTAGCACTGAACTCAAAAAAACCCTTGAAGGTATTGTTAGGGATAATGTCGACATTCATTTGTAATTGGTTTCATCCCATTCCCATTCCAATTTTGGTTGTTGCACTGTGTAATGAATGCTGGGTCTCAAGGTGGTTGATGGTGTTGCGAATAGTACGCTCAGTAGGCCGATTATGTTGACCATAAATTGAACGAAGTGCACGAAACACATTCTGCACAGAACGTGTATTTTCATAATAAAGTTGAACGATTTGTAAACGTTGTTCAGGCGTAAGTCTTTCCATGATGAAATGCCAAACAATACTTAACAACAAGTAAGAAAGTTTCAGTCGGGTAAACCGACTAAGGTATACCCTCACTTTGTGAGTAATGCAATATTGAATATTACTCGAATTATTCTGTCAATTTGTGTGGGAGGTACCAGAAGGGGTTTATCAAATACACCTTTTTTTTGCTGAACATTAGATACTTTAAATTCATTGCACTGTGCCGACTTATAAGCATTTATGTGCACTGGTATAAACGTTATGAGACATTAAATTGTGGTATGATGTGGGCATTTTGTGTGGGAGGTACAAAGAGGGGCGTGGCAATAACGCCCATTTTTCACAGGGCTATAGACACTATAAAAACATTACACTGTACAAAATGTCAAGTATTTTTATACACTGGTTTTAATGTTATAAGCTGTTAACTTTTGGTGCAAAAAGGTACCTTTGTGTGGGAGGTACCAAAAGGGGCGTGACAACAACACCCATTTTTCCCTGGACTGTAGGCAATATAAAAGCATAATACTGTACAAAATTTCAAGTATTTTTATACACTGTTATTATTGTTATAAGCTGTTAACTTTTGGTGCAAAATGGTGCATTTGTGTGGGAGGTACCAAAAGGGACGTGGCGACTTCGCCCATTTTTCTCGAGTTGATAACGACTAATAAGCTAATACTATGTGTGGAATTTCAAAAGATTCGAATAAGTAGTATAGCAGTTATTAAAGAATCAATATTTCACAACATTTTAACCATTTGTGGGGGAGGTACTAGAAGGAGTGGACCAATATGGCCCATCTTCGAACTTAGCCGGAGATAGAAAAAAATATTACCACATACCAAATTTGAGGTCAATCGGTTACTCCTTTCGAGAGTTATCGTGCGCACCAGCCAGCAGACACACAGACAGACAGACGGACAGACAGACAGACGGACAGACAGACAGACGGACGGACATTGCTCATTCGACTTAAAATGACCCAAAACGGATTTCCTCCGAACATACTTAGGGTCTTAGATCACTCCTTCGATGTGTTACACTTTTTTCCGTAGCAAATGATATATACCCTCGTCACACTAAAGTGAGGGTATAAAAATAACATGACAGCATGACACGACTCACACGTGATCTGTCAAAAAAAGGCTATTGAAAAAAGGATCTCTACTTGGATCACCCTTTATAATAAATATATCAAACATATTTTATTTTAAACTTTCCATTCTCCCACATTAAATATTTTTAAATGGGAATACCGAACAGCTTTTAATCAGTTTTGTAATATCTTTTAACGAAAATGTTTTGTGGCAGCGATAAATATCCAGAACATATGTATATATGTTTCATACAGAATATGTTTGGGACAATACACTACAGAAGCAATTGTTTTAAATTCATGTTTAACACAATTTACGGAATAATACTCTTTAAAAGTATACCCTAACTTGCTATTTTATTAACCACTGGTGTACACAGTGTCAATTCATATTTTGGATTATTTTATGACAGGCTGGATGTCAGGGGTCGACTGCCTGTTTGACTGGCTATATTTTATGGTCATTGTTATTGTCGGTCGCTCGCGCTGTCATTCGGTTATCGGTTGATAGGTTTTGCCGGTTAGGCGATACAACTTAATTAGAAGAGAAAATTTGACACCAATTACAATGTAAACGAAAAATAACAGCCATAAAAATATAAATATACAAATTTGGTAAATTGTTGTCGGTCTTCTCTGTTTATATTCATATGTAAATTAAATACAACAAACAGCCCATGAAAGTACTGAAAAAAAGAACAAAATTTTATTTTAACTGATAACAAAATTTCATGGAAATGTGTGAGTTTCTGTTGTTTTTGTTTTTCTTCTTCTTATTTTGATAGTAGACAGACAGTATTGGCAGCAAATGAAAGGGAACAGAATTAAATGCTTTACAAAGCCCCATAAAAATTCAATAAATGAAAACGATTTGCTTTTGTACTAAAACCGACACATTAAACCAACAACAAGAAATTCAACAGCAGCAGCAACATCTAAGGAAAATAATAGCAGACAACAACAGCAGCAACAAGAACAGTAAAAATCGACAACGACATCGAGATGAACATAAAAAAAATTATGAATTGACAAAATTTCCCTTGAGACCATTAAAGTTATTTGAACTTCATTCAGAAGACGACAGCCGGAGAGACAGAAGCAGCAGCAACAGCAGTCACATGAAAATTTAATGCAATTTTCTGTTTTTTTTTGTTTTCTTTCTAATCTTAAGCAGCTATGCGACATTGACTGTTTTATGTAGCTTTAGATGATGTTGTTCTGTTGCTGCAGCAACTGCTGCTGGGTGGCGGCTGTTGCCACTTTGCCTAATGCTGTCCACTTTGCACTCTCCGCTCAAAACTAGGCAAAAAAGTTGAATTTGCATTAATTATGCAACAAGCAGCAATTTTAATATCAATGGAGCGGTAAACATCAAAAGTTCGCGGAATGGAAAATAACAAAAACGAAAACTTTTTGTTCCGTCAGAGTACTCTATTTAAATAAATATTTCATGAGTTAGGCTCGTTTTATTTGTACGACAAATACAAATGAAAATTCTTTGTAAATTGTACATACTTCGCAAAAACTCGAATTTGGAGATATAGTCCTGTAAATAATCTACCTAAATTTAAATGTTTACATTTCAGTAAAACTATCTATACGTGTTAAGTTCTAATAACCAAAATTCAAAATGTTTTATAGAAACGGCAGCCTTAAGCAATGCACAGTGGAAGGAATTCAGAAAAAGGGGATAAATTTCCCGTTTCTTAACCAGGCCACCGAACCAAACATGACATGCTCGTAGAGAAGGGATTGAATAATTTTAGTTTTAATTTGGGGCCCACTAAATTCTACAGGGCCTCAAAGTGAGCATCCTCAAGCATCCTCAAATTGTTATATATCTATATGTACGAGCATTCACAAATGGGTTATATCATACAGTTCACAAGATATGTTCATTTGAAAATTTATTTTTTAATTTTTCCCGACCCTTCTTGTATTTTGTTAATATCAGAGCAGGGTATATACCGATTTCTTTCGCATAAACTTTTCTTAAACGTTTAAGTAAATTTTAATTCATTTGAGCAATGTCCGTTCGTCCGTCTGTCTGTCTATCTGGCTGGGTCGCACGATAATTCTCGAATGAACTAACCGCCCCTATTGGTACCTCCCACACAAAATGGCCTCATAATACCAATATTTAACAGCTCATAACATTATACCCCTTCTGGTACCATCCACACAAATTGGGAGATTCATTCCAACTTCCCCATAACTTTTGTAAATCATTTAAATGTTTTCATATTCTGTATTTTAGACAACATTTCCAATTACTACATTCGGGCATCTCCCACCCGATATTATAATGCGTGATCCATTTCGAGGTTCCCTACTTTTTTATAGAAAAAAACACAGAAAATTCAAATTGAATGGGGAATGTTTATCATCATTTGAAAGAACATTCTTTGGCATTTATTTTTTGGAGATTATGTCTATCAAATGTTGGCCGCGGCTACGTATCCATCCGTTGAGTCCAATTTTCGATGACTCGTTCGAGCATTTCGACTGGTAACTGGCGAATGACACGCGTGATGTTTTGCTCCAAGGCCTGAATCGAAGCGGGTTTGTCCGCATAAACTTTAGACTTTACATATCCCCACAGGAAAAAGTCTAACGGTGTCATATCACACGATCTTGGTGGCCAATCGACCGGCCCAAAACGTTAAATTATCTGCTCACCGAAGTGTTCTCTCAATAAATCCATTGATTGATGCGATGTGTGGGAAGTGGCTCCGTCTTGTTGAAACCAAATGTCGCCGAAATCACGAGCTTCAATTTCAGGCATCAAATAGTCGGTTATCATGGCACGATAGCGATCGCCATTGACGGTTATGTTCTCACCGGCATCATTTTTGAAGAAATATGGACCGATGATTCCGGTACGTCGGATCGGGAATCGGTCAATAGCTCTTAACGAGAGCTAAAATATTGCTCATGGGTGTCAAGGTCGTGGCTCGACTGGAAAGTGTTTTTTTTTTATTTAAAAATAAATGGAATTAGCGCAATTGGCGAACGATTATTTTGATAATAAAATTGAATAATTTGTAAACGTTGTTCAGGCGTAAGTCTTTCCATGATGAAATGCCAAACAATACTTAACAAAAATAACATGACAGCATGACACGACTCACACGTGATCTGTCAAAAAAAAAAGTATCTCTACTTAGATCACCCTATATATTCCACATTTAATTACTCACAAAGGGTATACCTTAGTCGGTTTACCCGGCTTAAATTTTTTTATTTGTTTTAAAGCACTTTAATTTTAAATCGGGATATAGGTATATACGGGGCTATATCTTAATGCTAGCTGATTTACTTGAAATTAGACAGTGTTGGTTTTTGGTTAAAAAAACTATGATCTGTTAAATTGTATAGCGATCTGTAAAGAAATGAGAATTTTATAGTTCCTAGATGCAAAATAAGGATATATATAATTGTATATGGGGGTCTATATTTAAATCTAAACCGATTTCCTTCAAATTCGGCAGTGTTCTTTCTGAGTTTGAGAAAACTATCTCTACCAAATTTCGTAATGATAGAATGTAAAATACTGCTTTCTTTTTGGCGACTAGTGATGTCAGACGGGAAATCCCAATCCCAGGAAATCCCGATCTCGAAAAATCTAGAATCCCGGGATTTTTTTAATTGAATCCCTGGATATTTTAATAATAATATATGAAGCTGTCTGGTATAAAATATTAAGTGATAGATAGATACACTCTTTCGAAAATGTAAACTAATGAAGTAAATTGTTAACGTTAACATCAAAAAACATTGACATAATCCGGGGAAAAAATTAGAAATTTTGGAAAAGAATTACAAAATAAATCATAAATTTAATTATAAACAAGTAAACTTAAAACAAGAACACAAATGGAGTTTGTGTCCCAAAAAACGAAGAACATTGTATTCTATTCTTCTAAATGAATGAAAAAAATCCTAATATAAAATCTGATTTAATTTGAAATAAATATTTTTCCTGGTTTAATGATAGAAAATTATAACGTCAATAAAAATTCAGACGACGAACTGAAATTGGACCAAAATTATTCCATAGCTAAGATCTTCCGAAAAATTTGAATAAAAGTTAGTATTTTTTAACAAAATTTAATTTATACTTTAGCTGTGTTTATCCTTATTCAAATTAAATTAAAACAAGTAAGAAAGTTTCAGTCGGGTAAACCGACTAAGGTATACCCTCACTTTGTGAGTAATGTAATATATAACATTACACCAATAAATCTGTCAATTTGTGTGGGAGGTACCAGAAGGGGTTTTCCAAATACACATATTTTTCGGTAAACAGTACATTCTTAAATACATTGCATTGTGCTGAACTATAAGCGTTTGTGTGCACTGGTATATTAAAGTTACGAGCTATGTAATGTTGGTATGATTTGGTCATTTTGTGTGGGAGGTACAAAAAGGGGCGGGGTGATAACGCCCACTTTTTACAGGACTATAGGCACTACAACAGCATTACACTGTACAAAATTTTAAGTATTTGTATGCACTGGTATTAAAGTTACAAGCCGTTTACTTTGGTACGAAACGGGCCATTTGTGTGGGCGGTACCAAAAGGGGCTGTACAATGATGCCCATTTTTTACCGGACTATAGGCGCTACAAAAACATTATACTGTAGAAAATTTCAAGCATTTTTATGCACTTGTATTAAAGTTATAAGCAGTTAAATTTTGATGCAAAATGGTCCATTTGTGTGGGAGGTACCAAAAGGGGCATGCCAACTTCACCCATTTTTCTCGAGTTAATAGCGACTAATATACTAATATTATGTCCAGAATTTCAAAAGATTCGAATAAGTAGTATAGAAGTTATTAAAGAATCAATATTTCACTAAATTTTAACCCTTTGTGTGGGAGGTACCAGAAGGAGTAGACCAATATGGCCCATCTTCGAACTCATCCGGAGATAGATCAAAATATTACCACATACCAAATTTGAAGTCAATCGGTTACTCCTTTCGAGAGTTATCGTGCGCACCAGCCAGCAGACACACAGACGGACGGACATTGCTCATTCGACTTAAAATGACCCAAAACGGATTTCCTTCGAACATACTTAGGGTCTTAGATCACTCCTTCGATGTGTTACACTTTTTTCCGTAGCAAATGATATATACCCTGGTCACACTAAAGTGAGGGTATAACTAAACTAAAATGTTTGTATTCCATTTCAAAATATCACATTATTAAGAATGAAAAAATCCCGATTTATCCCGGAAACCCCGAAAATTCCGGCATATCGAAAATTTTGGGATCCCGAAAATTCCAGGGATCCCGGGATTTGCAATTAAAAAATCAGGATCCGGGATTTATGAAAACCAATCCCGTTTCACATCTCTATTGGGAACACTGTTTTTGGCAGCTCAGCCGTTTTCGTTGTTACTGTTAAATATGTTCAGTTTGGTCTGTAATTTAACAATGAATCGACTTACAAACGAACAACGCATGCAGATTATTGAATTTTATTTATTTTTATTGAATTTTAAGTTCGGTGAACACTTTATTTCATATTTGGGGCCGGTCAATTGGCCGTCTAGATCGTGCGATTTAACGCTCTTAGATTATTTTTGAGGCTTTGTTAATGCTCATATGTATATGTAGAGACAAGCCCGCAATTGTTGACGCACTGCAAGTATGCCAAAATTGGACCCAGCGTATGAACCATTTGTGGCGCAACCACGGTCAACATTTTCATGAAATCATCTTTAAATATCAATTACTAGCTGGACCCGGTCCACTTCGTTGCCCCAGATTTCAGATTTCTGATCCCGTCCATTTTTGGACTAATAACGTAGACTGCCTCCAAATACATATACAAAAAACTCAGCAATCTCTCTAACAAATTTCTCAAGATATATCAATTTCAAAACATGGCTCATGAGGGCGGTGTCACTACCATTGGTCCAATCCCTCCAATTTTTTTACCAATCACGTAACTTGTCACCAGATAAATATACACAAAATTACAGCAATCTCGCTAACAAATTGTGCTAGATATCTCAATTTAAAAAATTTTACCTATATAGGCGGGGCCAAGCCCATTGGTGCGAACTCGCCCATTTTTCGATCCCGTCCATTCTTTGACAAATAACCTAAACTGCCACCAGATACATATACACAAAATTACAGCACTCTCGCTAACAAATTGTGCAAGACACATCAATTTAAAATATTGGCTTATACGGGCTGGGCTACACACCCTGGTCCTATTCCGCCAATTTTTGTGTCAATCACGTAGACAGCCTCCAGACACATACATATACACAAAATTACAGCTCCATCGCTTATAAAATGTGCAAGATATCTCAATTTGGACAGGGCCACGCCCATTGGTCCGATCCCGCCCATTTTTCTACCAATCACGTAGACTGTCACCAGATACATATATATACGCAAAATGTCAGCACTCTTGCTAACAAATTATGTAATATATCTCAATTTCAAAATTCGGCCTATATGGGCGGGACCACGCCCATTGATCCGATTCCACCCATTTTTGGACCAATCACGTAGACTGTCACCAGATACTTATACACAAAATTACAGCACTATCGCTAAAAAATTTCTCAAGATATCTCAATTCCAAAATTAGCCTTATATGGGCGGGGCCACGCCCATTTGTCCGATCCAGCCCATTTTTGGACCAATTACGTAGACTGCCACCAGATACATATGCACAAAATTACAGTACTCTCGCTAACAAATTGTGGAAGATATCTCCATTTCAAAATTCGGGCGAGGCCACGCCCATTGGTCCGATCCCGCCCACTTTTGGACCAATCACGTAGACTACCACCAGATACATATGCACCAAATTACAGCACTCTCGCTAACAAATTGTGTAAGATATCGCAATTTAAAAATTTGTCTTATGTGGGCGTGGACACGCCCATTGGTCCAATCCCGCCCTTTTTTGGACCAATCCCGTAGACTACCACCAGATACATATGCACCAAAGTACATACAACACTCTCGCTAACAAATTGTGTAAGATATCTCAATTCCATAATTTGGCTTACATGGGCGGGGCCACGCCCCTTGGTCCGATCACGCCCATTTTTGGACCAATCACGTAGACTGCCACCAGATACATATGTACAAAATTACAGCACTCTCGCTAACAAATTGTGCAAGATATCTCAATTTGAAAATTTGTCTTATGTGGGCGGGGCCACGCCCACTTGATATATCGAAAATTCAAGTACCCTATTTTCACCACGCCCCACATATATACATTCTGTGAAAATTTCAAGAAGATCGGTCCAGCCGTTTAGACGTCTATTCGGTACAAACAAACCAACAAACAAACAAACAAACAAACACACATTCTTCTTTATATATATAGACTAGCTGGACCCGGTCCACTTCGTTGCCCCAGATTTCAGATTTCTGATCCCGTCCATTTTTGGACTAATAACGTAGACTGCCTCCAAATACATATACAAAAAACTCAGCAATCTCTCTAACAAATTTCTCAAGATATATCAATTTCAAAACATGGCTCATGAGGGCGGTGTCACTACCATTGGTCCAATCCCTCCAATTTTTTTACCAATCACGTAACTTGTCACCAGATAAATATACACAAAATTACAGCAATCTCGCTAACAAATTGTGCTAGATATCTCAATTTAAAAATTTTACCTATATAGGCGGGGCCAAGCCCATTGGTGCGAACTCGCCCATTTTTCGATCCCGTCCATTCTTTGACAAATAACCTAAACTGCCACCAGATACATATACACAAAATTACAGCACTCTCGCTAACAAATTGTGCAAGACACATCAATTTAAAATATTGGCTTATACGGGCTGGGCTACACACCCTGGTCCTATTCCGCCAATTTTTGTGTCAATCACGTAGACAGCCTCCAGACACATACATATACACAAAATTACAGCTCCATCGCTTATAAAATGTGCAAGATATCTCAATTTGGACAGGGCCACGCCCATTGGTCCGATCCCGCCCATTTTTCTACCAATCACGTAGAGTGTCACCAGATACATATATATACGCAAAATGTCAGCACTCTTGCTAACAAATTATGTAATATATCTCAATTTCAAAATTCGGCCTATATGGGCGGGACCATGCCCATTGATCCGATTCCACCCATTTTTGGACCAATCACGTAGACTGTCACCAGATACTTATACACAAAATTACAGCACTATCGCTAAAAAATTTCTCAAGATATCTCAATTCCAAAATTAGCCTTATATGGGCGGGGCCACGCCCATTTGTCCGATCCAGCCCATTTTTGGACCAATTACGTAGACTGCCACCAGATATATATAAACTATATTGCAGGTCGCTAACATTTTTTTCAAGATATCCCAATTCCAAAATTTGCCTTATATGGGCGGGCCCACGCCCATTTGTCCGATCCCGCCCATTTTTAGACCAATCACGTAGACTGCCACCAGATATATATACACAAAATTGCAGCATTCTCGCTAAAAAATTGCTCAAGATATCTCAATTCCAAAATTTGCCTTATATGGGCGCGGCCACGCCCATTTTTGGACCAATCACGTAGACTGCCACCAGATATGTATACACAAAATTGCAGCACTCTCGCTAAAAATTGCTCAAGATATCCCAATTCCAAAATTAGCCTTATATGGGCGGGGCCACGCCCATTTGTCCGATCCCGCCCATTTTTGGACCAGTCACGTAGAAGTCCACCAGATACATATACACAAAATTACAGCACTCTCGCTGATAAATTTTGCAAGATATCTCAATTTTAAAATGTTGCTTATATGGGCGGGGCCACACCCATTGGACCGATCCCGCCCATTTTTGGACCAATTACGCAGTCTTGTACCATATACATGTACGCAAAATTTCAGCGCTCTCTTTTACAAATTGTGTAAGATATCCCGATTTCAATATTTGGCTTATATAGACGGGGCCACGCCCATGGCTCCGATCGCGCCCTTTTTTAGACCAAACACGTGGACTGCTACCAGATACATGTAAACAAAATTAAACGCTCTTGCTAAAAAATTGTGCAAGATATCTCAATTTAAAATTTTGTCTTACATGGGCGGGGCCACGCCCATTGGTCCGATTCCGCCCACTTTTGGTCCAATCCCGTAGACTGCCACCAGATACATATGCACAAAATTACAGTACTCTCGCTAACAAATTGTGGAAGATATCTCCATTTCAAAATTCGGGCGAGGCCACGCCCATTGGTCCGATCCCGCCCACTTTTGGACCAATCACGTAGACTACCACCAGATACATATGCACCAAATTACAGCACTCTCGCTAACAAATTGTGTAAGATATCGCAATTTAAAAATTTGTCTTATGTGGGCGTGGACACGCCCATTGGTCCAATCCCGCCCTTTTTTGGACCAATCCCGTAGACTACCACCAGATACATATGCACCAAAGTACATACAACACTCTCGCTAACAAATTGTGTAAGATATCTCAATTCCATAATTTGGCTTACATGGGCGGGGCCACGCCCCTTGGTCCGATCACGCCCATTTTTGGACCAATCACGTAGACTGCCACCAGATACATATGTACAAAATTACAGCACTCTCGCTAACAAATTGTGCAAGATATCTCAATTTGAAAATTTGTCTTATGTGGGCGGGGCCACGCCCACTTGATATATCGAAAATTCAAGTACCCTATTTTCACCACGCCCCACATATATACATTCTGTGAAAATTTCAAGAAGATCGGTCCAGCCGTTTAGACGTCTATTCGGTACAAACAAACCAACAAACAAACAAACAAACAAACAAACACACATTCTTCTTTATATATATAGATATATAGATATATAGACCGTTTTAGCGACTCAAATAAAGATTTCATACATTTCTCTAAATTTTATGTGTTTTCGCACGAAGACTCGTATGCAATAGGACTGAAATTCATAGCATTTGGTCGAAACCGTCTCGATGGTATATTGCTTCGGCTCCATATGGCTGAGTCAAATCACACGATCTTTCTGTCCATTTCACGGGGGATATACGAATCCTATAGATCCCTTCTATTCCCAGGATGGGGGCTGGATAGTGATCCCAGATTGGTCACCAGGCCTTGATTTTCTGGAGTCTAACTGGTAGTATTTTTTGCTACGCAGTCTTACCAGAGCACTTAATCTGGTATCACGGGAGTCAGGAACGCCCTTGGAACGCAGGTTCTGGCCTGATTGTTGGTGTGGTACCTTCAGGGGGCATCGTGGTGGCTGTGGTTCAATCCAAAATAACTGGGAGAGAATAGTTTCGAATGTAGACTTGCAAAATAACCGGATGCCATGACCCATAGAATTGCAAGGAGTTTTAGATGGGCTCCGCTCCTAATCAAGGAGGAGGTCAAAAGTGTCCAGAAACACGGAATGGTTTGGTACTCATGCACATTGTGTGTGGGTGCTTTGGTCGACACATGTATTCACCCAGGTGTTTAGAGCACGGTGGTGTTAAGCCTAACTGATTCGGCAAACAAACGCAAAACAGTATAGCCGCCACAGATAGTCAACAGCTATCCGCCCTAATTGGAATCCTCTTTATGTGGAATACAGTTTTTACACAATAACTTCTTAGACTGATATTGAAGCTACTGATTATTCTTCCACTTTAAACAAAATCAATGGAAATTCACAGTTTTATTTCTAACTAGCTACATTCTTTATTTGATTTATATTTACAGTACTGTAAAATAGTTGGTTCCTTTTATACAATAAAACCAGTAAGGAAAGGCAGAAAGTCGGGCGGGGCCGACTATATAATACCCTACACCTCCCTAACAATGCGATAAGGGTCATTGCCATAATAATTTGGAATAATTGGTAAATGGGTAGAAACGTATTCTAATTCTGAAACGATAATCGCTAAATTAAGCAATATTCGTTCCTAAAGTGAGAAACATCATACAAAATACAACTTCTATAGCGGTTTGATACCAAATCATGAGGAACATATATATGGAGCTTTAATGTAAATCTGAACCGATCTTCCCTGAATACTTATTCATGTAAAAAGACCTCCTTCTGTCGAATTTCGTACTGATCGGATATAAAATACAGTCTCTACAGCGCTTACATGTCAAATCGGGGGTAACATATATATGGGAGCTATATCTAAATCTGAACCGATTTTCTCCAAATTTGGCAGTATTCCTTCATGTAATAAGAAACCTCTTTCTGCCGAATTTCGCACTGATCGGATATAAAATACAAGCTGCTATATCTAAATCTGAACCGATTTCTTCCAAATTTAAAAGTGTTCATCCATATAATAAGAAACCTCTTTCTGCCGAATTTCATACTGATCGGATATAAAATAAAGTTTTTACAGCGCTTACATGTCAAATCGGGGGTAACGTATATATGGGGCTACATCTGAACCGATTTCTTCCAAATTTAATAGTATTCATCCATATAATAAGAAACCTCTTTCTGCCGAATTTCATACTGATCGGTTATAAAATAAAGTTTTTACAGCGCTTACATGTCAAATCGGGGGTAACGTATATATGGGGGCTATATCTAAATCTGAACCGATTCCTTCCAAATTTAATAGTGTTCATCCATATAATAAGAAACCTCTTTCTGCCGAATTTCATACTGATCGGATATAAAATAAAGTTTTTACAGCGCTTACATGTCAAATCGGGGCTAACATATATATGGGGGCTATATCTAAATCTGAACCGATTTTAACCAAATTCTTGGGCCAAAAAAAAGATGTGTGTAAAGTTTCGTCGAGATCGGACCATAATTGCGACCTGTACTTTGATTACAAGAATACATGCACAGACGGACAGACAGACAGACGGACATAGCTAAATCAACTCAGAAAGTGATTCTAAGTCGATCGGTATAATAAATAATGGGTCTATTTCTTCTCCTTTTGGGTGTTACAAACAAATGCACAAAGTTATAATACCCTGTACCACAGTGTGGTGTAGGGTATAAATAGGAAAAACCTATTTTTATTTCTTGTTTATTTCCCAAGTGCTACCCTCGCACCATGGTGCTACCCAGGCACCCTAAAAGTTTATGCCAAAATAGCTCCATGTACACCATGGGCAATAAAAAACCTTGTTTTTCGCCAGATACGAATTTAAAACAGACCTAATATCGTCACGTAAGGCCTTATTTAAACGCTTTCGGTCCTCTGTACCACATTTATCTTTTGTCCCTCTGTATCATACGTAATCATTTTTGCTCCACTGCAAAAATCTATTTGTCCCAACTATTCCTTATTTAGCCATTTTTGCTCACTGCTCAAAAGAGCATACGTTTTGAAAAACACTTCTTATCTCATGTTTATGTTCCAAGAGTTACCCTCGCAACCTGGGGACGTATTTTTGCCCCATTGCAACACATTTAATCCTTTTTGCACCACTGTGTCTCTAAATGTACAAATTTCTTGGACCATATTTAAGTATTTTACCCTCACCCGTTTTACCCTCACAACAAATTTCATGGTTCTATCTCTTTCCGTTTTGACTTGGCAGTGGTACCACATTTATCCCTTTTTGCCCCATTGTGCGCATAAAACTAGGATTTTCGACATTTGACGTATACGCGTAAAATGTCGAAATGCAAGGACTGGGCGGTGATCATTCAGTCAGTCATTAACGCAACAATTTTATAGACTTACTCGTAGATTGTTTTATCGTAAAATCAATATCTACACATTGGTGAAAAATTATCGCCGATTCTGTATTATACAGAACGAGGATTATAGGAATTCTGCTCCTTTTTTTCCTGTTCCTTTAAATTGAACGTTCAATCGTCATTCATTCATTTAACTTAAAACGGTCATATATCCCTTCGATTATAAGGAAATTCAGCTAAAACCTACAAATTGTATCCATATTGGGTTCTTATAAAAACAAATTCATAGGACGGACATAGAAAACGGAAACATTTCGTCAGCAGTCGCATACGTCGGGAGATTTAGTCCGAAATACCGACAGACATTTAGGCTCACTCTCTGACAATTTGCGACTTGCCATGAAATCACAAAACGTTTCCATTTGATCTGAGCCGACAGCGGAGCAGTGCATCAGGCGGCAGCAGTGCGAACTTTAAAAGCACTTGGCGCTATATTGGCTCTTGGAAATCGTGTGTGCCGGCAAGGCAAGGCACGGCACAGCAGTGCTACGATTAAATTGCATACGAAACATATCACATTCATCATTCTTCCAATGTGTACTATATGGTGTACATTTTGCAGTTGTCCATGTGAAATTGGATCATCAGTGTTGTTGTTCTTATAGTTATTTTTCTCATTTTATGATTAAATGAAACCAAATGGTATCTGCACTTCTTTTGCATCATCTCCTAATGCCCAGTCGAGACCCATAGTATTTCTCTCATTCTACTCTAGCCGTTGACGTTTTAGATACATATTTGATTTGAAGATATGAATTTTAAAAGCATACGATGATCGCGAACATGATAAACTTCCAACCAGGGCCGGATTAAGTTTTAGCAAATAAGAATACGAAATGTTTAATATTAGTACAGAATAATGTGAGTCTTAGACTAGAAGAAATGAAAATGATAGCATTGTTGGGCTATGGTATTTTGTGAGAAACATTTTGCTCATTCTTTGTAATATATATCGATACCTCTATTCTAAACTATGCTAAATGTAAAAAGGTAATTTTTCAGGAGAGGCGATCAAAGTTTGATGTATTTTTTAAAATTTGTGTGGAATTCCTTTATAATACAAATCGAATGACCTGTACTGTTTTGTGAATAACTTTTGATTGGGTTGACGGTTATACACCAAATTTTGACTGAATATAAGTTGGAATATTTAGAAAAATGTAAAATGCAATCTCCCTAAAACTGTGCTAAGTCGATTTAGCATGTTTTAGAATGGAGGAATCGATATATACTTACATCCAAAAATACGTATAAGGGCGCATTGCGGTTCTTGTTCTCTGGGTCATTGAATTAGACAGTGCGACAGTCCAAAAACCAACATTTGTTCTGAGAAAAATCTGCCAAACACCTCCAAAATCCGGAAAAAAAACGAAAAAAACGATTATCTTGCCTTTGCGCACTTAAACGCCTATTACTTTGTTAATTATTTAACCGGTTTTCAATCTCTAAACGGATTTGTTTATTTAAAGATGTAGGAATATATGTCTATTTGCCCCACAAACACATTTTTTAAATGTTTTCCTCATTTTCTAGTATTGGCAATGTTTTTAGCAATTATTTTGTTAGATAACCTCCCCACAAAGGGTTAACATTTAATGAAATATTGATTCTTTAAACACTAACGTTAATTCGTGCAAAAAAAGACACATTTTTGTGATTTTTTGTGACGACACAGTTAAAATCTTTTGATTATATATAGTATATTACACAGTGCGACAGAGAAATTTGCTTTGCGTGAATATATACCTCTCGGTTTCACTCACGGCGAGCAAACACTCGCCCTCTTGTATCAATGTCAGTCTCTTAGTTAACTTTGTTAACTATTAACCGATTCTCTAAACGAATTTGGAAAGAAGAGACTTAGACCTTTCGAACGATATATATATTGTTTATTTGAAGCTGTAGGAATATAGGTTTATTTGTCCTACAAACACATTTGTTTCATTTTTGTCAGTAATTTTTAAGGTTAGGCAATGTTTTTACCAATTATATCGTGAGATAACCGCACGATTAATTAATTTACGTATATAGTATACTAGCTTTAACCCGGTGCGCTTCGCAGCCCCCATCTTTTATTTATTTTCTTTTTAGGGTACTGTAAAATAGTTATACCTCGTTCTTTCAAAATGATATGATTATTACATATGGTGCAAAATGAATAAGATTTGATTAATTTTATATATCAAATACGAACCCTCGTTTCATTTGTGTTCCAAGAGTTACCCTGACATCATTGTACAATATTTATTTATCCCTTTTCCCACTTTGAACGTTGAAAACTATTTTTTAGGTTCATACGTTAGCAACTTTCCCCTACGAAGGGGCACCGCTCCATTGTACCGCATTTAACCCTTGGTGTGTCATAATAAACCAATTTTACACGATTGTACAATATTTTAAAATGATAATTGATATTTCAAGATCCAAATACGCAAGCTTAGACCGTATTTCAACATTTTTGTCCCCTATCTGTGCCATTTATTTAACTTGTTTTTCCCCACGGTTTAAGTAGAAGAACCTATTTGGAAATAACAATTTCTTAGCTTTGGTTTATGCTGTAAGAGCTACCTTTGCACTCAGGAACAACACCGTACCATATTTAACCCTTTTTGCTCCACTAAACCATATTTAACACATTTTGTTCCCCTCTGTAAGATATTGAACAATTTTTGCTTGCCCCAACTGCATCATAATTTTAACCTTTTTGCACCACAGTACTACTAAACGCATAAATCTCGAAAAAGACATTCTTATTTCATATTTAACTTACCCTTTCCCCCTGCATCCATATTTTTACCCACTGTACTAAATTCCCCCTTTTTGAATAAATTTTAACACCTTTTGTCCTTGCCCAATAAGCGTTTATTTTGGCTCCCACTGTACCATACTTAACCAATTTTGTTCCACGTTACCATATTTTACTATTTGTGTCCACTGTAACCATTTTTGTCATACTGTACCATATTTAACCATTTGTGTCCCACTGTACCATAGCTAACACATTTTTCCCACTGTTCAATAGTTAAAGTTTTTTGAGCCACTGTACCTCATTTAACCCGTTTTGTCCCACGTTACCATATTCATCTAATTATGCCCCACTGTACCATAGTTAAGACTTTTTGCCCCACTGTGTCATATTAAACGCTTTTTGCCCCACTTTAACCCTCTATCCATATTTAACCCTCTTTGCTCCATTGTACAATATTTAACACAGTTATGCCCCATTGTACTGTATGGTAAACCATTTTTGTCACACTGTACCACTGAATCCACTGGTCCACTGAATCAAATTTAACACCTTTTTGTCCTACTATATTTTGTCCAATATATTTAACCATTTTTGCCCCACTGTACCATAGTTAACACATTTTTGCCCCACTGTACCATACTTAACCCAGTTTGTTCCACGTTACCATATTTTCCTATTTGTGCCCACTGTAACCATTTTTGTCATACTGTACCATATTTAACCATTTGTGTCCCACTGTACCGTAGCTAAGACATTTTTTCCCACTGTTCTATAGTTAAAGTTTTTTGACGCTCTGTACAATATTTAACCCATTTTGTCCCACGTTACCATATTCAACTAATTGTGCCCTACTGTACCATAGTTAACTCTTTTTGCCCCACTGTGTCACATTAAACCCTTAGTCTCATTGTACCATATTTAACAATTTTTTCCCCACTGTACCATATTTAACTCGATTTGCTCCACTGTACAATATTTACTGTACTGTATAGTTAACCATTTGTGCCCCACTGTATCAGAGGAAATAAATTTTTGCCCCACTGCTCCATAGTTAACGCTTTTGCCCCACTGTACAATTTTTAACCCATTTTGTCCCACTTTACCATATACATGACAATTTTTACCCCACTGTACCACAGTTACCCCTTTTTGCACAACTGTGCCCCATTCAACTCTTAACTCACTGTACAAAATGTTTACCCCATAGTACCATATTTAACAAATTGTTGTCTCACTGTACCTTATTTAAAATGTGTCTCCACGCTAGCATACGAGTACTTAAACCTTATTCCCCGACTGTAACATATTTAATCATATTTTCTCCACTCCACTATTTAACCATTTTTGACCACAGTGCTCCTAAAACCATATAAACTCTTCATATCTCATGTTTAAGTTCCAATTTTGGCAGATTGTTCCCTTTTTCCCCATGCTCCATAATTAACCCGTCTTGTCCCACTGTGCCTCTTAAAGTTAGAATTACTAAAAATAACTTCCAATCTCAGTTTATGTTCCAAAAGTTACCCTGGAACCATTGATCATTGTTTGACATTTTGAAGCCACTGTATTTTACACTTTGCCCCACTGTGCCCCGAAAACTACGAATACAAAAAAAAACTGAATACCCCGATCAGTTGTCATAAAGTCATCCCTCGCTTCAATTTTCACCATTCTAATTTTAGGCTTTAAATTTGGCGGTGGTACCATAAATATGGTACCAGTCCCACTGTGCCCCTAAATTTTATCACTCCTTGTTCTTGTTTACGTCCCCAGAGCTACTCTCACACCAAATTTCACGATTCTAAGTCTTGCCATTTGGATTTGGCTGTTGTACCACATTTTTTTCCATTTTACCCCACTGTGTATATAAATGTTCGAATCCTGTCAATTTCAGAGTCTACCTCATAAGGGCTACCCTCACACCAAATTTCACGATTCTAGCTCTTGCCATTTGAATTTGGCTGTTATACTACATTTATCCCATTATTCCCTTTTTACCCCACTGTGTACGTAAATGTTCGAATTTCGAAAAATCCTCACAATTTCTGAGTCTACCTCCTTAGGGTTACCCTCATACCAAATTTCACGATTCTAGCTCATTCCCCATTTTGCCCCATTATGCGGGTAATAGTACGAATTTCGAAAAATCCCGTCTTATTGCTCGTCTACATCCCAAGGGCTACCCTCCCACAAAATTTCATGATTCTAGCTTCAGCCGTTTGGCCTGGGCGATGATCAGTCAGTCAGTCAGTCAGCCAGTCACTCAACAATTTTATATATCGTCATCAGAAACGAAAAAGGGCCTATCATCATATTTGGAAATTTTACAGGGGAAGCCAAAAACTAAATAAAATGAAAAGTGCTGTCGTTAGAAAAACGGGGGTTTTAGGATAATTTCTAAACATAATGATGCATATACATATATAATCACACAAACTTGATTTATAATTTGTTTGTGAAATTGTGATTGCGTGAAATAGGATTTTTTAAATATGAAAAAAGAAATAATTTGTTGTTAGGCCCTCTTGAATTTCGTTAATAAATTCGTCATTTTTAATAATACAGCCTAAAAATTTGTCAGGATGTGTATTTTGATGCTGTGTACCGAAATCCATCAAAAGCCGAATTTCCTTTTTTCTTGTTGTTACGCCCTTTTTCGTTTCTGATGACGATATATAGAAGAAGATAGATTTTATATGGAAAAAATGCAACCAGTCTCTTAACAATTCGTTTTCAATTGACGGACTTTTTATAGTTTCATTAAAACTAAATCGGTATATAAACACTAGTTTTGGCCATTTAACTCAATAATGTCTGCTTGAGCGTTTCATTTTTAACTCGTCACCATCGTCAAAACTAGTATTTATGTACACATTTAGTTTTAATGAAACCTTAATAACTCAGTCAATTGCAAACGGATTTTTAAGGGACTGGTTGCATTTTGTTCCTTATAAAATATACTATACATGTAAATTAGATAATAGTACGGTTATCTCATAATGTAATTAGTAAACACATTGTCCAACCTAAAAAATGACGGACAAAAATCAAAAAAAATGTGTTTGTAGGACAAATAAATCTATGTATATTCCTACAGCTTCAAATAAACCAAATATATATCGCTCGAAAGGTCTAAGTCTCTTCTTTCCAAATTCGTTTAGAGAATGAATATCGGTTAATAGTTAACAAAGTTATAGGCGTCCAATTGAAAAATAGCAAGAAAATCGTTTTTTTACCCGTAAATCCGTATTTTGGGGGTGTCCGGGGAATTCCAAAAAAATATTCGTGTTTTACTCGACAAGACCTACAGGAAAAATAGTATCGCGTCATTTGCTTCTCAACTTGAGTTTATTTTGTCGCACTGTGTTATATTACATCTTTCGAAGTATATTGTGTAAAAATTTCATGAAGAAATATTAAAAAATTTGGCAACGCCAGTAATTATTCGGAAGCGTCTCGGAAAAAAGTTGATTTGCGGAGTCCATCATAACTCGGTGATGGATTATCTAAAATCAAAAAACCAAAATTACTTCGTTATGTAATCGTCTTCCCCAGGTAACGATGGGAGGGTTTTTCGAAATTTTTGATAAAAAAAATCGGCTAATTTGTAATTGTAAAATAATTTTTTTTAGCAAATTTGAAAAAATCTCTCCAGCGTTACTTCGACAATTATGTACAGAAAAAGTGTTCAAAACAATCGATGTAGTAGTTTTGAAGCTATGATGGACACCCAATTTAAAAACGTGGGTTGGGGGAAAAACTTGAAAAATTTTTCTGATGTACTGAGCCACGTATGAGGCGCGGTTGCTTAGACTGCTGTATCTTCGTTAGTTTTGCTCCGATTCGTCTCAAACTTGCACACAATATTTTTAAGAGGTTCTCCATTTAAAATATAAAATACAAAAAATTTCAAAAAACAAAGAAAACTGGCCTGATTTTGTATTGCTACTGAAAAAATTTAATAATTTGATGATTACACCACCAATAGAATCCAAATGTCGTAATTCTCTTTCTTCGTACTAAGTAAGCCTACACCCAGGAGAATAATTGGTTGGAATTCGATTGTAACAATAAAAAAATAGTACTAGCAACAAAAAGTATATTGCCTAAACCGTGTGTCGGTTGTATTTATATACAGGGTTTTCCAACAAGAGCTGTTATTTTGAATCACCCGGTATTTCGGAAGCTGTCACTTTTGAAGCTTTTATTCTTTGACATTTGACAAGTAGAAACTACGCCATTACATTGAAATTATTAAAATTCGAAAATCATCGACAAATCGTCTTGACTGATGAGGCCCATTTTCACCTCGGTGGCTACGTCAACAAGCAAAATTGTCGCATCTGGGGCTCGGAAAACCCAAGAGTTATTGTTGAGAAGCCTCTCCATCTTCAATGTGTGACTGTTTGGTGCGGTTTATGGTTCGGCGGGGTCATTGGACCTTACTTTTTAATGGTTAATGATTTTTTATGGTCGGAGTTGGATGGTATTGATCTGGACAACGTTTACTATCAACAAGACGGCGCTACGTGCTACACAAACAACGAAACCATTGCTCTGTTACGGGAAAAGTTTCCGGACCATGTTATCTCTCGAAGAGGTGATCACAATTGGCCACCGAGATCATGTTATTTAACACCTTGCGACTTCTTCCTTTGAGGCCACGTGAAAGATAAGGTCAACGCCAACAGCCCAGCGTCGATTCGATAGCCTCATTCGTGAGGCTATCGAGGACATAGGGCAGCCACTTTGCGATTTGGTTATGGAAAATTTCATGAAAAGAATATGGTCCTTTAAGCGTGATGGTGGTGGCCATTTGGCTGATGTTATTTTTCATTATTAACGGCATACCTTCCTCTTTATTATGAAATAAACATCCGATCATTTATCTCAAAAAATGGCATTTTTCTTTGAATACCAAAATAACACCTCTTGTTGGAAAACCCTTTATAAATACACGTAGTTGAAACAAAAATAATAACATGGATACGATCAAATGAAAATGCTTGCAACTAAATCGGCGGTTGTATCAATAAATTTAAGATTGTTTTTTCAATGACACTCGGTTATTTGTGGTAACTACTTTTAAATTTTCATTATAGTACCATATGATCGATTTTTGGTTGTGACAACGAATGTTTTATTATTGACAACAGAAATTGTATCAATAGACCAAAGAATATTATTGCAACGAATAATTGGTTACTACAACAGAAAAAAATATTAATAAATAATCGTTTTTTGGTTATCCCAATAATTTTTCAAGTTTAGAATAAGTAAATGTATTTGGGGAAATACAACCGAAAGATTGGTTGATGTTCTTTTGCTGATTCATGACAAACAAAGAATAAAATTACACGACATAAATAAATCTTCAACATTTTGTTCAAGAACGGTATATGTAGTCAAAAATAATCTCGTGTGGATAATAATGTGTGGAATGCAGAACATGTTGTGCAAAATGTTTTACATAAATAAACCAGTAAGGAAAGGCAGAAAGTCGGGCGGGGCCGACTATATAATACCCTACACCTCCCTAACAATGCGATAAAGGTCATTGCGATAATAATTTGGAATAATTGAAAATCGGCAGAAACATATTATCTAATTCTGAGCCGATAATCGCTACATTAAGCAATATTTGTCACTAAATTGAGAAACATCTTTCCGGAAAATATTAATGATCGGAAGTAAAGTACAACTTCTATAGCGCTTGGATACCAAATCAGAAGGAACATATATATGAAGGTTATATATAAATCTGAACCGATTTTCCCTGAATACTCATTCATGTAAAAAGACCTCTTTCTGTAGAATTTCGTACTGATCGGATATAAAATACAGTCTCTACAGCGCTTACATGTCAAATCGGTGGTAACATATATATTGGGGCTATATCTAAATCTGAACCGATTTTCTCCGAATTTGACAGTATTCCTTCGAGTAATAAGAAACCTCTTTCTGCCGAATTTCGCACTGATCGGATATAAAATACAGTTTCTACAGCATTTACATGTCAAATCGGGAGTAACATATATATGGGGGCTATATCTAAATCTGAACCGATTTCCCACAAATTTTGCAGTGTTAATTCATGTAATGAGAAATCTCTTCTGACAATTTTTTTACTGATCGGATTTAAAATACTGTTCTACAGCGCTTACATGTCAAATCGGGGGTAACATATATATGTGGGCTATATCTAAATCTCAACCGATTTCCCTCAAATTGCCGAATTTCGTACTGATCGGATTAAAAATACACTTTTTACAGCGCATACATGTAATCGGGGGTAACATATATATGGGGGCTATATCTAAATCTGAACCGATTTCCCTCAAATTTGGGAGAATTATTTCATGTAATAAAAAACCTCTTTCAGCCGAATTTCGTACTGATCGGATTAAAAATACACTTTTTACAGCGCTTACATGTAAAATTGGGGGTAACATATATATGGGAGCTATATCTAAATCTGAACCGATTTTCTCCGTATTTAGCAGTATTCCTTCATGTAATAAGAAACCTATTTCTGTCGAATTTCACACTGATCGGTTATAAAATAAATTGTTTACGGCGCTTACATGTGAAATCGGGGATAAAGTATATATGGGGGCTATATCTAAATCTGAACCGATTTCTTCCAAATTTAACAGTGTTCATTAATATAATAAGAGACCTCTTTCTGCTGAATTTCATACTGATCGGATATAAAATAAAGTTTTTACAGCGCTTACATGTCAAATGGGGGTAACATATATATATCGGGGCTATATCCAAATCTGAACCGATTTTAACCAAATTTAATAGTGTTCATCCATATAATAAGAAACCTTTTTCTGTCGAATTTCATACTGATCGGATATAATATAAAGTTTTTACAGCGCTTACATGTCAAATCGGGGGTAACGTATATATGGGGGCTATATCTAAATCTGAACCGATTTCTTCCAAATTTAATAGTGTTCATCCATATAATAAGAAACCTCTTTCTGCCGAATTTCATACTGATCGTATATAAAATAAAGTTTTTACAGCGCTTATATGTCAAATCGGGGCTAACATATATATGGGGGCTATATCTAAATCTGAACCGATTTTAACCAAATTCAATAGGGATCGTCCTTGGGCCAAAAAAAAAGATATGTGTAAAGTTTCGTCGAGATCGGACCATAATTGCGACCTGTACTTTGATTACAAGAATACATGCACAGACAGACGGACAGACGGACAGACGGACAGACAGACAGACGGACATAGCTAAATCAACTCAGAAAGTGATTCTAAGTCGATCGGTATAATAAACGATGGGTCTATTTCTTCTCCTTTTGGGTGTTACAAACAAATGCACAAAGTTATAATACCCTGTACCACAGTGTGGTGTAGGGTATAAAAATAAAAGCAACAATCATCAAATTGAAAGCACTAAAATTTGTGTCAAATAGTTCCACATCTCATAATAGTGATGAATTTGTAATATGGGATTTTTAATTTTGTTATGAATTGTTTGGTTTTTTGTTCAATAAATAGAATAAAAATTAATGAAAACTGTTTTTAATTAATCGTCGGTAGTATATAACTGACAAATTGTCAGAACAACCAATTTTTTAAAACAGTTGGTTGTGGCAACTTATAACAGATAATTTTACCCACCATTTCCGTAGTTGGCGCAACCAAGTATGATTGTTGTCAACATTGAAGCAGAAGTATACCACAACCAAAATGTTGGTTGTCCTGATGGAAACGCATGATAGTAGGCAGAACTACCAAAATTCGGTTGGAAAATAATTCGGTTGAGGCAACCAAAACTGTATGCTGTGTGTATACCACGAATATGAGTAAATATGGTCCATAAGGGTGGATTTTTATAATAACTTGACTACAGCGGATCCAGAAACAGTTAGGCATAGTCATATTGTTAGAGTTAAAATATATAACCAATAAGTAAAGGCTATGACTTCGTATAATCTTGATAATAATATTCTGGCCAAGAAGGATCTCCAACGAAGACCTGTTGACCAGAAAACAGGAATTGAACCGGTCTGCATAACGATAATCAAGTGAAAATTCTGATGTATTGGACAAACATAGAATATGGGTGACAAATTCTAAATCATGAATTTCTTTAAACTCGTTTCTGAAGTATCCGTTTTGCTTCAAACTGAAAATGTAATAGGGACAACTCTGTCCAACAACATGTCCCAAATTTTCTGTTTTGCGATTTTTACATAAATGAATTCTACTAGTCATTATTTATCGATACCTATTATAATTTTTTTTTCAAATGTCACAGCTCAAAAATTAGATCTTTCGCAACTTCTCAAAAAATTATGTCCTATAGGACTATAGTCTACCGCTGTAATGACCCACAATATTAAATAATTTAAAGTTATAATTGTTGAGCTGTGACACTTGAGGAAGAACTACCCATATATTTATAGTTATGAATATTTTTTCTTAACTTTTTATATGAAGAAATCCTACAAATGTTCTACGAATGAAAACGTATTTTTCCTCTCCTGAACATTGTGTGTTTGCCGGAATTACCGCCTATCTCTAATTCCAGAAACTATCAATTTTGAACTATCCATATGAGCAGTATCCTCATCACGATGGAGTAGTGGTGAGTGAAAGTTGATAGTGTTCGTCTTACTACTGAAAAGGGCGTGAAAATAACACCAATTTTTCATTGGACTGCAGCTATGTAAAAGCATAACACTACACAAAATATTTGTGTGCACTGTTATTAAATTTATGATCTGTTAATTTTTTGTACAAAATTGTCCTTATTGTGTGGAGGGGTCCTAAAAGAGACGTGCCAACTTCGGCAATTTTTCTGGAGGTAGTGATGAAGAAACTGGAATTATTACAAAGGATTCGGATATGTAGTATTGAAGATATCAGCGCAACTTTATTTTACAATTGTAACCCATTGTAAGGGAGGTTCCGCTAGGAGTAGACCAATATGACTCATCTTCGCGCATAGCATGAGATAGAATAGTCAGGCAGACGGAAGAACATTTCTTCTTCGGTCACTCATTTGATGTCTTACACTTTTGGCCCGAAGCACTTAAGTGAGGGTATAAATGTAGGTACTGTAGGTATCCCGCGATATCGAAAAGGTCATCTTATTGAACTCACCTCGTACCTTATGCAGATCACATTAATTTGCTGATGTTATATGTACATGAAAAACTTTGAGCCTATCTCCTTATCTAAAACAAGTATGAGAAGTAATTGAGAAGAAATCTGGGCTCTCACCAGAAGAAAATAATACGGCCCTGCTTATGTGGGCACATGAGTTATGCTAAAATATAATCTCCTTTTTTATGTCGTATATTTCCCTTGAATGAGATTAAAGTTTATGAAGTGTTTAGACGAAGATACTTATTCATTTTAAACACATCGGAAATTGTTTTGCATTTTTTATGATCGGCATGATATAACATGTGTTTTTCAAAATAGTATAACAAGAAAATATATTAACATTATTTAAATACGCATCTATTTACTACATACACATTCATCAGTATTTAATCACTTAATTTATTTTATATATTTAAAAATTTTCATAAAACGAACGTCTTCTCATTGGCTAGTCGTTCGTCAAAATCAATTAAGAGTAATTTAGTAAAGTCCCGCCTTTACAAGAGTGTGATTGGCTGTTGGTTGGACCAGAGTGTCGTGGGAAGAGAAAACGAGTCACCCACCGAGACAACACGAAACTAATTGTAAACGAAAGAGAAGAGACGACAACAAAACAACGGCATTGGTACTCAACGGGTAATACGAGTACATCGACGATCGGTGTTGGCGCCTTCGTGGGTGTTTTTATCCATTAATCAGCGGTAGGTTCGTGTATACATAGCAGTTCATACTAGTATTTTTACTTATTTATTTAATGATATTTTAAATGTTATCTAGTAGGAAAGCAGATGGGAGTTCGAAACATTACGAAGAGATTTTGGAATCAAAAGGGTGTAGGGCTGGGAGGAATGCATGAGAATCGGAGTTATCTAACCACTCGTCTCGAACAGAGACATATATTTTAGACTTTAATTTGTTACTTAATTAATCCAATTTTTTTAGCCGAAGATAGTATCCCTATTCACTACGTAATGATTTCGAAATAATGCAAAAATGTCTTCGGCACCTTAATTGTCAAGATATTAAACATTTCACAAAGCATTCCTCCCACTATTTTCTCTTTTTTTGGTAAAACATTATAAATTCCCTATAGCAAAAAAAAATCATAGAAACGCTACAATCTGTAAGAAAATAACAAATTGTGTAAATACTAAGTGCGACATTTGTGAAACGAAACCAATTAACACCCGCCCGCCGAGCAAAGTAGCAAATGTGACAGACAAATCGATCGCTGCTGAGGAAGCAAACGTATGTATATGTCGCACTTCAGATACAACTATCACACGGTATTCGCTCTACACCGATCACTAAATACCAAATGCACGGATGGAGTGTGTGTTAAGTTTCTCTTCCAGTTGATAAACAAATTTCGTACATATAGGGTTACCGCTTTAAGTCTGGACGATTTAAACTGTATACAGTAGTGAACCGCGATCACTCCAAGCTGATTAAATAACATTCACTTGCTACTATTTATCTGTATTATTTATAATGAAACCAACATAGGTCAGGTTAAGTTAGGTTAGGTTTTTTTTTTTTTTTTGGACGTAGTGATAGCGCACTATCAACTAGTGGTCCTACGCAGGAACCACCACCCCGGGACCGCTTTCGCATTACTTCGGGGTGGGTTCATATTATGCTACTTTCAAGCCTCATCCTTCTCTTATTCCCCCGTCCTATTTATTTAGATTAAGGGTTCAGAGTTTGCGTTTCTTGGTAAATCTGTTTCGCCCGCATTACATTTTCAATAAACGTCGAGCATTTGGCCCAGTTTATTTCATTTTCCAGCATTATGGCTACCATGTTTGTTGGAGTTATATTCATTTCAAGTGAACTATTCAATATTTCCCGTCGTTCAGACCAAAAGTTGCATTCGAAAACAGTGTGTTCAGCTGTATCTTCCATATTGCCGCACATATCACACATGGGACTTTCTCTTATTTTAAATTTATATAAAAAAGCTGCGAAATTTCCATGTCCACTCAGCGCTTGTGTAAGATAATAATTTACTTCGCCGTATTTTCGTTCCAACCATTTTTCTATGTTAGGAATTAGTTTATGCGTCCACCTTCCTTTGTCCTCATTATCCCATATATGTTGCCATCTATGATATAGTCGAGTCCTTGCCTGTCTCTTTATCCTATTTGTTTCGAGATGTATATTCGATGTGTTCAATAGTTTCCTCTCATCGTAAATTTCTTTGATTTCTCTCAGTTTTAGGTACATTGGTGGAATACCACTGAGTACCGATGCAGCAGCTGTGGAAACTGTGCGGTACGCCGAAATGATTCGCAGTGTCGACATCCTCTGTACTTTATTTACTTTTTTTAGTAGCGTGGTGTTATTACAAACGGTATCGGCGAAAACTGGAGCACCATATAACATTTGCGCAAACGCTACACTGGCTATTAGTTTACATGTCGTCTGACCAGGACCTCTCATGTTTGGCATTATTTGTGTGAGTTTCGATGCCGTCTTCAGTGCCTTTTCGGTGACAAGTTTAATATGTACATCGTAAGACATTCTTCCGTCTAGCTCTACTACAAGGTATCGCAAACTTTTTTTAAATTGAACCTTTCCTTCTACTTCCAATTTCGGCAATGAAAAAACCCGCTTGTCTGTCACAATTATCGCCTCCGTCTTTTCTGCTGCAAGTTTTAATTTATTTGATCTCAGCCACGTGCTAATTCTGCTAAGGCAGTCGTTGGTTGTTATTTCCACTACAGCTGTTGATGATTGCGTCACCACCAAAGCTACGTCATCGGCATATCCAACAAGCTTGCAATTTTTGGGTAGTTTTAATCTCAACAACTCGTCATACATTAAATTCCATAAGAACGGTCCTAGTATTGACCCTTGAGGAACGCCTGCTGACACATTGTACTCTTCCATACTATTATCTGTTCGATACATTAGTACCCTGTCATCCAGGTAGCTGTCAATTATCTTTATAAGATATTGCGAGAAGCTTTTCTCTCTCATTGAAGCATTCTTAATATCTAGCGTTACTATTACGCAGAAATGTTTGTGCGATCTCGATATCTCCGTAAATCGGACGACTTCAAAAATTGCATCAAGAGTTGATTTTCCTTTAACAAAACCAAATTGCATTGATGAAAATCCTCCTCTGTCTTTCAACTCTTCTTCGAGTCTGTCAATTACTAGACGCTCTGGAATTTCCCAGCTGTATTTAACAGGCAGAGTGGTCTATAGGATGACGCTTTGTCCAAAGGCTTATCTCCTTTGCGCAGCAAAACTAGAATTTGTTTCTTCCATTCTTTTGGAAATATGCTATTCACAAGACATAGGTTGTATACATAAGCTAGTAGTTCAGGCCAGTATTCTCCCAGTACGGCGATGATTTCATTCGGTACTCCATCTGGTCCAGGTGCCTTCCGCCTTTTTAGTTTTCCACATTTTTTTTGGATTTCGTAATCAGAGATGGGTTCATTTACCGAACTCATTGAGATAGACGACAATGTACTATTATCTTCTACTTTGGGGAAAAGCGAATTTACAATTGTTTTTTCCCAAATTGGTTAGGTTAGGTTAGGTTTGATTATCTTAGGAACAACTCTTAACAGTTGTACTCATCAATCATTCTTTACAAATTCAAAAATTATAATAGGTAGCACTATAAAAATTCGGTTGGCATATATACGTTTCTGGGTGTAGACTCATCATATGCACTACAGTTCCCTAAAATGTCTCTGTGATCCGTCACAGGCATATCAGGCGGATTTTAAATTTCTCAGCCATCTCGTTATGAGATATGCTGTAGTTGAAATTCTTAAAATCACAATCCAGGTATTTTTTTGATAGCCCGGATACCGGAGAAAATATTTCTTTCAACCATTCCTAATGTGACCTTTCCATCAGGAGCTGACCAAAATTATCGGCGGCACATGGAAAAATACCGATCGGCGGCTGATCGGCTGAGCCGATCAAATTCCAAGAATCGGCTGAGCCGATAAAGTTCCGACAAACAATGGCGCACAAATGACATTCTCCGGCAAAGATGGCGCTTTGAGATATCTACAATTAGAGGGAAAACTTAAGAAAAGTTATGGAAGTTTTGATGTAACGTCGAAAATCGGTTCAATAAACCTCTACTTATAAGTCCTTATAAGTAGAGTTTTTTTATTTTATATATATAAACGACGTAGACTTTTTAAAAATCGGTCCGGCCGTTCGGGAGGTCTTGTAATTTATATTCGTTCCTTCTATGAGTTTGCATAGGGGTTTTAAAAGTTCATCTGCCACCATAAAAACTGATTCCCAAGAACATATGTATGCTTCATTATATTCTTCGTCTAGTCCATACTTGGGAAGCATGGATGGTTAACGTGGTGGCTAAGAACCGTTCTTTAGCCTCAATTAGTACTGTTTTGGTAACCACGTACCGAACATTGTCGCAACTGCGAAAGGTGCTTTTGGATATTCGATATTCTTCAGTCCTATCCCACCTGGTCTCTGCTTGTTTCAGGTAGTAATTGTAGATATCATTTTCAACGACTCCCAGAGGCGTTGCGACTGACGCCATCTGGTTGTCGTATGATTCTACTGTAGTATATTACACGCTTCCTTTATGGCCAATATCTCCGCCTGAAACGGCTGCTAAATATTTTGCGACAGGCGTAATATGCAACGGTTGCTCCATATCACGTTTCTATAATAGTTTTGAGTCCAGGAATAGGTCTAAGTACTTGACGTGATCCGATAGTTGTATTTTTTGACGGCGTAATCTTGGCGGATTGAAGGTTTCATATTTGGTACTTGCGGTGAACGTCACCATCTCAGTACATAATCCCCACAGCAATGGTTCTACAGTGCCCTTAATAGATACATTTGAGAAAGCTTATCGTTCTCTTGATAAGAGTGGCCATAGGGTTGGAGCTATATTGCAGCTAACATAGAGTGCGATTTTCATGGGCCAATAGTGAAACGAGCTTACGAAAATAGCAGAAATAACACAACCACGCTTCAGAAGAAGAAGATTAGCGGTCAGATGGAAGTTCTTCGACGCAAGTAGACGTCCGAAAGAGAACATCGAAGCGCTTCCTGATAGAAGAAGATTAGCGGTCAGATGGAAGTAGACGTCCGAAAGAGAACATCGAAGCGCTTCCTGATAGGCAATTAGAAATGGCATTCTGCTGAGTCAGCACATCAAAATTGCAGGGCCGTGTTTATGAAAACGTTGAGGAAAACTGCATACCTGAAAAGAAATGGGAAAAGCCAAAAATGAACTGAGATCTGAAAAAGTGATACGATCTCATGAGAATAACTCTCAAAAAAACTCGCCTGTGAGTTTAGAGGCTATGGTATGTCGCTGCAAAAATCTAGCCACATGATCTTTGAACCCGGATTTTACCTGTATCATAAACTTAGAATATAAATTTACTTTGTATTGTAATTCATATTAATAAAAAAATAATACGATCAATATTTCAATGTGTTGCAAAATGGTGAACTTATGGTGATTTAGAAAATTTTTCTACATTTTACACTGAAACCGCATTTTTAGGTTCGTTTGTAAAAACGGTGCAGCCGTATGAACGGGTTTTGATTTCGTTTATAAAATTAATACACTCCGCAAATGCGAAAATATCGCATTTTCCACACTCAGCCCAGTCCACGGTGTGGAGTGTTGCACCGTCAAAAAGCATACTTCAGAACCAAACCTAAATGAATACGTACATTCTTAATGTACTTCCAAATGGTTGCGCCATAATGTAGGTTAGGGTTTTACACACCGCACGAGTTTTGTTCGATTGTCTGCATGCAAAATTAGCAGAGAGTGCAGGGAAATTTTTAAAATGTCGCAACATGATGTGGTGACATTATTTATCAGAAACGAAATCACCATTAGTTTGCTCTCATCCTATGGTGGGAGGGTATAATTAGAAATATTTAATGATGGGCAAACCAAAGTGTATTTTGGATATTTTATAAAAACGATAACCATATTAAACATTTTCTACGATAATGGCAACTCTTATCCACAGTTACTTTACGTTAAGACGCGGTTTAATCTCAGTTCAACTCATGAGAGGGTGGGAGGGAGGCGAATGGTGAGGTAAACTTGCCTACGAGTGTGTGAATGTTTGTTTACGAATCCATTTAGTCATGTTTCAATAGATATTCGTCGCCGCAGTCGTCAAATGATACGCAAATATCAAAGCGAAAATTATTGACTTGTTTGGTGTGGTTTTGTTGTTATTGTTGTCATTTTTATCGTAGTGCTAATGGGCCACTGAAATATTTTCCCATGATTTTGTTTAATCTCTTCGAAATTGTACTGGGAGTATCGAGTGAGCTGTTCTTTTTGTTTCCTTGGTTCTTCAAAATTAAAACCTCAACTACTTTTCAACACATTTTTGTGAAATATTATTGGAATTTGGTAAAATGACCCCCACCCCTTCCTCGATTGTTGTTATTATTCTTTGCAGGTTTTCTAATCAACCATAAAATATGATAAACACATAAAATGGTATAATTAGAGACTTTTTCCAATTTTGCCGATAGCCGATCGGCGTGATGGTACTTTTTTCGAGGATCATAAAATTATGAGTTATAAAAGATACTTGTTATTTTGTGATTTTTAACTTTATGAATAATGAAGTGGAGTTCAGAAATTAAAACAAATACAAGAAGAAATTGAAGAATATTTCTTTACCCTAACTTTAGTGGAGATGGTTACATAGCATTTCCCACGAAATGTTGTGTACAAAGTAGTGACCTAACCCCCAAAATTTGTTCGGCGGAAATCCGTTTTATAACATTTTATGTAATTATGCAATATCCGTCCTCTCCTTCCTGTACCTGTACCCAAACAAAAGGTTAAAATATAGCGAAATATTAATTCTCTTATAACTTATATACACACAGAATACAGTTTGGTTGCCTCAACCTAATTATTTGCCAACCGAATTTTGTAGTTATGTCCACTATCATGCGATTCCATCAGGACAACCAATATTTTGGTTGTGGTATACTTCTGCTACCATGTTGACAACAATCATATTTGGTTGCGCCAACTACGAAAATGGTGGCTTAAATTATCTGTTGTAGTTGTCACAACCAACTGTTTTAAAAAATTGGTTGTTCTGACAATTTGTCAGTCATATACTACCGACAATTAATTAAGAACAGTTTTCATTAATTTTTACTTTATTTATGAACAAAAAACAAAACAATTCATAACAAAATTAAAAATCCCATATTAAAAATTCATCACAATTACAAGATGTGGAAATATTTGACACACATTTTAGTACACGAAAAAAAAACACAAAACTTGTATGCAAATATCGCTTAACCCTGTGCTTTCAATTTCATGATTGTTGCTCTTAATTTTTTTTATTTATATAAAACATTTTGCACAACATATTCGGCATTCCACACATTATTATCTACACGAGATTATTTTTGATTACCTATACCGTTCTTGAACAAGATGTTAACGATTTTTTTATGTCGAGTAATTTTATATTTTGTTTGCCATGTATCGGCAAAGGAACAGCAACATAGATTATCTTCTCCTTAGTAGACGGTAAGTTGGATTATATACTCCTGGAAGGAATGGTTGGCTTAGTTGAAGACTAGTGAAGCTATCCACTTCTTAGTGGGGTTATCTACTCCTTAGTACACGATTAGTAATATTATCTACTCCAGTTATCAAAAATAAATAAGTTATCGATTAAACAGTAAGCATTAAAATCGTTTCAAATGTGACTTATGGTGAGTCTGACATTGAAGTCTCAGGTTCTGTAGGTATTCTTTTAGATTAGTACTTGGATATATCACAAGGATGCAATTCATCACCTCTAATGACAAAGACATGTTAAATTTACCGGTCGTTTTCATACGAAAGAGACGATTTGCGGTCCGATCCCTGTTCTTAATGAACTTATCACGAGATTGATTTCGCATCGGCCCAATTTCTCGTAGGGACATTAATCACAAAGTGAGGAAACACCTTAGTCGGTATACTCAGTTATTGTCAAAGCAGAATAGAATCTGCAATGTTTCAACTGAATTGCATACTAAAAATGATTATTCATGTTTAATTTTATATTTTTATTACATTTCATCTGAATTCTCGAAATCAGACCATATTTGTACACTCACTTTAATGGAGGAGGGTGTATATAATTTGCTAAGGGTTGGTGATCCGTTTCAGGAAATTTTAAGTCATTTGAACAATGCCAGTCAAATTTTGTTAACGTATTGACTTCAAATTTGGTATATGATAATATTTTTTTCTATCTCAGGCTAAGTTCGAGTATGAGCCATATTGGACCACCCCTTCTTGTACCTCCCCCACAAAGGGTTACAATTTAGTGAAATATTGATTTTCTAATAACTTCTATACTACTTATCCGAATCATCTGTAATTCCTCACATAGTAATAGTTTATGCGTCGTTATCGCCTTGAGAAAAATGGCCGAAGTACCGCCACCCCTTTTGGTACCTCCCTCACAAAGTCACTATTTTTATAAAAAAATTAAACTGCTTATAACTTTAATACCAAATACTTGCAATTTTGCAGTGTAATGCTTTTATAGTACCTAGAGTACAGTGAAAAATGTGCGTCATTGGCACGTCCCATTTAGTACCTCCCACACAAATGGACCATTTTGCAACACAAGTTAACAGTTTATAACCTTAATACCAGTACACACTTTAAAGTTATTAAATTAAATTTTAATTGCTAATAATTTAATTAAAACAAAAAATTAATAAATTTACGAATATTTTGTGGGACTAAAGGTGAGGGGATTCGTAAGTCGGTTGACCCGACTGATCTTTCTTTCTTTTTTATTTCGGCATTTTATATATTTAGAATCTACGACTTATTTGCATAAGTTTATATCTACACACAGAATACAGTTTGCTTGCCTCAACAGAATTATTTGCCAACCGAACATTAGTAGTTATGTTTACTATCATGCGATTCCATAAGAACAACCAACATTTTGGTTGTGGTATACTTCTGCTTCCATGTTGGCAACAATCATATTTGGTTGCGCCAACTACGAAAATGGTGGCTAAAATTATCTGTTGTATGTCTTAAAAAATTGGTTGTTCTGACAATTTGTCAGTCATATACTACCGACAATTAATTAAAAACAGTTTTCATTAATTTTATTTTTATTTATTGAACATAAAACCAAACAATTCATAACAAAATTAAAAATCCCGTATTACAAATTCATCACTATTACGAGATGTGGAAATATTTGACACACATTTTAGTACACGAAAAAAACACAAAACTTTTATCCAAATATCGCTTAACCCTGTGCTTTCAATTTCATGATTGTTGCTTTTATTTTTATACCCTCCACCATAGGATGGGGGTATATTCATTTTGTCACTCCGTTTGTAACACCTCTAAATATTGATCTGAGACCCCATAAAGTATATATATTCATAATCGTCGTAAAATTCTAAGACGATTTAGCCGTGCCCGTCTGTCCGTCCGTCCGTCTGTTGTAATCACGCTACAGTCCGTAATAAAAGAGCTAGGTTGATAAAATTTGGTATAAATATTTCTTATAGTTGCAGGTTGTTTGGGATTGCAAATGGGCGATATCGGTCCATATTTAGATATAGCTCCCATACATAGCACCTAACTTGTTGTGATTCCTTCTGTTTTCATCTACTATATCTTTTTTGTGTTTTTCGGTGTTATTTTCTTTAGGTTTGAGTTATCCATGGTGGAGGGTATATAAGATTCGGCATGGCCGAACTTAACGCTTTTACTTGTTTATTTATGTAAAACATTTTGCACAACATATTCTGCATTCCTCACGAGATTATTTTTGACTACATATTCCGCTCTTGAACAAAATTTTGAAGATTTATTTATGTCGAGTAATTTTATTTTGTATTTGTCATGTATCAGCAAAAGAAGAGCAACCAATCTTTCGGTTGTATTTTCCAAAATACATTTAATTATTCTAAATTTGGGAAATTGTTGGGATAACCAAAAAACGATTGTTTATTAATATTTTTTTCTGTTGTAGTAACAAATTATTCGTTGCAATAATAATTTCTGTTGTCAAGAATAAAACATTGGTTGTCACAACAAAAAATCGCAAATTTCAAGCATTTTTATTTGATCGTATCCATGTTATTACTGTTGTTTCAACTAATTATATATAAATACAACCGACACACGGTGTAGGCAATATACTTTTTGTTGCTAGTACTATTTTTTTATTGTCACAATCGAATTCCAACCAATTATTTTCCGAACAAGATTTCGTGATTCTGACTAGGATATTCTCCCGGCTTCAAGACCACTTTCTTTATACAACAAAAAGATAAGATGTTTAGTTTATACAATAATTCACAAAATATCTTCAAATTCCGTTAAGACCGAGATTTTGGAAAAACCGATATATATTTGATTTGGTCCATGATCAATATTTGAGATGACAATATGAGTATGACATTCATCCTCAGGTGCAGTATATGAAAATAAGCCACATTTAATTTGTATTCAAATTGAGTTTAGTCGAAATAAAATGACATCTTTTAATACATCCACAGATTTGTTATAAAATCACGACAATCATATCTAACGTAATCAATAAGACCTGCCGATTTTACTCCCCATATCCGTTTTACATAAATGTGAGATAACAGACAAAACGAACACGTGTACATAAATTTTATGGCGCTTATTATTTATGACATTGTGTGCGAGTACGAAATAGGTCTTTAGAAAAATAGAAAAAAATCAAAAAGACCTTTTAATCTTTTTTTAACATTATACAATGTACGTTTTACACGACCCAGCAATAATTTTAGGATATTTCGTACATTTCAACAAAAAAGTTTTTTATAAAAGCAATTTTTGTCTGCTAAAAGTGGAAAAGCAGTATTATCTGTTATTTTTGTAAGTCGAGATTCACACAAGACAATTTTCTCCAAGCAAGTGGGAGAGAGAAGCAGGCGGAAAGAGCTCTCTGCCTCTCTCTCCTACAAACTTTGACACTTGCTTGGAAAAAATTGCCTCGGGTGTAGCAAGATTAACATTATGTTTCTTATATTTTCTCTAGTCTCCAACAGGCAACGAAGCCGACTCAAAATTATCGGCGCATTTTTCATGGTTTAATTGAAGAAAAAAATTCGAAATGTCGCAAAACATTTTTTCGGCTGCTGGGTTGTAGTCGACGTGAGTCACTCATTTCGGCGGCTGATTTTTAGCCAAGTTGAGCCGCTGAAATCGGCGGCTTCGGATTAAGGAAAACAAGTCAGCGCCGGCTCTAAGCCGAGCCTCTGCTTCGTAGTCTGGTCTCCAGTTATGGTAGAAAGCGATTAAAAATCCCAAATATGTATAACATACACTTGGACAAATTAGCAGACACAGCAAAAGTCAGTAGACAGCAAGAGAATACAGAAAATGTCAGTTCAAACAGCAAATTTATGTTTGCTGCTATCCTACGCCGACGATATCGGTCTTCCCTCAACAAAAATATCGGACATGGAGATAAAGCTTTATCGTCTTAATCAACAAGCTGAAAATTGCGGCTTACGCATCAACGTGAAGAAGACAGAATTCATGTCAACGTCCCAAAATCCCCCGACGTTCAAAATAAACGATGAACCAATCTGTAAAACTGAAACGTTGTGCTATCTAGGAAGCATACTAACTCCTATTAGTGGTACCGCGGAAAACATCAACCCCCGAATAAACAAAGCTAGGAACAGTTTCTCCCAACTAATATATGGGCATCAGGACAAATTTCAAATAATACGAAGCTCAGAATACAACTCGAATGTCAAACCAGTACTCCTGTACGGCTGCGAATTCTGGACACTGACGGCAAACCTTACTAGGCAAACCTTACTAGGAAGCTGCAAACATTCTCTAACTGCTGCCTAAGAAATATTCTACGAATATGGTGGCCCAAAGTGATCTCTAACCAACAACTCTACAAAACTACAAACGAAATCCCAATCGAGATTGAAATACAAAGGAGAAAGTGGAGATGGATTGGTCATTTATTAGGAAAAGAATGTCAAAGAAACCTACAGATATGCCCTATGGTGCAAGCCTCAAGGAACCAGAATCCAAGGAAGACCAAAAACAACATGACGAAACAAAAATAACGAAATCTGCCAAATGAATACAACATGGAACGAACTAAAACAACTATCAAAAAACAGGAATGATTATCGTACTTTCGTAATGGCCCTACGCTCCACATGGAGTTAAATACATATATAAAATAAATAAAAATGTGTAAAATGATATTTATTATATCGCGACCTAAGAGTGTAAAGGCGCTAAGTCCAATATTTAAAATTTTAGAGGATAGGCAAAATCTTACTGTATATACAAGGTGGCGCAAAAGTAATCCTCCTATCAGAAAATGCTATACATTTTGCGATTGGCCCCTAATGTCAGTTCTGTTTTGACATTTGTGTAGTAAACACATGCGAAATACACGTTAATAAACCATGTTTCGCTACACTGCTCCAGAACGCGGAATATTGCTGACTATTTATTTGACCAATAATCGGTCGGTGACTTTGGCACAACGTGAATTTCGTCGCAGATTTCCTGGCCGTCCAACGCCTACTGGTGAAACACTGCGACGTTTAGCCGCTCGCTTCGAAGAGACTGGCACAACACGAGATGGTGCCAGGCGTGGCAGACCCCGGAGTAGCCGTTCTGCAGAGAATATTGCTGCGGTAGCCGAGGATGTCATGGAAGCGCCGTCGACATCGACCAGACGACGTGCCACGCAAATGGGTATCAGTCGACAGTCGACGAATTTTGGTACATGATTTGAAGATGTTTCCGTACAAAGTCCAGACGGTGCATCAGCTGTTAGCTGCTGACCGCCAATCGCGTCTAACATACGCTCAAGCCAAGAGCAAGATGATTTTTCATCAAAAATAATCATGAGTGATGAGGCCCATTTCCATCTTAGCGGGTACGTAAAGAAGCAAAATTTACGCTTCTGGGGCACTGAAAATCCGCGTGTAACCCACGAAGAGCCATTACACCCGCTCAAAGTCACTGTATGGTGTGCTGTTTTCGCTGGAGGAGTCATCGGACCTTTTTTCTTCGAAGACGTCGCGGGCCAAACGGTTACTGTGAATGGTGAGCGCTACAGAGCAATGATCAACGAGTTCTTTTTGCCGCAACTTGATGAATTGGGATTGGAAAACATGTGGTTCCAACAGGACGGTGCAAAGGCACACACTGAACGTGCCACAACCGATATGCTGAAGGATGCATTTTCCGGGCGCCTAATCTCCCGTTTTGGCGATTTGCACTGGCCAGCAAGATCGCCTGATTTGACCGCTCCAGACTTCTTTTTGTGGGGCTTTTTGAAGTCGCGGGTTTATGTCAACAAGCCTCAGACTCTTGCAGCTCTTAAAGACAATATCCGTCAAGAATGTGAGGACCTATCGCCGGAACTTTTGGCCAAAGTGATGGAAAATACCATAAAAAGGGCTCAAATGACAATCAACTGTGGCGGCGGCCATTTACATGACATCATATTCTCGACTTGATGTAAAAAAAATTAAAAGACCAAATAAAAATAATCCACAAGAAGAATCAAAGTTTTTAATTTTTTTTTTTAATTACAGCCAAAAAACATCGAAAGGTTACTTTTGCGCCACCTTGTAAATGTTTTTATAAAGGGTATATGGACTTAGCGCTTTTACGATTCAACTTTTAAAGATGACAAAGCATGATTTTTTTGGCTTTTTGTTTTCAAATCGATGTATGTATATCCAACTTAACTTCGTTCCGCTTCAAAAAATACATTTTGGCAAAAAGTGGACTTAGCGCCTTTTCACTCTTAGGTCGCTATATTTTTTATTACAATTTGTAACAAAATGCAATATCTTTAAGACTGCCGACAGATTTGCCGTTATAACGGAAATTGGACCCGATGCACTGTGGTAGGAATTCAAAAAAGGAAATAATCCGGCCGTTTCTTAACTAGACCACCGATTGCGACAAAACTTTGCATGCGTGTATGTATACATTATCTTTTATGGATAGACCACAACATTTGCTATTTGATGAAAAAAGTTGCCGACAACAGTTATGGCCATTTGGGAGTAACGGATTGAATTTGAATTTGTTTCGAAGATGGATCATATTGGTCCACTCCTTCTGTACCTCCCTCACAATGGGTTAACATTTAGTGAAATAATGTTTTTCTAATAACTTCTATACTACATATTCGAATCCTCTGTAATTCTAAACATAGTAATAGTTTATCTGTCGCTATCACCTTGAAATCGGTGAAGTGGTACAGCTTATTTTGGTACCTGGTGAAACATGGGCATTTTTGACACGCCCTTTTTAATACCTCGCACACAAAATGGCCAAATGATGTTATAACGGGTGATCTAAGTAGAGATACTTTTTTCAATAGCTTTTCTTTGAAAGATCACGTGTGAGTCGTGTCATGCATGCATGGATTTCATCATGGAAAGACTTACGCCTGAACAACGTTTACACATTATTCAGTTTTATTATCAAAATAATCGTTCGCCAATTGCGTTAAGTCCATTTTTTTTTAAATCCAACAAAAAACACTTTCCAGTCGACCCACGACCTTGACACCCATGAGCAATATAGCTCTCGTTAAGAGCTATATTTTTGCCATTGACCGATTCCCGATCCGACGTACGGGAATCATCGGTCCATATTTCTTCAAAAATGATGCCGGTGAGAACGTAACCGTCAATGGCGACCATTATCGTGCCATGATAACCGACTATTTGATGCCTGCAATTGAAGCTCGTGATCTCGGCTTTGGGATTTGTTGCCTTTATATATCGAGTAATCGAAGCACGGGTCGAAATTATACACCGATATCTACGAAATTTGCCAAGAACTTATTTTTTGACTCAAAGACGACCCCTATTGAACATGGGAGACAATCGATCCAAATTTAAATAGAGTTCCCGCATATAAGTTCCTTCCGATTTACACACTAACCGTTATATAAGTTGTATTTTACATCCTATCGTTATTAAATTTGATTGAGAGGAGTTTTCGGATCGAAAAATAATCACAGCCAAGTTTCGATTCAGATTTAAATATAGCCCCATGTACAGGCATATAAGCGCTATAGAAATTGTATTTAACATCTGTTCATTATACAATTTAACAGGTCGAAGTTTCTTGATCAATACCCGACTTAAAGAGTATTTCCCGCAGGTATTAACACATTAAGGGCCATTAACAATAAAAAAATTAACTACGTTTTAGAGCTAACTTGGGGTTATAGCTATCAATTTTCATACAATTTCCCTTTCGTTAGCTCTACATAACGCTCGGTTATTTTGTTTTGTGTTAATAGGGGTTATACGTATAATACCCGAGAATAATACTATCTTGCATGTTTCGCTGGGTAATTGATATGTATGAAAGAAATCGCGATGCCGATCTTTGCCCATATCTTTAATTTGTCATCATGTCTACTATTATATCATATCTTTTATTACTGCTGCCTTCCATCCAGGTGGTTCTCATTGACTCTATGAGGAGGGTAGGTATGTAAGTAGTATGTATTCTCTGTTTGCTGTCTGCGTGCTATTACTTATATATTTCTTTATATTGCTAAAAAAAACAGTGTACCCCATATCCTATACCATCCACCCCAATTAGAATTAATTTGTACCCCATCGGAACATTCATAAGTGTTTGACGAACTAAATGAGAACTGCATATACATAAACTTTCATACATACGAATGTAACTCGTATACTCAGTCGTATGTCTGCACAGACTTAAGGTTTTAATTGAAATACGAGTATATTCTGATATGTTTCTTTAGGCGAAGAAACAGTTTCACATGCAGGGGTAGATAAGAAATCTAAATAATAAAATAATTTTGATAATGGAAATTGCATTAAAACTAAAGGAAGAAGGAAGAGTATATTAATCAATTGTTGACGGTAAACAAACACGGACCCATATCTATCTACGCTCATATGTATGAATAGAACTTTAAGGTTTATTCTTTAAATGAAAACAAATACAATTTTGTCAAAAAAAAGAATAATACATATGTATAGTATAACCACAGGGAAAGTAAATGCTAGTTCTATGGTTGTCACATATTTTGTAAAAAACACGTCTACTAAATATGGTAATGATAGAATAAAAATTACAGCTTTTATAATTATTATATGGCAAACCGGAAAGATCATATAAAGAGACGTTCTCTACAGACATATCGTCCCCATGACCATAATATGGTTGCGACATGTCCACAATATGCATTTCCCATATTGACACTTTCTTTTTATATACCTCACCTCCGACCCATGGTACAATTAGAAGGTAGTCAACAGCAATCAGCTGTTTAAAAATTTTTCTCGAGGGTGTTTTTGATTGTCAAGTAAGTGTAAAGCTGAGTATAGACTATTGCCAGATCGGCAAACGTTATCAACCCTGCTAAAGTGCTGCAAATATACGGACAATGACAGATTGTTAGGCAAAGGTGAATTGACAGTTCAGACGATTGCAACAAAACATTACAATTTTATATATTTACAATATATGTTGTAAATATTTATATGCAGGATTGCCAATAAAAATACATTATAGACAGTGTTGCAAATAAAATGTTTTTCTGGCAATAGCGCCGTTGTCACATGCAAAAACTTCGCACATATAACAATCTGCAAATTATCTCGCAATGACATTTCTGCAAACGTTGCAAAACAAAAATTGTGTGTTCACACGGTTGTAAATTCACAGGGTTGCATTTTCCGCCATTTTTCTGGCAACGTTGTCCGATCTGCAAATCGTGTGTACTTACCTTAAGTAACACATCGTTGAATAGATGTGGTATGACACTTCTATTCAATTTGTCATCTACATTTTGACAACCAGAAACATTCGAGTTATGATCAGATTTGATACTTTGTTGTTGCTTTGTGGTTTTCATATGCACTTTGAAACAACGACAATTCTCACAGGAATATCTAAAACAAAATTAACAGCCTGTTTCTGTAACTTAAAATTTTGCTTTCGTTCGCCTGCCAGACGACAAACAGCTGATATGGGTTTCACTAACTACCATCACAACGAGAAGTCTCACGATAATGAACTCGTACGAAAACGTAATCATTTCAGTGTAAATTTTGGTTTCTCTATCTCTCTCTGCTGTCATCTGGGCGAACACAAATGTCAGATCGGGTCACTTTATTTTATTTGTCGACTGATAGACAATGACAACAAAACGTTATTAAAAGCAAAAAATAAGTAGATAATAATATAATTATGGTAAAAACAATTAAATAGTAAAAAAATTGTTTACAAATATTTACATATTTAAGCATAAAGAAGTCAACATTGGCAGCCAGAGAACGAAGCCAGCCAGGTTTTAGCCGATAAGCCGCCGAAGGCAATTTTTTTTTGTTGAGCCACGCCGCCGCCGATAGGTCGGCTAAAATTGGCTTTAAATAGCCGCTGTTCTCATCGGCTCATACCGGCTTAAAATCGCCGCCGTTGTAATTTTTTAATTCCGCCTTTCATCTAGAGAACCATTTCTCCTAATTGTTTCCGGAAAAAATTCAAATTAACAGCCTTTTTCTCTATGTCGAACGAAAGTGATGCGAACGAAAAACAGCTGATTTTAGACCTACAAACATACTGGCTGATACCAGTTAGTAGGTCTAAAATCAGCTGTTTTTCGTTCGCATCGCTTTCGTTCGACATAGAGAAACAGGCTGTAAGTATTCAACTTCCTACAATACAATTTTCTATCCATTCAGCGGTTTCCACAATATCTTACAAAATATTGCGAAAAAATCCTATTTTTTTGAAACAATTTAATAATTTTTAAATAAAGGCCTCATAAAAACGCACTACTGTTATATTTTTATGATTTTATAGTAAAGTCTGCTCGGTAATGAATAAAATGAGACCATTCCCAAGAAAATTGATGTATAATATAAAATGTTGTAGCGAGGAAAACAATTCCATTTTCTTGAAATTCGAAAATTTACTCTAATTTCTACAAAATAGATTTTAGTAAAAAAACATTTTTTCCCTTTATTAGTAACAAACAGAAACCAACATTTTACACTTAGCCAAATCCCAAAATCGTGTCGACCAGCGGAACTGAAAATAATCGGTATTTAATATCAAAAATTTACAAATATAAATTTAATATTGTATTGCATTACAATATGTGTATATCATCATTAAGCTTTGTGTTCAAAATGTGTTCAAGTTTTACTATAACAAAAAATAAATATTTTTATAAAAAAGAAAAAATTTAGAAAACTAATTTAACTTTGAGTTTACTTATTTCGATCAATGAACTTGTAAAAGTATTAGGCAAATTTAAGAGATAATTTACAAAATGTCTATTCCTTTACCAGTTTTTACTCGGCGAGTGAATTCAAAATATTTTGGAAGGCATATAAAATAAACTTCAAATAGAAGAAGTCTTTCAGATCTTTCTAGTGTTGTCAGATATACGTTTGTACAGCAGACCTGTTTAATTTCAGACCATTTTTTAATTATTTCTCTTTTGCTCGATTTAATTTTTAAGGGAAAAATTGTTGTGCGAGAGTCTGGCCATCTGGTCACAAGAAGTGTGTTGAGTGATCGATGCTGATGTTTCTGTTGCGCTGCCAGACTGTCAAATCTGAAACTGACAGAAATGTGAGACCGCCAGACAGTTCGTTGTTATGTATCTTCAAGGATAACATCTTCATGTACATAACAACAAGCTTTCGACGGGGGAAAATCAAATGAAAATGCGAGGGAAAATCGAACCCAAAAGAAGGATATAAAGGCCACTGGTAGAAAAAAAGAGGAGGTCTGAAAGTTTCAGCGGGGTAAATCGGTTGATCCGCTACTCACACCCAATAATCGTGAAGTGAAACAAGTTAAAACCGCTCAATAAGTGGAAGATTACCTGCTCATTTTTTTAAGCCGAAATAAATAAATGACACTGAAAAATCACGATAATAATATATATATTTATTTATCTTGGTTGTGGCGTGTACCAAGAGTGACAACATAAGCCGACGTTACTATCCTCCGGGATACTTTAAACCGGTAGAGGCCACGCTTTTTTTGATATTGCCCGGCATACAGCAATTCCTCAGAAGCGTCCTTTTCCTTTGTGGTGATGCGAGGCTGAAAAGAAACAGAGAAAATAAGAATAATTATATGAAAGTGAGACTACAACAACATCTACGACACTATTGTCCCTTGAGCCAACGTATGAAGGAAAGCGAAATTACCGACTATACTGCACTTACCGGAAAATTCAGGTAAACTCTCCATATTACCTTCCGTGTCAGCCAGTGAAATCCCACCCAGATGCCAGTGAATTTTCGTCAAAAATCCGAAATTAATCTAGAATTAGAACGAAAACAAATATAAAACATTACCATTAATGAAATTTAATAATCAAACGAGAAAAATACTAACAAAACAAACAAAAAAATAAGAAAAGAAGTAAATTATTAAAATAACTATAAATATAAAACCAAATGGAGTAGTTTAAGATAGGTTAAGTGCGTGTATGTGATGTTTAGTGCCGTCATTTTTTTTTAAGGTGATTCTTTTGAGTGTGAAGATTATTAATACCAGAAAAGTTGTGCGAAGAGCGTAGGATTCCCATAAAAAAAGAAGAACAGATAGAATCTGAGTTTGTGTATATTGGACCCGTGAATGTGCGGAAGAAAACCAGGCTAACAGAGCTCTCTTAGTTAGGTAACTAAATCTGTTAAGGCGAGCCGTGAAAGGGCTTTTAAAACAGGTTCTATAGTTGGATTATTTATGGATGATCTGAGCAATGGCTCTATTTTAGTATGTATACTGGTGTTAGTGATTTGTTAGGTTATCCTTTGTTTATATTCATGTTCAGTTTTTTTGTTTATCCTATTTTTCTAATAAATGTATTTTTATTATTGTTTAAGAACATAATTATGGAGTGTTAACCATTTATTTTTGGGGGTGAATGAAATTGCTTAGGTTAGGTATGTGGTGAGTGTATGTGTGGTATATGGGGTCCTTTTTAATGCTGTATTGTGGGAACAAAAGGACCAAGGTTGGGAGGGCAGAGTGCGGGAACGGAACAGCAAGTTCCCATGTCTATCAAGTGTCTGTTTAATTTCTGTCAGTGTTTGTTTTGTGTAAAATTTCAATTTTTCGTGTTCGTCCCTCTGGGCTGACGTTGGTAAGGGTTGGAACCTTCTGGGAACCCTGAGCAAGCCGGAAGACCAACGTCAGTGCCGTTAGGTGATCGTAACAAAATCCATTTTTACACTGTGCTCATACTTCCAACTAAGTTGTACAATAAATGTGTATCTGTTATGTTGCACAATAAATCGTAAGCCGAAATCAAGCCGAAAAGCCGCCGCCGCCGACCCATTTTTGGACAAGCCGCCGCCGCCGACAATTTTGCCTCGGCTTCGTTCTCTGTTGGCAGCTCGCTAAGATGGAAAAAAATCATCATGAGAGAGACGTGAGAGAGAGAGAAAGAAATGAGAGTGTTGGATCAGCTCAGCTGACCCACCCAGGGTTGATTTTTGGCCACTGCTAGTGTAAAGGATACAGAGGTGTATTTTCTAAGGTCGACCATATAAAAATGTGTGCTTTTTTAGAACGGAAGTTGTAAAATTATTGATCTGGCAATAACATTATTTTCCAATTGGTAAATTTCTAACGTCGTTGACGTAAGGCCAGGCGAACGAACGAACCTTAGAGAAACCAAATTCCAGACGAAAGTGAGTGACTGGTTTTCGTTTGCAGAGACTTTCGTTAGATATACAGAAACAGGTCGTAAGTCGTGTGAACGCAATTTTAAATAATACCCTGTACCAGTGTGGTGTAGGGTATAAAGAGAATTAGTGGATAATCTGCTTAAAAAAATATCCTCGTGTGATTCACGACTTTCAAAAGAAAGCTTTCTGAAGTCCAGTACGACGCTACGAATAAGTAATATTTTTATTGTGATATAACTATACCCTATTATATAACTCATTCCCTATTTCTGAAGTCCAGTACGACGCTACGAATGAGTAATATTTTTATACCCTACACCACACTGTGGTACAGGGTATTATAAGTTTGTTTCACGGCAGATGTTTGTAACACCTGAAAATAACACAGCTAGACCCACCTTAAAGTATACCGATCGACTCAGAATCACTAGCTGAGTCGATTTAACGATGTCCGTCCGTCCGTCCGTCTGTCCATGTAAAGTTGTTCGTCGACTACAGGTCGCAATTTCACTCCGATCGTTCTGAAATTTTGCAGTTTAGAGTATTTCGCGGCTGTTAAGATCGCTATTGAATTTGGTTGAAATCGGTTCAGATTTAGATATAGCTCCCATATATTTCGTTCGTCCGATTTGGCCCTTTAGTCCTATAGAAGCTGTATTTTACATCCAATCGTTTTGAAATTGAGAATGGTAGAGTTTCTTGATCCATGAACCAACATTGCCGAATTTGAAGAAAATCGGTTAAGATTTAGCTATAGCTCCCATATATATGTTTCGTCCGATTTGGCCCTTTAGTCCTACAGAAGCTGTATTTTACATCCGATCGTTTTGAAATTTAGAATGGTAGAATTTCTTGATCCATGAACCAACATTGCCGAATTTGAGGAAAATCGGTTCAGATTTAGATATAGCTCCCATATATATCGTTCGTCCGATTTGGCCCTTTAGTCCTATAGAAGCTGTATTTTACATCCAATCGTTTTGAAATTGAGAATGGTAGAGTTTCTTGATCCATGAACCAACATTGCCGAATTTGAAGAAAATCGGTTAAGATTTAGCTATAGCTCCCATATATATGTTTCGTCCGATTTGGCCCTTTAGTCCTATAGAAGCTGTATTTTACATCCGATCGTTTTGACATTTAGAATGGTAGAGTTTCTTGATCCATGAACCAACATTGCCGAATTTGAGGAAAATCGGTTAAGATTTAGCTATAGCTCCCATATATATGTTTCGTCCGATTTGGCCCTTTAGTCCTATAGAAGCTGTATTTTACATCCAATCATTTTGAAATATAGAATGGTAGAGTTTCTTGATCCATGAACCAACACTACCGAATTTGAAGAAAATCGGTTAAGATTTAGCTATAGCTCCCATATATATGTTTCGCCCGATTTTGCTCGTTAGTCCTGAAGAAGCTGTACAGGGTTGCCCATATTCGACGGACCCACGGACTCGTTGGGCCCATTCCAATCGACGAGGCTTGTCCGCAGGCAACAATCTTTGCGTCAATTGAATTTTGTACGGGAACAAATGCAAATCAACGCGAATAATCCGTTGTAAAGTGGACCGAGCCATGCCCAACTGCTGAGAACGGCGTTTTTGGGATGTTCTTGGGGACCTCTCAACACTGGCTCGAACGGCAGCGATATTCTCGGCCGATCGCCTTGGTCGACTTTTATTTGGCCTCTTCGGATTAGAAAGAGCCTCACCAGTCGAAAATTTTTCGTATAAACGCTTAATGGTGTTCTTAGAAGGCGCACTTCTCACATTTTTTAATATTTTAAAAGCACGTTGACTTGACTTCTTCTGTTGAATGTAAATTTCAACTATTTCAGAGCGCTCGCGTGGCGTGTATTGTTCCATGGTAAAAATCTGCTTGGACTGACGCTTCAAACGCGGTATGTCATTAAGCGATCTGACATCTCTGTCAAAAGTTATGGCGTTGCCAGATGGGTCCGTCGAATATGGGAGACCCTGTATTTTACATCCAATCATTTTGAAATTTAGAATGGTAGAGTTTCTTGATACATGAACCAACACTACCGAATTTGAAGACAATCGGTTAAGATTTAGCTATAGCTCCCATATATATGTTTCCACCGATTTGGCCCTTTAGTTCTATAGAAGCTGTATTTAACATCCAATCGTTTTGAAATTTAGAATAAACAATTTATACATGAACTACAAAATTTATATTTCAGAGTTATTCAATATTACGAGAGTGGTGTAGGGTATTGTATAGTCGGCCCCGCTCGACTTTAGCCTTTCCTTACTGGTTAATAATGTAATAATATATGTAATATTTTTAATATGAGTAATATTATTAATAAAACGTCAACAAATGAAAATGAAACAACTACCCCACACACGACGACGACCTACGGCTTTAAACAATGGATATTGATTGGGATCTGGAACGTACGAACTCTCTCCGAACCCTCTAGACTTAACCAAGTACGCAACGAGATGACAACATATAACATCGACATCTTAGGCTTAAGCGAGGTGAGATGGTTGAAAAGCGGTACCACCAATACGACATCTGGTCACCAATTCCTGCATTCAGGTAACCCCAGCCAGAGAATAAATGGGGTCGACCTCCTTCTCCCTCCAAAAGCAAAAAAGCTCTAATTCAACAGAAGGCTATATCTGAGCGCATAATTTCCGCACGCTTTCGGTCTAAATTCCGCAACATCACAGTCCTGCAGTGCTATGACCCACTGACACAGATGAAGACGAAGCAAAAAATGCATTTTATGACCAATTAGAAACCTTAATGTGCTCTATCCCTGGAAGTGACATCAAAATCCTGATCGGCGACTTCAACGCAAAAGTCGGTAACAATAACAGCAACCTTAAATCTGTAATGGGCACGCATGGCCTAGGAACAACCGGGAATGACACGGAGACATACTAGTCGATGTATGCACATGTTCATCGGTGGCACAAAATTCATACACAAAAACATCCACAAATACGCATGGGAGTCCCCAGATGGCCACACTCAAAACCAAATAGACCATATTATGGTCAGTAAGCTATTTCTCGGGTGTTTATTGGACGAAAAGAGAACGAGGTGCTGATATCGACAGTGACCACCATCTCCTCTTAGGTAGCTTTAAACTTCGTCCCGCTGCCCTGCACACCAAAAAGAAACAACCTAAATATAATTCGTATAAACTGCAATGCATACACATAGCCAACCAATATAAGCATGCTGTCGCACAACATCTAAATCCTCACCATGGACAGCACTCTTGGTCCGAAGTGCGGCCCAAGTCCTAAGCAAACTAAAAAGAAACCACAAGCCATGGATAACCGATGCAGGAAATTGCAGTCTAAAGAAGACTTAAAAACAAAATAAACCGGGCCAAGACTGACGACACCAAACTAAATGCAAAGGCCGAATATCGCCAGACAGCAGCCAAAGTAAGATATATGGCGCGGGTCGATAGAGAAGCCTAATATAGAAATATTTCTGAAAAAGCGGAGCAGACATCAGCGATGGGTAATATCCGTGGAGTGTACAATGCTATAAACCAACTGAGCGGCAAACAAGCACGTACTACGTACGTCATTAAGGACGAAAATGGTAACGATCTCACCATCACAAGTGAACAGCTACTACGCTGGCGTGACTTCTTCTCTACACCGAACTCCGTCACCGCCACCACTCAAACGCCACACTACCCCTGGCATGTAACCAGACACATCCCGAGAAGAGAAATTTCTACTGCATCTCCTACTTTTGCAGAAGTACTTCAAGCACTATCATATCTGAAGAACTCGAGAGCGGCCGGGCCGGACCGGACCAGCAGAACTATTAAAATGTGGTGCTGAAACCATCGCCGAAGCCCTCACACCCATAATTATTATTGTTTTTTATTAATAAACATTTTATTAATATTAAAATTAGTTTTTTTCCTTGGCTGGTACAACCGAGCCGAACACAAAACAACGAATATGACATGAAACGAAATGTCAAAATAACCTTCACTGTGAATGAAAAACACAAAACTTTGAGCAGGAGAAGTTCGAGTACGGCATACTTTCCCCCCGTTTCCGACTACCTCTCTCGCCAACGAAACGCCGATAAGTTACTTAGTACTTAGCCCGTGTTAATAGGAACAAAGAGATCATAAAATTATATCTGCTGGAACCTGTATGGGATTTGTTTCAAATCATGGGTCGGTCCATGATCAAAATTATATCCCAATTGGTTAAAGTTGGTGGCTTCTACAAAACTCATAGAAAAATTGTAGTAACCACACCAAAAATGTTTGTAGTAACCACACCAAAAATGTTTGTTGTAACAGCAGTTTTTTATGCTGTAAAGGGGAAAGCAGATTAGTATGTTATTTAAGCAAACATTTTCTCTGCTATTTTAGCAAAGAAAAGCTGTTGCTTCAACAGATATGTTTGCTATTATTTAATGATGTTTCTTTTGAAATTTGCTTATATTTTAATACATTTATACACCGCCATGTATAAAATACATGTTTCTATAATAATATAGAAACAAAATGGTATTGAAGCCGGGAGAGTATCCTAGTTAGAATCACAAAGATTTGCAGACCGAATAAAAGCAAGCAAGCAACATTTTAAAAATTCTTTTACAAAATTTTAGAAAATGTTGCTATTTAACACTACACACACACTGGGTGTGAACGGTAAATTTGATCTGAATTAGTCCTGATTCGCACTCGGCAATTTTTTCAAAGCAAGTGTCAAAGTTTGTAGGAGAGAGAGGCGGAGAGCTCTTTCCGCCTGCCTCTCTCTTCTACAAACTTAAGGTGGGACTATGTTTTTTCAGCTTGAAAAATTCCACAAAATGTTATTTCAAGTTGAAAATGGAACGCTTTTTTACTAAAGTCTCATTGCATTTTTGAAGTGTGTGTGTCGAAATGTCACTTTTATATGAATGTGTGTTTGTGTAAGGGTATCTCTTAAAATCAGTTGAATTGCGTACGGCGTCTGTCAAAGTGTTGTTGTATGCACAGAAAACAATAGGATGAAATTTGAGTTTGACAGACGCCGGACGCATTCACTGGTATTTAAGAGATACCCTAAGCATGTGCATTTTTTCCTTTTTTGCTTTTCTTGAAAACAAACACGAGTTTAAATTTTAATCAATCAACAATTAAACGGAATTTCTTATTCCAACTCCTATGGCTGGCAAGAACTCAATATGTTCTTTATAACCATTCAAAAACGAGATCACAGGCACTGTCCAATTCCATTTTCCTACTGCTTTGGTGGCGTTAGTCGTCCACAAAATTTTTCCAGGCTTTTCGTCACGATTGTTCTAAACATACAAACGTAAACGTACATATGTAACTACAAGACAAATTCCACATTATTACATATAGTTACATTTCCTTCCGGTGTTTTGCACATTTTTGCTTTGCTATCCAATCGGAATGTCGCTCTTCTCGTTTATTCCATTTACATAATTTTTTCCGTTCCAAAGCTTTGCATTAGTTTTATTTATTTCAGATAATTTAATTTAGTACTCTTTATTAGGAAAGTTTATTGCTAATATTTACAACAGTTGAATTTCTCGCGGACAAACATGAATATAAATAAGTAGGAATACAATGCTGGCGGCATTCAATTTGTTGCGGCGTTCAATTAATTTGTAGCGGCGCAAAAAGTCAATTTCTCACGTTGAAAAAACATAGTACCACAAATGAAAAAATTTCACTCATTTTTTCACAACTTTGTGTTTTGTATGGGATTTCAGCGTGAAACCGGAACATAGTACCGTGCTTTACCCAGTAAACACACACGTTGAAGAAATATAAGACATTTTTATGTTTTTCTATAAATTTGTTATTTTTCTTACACGATCTGACGAGAAAACTATACATAAACATTGTTATAAGTAAAATCGAGTAAATTGACTGCGATATACCATCACTTTGTGTGTAATGTAATATGGAATTTTGTACTTCGTGTTGAAACTAGAAAGGTGGAAACGGTTTGCTTTGTTTATAGTCATTCTAAAAGATGTTTAAAATACAGAATGTTAAAATATGTAGATGATTGATACAGAATATAGATTTCGTTTTTAGAGAATCAACATTTCACTAAATTTTTTTTTTAACCTTTTGTGGAGATGTACTGGAAGGAAAATGCCAATATGTTCCATATTGGTCCACTTTGACCTTGGAGAATATTTAACAAATTTTTAAAGGCAAATTGATGCCAAACACAAAACCACAAGGAGAACAAATTTTATAATTCGCTGACCGATGTATCGTCCAATTTGGACATTCATTTTTTTTAAGGCGAGTACTAAGGTCTCGAGTTCATGTGCAATTCCAATCGCTCAAAGTTCTGATTCACACTCGGCAACTTTTTCCAAGCAAGTGTCAACGTTTGTGGAGAGAGAGGCAGGCGGAAAGAGCTCTCTGCCTCTCTCTCCTACAAACTTTGAAATTTTCTTGGAGAAAGTTGCCTAGTGTGAATCATCACAAATCATTATAAGTATTTTTGGCATACGTACTACTTTCTCACTTGTATATAATGAGCAGCCTATTAGTTTACAGGTCTTCGCGCGAATTTCATATGAACTCTGGATATTTTTCTTTTCTGTGTTTCAAGGCTACAAAATAGGTCCTTTTCTCTCTATTTTTATTGATTTTTTGAAGAAAACGTAATATGAAAGAGATTTTATGGACATCGCTTTCTTTCGATGGTTATGACAATTTAAGTTAAATAATCTTTTTTGAGCTAAAATCTCACAGACTGTTTCACGATGTCGAACGATAACGTTTGCATGACTTCTATGTGAGAAACAACTGATTTGCGACCTTCAAAAAACCATCAGAACGACAAAGCGAACGAAAACATACTGCCGGATTGTTGGTCGCAAATCAGTTGTTTTTCGCATAGAAGTCTTGCGAATGTTATCGTTCGACATCGTAAAATATGCTGTACATACTTACATAAATGTGCTGATATTAGTGAGCCTTAGATGACGATTTTTTCAAAAATAATAGATTTTGCGCAGCGTATTACTTCATAATTTTCATTTGCATACATAGTTGAAATTTTTAAGAAATAAACAGTTTTTATATATTTTAAAGTATACTTTAAAATTGTACTGTGCTTAAAAATAACATAAAGGAATTAAAATAAAGTCTCATTAAAACCGCAATCAGTCATAAAATGTAAATCTCACCCCAATTCGCAAATGAATTTTTCGATACAAAATTCATTCATTTTTAAAGAGGTCTGAAATATATGTAATTTTTCAATTGGACGACATATTTTTTGTACCCGGGCTTGATTGCAAAGTCCGCTTTTTACATAGGTCGATGAAATCAACTCTGTTATGGGGTTACTGTTGCGACCAAATGAAACATCAACGATATGGCATGTTTAGGCAACGTGGATGCATTACGCCAGTAAACAACTGTGCGCCTTGTTGGTGAACGCGAAAATATGTCAAACCGAGAATTCGAATTTCGAAATTCCACACAATTTTTTCACAATGGCGAAGTAAAATTCATGGCACACGGAAACTAAAGAAACCGAAATAGTTATTTTTTATTTAACTAAATTACTAAAATAAATCAATAAAATTAATTTCAATAAGAAAAGAAATAGATAAACTGCAACAGTTTAAATGTAAGTGTGATGAAAACAAGCAAAATCTCCAGTTAAAAAGTTAACACAAAAAGCCCAAAGCAGCTTTGTATACGTAAATGAAAAAAGGTGAAGGTGAGACCAAAAGATATGAGCATGAGAGGAAAGAAATATGTGTACGAAATTGTATAGCGAGGTTATTGTAAAAGAAATGCAAAATTAAAAACGCACAAATCTAATAAAACAAAGCGACGGTGGTGTGGTTTTTACTCCTCTGAAAAAAATTAGTGGTGAAATAATAAAATTGATAAAGTTGTATGACTTCGTCGACAATTTTCGGATATTATTTTTATTAAAGCAAAAAATTTCTTACGAAAGAAAAAATGTATGCTAAAAAGTGTCAAATGCAGTGACAATCAGAAATGTGCAGTTCCCAACCGAAAACTTTATGCCAGAAAGAGACAACCCTATAGTTGTGTGTAGATTTAAGTCTCATTTTCGATATCCCCAAAGAAAAAAAAACGAAACTTCCGGACGGACATCATCGTCGTCGACTTTGCTTTGCTATTGAACAAGGCGACGGAGAGCACGCAGAATTCGAAGAAGATTGTTTGTGTATGTATGTATGTCTCTAGTTGTTATTTGTGATTTTATTTTCTCTGGTGTGTCAAACAACAAATGCAAAAAGTGTGAGATTCGATTGCAATGCGTTGCAGAAAAAACATAAGACAAAAACAGTGGTTAGAAATCGGGGAAAAAGAAGGCAAATGTTGCATAAAAAACATGTGGAAAGTCGTAGAAAACTGCGTGCTTAGAATACGCGATAAACGTCCTCCGACGGCGACGTCGTCGTCACCGCACTCATACAGCTACCTCAAATAAAAGCACCACATATGGAACAACAAACAATTTGACATACAAATCTCGAATACGGACAAAAATAAAAAACAGGCACACACAACAACACCACCACCGACCAACATCATCATCGCCAGCTACCACTTGATACTAAACAAAGAAAATTTCGAAAATCTCGCACTGGGAAATAAAGAAGAAGCAAAGAAATCCGTTTTCGAAATATTAATGGCAAATAAATTGTGTTTATATGAAATTGTATCGTTTGTTCATGATCAAAAACTTCGGTTTGCAAAAATTGTTGAACTCTGTGTTTATTATAGGATGCGAGAGCTCGAGACAAAAAACGGCTAAAAAAACATGAATTTTTCTTAAACGAAAAATAAACACATTTTTGGCATATTATTTATTGCCTTACTTTCCCACATCACAGTGCTAATTTTTCTACTCTTAATATGAATAGGAATATTTATATTAGGTTATTGACTTAAAATGCAATAAATATATACCTTTTTGATATTAGCTATTGTCTTCATCCTAGTTTCGTGCACATCTCTGTGAATGTTTTTCTTCTTCTTTGCCAATGTGTTCTTTACCTCCTTTTTGACGAGACTACGGATATCTTACCCTTTCTTCATGGCGTTTTCTACTTGTTTTTGTAAATTTATTTATCACGTTTTATTCCCGTTTCATGGTGTCGTCGTTTGCAGTTAGTGTGTCTGTCTGTCTTTATGTCTGCATAATTTGATTTATTCGTATAGATTTCCTATATTTTCTTATTCTTTCAACCATTTGAGCTGCTTTAGTTTGCATAAATTTTGGATTTTTGTCATTTATTTAATAATGCTGGTTGTCTTGCGAAATTTATTTTATATTCTGCACAAAGTAACGGGACATTTTACATGCAGCTTCCATTTCGTTCCTCGTGATTGATATTCGTTTTCAAATCCGAGGGTTGCTTTGCAAGTTTCTAACAATGTTGTCAAGTTTTGTTTTGATATATGTATTTTAATACTGTGCAACAAGATTATTATCTCCCTTTTAACGCTGTTGGTATATCGGAATATCTTTGCATGTACATGAATAGCGGCATTATCCTTTGCCCATTTTGTCCTATGTGGAGTACAATGTGAAATTGCATTTTAAACTAATGTCGCGCTATTACTGGCCTTTGCTTTTTTTAAAGTTATTCAATTAAATATAAATGTTTCTATGAAATATGAATAGATAGTTATCATACAGTTGACTGGTATTTTGGTATTTATTTTCTGCTTTAGGTCGATTATCGATAATTTTTTTACTCATCCCCTTGGGATAGAAATATCAGCTGATTTGTCCTCTGCACTATGCTTACGTATTCTAATAGGTTTTATAAAAGAGAATAAAAGTCGAAAGTAACAGATAGTTTGCAATAAAGCTTTATACCTAAACAATTGAGAGCAAAAATGAGTTACAAAATAAAGACTGAACGTAATCCAGAAATATAAAATTAGAATTCGTAAAAATGTGTCTGCACATATAGTCGCGATACTCTCAAAAAAGAATCGCGGCATTACCCTTGTGCTACCTACTGCAGCGCTACCGTTGGAAAATTTCAAAAAGGGGTTTTTTTTCGAAAAAAGGGGCAACTGATCATTAAAAAAGGGGGATCAATTTTAAGGCTTTTATTTAAAGAATACAACAATAAAAAGACAAAGCTTAACATAAAAAATAAGTAGGTAACATTAAAAAATGCATTCATTTACACAAAAACTAAACAAAAAATACAATGTTATAGAAAACTTCTTATGATGTATACTAAATATATTTTATCACATACATTTCTTTATTTATAGTTACTTTTTTGTAACTTCTATACTTTATACTTTCTCTATACTTTCTAATTAGATCTGTGCTTGGGACAGATGTGTTTTGTATTGAGTTTTTTTGATCTCACAATAAATCTGTTTAGAAAAAACTTATGTTTATGTACATCAACCTAATTGAAAATACTTATCCATATATTTGTTACATTTAAGAAACCACAAGCAAAACAAATTGGATTTTTTATAAACGCCGACTGATTCGAAAAAAACAATTTTCACCATATATTGTTACATTTAAGAAATCACTAAAATTATTTGTATTGTTGCATAGACGCCGACCTATTCGCAGAATTTTCATCAATAAGATGAAACGGTGGAAATAAATTCTCATAGGTATGCATACACATTCAAAAGATAAATGTAAATCGTTTTAGCATATGCGTATATCCCATTAAATAACCTAATTCAGAAAGTAGCGCGTGAGGCATTCCCGTACGTTAGTATGAAAGTGTTGTTATAAGAGTATAAAAAGCAGATTTTTTACGAAAGCCAAAAAATGACACAAAAAATCGAAAAGGGGCACATTTAGTATCAAAAAATAAAAGGGGCGCGAAAGTAGCACGGCTGAAAAAAAGGGGCAAATATGCCACTTTAGTCGCACAACGGTAACGCTGATTGAGAGTAACCTAATGGTACAAAAATTTGTCGACCCAAAAAGTACCAATTTAAAAATTTGTTTAAATTCTTCTTAAACTCTTGAAATATTGAGAAACAAATTAGTAAGGTCCAGTAATACATGAACAATTTCTTGATAACAAGCTACTATAATCATATAGCAGCATAAAACCTTTGGTTTGTACTAGCCTATACCACATTGTTGGAGCAAAATAAGCACACATATAATTGTTAGATATCTGAAATGCTTCATTTCAAAATCGTGGAGGTCGCAAATATAAACCGATATTTACGGAAATTGATACAAAATCATTTTTCATCCCTATTGAAATGTGACATATCGGTCCACGTTTTGATATATACTCTACATATATAGAGGTACATTCCGATTAGAATTAATGACTCTCTAGAGAACGAATTTTTAGCCGATTATGATGAAATATGTTTCATATTGCATAAACTCATCATAGAAAAAAGTGATTCATGTCGGTCCAGTTTTAGTACAAAATTAATTGACTACATTTTATTTTATCCAATATCGCTCCTTGTTAGAATTGCTTCACGTTTTGATATACGATTATACCCCACGTGATGGTTCCAAACGAATTTGAGTTTTTGGTGTAGATGCCATGTGTACGAATCATATATTTTTTTTTAAAAAAGTGTATATTATTTTCGTGCAAAGAGATGTTTGATAAATAAAGTATCAAATGTGTCGCGGGAGTATCACGGTACTTTGAGGGTCTGAAAAGTACTAAAGAATGAAATTTATCATCCCTGGTTCCATGTGGTGTGCATTGTGAAATTATTTTCTAAACCAATGCCGCGGATTTGTGACCTTATGTTGTTGACATCATTTAATTATACATTAATCATTTATGTATACGTTTTTCTTTGTAAGTTGACATGCAGTTGATATGGTATTTGCATTATTTTCTCTTGCCTTTAGGTCAGATTATCGTTATCGATATTTTTTACTCTTCCACTTGTGACATGCGAATCAGCTGATTTGTCATCTGTATAAAGACAAAGGCATTTGCAAAGTAGATACGCACATGCAAAATCTAAACGACTACCTAAAAACACAAACGTACGCGGATTTGGTTTTTCCTCCGTCTTGTGGGGAAAAGTTGCAAATACACCGGGGGTACTATAACCTAAATGGTCTTTGACCTGCATTATTATGCGTAGCTATAAGCAGTCTCATAGTTTTTAAAAAGAGAATGATAATCGAAGACAAAGGATAGCTTGTAATAAATATTAAAAATTAGAATTCGCAAAAGTTTATCTGCGCTCATAATGACAACTAAATAATTTACAGCCTATTTCTCTATGTCGAACGAAAGCGATGAGAACGAAAAACAGCTGATTTTAGACCTATTGAAATGTATCAGAACGACAAATCGAATGCATACATATTGGCTGATGCCAGTTTGTAGGTCTAAAGTCTTCTGTTTTTCGTTCGCATCGCTGTCGTTCGACATAGAGAAACAGGCTGTTATATTGCAGTTGACATGATATTTTGATTCTTTTTTGTCTTCTAGTCAGATTATCATTTATCGATAATTTTTTTTGGACTCATCTCCTTGTCATCAGCTGTTTGTCATTAACACAATGCTCAGCTATAGTATTCTCCTAGGTTTTATTAAAGGAGAATGAAAATCGGAAAAACGTACACCTTGGGATAGATCGGTATACAATTTAAGCGACTGTGAGTAAAACCTGTTTTTATGGCGATTTCTTTTCCGGAAAATGTGCAGCATTTTCTTTACGCTTTTTCGAAAAACTGCACTTTTCTAACATATATTGTAAAATTTTAAATATGAGTTTAGTTAAATTCGACTTAAAAGGTGAAGTATCTGTCTATACATCATTGTGATTAAAGTACAGCTCTCAAATATGAAGGTATACATTTTGATACACGATTACAACTTGGCTTCTTTCTGTTGTAGGAACTACATTGACCGGTCTGAAATTTGGCGGCATGTATTTTAAACTAAACTATTGATGGTAAAATCTAAACAAATTTTGTAGCAGTATTATATCGTTCCTCGAATGCGTTCTGGAATGATGGATATCATCAGCATTTGGGGTTCTTTTGTATGCGTTGATGTCGCAAAAAAGGCTTCAAATTGTCAAGCTTGCCCGAGACAGCCTTACCTATAGGACTGGGGTGAAGTAATATACGATCGAGTATCGGCTTCTGGATGTTTTTTAATTAATTCCTATGTTCTCTTTTTCTTAGCAACAAATATTAAAATGGCCTTTTGATCAAAAAGTAGTCAATATCGAATGCCGTGATTTTGCCGCTGATGTGCGCTTCGTTTCACAAAATCCTGATTTGGCTTTGACCTTTATCTTGGGTCACTAAATGAATTTTTGCATATACGTGACCTTAGAAATAGGGCGTTTAGACATATAAGACAATAAAGCGTGTAGTCATTCTGGTTAAGATTTCGTCAAAAAATCCTGGTTATGTCGTGCAGAGCAGTAGTCGTACTGTTTTGCTTGCAGAAACCGTATCGATCATCAGCAATTGACAAATATCCAGTCAGGCTCGAATGGAGAAGTCCCACAAGGGTATTTGCTACTTGCTGAAGAAAGGCCTGTAGGATTCTCTCGTACTATTCTGCCCATTTTCTAGACATCAGGAACTATTAGAGTAGCTAGGGATCAGTTGAGGACTTTCATCATTTATATGACCTTCGGTATATATACTTATTTTAGCATCAGCGTTGATATTGCGTCTGTAAGAAGAATGAATACCCACATGAGTACATTTCGCTCTATGAGCTGCAGGTTAAAATAACTCGATCAACTCTTCGGGTAAGTCATTATTATCTTGACGAATGTGACTGCAGTCCGATTCATCCATACAGATATAAGTTAAATTGGCTGCGAATTTACGGTGCAAAATATGATTGCAAAATATCACAGTTGTATAACAAAGTCAAAACCTTCGGGTGGTGTTATTATTTTGACAGTAACTGTATACAAAGTTTCTCGAAAACCCTGTTTAGGAAATGGTAAGGAAAAGCTTTATTGTTAATGATCAGCACAAGGATATACATGATGAACTAAAAATTCCGTCTTTTTTCTAGATTTGCTCTGGTTTCCGTGATATTCCGCCATACACCAATTTAACACAGAACAATTGGGAACATTTGGACAATTATTTCTCTCAAAGGCCCTAACCACTAATCTGGCCTCACATGTCAAATATCATAGCAATTGTGGACATTTAAAATTCGGATATTTGAGATTTTGCAAGAATAGAAAAGTGTAGCAAATATTTGGAGACAGGCGTAGAGAGCGACTTCTCTTGGTCCAAAAAAACCGCAGATAAACCAACCTTTTATCAAAGACGACATCATTTGAAACCTGACTTTATTATAACTGTGTAACATTAAGACCCGGCAGTAGACCCGCAGATCTCTTAACGAGATGGCTGAACAGTTCAATATTCACCTGATATTGGTATCAGGCCACATGGACAAACCAGGGAACTGCAAAGCAGATAAACTTGCAAGACTAGAAACTACATTACACGATCAAGGGGAACTGAAATATGTAGATATGGCTCTAGCGAACTGAAAACTCTTCTTGAGAGATAGTGCCCTATTGGAAACAGATTTACTAAAAAAACGATACTACAAAAACTATAAATTACCTTCGTATGTATGTCAACAACCTCAAACAAAAATATATCCATACGAGTATACTTTAATCATTCAGCAACGTTTTGTGCTAAGGAAGCATATAATGATTACTGTTAGAGCCCGACCGAAGTCCGATTTTAAGGCCGAAGCCGTAGCCGAACTTCGGCTAAATTTACAACCTTCGGCCGAAGCCGAATGTTTTATACTTGTTAAAGAATTGTTTACTTTGCACCAAAAAATTGTGTTTTCAATCAGTTTATATCTACTGCTTACGTATTTATTTACTTAGCACATAAAATTAAAAACCTTAATGTTATATTGACAAAGAAAGTATTTTTTCTGCATTAAGACCTTGTATACTATTTCGATAATTTGAATACAGCTGCCCAGCAGCATAAATAACTGCTCTCTAGCACACAAGTACTTTTCTGCCACTATTTCCAAATTTTTGAAACATCTCGAGTTACAGTATAAAATTTTTTAATGATTCTTGGACTCAATGGCCCATTATTATCTATTCGTACTACTTTTACAAGAATGCTTTCACTAGTTGGAGAGCTTTTAGGTGAGGTCATGTTTTTCTTTGTCGTTCTTCCTTTGGTGTCCTTTCTCAAATTATTTTTGTAGTATTGTTCACTTCTATGAAGATTTCCATAATAGAATTTTCTTTAAAAAGTCATATAATTCTAGTTTTTTGTACTTTTTGAACAAAAAGTCGGCCTTCGGCCAACTTCGGCTGATTTTGTGTCCGAATGCCGAATATTGGCCGAATGTCGAGTTTTGGCCGTAGCCGAAGGCGAACATTCGGTCGGGCTCTAATTACTGCATACATATACATAATATTGATTAATATTTCTCATATAGCATCATTTCAATATGGTTTAATGAGATTTAATTTTTTTTTAATTCGACATGTATTAATAAAATTATTTTAGTTTATTATTTTCTTGCTTACTTTCTAAAATGGTTTGCTTTTTGTAATGCTCAGTTTTGGCCATAGAACTGACTCTAAAGATACTGCAATCCTTTCAACAGTTCAATTTCATTTTGTATTGAATCCAAATGATGAGGCTAGGCTAGTCCTTAGGTCTATCCGCCATTTCTATATTTATAACTGAGCCTTCTCCAGATAGCTAATTTGTATTTTCAGACAAAAAATTATTACGAACGACAATTACATAAAATCTAATACTAATTGAGGCTAAAAACAGTTTTTAGCCACCACGTTAACAGCAAAGCTAACACTGGGGATTTGCTTTTATTATAAAGGGTCTTTCATTAAGTGATTCCTGTCTTTGAATTTAAATAAAGCAAAGTATGTTAGATATGTCGACCTTTATTCGTTTTGTTTGAAAGACCATAATGTATGGAATATTTTTTTAAATTTTCTATGACTGGCGCAAACATCAGATTGAAGTATGCCATCGGTCAACTTTATGTTGGCTTTGAAGGCCGTTGTGGTTGTGTCCCAGTCATCCAAATCAGGCCAGTATAAGTTGGTAATCATCGACCTACAGCCGCTGTCCAAAGTCGTCCTTAAATAAATATTGACTGATGAATCCGCCATGACTGCACTGGATCTCATGTGGATTGGTGTCGTACTAAATTTGCCAATTTCGTTTGTTGACGTACCCAACAAAGATATGGGTCACACCGCTGATGATGGTGAAGCTAGCAGGACCGTTGCCTGAACAGAACACACATTTTAATAAAACAATGTTATCATTTGCACCTGTTGTTGAACGCTATATCCGTCCATGGTGATTTGGCTAAACAGACTGAATAAATAACAGCCAATTCGATAGATGTACATTCAACCGCTATCAACTGTCATAGTTCGGAATTCCTTTTTGGAAGACCCTTTAAAGGTATGAAAGGCGTGCGTAACCTTAAGAACCATTAGTACATATTAAAAATTAAGAACAACATCGTTCTACGCCTTCTGCTAAACAAATAGCATGTTTTCAAACAATACTCTCCATCATATTGAATGTTTGTGGGATATAATGAAATATCCTGCCAGAAAACCAAAAAAATCCGCTCTCAGAAGTAAGATGAAAAGTGGGGAGGGGGGACTATTTAGCGTATATTTTGGAATGAAAACGTAATTATGTCAACAACCTCAAACAAAAATACCTACATTTACTACAATAATAAAAACACAGAAGTTGTGCGTTAATCTAGAACGTTATTTTTATATTTTCCTTTTGAATTGTTTTCCTGACATGGCAGGAAATAATGGCAACATGTTTCACTCTGCCACTCAACTTTACAACAAATCATCTATATTAACTGTATATTATAAAGGTTAATGTTCTACATATAGTATATCACTATTTATTGATGAGATTTACCATGGTTGTTTGTTTGCTGAATTATTTTCTTTGGAATTATGTTTCAATCGGTTAATACGAAGTGTAATGCTGTCATGGATACATTTAACCATAGTGAAAAAGTCATTTTTCTTTGAAATCAAAAGTTGAAATGTCCGTCAGCGTTTACCATTTGAAGGACAACTCGACTAATAATATCATATAGATATTTTCCACAACTACGGCGTAGTTAGTCTTAGACAACATCTAGGAAAAATGCCATTGAAAAAGTAATAATGTGGCTTTGACCTAAAATAGCCAATGTCAAAATATTCAATTTAGAGAAATCTGCAGTGGAATCTTTCAACCATTTCTTTTATTAGAATACAGCTGCCCAGTAGCATCAAACAACTGCTATCTAGCACACTTGGGTACAAGTACTTTTCTGTCACCACTTCCAAATTTTGTTAAGGTCTCTAGTTACCGTATTAAAAAATATTAATGATTCTGGGACTTAATTTCTCATTATTATTTATTCTTACGAGTACTACTTGTTCAAGTATGCTTCCACTAGTTCGAGAGCTTTTAATTGAGGAACTGGGTCATATTTTTCTTTGTCATTCCTTCCTTTGATGTCCTTTCTCCAAATATTTTTGTAGTATTGTTCACTTCTGTACATTTTGCTGCTGTTCTAAAGATTTCCATAATAAAATATTCTTTAAAATGTCATATAATTCTATTTTTTGTACTTTTTGAACAAAAATTCGGCTTTGTCCAAATTCGGCAGTTTTTTTGTCCGAATGTCGAATATTGGCCGAATGTCGCGTTTCGGCCGAAGCAGTAGCCGAAGCGAACATTCGGTTGGGCTCTAGTTGTCATACGAACAAATGACCATGGAAGATTACCGCGATGCATTCCCCGATTTGGCTTTGAATCCCGCCAACCGCCCCTCACTCTGGCCCCATACTCCTGAGGACCAAGCCGGCTATCTTTCCAAGGAAATGGAAGCTGCCAGAGCTGCCCATGAACATTAATTACGATAACGGCATAAGCTACAACAATGTCAAGATGTTTTCTTGGGATTAGTTTTTAAGTTGTAATTTATAAAATTTAAAGAGTTTGAAGATGTATTGCCCTCTAAAAATGCAATTTTACAACGTGAAATGTAAACGAAACTACGAGAATATATAAAATAACATCATAAATAAAAAAATAAAACATGGACCGAGCTGCCTCATTTTCAATAGGTATTGTCCCCCAGGATATTGTCCCCTAAGAATGCCTCTTTACAAATTTTCGTAAAGATCGCTTAATTCTTACGTCCAGCACATTGATCACAAGAATATACGAAAAAACAGACAGACGGACGCGGCTTAATCGACTAAAAATAAACTATGGGTCTAAATGGCAGCTGGAGGAGTAGGCAATTTTGAATTTTTATCAAATATGGTAGAATTCGAATAATTAGACATCCTGAAAAGGAGTCTGAAGCAGAGTACTGAAAAATTGGGGATGTCCAGTGAATACTACTACTTTCAAAAGGACATCAACCCAAAACCCACTGGTGAAGTTGTTAACCTTTGACTCCTATATAATATCCTCCTATATATATTTATTTTAATTGTGTAGTATATAGGTTTGGGGGCAGTAGAGAATGGTAAGGCTGACGCCAGACCGCACACCGAAGCTAAGCAATGCGAAAACTGCTCGAAGTCACTGCTAAAACAACGACGCAACATGTCATGCCGACTGCAGAGATAGAGAGAATTTACACATGTGTTGAAGTGAGAGATCAGATTGGAAGTACAGGCAACTCGCGGTATAACGGATACTCGGTTTAACGAAAACCCGATATAACGCACGATCAAAATGTTTACATTGAGTACCTTATATTACGAACGACTTCAATTATTTGTACTCGATATAACGAACGATTGGGAAAAAATTATTAAAATTAAAGATAAAACTAAAATAAAAGAATGTAAGAAGAAGGAAAAACACTCTAGAGTCGTTGCAGAACCGTTAGTTTTTATTACTTGCTCATTTTTGACTCATACCTACATACACAACGATAGCGAAATTTGTAATTTTACTTTTAACATAGCCGAAAGAGTATCATTAATTAGAATGGACAGAAGAAACAGAATTTCCTTAAGTCAAAAAACTTCAATTTTAGATGAATGTTTGATTTTAGTGATTTCGAAGAAAAATTGGATTCCAAAAGCACAAATATGCACATTAAAGAAATGCGAAATTAAATGTTCTCTAATTTATAAGCAAATAACAATGTATCAAAAATCGTCGAATTCTTAAAAAAGGTAATTCACAGATGGAAAAGAAACTACGAGTGGTTTCTTGATGTTCCAATAAAGGGAAAAGCACTAAGATTAAAGCCATACTATCGGGTCTGTTCTGTAATCACGGCGATTTGAAATCACGGTGATTTTAAAACCACCGGCGACTTAACATTACTTTTGGAGTTCGAAATCACCCAAACAGATTTCGAACAATCTTTTTTTGGGAAGCTATGAATAATAAACCGGGCGATTTCGAACTCCAAGAGTGATTGTAAGTCGCCGGTGATTTTAAAATCACCGTGATTTCAAATCACCTTGTTACAGAACAGACCCGTATATATAAAATGGAACACAACTTCACAAATCTATGCCATTTTGTATGTTAAAGCTAAACAATTTGTATAATCGTAAAATTAATTAAATGTTGTGTTTAAAATCCAACGAAACACATCTAAAAAAACTTCGCGATATAACGAATTATTCGGTATAACGAATTGGTCTGACAATATATCGTTCGTTATAACGGGATTTTGCCTGTATTTGTTTTTTCTTTTTCTTTCTTGCATTTGTGTTCTGACGGAGCAGAGTTAGAAACGCTTCAAAACGCGCTCTCTTGCTGAGAGTAACATATTCCGTAATTGTGTTAAATCGTCTGGTAATTTTAGGGAATGGATGTTATTTCAGTGTTACCGTTTCTATTCTCCACTAGAAGCGCCGCATTTCTGTTAATAGTCGTCATGTCTATTTTTAGCTTTCCTGTTGACTTGGGTAATCAGATGTTGATGTAGTGGTAGTCTGTAAGGTATATCGATAACTATCGAGATAGTTTATACAAGGTGGCGCAAAAGTAATCCTCCTATCAGAAAATGCTATAAATTTTGCGATTGGCCCCTAATGTCAGTTCTGTTTTGACATTTGTGTAGTAAACACATGCGAAATACACGTTAATAAACAATGTTACGCTACACTGCTCCAGAACGCGGAATATTGCTGACTATTTATTTGACCAATAATCGGTCGGTGACTTTGGCACAGATTTCCTGGCCGTCCAACGCCTACTGGTGAAACACTGCGACGTTTAGCCGCTCGCCTCGAAGAGACTGGCACAACACGAGATGCTGCCAGGCGTGGCCGAGGATGTCATGGAAGCGCCGTCGACATCGACCAGACGACGTGCCACGCAAATGGGTATCAGTCGACGGTCTCTACAGCGAATTTTGGTACAATATTTGAAGATGTTTCCGTACAAAGTCCAGACGGTGCATCTGCTGTTAGCTGCTGACCGCCAATCGCGTCTAACATAACATCGAAAGGTTACTTTTGCGCCGCCTGTTATTACCTGGTATTCTGCCAACCAATTTATTGCTGGCTGGTATTGTAGTGATTTAGTTCCTCTCGTGTACACTTTTGGTATATTGTCCACTCGGTCTGTTACCATAGCACTACATTTTGATATTCTCATGTGGCCGTAGTTCTTATACCTCCACATTGAAAGGCAGTTTAATCTTAATGCCACTCAGCGCTGCCAGTTTAGGGGATTTATCCCCAATTTGGGGATTTTTCTTCGCGAATGGGGATATATTTTTTGGTTTGGGGATCCGGGGATTTGGCGGGGATTGCAATTTTTTATATTTACATGTCTTTATTTATGTTAAAATTTTTATTTTCTGTTATATCTATATTTTTTTAGAAAATGCATCCGTAAAAATTGTGTCACAAGTTCCTACAAAAAGTAGCTTGACTCGCAGTGTATTAGAATAAGACTTAAATAGACAACCAGTAGTAATTGCCAATACGTATTTCTATAGATATTTATAAATCAACTAACTGACCCCAGCAGACGTTGTCCTGCCCGTTCTGTTTGGGATGTATTGGTGTGTTATTCATTATTTCGTTCAAAAAAACATACATCAAAAATCATCAAAAATGTATGTTGGCCATAAGTCCACTACAGCGCCATATGCAGGTTAGGATCATACATACAAATTATTATCTAGACAAACCACACATACATTTTAAATTTCAGTCAAATTGCTCTGGAAATGCGAATTTAGTAAATAACTTGACCACCCCGCAACTTATCGAGATGAATATTAATTCTAAAACACAGATGACCCCAAACTGAGCCTACTGTTTAATTTTTATACCATTCGCTCTTATGATCAAATTTTTAATACCAAAAACGTGTACAAAAAAATAGATGATGTAGATGAGATGGAAGATTTTGAATCAGATATATTTGATAATTTGACAACGTACATTTTGTACCAACAAAATGAATTTTAGTACAAAGTACATTGAATTGTAAAATACATCATTCACCTAAGTTAAAATATTTTCTGGGGATGAGAAATCCTTTTTTGGGGATTTAGGGGATAAAAAAAAATTGGGGATTCGGCATTAAAAAAAACTGGCAAGCCTGATGCCACTCTGGTTGCAACTTCTCTCGTCACAATATTAATTGGCAGTATATTGAGAAGGGCATGCAAAGTCTCGGTCGCTGTTGCCCTTAAAGCTCCGCTTATGAATAGGCAGACAGTTCTCTGAATATTTGATAGTAAATTGGTGATGGGTAGTTTATCAGTTGCCGTACAGCACACCACAATGCCATACAAAAGTATTGGACGAACTACTACTACTACATACATATACCGAATGGACGATTTTAGGAGAGAGTCCCCACCGCGACAGCCTTCCTGCAAGAATATAAGGCTACGTTGGCCTTCCTTAACAGTGTCTTATCTAGAAATATTCCTAGAAATTTTCCACTTTCAGAAAAGGCCAGGTCTGTTCCAATATTTCATATTTAATGATTGATTAAAATCTATTGACTTAACTGGCTCTATGAAATAAACCCCCAAGAAATAACCACCCGAAAACAAAAACGAAATTGGGGATTTATTTCATTATAATATAAATTTTAGTAATAAATTATATATAAAGAAATGTTCGCGCGATTTTTATATTTTATACCAATTTTCGCTCACACAAACATACGGTTTCTTCCGTCACGCTATTCAAACCCATATTTAACTTACTTTTCAACAATCCTACTAAAAGCATATCTAATAGATATCATTGAAGTACTTCCAACTCATAAAATGTTTGCGAAGTTTTGGCAAGCGTCCTTAATTTGTTTTATAGTATTAAACTCCTTTTGAGCAGCTTCTTCGTCATCAAGGTTATGCTCCACACATTTTTTTTGTAAAGTACATTCATCACGAAGAATCAAATTAACTCTTACAGGATAATTTGGGGTTATTCAATTGCTAAGTAATTGGGAACTTATTTCATTGTGAAATATGTTGTGGGAAAAAGGGAAATAACTCCCCAAAAAGTGACACAAGATCCAAAATATATTTCTTGTTGTTTTCTATTAGAATTGTTTGGGACTTATTTCATTTTCTATTTGGAAGGTTATTTCATTGGGCGTTTGTTTCATAGAGCCTATAAAATACACATTCATAAAAATTTTAGGTTTCAATATCTAAAATTTACCTTTTTATGAGAGAAATTCAAAATGAAGTAAGAGTAAAAAAGGCGATGCATACAATTTTATATTGTATATGTATATATTATATTCATGTACGGCCCAACTAATTCCACTAGATTTCTTATTTGATTTCGCCACAGTAGTCTGGAAATTTATCAGCTTAAAATTACTTGACTTTTTGCACTTTTTGCTTCTGCTATATAAGAATGAGCATGTGGGTATCGTCATTTTGGATTTCAGGTGACGATATGTACTTTATAGAGTCTCAGATCAATATATGCTGGTGTTGCAAACTGAATGACAAAGTTGGTATACGATGGCATATAAGTTCTCCGCATTTCCTATTTTTTGAACAGGTCTCGTATGTCTGGAACCCACTCTGCTTTGATATGTAGGTCAGATCTTTAATTTTTTATTTGTTCTTCGAAATCAGCTGTTATATGTATTTATGTACCGTTTATTCTTTGTTGTTTTTTCCTGTCTTTTAAATCCAAACCTCATGCCTCATCTCTACCCCTATTCAGTCTACCTTTTTTCGTGACCATTAGGAAATTTTGTTTGTTTCGTTCAATCACCCATATATTCACACGCACTTGCACCGCAGCCACACTCACCGCCGTGCCCATAAACTGCTGTCACGTTGCACGCAGTTCAGTCTCCAATCTAGGCAAGAGCCTCGTTGGTGGCGAGGCCGCAGTCATCCCGACCAAACAACCAAACAATGTAGAATGCAAAATATAAAACCACAGGAAAACACACAAAATGAAGCGCTGCACGTACACAGAAGAAAAGAAGCTCTCTGTTCCAGCACAACAAACAAAGCCACAAAATAAATCTAGCCTTTCTTTCTTTGCCGTCATTGGTGGCAGAGGGAGACCAGTCAGCGGTTATGTTAAGCCCTTTTTCCCATTTTTTTATAGTCTCTTACAAAAAGACTAGCTAAGGGTCAGCGTATCAATGAACAGAAGAACTATACTGACGTTCGTTCTAAGGAAGTGGGAAAATACTACTGCAAAGAGAAATTACTTTTAATATGACAAGGTAATAGAGATAGCAGCGAATGGAAAAGAGGGGCTTATCATTAATCAGCAATTTGAATCACGGAAATTTTTGTTTTTGGGCCAAAATCTGACGAAGGCAGCAAATATGAATTGTGGTTGGTGGTGTATACTCATAGGTTTTGTCCAGTCTGACAGCTTATGGCATGAAGAAACGAAATGATTGAGCTTATAGCACATAAACTCACCACTAACCACCGCTTAACCGCTAGAGATACTGTTGCGACTGCGCGTAAATGCTTAAGTAAGAGCAGTCTAGGAAACAATTCTGGTTTCTTTAGCTCACCTCTATGTTTTTTCTTCTATGTATTTCAAGTTCTTATTTTTTGTGTTTTTTATTTTCTATTTCATTGTATGAAATTCCCAAAAAAGACTGGTTAACTGGTTATGGTTAGTTTTTTTCTATTTTGGCCATTACTGTTGCTTTGGCTATTGTCATCATCATATCCATCACCACAAAATGTATATATGTGTGTGTTTTAATAAACTATAGGTTGGTTAGGTCGAACCAAGAACTCACTGTTGTTAACCCGAAAACACTAGCAACCAGCAAACAAACAAACTCTATAATAAAACCCAACTGTAAATATTACAAACATATTTTCATTTTGTTAAGTGAATTTCTTTGCTTTTACATTTCGTGTTTATTGCCACTTTTGTTTTTTTATTTATTCAAAATATGTTTGTTTCTCATTTTCTGTTTTTGGAAATTTCTGTTTAATCATACTCCTTCCCTTCTACCTACCATATGTGCAATTTACATTACATTTGGTAAAAGTCGAAAGTGGTAGGGCAAGAACTTTAATTCAGGTCTCTCAAAAATGTTTAATAAATGAATGAGTCACAGAGTAATATAAACAAACATAAAAAAATATATCATCACCTTTTCAATTTCTCTCACTGTAAGGCTATAACTTTTTCTGCAGACCTTAAGTGTAGGATATTTAGTCTGATAGAAAAACAGAACATTTATATAATCGGGTTTCGGTTTGGTGTGACCAGAATTCTTCACAACAAAAAAAGAACTACATCGATATATGTCACCGTATAGACATAGCTCTCCTTTATGCCATAAAACCACATTTTCCAGTCGAGATTTGCCAGAAATTTTGCAGACTATGTTTTATTTATACCCATACAAAGGTCACTCTAAATACATTTGGTTAAGACGGATCACTTTGACAAGGCCTCAATACTACGTCACTCCTACTTGATATGAGTGTTACTATTAGGAAAAGGACTGGAAATACTTTTAGATTCATTCATTAAGGCTACTCCCATAGGGGACCCATATACTTACAGCAAGGGATATTCTACAGAATCCTCCCTGCGCGGACTTGTGGGCACTATAGATTCATCCCTACATTTCAAGGAATTCACTGTTGTGGTATTTCTTAGCATAGAAAGGACTTTTAGCACCGTCACAACTAAAGGTGAACTCTAGCTTGATTAGCAAGTCTTCGGACCACAACTCTAACAAGGTTTGTAAACAGAGGGACCCCATAAGGAGGAGTACTGTGTTCACTAATTTGGAACCTAGCGCTGAATGAATTCCTGCTAGATCTAGAACGCTGTGGCTGCAAGGTCGTGGCGGACGACATGGCAGTCGAAGTAACTGGCAAATAAGAAAACGTCCTCAGAGATATCTTACAGGTATTAATTTGTCCAATACTGTTGTACGGCATTTTGGTGTGGCGGACGGCAACTGATAAACTCTCCATCACCAAACAACTACCAAAGGCTCAGAGCACTACGCATAAGCGGAGCTTTAAGAACTACAGCGATTGAGGCTCTACATGCCCTACTCCATATACTGCCGATAAATATTGTAGCGAGAGAAGTTACAACCAGAGCCTATCAATTGGAGATACAAGAACTACGGACACATGAGGATATCTAAGTGTAATGCCATGGTAACCGATAAAAACTATATCACTATCATACCAGCCAGAGATGATAGGATGGCAGAATACCAGGTAATAGAAACCTTCTTCACCTCTATACGGATGGTTCGAAGTTTGAGGGTTGACTTCGGAGTACACTGTAAAGAATTTAGTCTGGGTAAAGCCGACATTCTAGGTCATGTCTTGGTCAAAATATATCATCGCCCTAGAGAGGAAAATACAGTCTAAGTTAGTGTCAGATCCGGGGGGGAAACCAACTGATCGGCTAACACGACAGTAGGTTCGGTATTGACTCCAATGACTTCTGCAGAACATGTGGAGATGAGGAAGAAGTAAAGAGCATTGAGCACTTGCAATGTTACTGTCCCGCTTTGCTACTGTCGACTTCTCGTCGGCCTTTCTAGGTTGTTTAACAGATCTTTCCGGTACCGATATTCGTACTATCGATAACTTTGTATAGCAAACAGGTTGGTTTCGGTTAGGGGCATTTCTGCCCGTGGACATAAACTGGTAAAAAACGGAAGCCACCCTAACCTAAACCTAAACTGTACGAGAAACAGTTGATGCTGACAAACGTGTTCTTGTGGCCTTGTCCGAAGGCCGAAAGACCCTTCGATGTTGGAAATATGCCTTTCACACAGGGACAGTGGTTTAGTAACAGTAGTTAAAAAATAGAATAGAAAAAAAATAGAAAAAATTGAAATAGAAAAATAAAATTTTTTCTTTTTTATTTTTTTTAAGACCGTAAAAAATAGAAAAAACATTGGAAAAAATATGTTATTCTTTTTTTTAATAGCCAGCACCACAACGAAGCAAACAGTGCCTTGAAAACTCGAAGAATTCAACCAAAAAATGTTCAGGGTTTTTCTAGCGCTTTAATCCTATAGAAAAATGGAATCCTATTAAATTTTGGATGTAGAAACTGCAGTATGTGAAGTCTTCATTAGAAAATGACATTAAACATCAGCTACATCTATGAGGCGAATGTAGTACTCGCCGACACCAACTCATTGATGTAGCGCAAGTGACAATCGAGCTACAAACAAAACTTACGACAAAAAACTATTCCGGGTGTTTCTGTAATTGCCTCGAGAAAAGCTTTAATATTCCGCCTCGTATTTGGAATTTTTTTTGGTGACCCGGTCCAATTTACATATATCATTTGCTATGGTCCAACAGTGTAAAACATCGAAGGTGTGACTTCAAGTATATTAGACGGAAATCAGTTTCGTGTCAGTTGAACAATGTCCGTGCATCCGACCGTCGCACTATGGGCGGAAATGGGAAATTGTTGCCAAATTCTGTAAATGCTAGGATTTTGATGAAATTTGGAATGAAGCAAACAAGGTTTAAATCGCGTATTTTTTTTATGTTTAAAATTTTAATAATTTTTCAATTTTATCGTTAATTCTGATCGGTCATGAGTAAAATAATAATCATTCCGAAGAAAATCAATGCATAATTTAGCAAGTCAACTCACTTTAATTTGAAAATACGATATAGCGTCCAAAGTTCACCAAAGGCGCAGGTGAAATTTCTACAGAATATTACAGAAAATCTCAACGAAGACTAAAAAAATTTTAGTGACGTCTCGTGAAGTTTTCTCGTTATAAGAAACGTAATGTAAAGAATTAAATTTTTCTGCCTACAAAAGGACTGTATATTCATTCAAATTTTAACAACGAAAACAAATAAAAATATCAAGCGTCTATCTATATATAAGCATGCCTTAAGTTGATATTTTTTTTGGTCCAATTTGTTTTTCATTTCTATTTTCTCAACAGTTAAAATTTCAGCAAACTGTACTATAAATGCAGATACAAATATATGCCTAACTTTAGGCAGTCATTTGATCATCTAAATATTAAGATATTTTCTTTAGATTTTGGATATTGAATATGTGCTCAACAGATTGGCATAACCATTTTTTCAATATTACATGGGCCATAAAATTTGAATTTTGGGCACAATTTTCGATTTCCGCCCATAGTGCGTCCTCTGTTTGCCTGGTGCCCGAGATAACTCTCGATAGGAGTAACCGATTGACTTCAAATTTGGTACAGAGTATTATTTTGTTCTATATCAGACTAATGGTGATTTCGTTTGCGCAAAAAATGTAAAAAATTTTCTACATTTTACACTCAAACCGCATTTTTAGGTTCGTTTGTAAAAATGGTGCATCTATATGAACTGGCTTTGATTTCGTTTGTAAAATGATTACACTCCGCAAATGTGAAAATATCGCATGTTCCACACTCAGCCCAGTCCACGGTGTGGAGTGTTTCACCGTCATAAAGCAGACTTCAGAACCAAACCTAAATGAAAGCGTACCTTGTTAATGCACTACCAAGTGGTTGCGCCATTATGTAGGTATGGGTTTTACTCACCGCACGATTGTTCGCATGCAAAATGCGAAATTTGGTATGGGAAATAAAATATCAACTGCCAAATTTCTGTCTTAAAATTTGTATTTTAGAACAACAATAACTCAAAAATCGTTATATGGGCTCTTTATCAAAAAACGGACCGATATGGCCCATTGTCACATGGTTAACATTTGCATTTTTATTACAAGAATATATGGAAACGTGGCTAAAACAGCTCAGAAAGTGATTCTATGCCGATCGGTCTAATAAACTAAGGGTCAATATATCCAATCTATATCTTTTAACAATAAATATTGGTCGATATAAGAAAATGTCTAATTTCGCTAACTTAAGCACTGTTCGTTATAAATGTACTGGACTGTAAACATTTCATAAGAGTAGATAATAATTCTGTATCAGTACTAACCGATTAGCTACATGTATTATTATGAGTAAGCGAGTAGTTTGATTTAGCGTAATATTGATCTAATGCATAAACATAATTTTATTAAAGCCCTTAAATCAATACACAATACCTGTGTATTGTGTACTATTTGTTCATCATTATTTTTAATAAGTAAAAATATGCCTCCATTCCATTTAATAAAAAGAAAAACAATTGAACGCCTTTCTTAAATGCACTTTAAAGAGATAAGACAAGTGGAGAGGCTACCAACGAACCGACAACCAACTTTGTTGTAATACACACATTACAAAAATCAATACATTTTGTGTGGTGTAGTATGTATCATCGTCATTTTTGAAATACATAGTATTGCTCGATGTTACACATATTTTCATGTCCCCCCGACATATGTATTATATACTCGTACTACGACGACGGCGAGTACACATATGTTGATTGAATAGCCACAAAGCTATTCAGACATTCATTCGCTGCGTTTGTTCTGTTCGTCGTTTTTGGTGGAGGTATTAAATCAACTCGAGCAATGACAACACCATCACCAGACACTGTCGGAGACTAAGTAACAAAAAATAAAACAAATATTGCAATAAATATAATTTTTCACACTCGAGAGAGCACATATTCATCATAGTTTTTGAAATGGTTGTTGGTAACTATTAGGTTAGGTTGAAGAGAGAAGACGTTTCAACGTCTCATGTCCATGGACATGCACTTAAGCCAGTGATGGCTTGGCACGCGGAGGATCTGCAATGAACATCTCTATGGCGGATGCATCAATAAGACCTCCCATGTGCGAAGTTTTCGTCAAAATCGACAACTATTACAGAAATCAGGACACCCTGAATTGGAGAGGTTTACTCGGGTGCAGAATATCTCGTTCTTGGTGGCCACCCAGGTCACGCACCAGGGCAGAAACGCTCCTAAATATGGGGGGAAAAGGGCATTAGACTGATGATAGGTGTTCTGACGAGTCACTGATCATCAGAGACATCAGATAATGACGTTAAAGTGGCAACACAATATCACAGACTACTGCCGTATGTGCAAAGATAAAGAGATGATTCAAGCGATTGTCAACCTTTTATGCAAATGTCTTGCATTCGCTGCAGGAAACCGGCACTATTTTGAAGTGTTCACAATTGGTTCCATTAATTCTATCGCAAATTTTGATAGAAGCCTTATACAAATTTTCATTTTATCGGTTAGGTTAGGTTGAAGAGAGGAGACGTTTAAACGTCTCATGTCCATGGACATACACTTAAGCCAGTGGTTCGGCCTGTTGTGCGCTCCTTATTTATGAACTTATTATACCTCACGAGTTACGTGTCGGTACTAGACACGAATTTTCTCATTATCTTCCAGTCATATGGTGATTTCGATTCTGAAAAAAATGTTGCCCCGTCGACTCCCCTTTTTGGGTGGAGCATATGCAGTCCCTCGAAATAAACTTAGCTTCTATTTCAGAATTCCAAAATATGGTATAAAACTCCAGATTTCGGGAAAAGGGCTACGGAAATGTTGCACTTTTTTGCAGAAAAGAAATCGCCAATATTCTCTGAGATCTTGCATGTGTGAAAGCCGGACAGTGACACAGAAAATGTTCCATCGTTTCGATGTTTTCCCTACATGCCCTGCATTCGTCGTTTCCTGCTAGTCCTATGCGATGAAGATGTGCTTGTAAGCTTGAGTGTCCCGTTAGAACACTCATCATCTTACTAATATCGATCTTGTTTAGTTTCAGAAGACATTGTTTTCTTTTCATTTGGGTCACTCCACAGTATCTTTGCAGTTGCTCCTACGGTTGCGCTATTCCACACAGTTTTGTGAGCCATCACTGCAAGTGCTTCAACTCATTTTCCGTGGCCTCGAAAGGTTTCCAATTTACTCGAAGTTCTCTGCCCTTTGAAGCCAAGCTGTTTGCCCGTTCATTTCCCATAAATCCGTTGTGTACTGGTACCCAGCAAATACGCAATTGACCATGGGCTGAATAATCATTTAACGTTCTTTTACAGTCCAACACAGTTCTGGATTTGACCCTTTCCGATGTTATTGCTTTAATCGCCATTTGGTTCATCAATAAAAAGTCCCAGACCCGTCCTTCCTCCTCGCTTGGACCCATCCGTGTAGCAGCTGGTTCCCACTGGCACATGGGCCAAAGTTCCATTTTCCCAGGAGTGTCTGTCTGGCACAAACGTATCACAGGTAGCTGTAAGCCGCACTTCAGGAATGCGGTCGGAGATTTCTGGCGTTTGAATGTGACCAACAAGAGATTCTAAAATCTTCTGATGGTACGACTTGTGGTCTCGATTTATCCATTTACCCATCACTTGTAGACGCCTTGCTTACTTTATACGGATGTATATTTGTTGGATGTGCAGTATAGTCTCCAACGCTTTTGTTGGTGTAGTTCCAAATGCCCCGCTTATGCCTGGACATCACATACGTTGAGTTTTTTGCAAAGGTATTACGTTGGACTTCTTGCCCATTGATGTCCACCACGCTACACAGGCGTAGGTTATTATTGGTCTGATCACGCTCATGTAAAGCCAGCAAGTCACATTTGGACGTAGTCCCCATTTTAAACCTATAGCTCTTCTGCACAACGACCAACATATGTGGGCCTTTGTAACTCTTTCTTCAAGATGATCTTTCCAGTACAGTTTCTGATCCAAGATTACTCCCAAGTATTTTACCTTTTAAGTTATAGCAATTGTATTATTCAGGAATCGAAGCCGGGTGAAACGTGGGATCTTCGTTTTCCTTGTAAATAGACATATTTCTGTTTTGTCTGGGTTAACATTTAATCCCCTTGGTTGTGCCCAGTTATCGGTTAACATTAACCCTCGATTCGCAAAATTTTAAACTGCATATTATTTTTAAAAATTTGGCAATTGTTTAAAAAATACAGAATTCTCTATGAAGCATTTTAATTTTGTTTTTTGTAAAATGCGTTTGAAAAGTACACATTTTTTGAAAAAAAAAAAATAAAAAACACTTTTTGTACTGAAAGAGACTTTTTCGTGGACTGAAAAATATAAAAATATAAAATTTTCAAAATATGTGAAGAATTTTATATTTTCGAACGCCACAACAGCGCAGCCATTAGTCTTAGATAAAGGCAGTTAATAGACTTTGTCGCCTGTGAAAGGAATAATCTTCAAAGTTTTTTTTTATAACTATATTTTTCTGTTGCAAATAAACAAATGCATAAATTACCCATTGGAAACATTGCTTTAATGTTAAACATATTGTGGGTTTCCTAAGACCACTTCCATTGTTGGTCGGTTGAATGAAACACAAATTTTAAAGTGTTTGCCACATTTTTTATTTTTGATTTTCCTTTGAAATTCGAGTGTTTTGTTGTTTTAGTTTTCAAAACTATGTTGTATATATGGCGACGTCGTCTAGCTGCCGCTACCGCTGCAGTTGGTTATAAAATGTTGTAAACCAACACAGCTGTTTCCAGCGATCAGGTTGTTACAAAAAATGTTGAGCTTTTTAAATGTATTATTTTGCTACTTTTATTGTACGAGTATTGTACTTTTGTTTTAGCCAATTGACCTTAATGCCTGTTTTGGTGGTTGTTGTTGAAGTTAAACTATTTAGTAATTGTTTTTTTTGTTCAAGTAGTTGTTGTTTTTTGGATTGTGTTAATTGTAAAAGAGAAAATACATTGCTATTAATTTGTTTTACATTAATGAATGCACAAAGGTAGATAAAAAGCCCAAAGTATTTCATTATGTAGTTTCACTTTTTTTCAATATTATTTTGAAACAATAGTTGTTATTAACTTGCTTGAAATATCCTCTCATAAAGGTCCCTTCAACGGGCCTTCATAGTTTCATATCGTAATCAGAAACGAGAAAGGGCGTATCATCATATTTGAAAATTTTACAGCAGAAGCAAAAAACTAAATAAAATTAAATATGTTGTCGTTAGAAAAACGGAGTTTTCATGGTAATACCTAAACATACTGATACACAAACATCCCACAAACATGATTTACAACTTGTTTGTGAAAATTGCGTGAAATAAGAATTTATAACTATGAAAAAGGTATAATTTGTTGCCCTTTTGAATTTCGTTAGTAAATTCTCCATTTTTTATAGTAGGTCGCTAAAAACTTGTCTGGATGTGTATTTTGATGCAGTGTACTGAAATCCACCAAAAACTGAATTTAAAATTTTCTGGTTCGCCCTTTTTCGTTTGTGATGACGATATACCGATCGACATGTGTAGATCCTTGGCTTACGGTACCACTTCCCAATGCATCACTATTTATGGATGGATTTAAAATGAAAATGTTAATAAATTGATCTTTGGGTCTTCTTCGGGCCACTCCCGTTGATGCTCTGCGTTTTGAGGGTAAATACTCCGATTTCCGTCTAATTATGCAGAAATTCTCTGTTAGTCTTGCATCTAAATCTATCGCATGGTCTTCATGATGATTTTTGGGCTCATATAAACTTGGAAATTTTCTCAGAATTTGTCATTTGCAACAGTGAAGATTTGTTAGAAAAGACTTCGTTCTGCCAGCCAGAAATTATTCTTTATACAGATGGTTCATTTGAAAGAGAATTTACATCGCTCTCCGTAGTCAATCAATTTCACTAGTTTACACTTTTTTTGCATTACATTTGCTGATTTAATATGGTGTAATAAACACAAAAAAGATATTTAAAAAAATGTTTCTGGTAATTTTTTTTTAATTATTCTTTTAAATTAAGATTTTCTTGTAACGTGCTTTTAGTATTTGGACCCATATTTAACCACCATTTAATAAAAGAAAATTATGAGGTCTACAGAAGTTTAGTAACTGTCGTTAAAACAGGGTTGTGGAGTCGGAGTGGGCGTTGTTTTTGCATCTTTCATCAAAATATACTTTCCAATACATACATTGCATATTTTTAAAATATTTTGCATAAATATTGCCAAATCCGAAGAACTGTATACCAAAAATTTAAAAAATGCCAGTTTTGTAATGAAATCATTATTTTGCGGTACATTCTAATAATCTCACTATTGAAATGACTTCGACTCCACAGCCGTGCTGTGAAACAATAAGAAAAAAATCGTTTTTGTTGGCACGAATAAATCGTTAAAAATAGAAAAAATTGCAAAAAAAAAAATTAATTTGTTCCAATTTTTGAAAGCTTGCATCCTTACGAAGAAAACAGGGAAATGAAACAATCTATGGATAAATGTAGAAAGTATAGCCCTTTTGGTAGAAGTAAGAGAATTTCAACAAAATACATTTTACATACCCCCACTATTGTGAACGAGGGTATATGTATATCAGTTGCTGCGAGTCAAAAGGATAACACATCGAAGGAGAGAACTAAGAGACCCCAATCCGTTTTGGGCCATTTGAAGTAATTTGATCCTGAGAAATATGGGCGAAGTTGCCAAGCCTCTTTTGGTACCTCATATACAAATGGACTACTTTTCACAAAAAGTTAACGGCTTATAACTTCGATTCCAGTCCATAGGTTAGGTTATAAGAGGATGACACTAGAGCTGGTCTAGTGTCCAAGACTGGGCCATGTTTGATCCATTGCTATTCCTCATGTTGTTGTTTTTTGGATCCTCTCTTCCGATTTCCTTTTATATTGTGGGTTATTTCCGCGGGATCTGTACTCAAGCAAGCCCCGGATGTTTCCTAATATTATGGGCGCCATTTTGAAGCCCTAATGAATGCCAAAATTTTTGCTGGGTCGTAGCCTCGAATTTCCGTTAATGTCTGGAAATAAAAAGAGCAGAGTATCTTTTTTCTTATTTTGCATAGGGCAGGGCACTGACAAAGGAAGTGATAACCATCTTCCAAATAGTCAGCATTCCCACACCATCTACATAAGTCATCATTTCTGATGCCGATTCTTACCATATGTTTTCCTAAGGAGTTATGCCCCGTTACTACACCAATTACGGCCCTTAGTTCATCCCTCTTCATCGTCAGTAGGCGTTCAGAATTTCGCGATTCCTTATCGTCCCAAAGTAGTTTCGTCTGTTCACAAGCTGCAGAGGTGTTCCACCGTCTGTGCCATTTCTCCCCGCTCTTTTCTTTGATCCTGGAAAAACAGTGAGACAAATGTGGTAAAACATGCGGATCATCGCCCCCTGTAAGTGTTGGAATTCAATTTAACTTGTAACATACATGAAATGAAAAACATAGTGTGCATTGAAAATATTGTATGTATGTATTCATGAAAGAAAAATATTATCAAAACATTTTTCACTTTTAAATCTTATATTCAATCTTTTCTGTTGCGCTCTAATAAATACACATCTTTTGTAAATTGTTCGCGTATTTATTGAACTCTGCCAATAGGTTATGGGCCCAGGACAAAATGGCTCACGATTTCAAAACGTCTTTCGAAAAATTAAATCGCAATAATTATTCAATCTGGAAGAAAAAGGCTGAATGCATTCTTATAAGAGATGATACGTGGTCTGTTATCAAAGACGATGTTCCACAGTCTCCAAACGAAAAATGGAAAAGGAAGGACGAGAGTGCAATGGCGTCGATTTATTTAATGATCGAAGATGATTTATTTGATCTAATAGAGAATGCGAAATCAGCAAAAGAGTCCTGGAATATGCTTAAGAATCATTTTGAGAGTCATTCATTTGGTGAATGTGTTTTCATTATGAAGAACATTTGTCAAATGCAACTAGAAGAAAATGGCGATATGGAAAATCACGTAAGCAAAATGCAACAGGAAATAAAGAAACTTTCTTATATGGGTGAAAAGCTTAGTGAGAGTTGGGAAGTCGCCATGATGCTTAGAAGTTTGCCAGATTCATATGATGCTTTGGTTACTACTCTTGAAGCAAGGAGTGATAAGGTCCCTTCATTGTCTGTTGTAAAAGAAAAATTATTTGAAGAAGCCAAAAGAAGAGCGCAAAAGCAAGCCATTGTGAATTCTGGATCTTCAGTAATGAATGTGAAGAGTATACATGAGAAAAAGGTAAATAATTCACCAAAGATTGTATGTTTTCACTGTGGAAAAGTTGGTCATTTCCGAAGAGATTGTCGGCAGTATAAAGAATATATCAAAAGAAATACCTCAAACTTTGTGTTTGATGAGAATTGTACTGACGAGAGCACTTGTTTTTGGTTGGGTGCTACTAAGAATTCAACAGATTGGTTTATAGATTCGGGTGCAACGAGTCACATATGCAATCGAAGGCAGTTCTTTCAATACTTGAATGATAATTACAAAAACACAATAACTGTTGCGAATGGATATGAGCTGAAGTCTTGTGGAAAAGGTGACGGAGTTCTTAGAATTGTTAAACCCAGTGGTAATGTGGAAAAAGTACAAATAAAAGATGTATTATATGTGCCAAATATTGCAAGCAACCTCCTGTCGGTAAGGAAATTGACCGAAAAAGGATTTACAGTGATATTCCAAGGTAATATATGCAAGATATACCACAAAGATAATATTTTTGCAGAGGCAATATTAGTGGATGGTCTATATAAACTCAAGATTCACAAAATTAAAAATCATAAGGCGCATAGATGTTTTGGCCATCGTGCCCAATGTCACGAAGTGTGTCAAAAGTGTGTTAAAGGAGGTATATGGTGGAATTCCAAATAGCTGCAGCTGTAATGATGCCTGTGATATTTGTGTTAAAGGTAAAATGACGAGGGGACCCTTTCCACAAGTTTCGAATAGCCAATCAAGCGAAATATTAGATCTTATACATAGTGATGTATGTGGTCCTATGGATACTATTACTCCTGGTGGGAAACGTTTCTTTGTTACATTTATCGATGACTATAGCAAATATACGGTTATATACTTGCTGAGCCATAAGTCTGAAGTTTCCTCGAAATTGAAAGAATACTGTAACATGGTGAAGACAAAATTCAATAAGTATCCCAAAATATTAAGATCAGATAATGGAGGAGAGTATATAAGTGCGGACATCAAATCGTTTTTGAAAGATCGTGGTATACAGCAGCAATTTACTGTTCCCTACACTCCAGAGCAAAATGGCACAGCTGAAAGACGTAATAGATATTTAATTGAAATGATCCGTTGTATGTTAATAGATGCGAAGTTTTTAAGTTAAAAACTGATGCTGTGGGGGCTGTTAAGAAATATAAAGCCCGGCTTGTTGCACAAGGTTTCAGTCAACAATTTGGAGTTGATTATGATGAAATTTTTGCTCCAGTTGTGAGACAATCCACCTTCAGAATGTTTTTAACACTAGCTGGCCAAAAGCAAATGACAGTAAAGCAGTATGATGTAAAAACCGCATTCCTTTATGGAGAACTTAAAGAAGAGGTTTATATGAAGCAACCGAACGGATTTGAGATTCCAAATGGTAAATTTTGCAAACTCAAAAAGAGTATATATGGTCTTAAGCAGTCTGCCCGTTGTTGGAATTACAAGCTGATGAACGTATTTTTAAATGCTGGTTTTAAAAAGGGTACGACTGACAGTTGCATCTTGAGAGCAAATAAAAATGGTGAGTGGATTTTTATTTTAATATATGTGGACGACATACTTGTTGCAACGAAATCACCACCAAATCAAGAGTATGTTGCAGATCTATTAAGGAATAATTTCGAGATATCAGATCTTGGCGAAGTAAATTTTTATTTGGGAATACAAATTGAGAAGGGGATTGATGGTTATTTTGGTCTCTCTCAAGAAAAGTATATTTCGCAAATTATAAAAGAAGCTGGTCTCGAAAATGCAACTGTTTCGAGAATTCCAATGGACATTGGTTATATAAAAGAAGAGGTTGATAGCGAATTATTGCCAAACAACCATAAGTATCGTCAATTAATTGGAAGTTTGCTTTTCCTAGCTATAAATACGAGACCAGATATTGGTACACCTGTATCCATACTAAGTCGGAAAGTAAGCAGTCCTACATGTCGCGATTGGAATGAGTTGAAAAGACTCATTCGATATTTGAACGGCTCAAAGTCGATGAAATTATATTTGAAGTGTGAAAATAAAAACGGATTATACGGGTTTGCAGACGCTGATTGGGCTCAAAATAGAAGCGATAGAAAATCGAATAGTGGATTTATTTTCAAATATAATGGATCTCCCATATCATGGTGTTGTCGAAAACAAGAGTGTGTATCGTTGTCGTCAACAGAGGCCGAGTACATTTCTTTATATGAAGCCGCTCAAGAAGCCATGTGGTTAAGAAGACTAATGAATGATTTTGAAATACCTCAAGCGAAACCAACTACCATATTTGAAGACAATCAAAGTTGTTTGAAATTGGTTCAGTCCGAAAAATTTAGCCGGCGAAGCAAGCACATCGCAACAAAATATTATTTTATCAAAGATTTGAAGGAGAAAAACGAAATTAGTCTAGAATATTGCCCGACACACATAATGGAAGCTGATATATTTACCAAACCTCTACAAGCAAATAAAATGCGACAATTCCAGAAATTACTTTGCTTAGGAACGAATTAAATTGAGAAGGGGTGTTGGAATTCAATTTAACTTGTAACATACATGAAATGAAAAACATAGTGTGCATTGAAAATATTGTATGTATGTATTCATGAAAGAAAAATATTATCAAAACATTTTTCACTTTTAAATCTTATATTCATTCTTTTCTGTTGTGCTCTAATAAATACACATCTTTTGTAAATTGTTCGCGTATTTATTGAACTCTGCCAATAGTAAGGCGTGCTCCATTCTTAGCTAAATCATCAGCTTCTTCGTTACCCGGGATATCTTTGTGGCCTGGCACCCAGTACAGAGTAATTTTATGCTGTTCAATTCTCTACGACAGCGGCTGACTACCTTTGACCTTATATCCGGCCCCCTTAACGTCTTTATTGCTGCTTGGCTATCATTGAAAAAACGGATATCGCTGTTGAATATCGCTCTCATTGATATAACTTCCGCAGCTTTTAAGATTGCATATATTTCCGCTTGAAATATACTACATTCATCCTTTAGTTTGTAGGATTCGCGAATGTTTAGCTCCTTGCAGAAAATGCCACTGCCTGTGCCGTCAATCATTTTTGATCCGTCGGTATAGAAGTTTAATTTCCCATAAACTATATTTTGCTCATTCCAGTCTACAATGGAGGGAATAATCGTAGTAAAATCCTCTTCTATAAAGGTCTCACACAGTGAGTAATCTGTGTGTGGAAGGTCAGCTCCATCTTCAAGTATCTTTGTGTGTCGGACATGTGCCCTGCCGATCTGGTTTAGTTCATTTAGCCTTACTAAAATCATTTCTGCGGTTTCTTGTATAAAAATATCCAGGGGGAGAATGTTCATGATAATTTCAAGAGCTGTTGTTGCAGTCGTTCTCATAGCTCCCGTGAGATGAAGCAGTGACATCTTACTTAATTTCATTGTGTGAGTTTGATACTTTGTTATCGGCCACCAGACATAACAGGAATTTTCCTGAGGTCAAGATAACTATGTCATCCGCGTACGCTACTACTTTCACTCCAAAGTTCGTTAGAGTTCGTACAATTTCGTCTACTACCAATAGCCATAATAAAGGGGATATCACTCCACCTTGTGTTAAGCCTCTTTTTGCTAACGCTTATCTTGTGTGACCACTCATTTCAGACGATATGTTTCTATGGGTTAGGACGGCAGAAAGCCAATCGGTTAAATATGATTTTACTCTCGCACGGTTTAGTGCTGGTGTTACCGCTTCAATTTTTGTGTTATTAAAGGCTCCTTCAATATCAAGGAAGGTAGCCAGCGTACACTCGTCAAAAGACAAGGCTCTTTCTAAATAGTACACAACAGAATGGAGTGCTGAATATAGAGATTTTCCTTTCATATATGCTTGTTGGCACTTTGATATGTCATCCAGATTAAGATTACTTCTGATATTCTCGTCTATAATTTTTCTAGAGTTTTCATTAAGAATGATGATAAGCTGATCGGCCGGAAGTCATTCCAGTCCATACAAATACGTTAAATATGAAAAAGGTTTTTTTTTTTAAATTACAATTAATTAATTATACATTTATCCATACATTTTTTATCCCCTCACCTTAGAGAGGAGGGTATATATAATTTGCTACGAGCCAAAAGTGTAACACATCGAACATCGGGTCATTTTAAGTCGAATGAGCAATGTCCTTCCTTCTGTCTGTCTGTCTGCTGGCTGGTGCGCACGATAACTCTCCAAAGGAGTAACCGATTGACTTCAAAGTTGGTATGTGGTAATATTTTTTTCTATCACCGGCTAAATGCGAAGATGGGCCATATTGGTCCACTCCTCCTAGTACCTCCCCCACAAAGGGTTAACATTTAGTGAAATATTTATTATTTGATAACTTCTATACTACTTATTTGAATCCTCTGAAATTCTACACCTAGTATTAGTTTATTAGTCACTATTACCTCGAGAAAAATGGGCGAAGTTGCCACGCCCCTTTTGGTACCTCCCCCACAAATGGGCAATTTTGAACCAAAAGTTAATAGCTTATAACGTCATTACCAGTACATATAAAGACTCCCACACAAATGGACCTTTTTGTACCAAAAGTTAACAGCTTTTAACTGTAATACCAGTGCATACAAATACTTGAAATTTCCTACGTTATAGTACCTAGAACCTAGAGAAAAGTGACCGTTATCGGCACGCCCGTTTTGGTACCCCCACACAAATGGACCATTTTACACCAAAAGTTAACAGCTTATAATTTTAATACCAGTACATACTTAAAGATATTAAATGCAATTTAAATTGATAATTTAATTAAAACCAAAAAAATTAAATTTACTAATTTTTTTGGGACTCAAGGTGAGGGGATTCATAAGTCGGTTTACCCGACTGAACTTTCTTACTTGTTCAAATATGCATTGTATTCTTCTTTAGGATGATAGATTTAAAAAAATGGTATTATACTTAAAAAACTTTACCATAAACAATTTTGTTGTTTTGTTTTTATAAATTAGTATTATGCTCAATATATGTACACAAAAAACTTTGTCTCGAAAAAAATTTTTGTTGCCCAGTATTGTCAGTAAATGTCTGTAAATCACGTTTACCGAACTGTAAAGGAATTTTCACGACAGGAATTGTCTTCCTCGTCACCAAAGCTGTTCTTCAAAATCGTATAAGTATTTTTGATTGTATGCTTTCAATAAATTCTCTGTATTCCTTCCCATTTAGGTATTGCGGGTAACGAATTTGCTGACAGGATCGCTAAGTAGACTTTGGGACTGTCCGTAGTCTTCCTGATTACTATTTTCCACGTGTGGGCTAATCGCGGTATCCGTTAACGAAATCGTTTTCGAGTCGAAAAAGTTATCGCAACAACGACTTCTTTGGATCGCGGGAATCGTTCGACAATTTTGATTTTTTGTTATCATTTTGTGTGGAATGGCTACGTCAAATAGTGAAGAAGAAAAAGAAAAATAATATAAACAAGTTGTGAAAGGCGAAACAAAAAACTTAAAGAAATTAGAATAAATATAATATATATAGTGAAGTTTATTTTAAACATTAAATAGATCCAATGTTATTTTGTATTCCTCATCTTCGGATTCAGAGGAGGAATACAAAGCACAGTTTATTCGAATAGAAATAGGGGACAAAAGTAATCTTTCGTCATTGTCTGAAGTCGTAAATACTTCCAAATAATTTAATTTTATTTGTTAAAAAACGACCGAAGAGAACATACTCCCTATTAGAAGTTGCATTTGTATATACGCCCCTGTTCTGTATTCAGAGAGCGGATTGAATCAGAAATTATAATTCATATATATAAAATCCTTTGTACGTTTGTTAGTAACGCATGATCTCCGAAACCATAAAAGCGAATGGACTGAAAATGTAACAATATATTCAGTTTGGGGTCATTCGTGTTTTAGAATTATTTTCACCGCGATAAATTGCGGAGTGGTCAAGTTATTAGCAAAATTCTCATTTCCTGACCGATTTGTATGTATGATTCTAACAGGTAGATGGCGCTGTAGTGGACATATGGTCAATATACATTTTTTTATGATTTTTTCCAGAAACTCGGGATTATGCATTTTTGAATGAAAAATCAATGAATAATAAAATTATACATCCCGAATAGGACGGGCAGGATAACGTCTGCTGGGGTAAGCTAGTAATTCATAAAATTGTCCATAATTTTTGTTTGAGGGCCATTGAAGATTGTCTGTAAACGCAGATTGTCTTTATGTTTCCATTCGAAGATATTTGATGTATTCGATACATATTTGGGTCCAAAGAAACAAATTTAGAAACTTGAATCCGAGCGAAAAATTACGATTCAAGCCACATTCGGAATACAGAACAGAGGCGATAATTTTTAAGTAGGCCAATGCTAGGTCATAAAATCAGCTTCCATTAGTGTTTATTTCCCATTAATTCTGCTAACATTAGTTAATAAAACATTATATTTTATATCAAAATGGCACAGAAAACTTACAATAGGCTTTTTTCTAAAAAAAACTAGTTTTCGATCACAATTTTGTTGACGAGAAATTTCTTGCAAATTTGTTCTCGACAACGGTTGCTGTGATCCAAAACATAAACATTACGATCGAAACTTGTCGATAACGGATTCCGTGAATAGGCCCCTGATTTATTTGGTGTCGAGTTAACCAGGCAATTTCTAGACCTAGTTAAAAACCCGACTTCCGTAGATCTAACTGCATATTCTTGGCCCGCGTAAGAGTCTGTAAAACTGTATTCAACATTCGTCATTACTACGAAGGTACGGTTCCTCACAGGTGCAGCTTTTGTGCGTTATTCTATCTGTTTCGCTTATTCTTGGGGAAAGCTCTTATTCTAATATAGATATGTCTATTAACAAGATTCTTGATTGCTTCTCGATACGGTCCGCATTAGAAATCCATCTGTGTGATGTTTGAACGAAAATCTGTACTAGAACTTTCCTTTAATTTCGCGTTTGCTATTGTTTCTTTAAAAAATTAAAAGCGAAGTACCGATTTCTGTTTCATTTCATAGTATGGCGATCTCTTATTGATCATTTATTATCCTGAATTATTTTTATTGTACTTTTCCCGTTATTTTTTTATTGTCGAGCGACATGGTCTTACTTACCCGGCGCCTCTTTTTATATTTTGTGAATTAATTTTGTAAATAAATAAAGATTTATACACATGTTTCATCTCAGGTGCTCTAATCAACGGTTATTTTAACGTGGGACTTCAAATAACATTCTGGCTAAATGTAGAAAATGCAAATTGACTGATTTTAGAATTTTAATTCATTTCTAATTTTGTTGTTTCCATTTAACATTGCAGATTTGTAATATCAATCGGAAAGGATAATATCACACTACACAATACCGCCGCAACATAAATACACTTGTTCCGTCGTTGCCGCCAGCGTCTCAACAATAAAACTCTTCATAGCAGAAGAAAGTCACATTTTATTAACAAACAACAAAAAGTTGTTACAAAATATAATAAAACCCAACATAGGACGCCAAAATAAAAGAGACGGAAGGAAGGAAGGTAGGTAAGTATCGGACATTTTGTTAAATTAGAAATATTTGTTTTAATGAAATCTATGTTTTTTTTCTCTAGAAACACCTTCTGAGAGAAGCTCTGCTGCTCAGCTCATCAACAGCGCCGCTTGCGCGCAGCAGCACATCATCCGAAACATAACTACACACACTCTACCCACACCCACACACAAACACACACAACACAATGGAGTTGCGTGTTGGTAATAAGTATCGTCTTGGACGCAAAATTGGCTCCGGATCCTTTGGTGATATCTATTTGGGCACAACAATTAACACAGGCGAAGAAGTTGCCATTAAATTAGAATGTATACGCACTAAACATCCCCAGCTACACATTGAATCAAAATTCTACAAAATAATGCGAGGCGGCATTGGAATACCGCGCATCATCTGGTGTGGCAGTGAGGGTGATTACAATGTTATGGTTATGGAGTTGTTGGGGCCCTCGTTGGAAGATCTATTCAATTTTTGCAATCGTCGCTTTACACTGAAGACCGTTCTACTGCTGGCCGATCAAATGATATCGCGCATAGATTTCATACACTCGCGTGATTTTATACATCGAGACATTAAACCGGACAATTTCCTAATGGGCTTGGGAAAGAAGGGCAATTTGGTGTATATAATTGATTTTGGTTTGGCGAAAAAGTTCCGAGATTCGAGATCGATGAAACATATACCGTATCGGGAAAACAAGAATCTAACGGGCACAGCACGCTACGCCTCCATCAACACACATTTAGGTATCGAGCAGTCAAGGCGTGACGACTTGGAGTCGTTGGGCTATGTGCTGATGTATTTCAATTTGGGCGCACTGCCCTGGCAAGGACTGAAAGCGGCCAACAAACGACAGAAATACGAGCGTATTTCCGAAAAGAAACTGTCAACCACAATAGTTTCCCTGTGTAAAGGCTTCCCTAGCGAGTTTATCAACTATTTGAACTACTGCCGGCAATTGCATTTTGAACAGCGCCCCGACTACTGTTATCTGCGCAAACTGTTTCGCAATCTGTTTCATCGCCTGGGCTTCACATACGATTATGTGTTCGATTGGAATCTGCTGAAATTCGGTGGCCCCCGTAATCCTCAGGCATTGCAACAGGCCCAAGATGGCAATGGCCAACAGGCCGCGCAAGATGGTAACGGCCCACAGCCACAACAGCAGCAAAGCACACAGCAACAGCATCAGCACAATCAAAACCAAATCAGCAGTGCTGTGGCCACCGTCGGAGGCACGGCCTCACAGCAATTGATGAGCAGCGGCGGCGGCGGTGCAGGCGGCCAGACATTAGTAAGCAGTAGTGGTGGCATAATGGGTGCAGGCTCCCAAATGCTGGTAGGCGGCGGCGGTGGTGGTGGCAATGGTGGACTCACCATGGATGATTCGATGGCTGCCACAAATTCATCGCGACCTCCCTACGATACACCTGAACGTCGTCCCTCGATTCGCATGCGCCCTGGCGGTGTTGTACAACCGGGTGGCGTAGTTGCCGACATAAGAAATGCAAAATAATATCTTATCTTTTAGATTTCTATCAATCTATCAACAACTATTAAACGTTTATCTATCTTTCAATACTTGCGAGCGAGCGTGCGCCTCTCTAAATTTAGACACATGGCGGTGGCCAATAGCACCAACTAACAACAACAATAGCAGCAGCAACAATAAGAAAGCGCCACACCAACAGCAATGCCACACCACACATTGTGCGAAACTAGTGAATTAGTGTGAGCGTCTGACAGTCAATGTGTCTGTCTGCTTGACTGTCTGTCTGTCTGTCTAACTATCTGTGAGCAAGTGTGTATGTCACCACTACTCCTCCCTAGCCCCACTGCTCCCTGTCCTTACCCCTTCGCCTACCCTCAACACCCAAAACCCCCGCCCCACACACACACCCATCTAGTTTGTAGAAACTTGTATATTTTTAGATGTTTTTATTAATTTTTTCATTATTAACAGAACACATTTATAAGTTTTTTTCCTTTTTTCTTGGAATTAAAGAAGAGAGAAGAAGAAGAAAAAAGAAAATCATTTCACATTAACTTGTTCATAATCTATTCTACTCTACTCTTAACTTTCATCCAATGTCGCAGAATTAGTTTTGTGTTAAATTATCTGAAAAGAAAATACAATTAATTAGTTATCTCTTTTGTTATATATAATATCGAAAAGCTGAAGAAGAAGAAGGAGATGAGAAGCAAAGGAAGTTGAAATAATTAATAATCCCCCAAAAATCATAGATTGCACCCCCGAGGAAAGCAACGAGACAAATTGCTTGTTTTGTGCCTTTGACGCCAACTCCACTTGTTTGATTTAAACAACATTGAAAGGAGTGAGAAATTCCAAAGCAAGTATAGAGTTTGGTTACTTTTCTCAGCAGCTATAAGTATATATTTTTAACGATAACGATTGTTCGTATTCCTTACCCCACCCCCTTCCCCTACCCCTCCCGCCCATTACTTCGAAAGTAAATTAAATGTAAATTAATGCTTTAATTTGAAATGAACAGAAATAAAACTAAGTAATAATAATACCTATCCCACATTAATTATATGATTATTGTAATTTTATACAAATAAATGAAGTTTATCCTTAAAAAAGAAAACAAAAACACAACTTAAACCGCCACTCTCTCTTTCTCTCTCTCTCTCTCCCAATCTCTGAAACTGTATTTATGATATGAAAAAAATCTCTTAAATATCAATGAAACGATCTTCATTTGTTATCGCTATGAAAAGGAAATAAAGGAGTATTTCTCAAATATTCATAACTAGAAATTATTGTTGCACGAATTTAATGAAAAAACAACCAAACAACAATTTGCTCCTAAGCTCCTGAAAAGTACCCAGCAAGATTGCCTTTATACATATAGTACTATAAAAAGAGAGGAGGAGAGGAAGTCAAGATTCCATTTAAACAAGACATTACAACTATGTATAAACGATAATGATAAACAACAGAGTTATTTAGAAGAAAACAAAAACTATTCACTCTCCTTTGCTCTTTTCCTTATCTTTTGGAACTAAAAATCATCGTTGATCATTCATTTTTATTACAATAGTATCTATCAGCCATCTTTTTTGATTTGTGCATTTTATTAGAGGATATTTGAGGTGTTTATGATAATAACCTTTATCGTTTCCCCCCACCCCCCAAAAAAAAGAAGAAACAAACTATAACTAAATATATATAAGTATATATCTACATACAAACTGAAATCATGTGGAAAAATATGGAAAAACTGCAAAATTCTACTAGTTTATAGCGACGACGACGATGCAAGAAGATGAAAGAAAAATCAAAATAATAACTAAAAACTAAATTTAAATAAAAATGCAAAAAGTTTTTTTTGTCTTAGATATAAAGCAGAGCCAAAATAATTTCTACAATCCGACAAAAGAAAACACCTCTAATCGAAAAAACAAATAAAAAATAGTCCGTATAATTTCTCTCCACTCCTCTAAAAAATTTGATTTATTTGTTTTTATTAAAGAGCCAAAAAGGAAATAATTCCAACATCTCCTAATTTTGTGTAAAAAATGCTTCCTGTTTATAATTCTTAATTTCTGTGAGCATTTATTCTTGAAAGTTGTGAAGTAAGAAAATACAATAATTTTATGTATTTCGGCTATTCGATTTAGCAATCTTCAGTGAATCAATAAAAATATTAGTTGAATCAATTAACGCATCAATTGAATCAATTAAAATATTAGTTGAATCAATTAACAAATTAATTGTATTAAATAAAATATTAATTGTTTCAATTAAAACATTAATGGAAACAATTAAAACTTCAATTGAATCAATTAAAATATTAATTGCATTCCTTAATTAACTTATGAATCAATAAATAAATTATTAAATCGATTAAAATTAAATGAATCAAATAAAACATTTTCAGTAAAAATAATTGAATCAATTTAATCATTGGTTGAATCGTTTAAAATATTAATTGAATCGTTTAAAATATTAATTGAATATACCAAATATTAAGTGAATCAATTAAAAAATTGTTTGAATCAATTAAAAAATTAATTGAATCAATTAAAATATTAATTGCATTCATTAATTAACTTATGAATCAATTGATAAATTATTTTTTAATTTTTATTTAATTGAATTAAATAAAACATTTACAGTAAACATAATTGAATCAATTTAAACATTAGCTGAATCAATTAAAATATTAATTGCATAAACTAAATATTAATTGAATTTACTTTAATGTTAATTGAATTGACAATTAATTGAATCAAATAAAAAATTAATAAATGCATTATTTTCCTTTATTTAATTAAAATAACAATTGATTCAATTCATTTGTTTGAGCAAACTATTGTAGTTCAATTGAAGTAAATAATTAATTAATAGCATGATGCATTCTTATTAAAATATTAATTGATTCAATTTATTTTTTATTAGGTTTCATTTATTTTTTTAATTGATTTATTTAATTTCTTGAGTAACTCAATTTCCAAAATTTGTAATTGTAACTGAATTTTTTGCATGGTACTTTTTCAGCGTAACAAAAAGTGGTTGGCGACGACAACTGGAATAAAAGATTAATAAATACTTTAAATTTTTTAATCTTTTAATCACAGTTCTGAAAGCCTATTTATCCCTTATTATCATCCAGATCTACTAATGCTCATATGAATGCAGTTCAGTCCTCAAAAGAACATAACCAAAATTTTTTTATATTTTTCGTTTTTAATTTTTCTCTCAAAAAATCTGAATTCATTTTATTATTATTTTCTCATGAGCTATTATCTTGATCTAAATGGTATAAATTTTATTCAAATCTCGAAAACCTCACTATTCCAGAGATTGATATGTAGATTTATAACATCAATTTCTTATCTACAAAAAAAAGAAACACTAACAAAAGTTACAAAATTTCAACACCATTTTTGAGATATCGTCGCTTTTAAATAATACTCCGATTGGACATTTTCTCCTTAAAAATAAGTCAAAACAGAAATTGTTTTCTCAGATTGTTCTCAAAAATTGAGTTCACACTTTGATACATATTTGTTATTCACGATGATAAGCAAAGACTCTGTAAAAATGAGCAAATCAATATCTGGAAAGGCAGTGAATATTTCCGAAAATTAATATTAACATATCTCAAAAACTTTAAAAAGGTAAAGTGAAATTCCGATGACTGAATCGGATTCAGTGATACGAATTCTCTTTGAAGTTAAGAGAAATTCTATTGACAGTTTTGGGTTCAATGATACGAATTCTCTTGGAATGTGTCCTATTATTACCAGCATAACATCCACATACTTTACCCTTTTGAAGATTTACGAGAAACTTGTCCTGGAATTTTATTAAAAAACCTTTTTTTATTCCTTAGATTATTTCTTGACTGCAATTATGCACCCGATGTTCTTTAGTCAGAATCTAACAACATAACTACAGACCCATAAGAATGTTATCTCGGACAATTCCTATAAGGGCTATATGTTATTGTTGTAGTCGGATCAGTTTAAAATTTTATATATTGACGGCATTGGATAAAAAATGGCTTCAGCACATTGAATTATTTTTGTATCGGAAAAATAATTCAAAAAAAATGATCTTTGGATATCCATAAAATGTGTAAAAATTCCTAAAGAAATGTGTAGTGCATTAGGTCAGGCTATACAATAAATGTTAGCAATTTTTTCTATATTTTTTATGATCAAATAAAGATGAAAAATATTAATTTTTTTCGAAATTTATATAAATTGTTAACTGCAAAATTGGATATATTCTGAAGTTGTCGTCTAATTGGAAGGATATATTCTGAAGTTGTAGTCTAATTGGAAATATGTGAAAACATAATTTCTAGAAAATGCATATAGTTAACATTTTAATAGTAATTAAATCTCATTGGAGTTATAGTTTATGAGAAAATGCAAAAATGTTAAAATTCACTTTCTTTTTTATTTTGAAATATATAAAAAAAATCATACAAAAATTTTTACGTCGATTTTTCTGCATTAGAAAAATTGCATTAATAGCTCTGGATAAAAACTTTTTGCAATATATGTTGAATTGAAATTGAAAATTGTTCTCCTTATATAAAGATTGTGATTGAGGTTGAGCTGGGCTAATTAGGGAAAAGCTGTAGCTAACATTACCGACTGCTAATAAAAAAACAATAGCTGCGCTGATTGCTGAACAGGTTTGAGATCATAGCGTGTAGCAATAACCCAGCTAAAGAAAAATAATATTTAGCTAGTTAAAATCAAATTTTAAACCCCTATTGAACCGTAATTTTCTCTTCAGAAAAATTCAAATTATATAAATTTTTTTCGGGATTCAGTTCTCAACAATTGGTTCAAGGGGATACTTAGGACCTGCTATACCTACTATAAAAATTGTTTTAGTATTCCAGGGTGATCAACTTTCGAATAAATTTAATTCGAAATTAGACTGCAATTTTCCCATTTCGCAAGTGGATAATTAGAAGCTACTCTTTTCTCATCTCTACTGAGAATACTACACGAATTGAATTGGATTTATTGGTTATAATTTGGTCATTTTGTATTTATTTCGAAATTCCCCAAAACTGTTTGGTTGACAGCCTTGGGATTGAAAGTGAAGCGAAAAATTTATTAAATATTGCATTTATATATTTCCTTTAACAATGAACCTTTCTTCCTTCTCATCTGGCTCTAAAAATGTTTTCCAACGTTTATTTCTTTTTTAGTTTTGTGCTTTTTTTACTTTCGTCTCTTAGAATATTCGAAAAAACAAAATCGTCTCTAACAAAACATAATAAAAGAACAAAACAAAAACTATATATATATATGCAATATTTGCAATGAAACAAAGTGAAGAAAAAAACTGTAGAAATGCAACAACTCACAAATTTACTATAAAACAAGAGGAAAGTAAACAAAAAAAAAACAACCACAACAAATATAAATAAAAACAAAGAAGATGACAAACTGAAATGAAGAGAAAAACTTACAAAATATAAAAAATAAATCTTAGCTTAAGTCAACCAACAAGTATCTTATAGTTAGCGTAAACAAAAGTAAAAATAAAAAAGATAAAGAAAAACAAATAAAATATTCAAAATATAAAAACTAATTTCTTTATATATATATACATATATATATATATATAAACAAAAAGCTTATATACTAAATAAATCCACAAAAAAAGAGGAAAAATATTAAAGAAAACATATATTTCATTGTAGACTTGAACAAAAATGAAAAATGAAACAAAAATATGGAATAATAATTAAAAGAAATAAAATAAACATTTTTTAAATATGTTTTAAAACAAAACCTCCTTTCCCTTGTCTCCTCTTAACCTTAACCAACGCCCCCTCACCACAACCAACTATTTGTGTTTTGCTGCATATTGCTTTTAAGTTGATCATACTTTGTACATTATTTTATACATACACTTACATACATACATATACATATAATATATATAGGAATGAACTCATTATTTTTTAAGTTTCTCTTTAAATGTTTTACTACCCAATAGATTTCTAAAGAAAACCCAATTCAAAACTAATAAAAAAGAATAGTTTTATTGCTAAGAAAAATAAACTACAACAAAAACCTAAAAGTAGTTATAATTAAAAAATAATACGAAATGCGAAGAAAATCTTTAAACGTATAATCCTAATATTTAAGTTATAAAAAATTGATCATTGTAATATTTCCCCAACGAAATTATGCTATTTTGCTTTTTGTTTTCTCGGCTAAAACTCGTAACACATTGTTTACATTTACACAATGTGATCAACGTTTTAGTACATATACATAATTATTAGTTCAACCCTTTGTTGCCTCTTGTCACACCACACCACCACAACCATACCCTACCCAACCCCTTATTTTAAGATAAGCTATATTGATCATCGTTTTTACAATATAATTGGCATTTCGTTTCGATCACATTCATTTACATTAGATACTCCATCACTCACTCACTCATCTTTAAACTCTAGAAACAGTCTTTAATGTTAAAATTTCTTTTATTTCTTTCTATTCGTTTAAATTTCTTTATAAAATAGAACTGTTTTTTCTACTTTTTTGGCTTCTTTTTGCTTGATTGTTATAACATTAGTTTATTTTTCCAATGAATTTGTCAAACATTATCATTTCAAATTTTTCGTTACGATTTTTTTTGGCAATTAATTTATATTTTTTGATAAGTAATTTAATACAAAGCAAAACGATTTACTCCTTAATGCTAATTTTAAACTCTACTCTTTTTATAGTTGTTTAGTTTTCTTTATGACAAATATGGAATATTTAAAATTAAAGAATATATGAACAAATAAAATCAAGAAAAAACTAAATATAATAACTATTTGAAAGAAGAGAACCCACTTATTATAATAGTAATAAAAGAAAAACAAAAATAACTGAAACAAACAAACGACAACAAACAAACACTGTAAAATATTAATATTAAATTTAATTTAATTATAATATAACTAATAAAAACTTTAATATATAAATATACAATTCTATATATATTAAAAAAGAAAACAAAACATTTTATTATTTTTTTTAGTTATACGCATTACAAATTTAATTTCACTAATATGTTCTTATAATTTGGATTTATGGAATTTGATCATTTGGGATAGAGAAGCTACGTTTGTATTAGAAGAAGATTCAGTTTCCAAATTCTTTTGAGACTCTTTGAAACACTTTTTATATAGCAATCTCAAATATCTATTTTATCTTCCTATTATCTAATATCAAAATTGCAGCGGAGGAAACTTTTTATAAAAAATCGTTTTTTTTCAAAAACTGTGTTCATGTACTACAAACTAATGCAGTGAAAAATTAAATAAAAAACTGCGTTTATATATAGCTTCCAACACAGTATGTAGAGGGAGTTCTTGAAACGATTGTGGGCTAGACCTTATCCTTAGAATGTTGAATATTGAGGGTCTGGCCATTGAAAGTTGAGTGTCTGGCCTTTGAATGTATACTGAAAATGCAGTTAGTTGATTTTTTTTATTCGAGTTGACGATGTCATACACACCATCACACAAAGGAAATAAAATTCACAATGATTTCAACAATAATGGACCGCCATGATGAATAGCAAAACCTTTCTAAAGGGTTTTCCAACAAGAGATGTTATTTTGGTATTCAAAGAAAAAATTTAATTTTTGAGATAAATGATCGGATGTTTATTTCATTTATTTGGCTGATGTTGTTAATAATAAAAAACAACATCAGCCAAATGGCCACCACGACCACGCATGACATTTTCCATAACCAAATCGCAAAGTGGCTGCTCCTATGTCCTCGATAGCCTCACGAATTCTATCTTTGAGGTCTTGAATCGACGCCGGGCTGTTGGCGTAGACCTTATACGATAGCGCAATCCATTCACCGTAACTGTTGATCCAACCTCATTTTCGAAAAAGTAAGGTCCAATGACCCCGCCGGACCATAAACCGCACCAAACAGTCACACGTTGAGGATGGAGAGGCTTCACAACAATAACTCTTGGGTTTTCCGAGCCCCAGATGCGACAATTTTGCTTGTTGACGTAGCCACCGAGGTGGAAATAGGCCTCATCAGTCAAGATGATTTTTCGATGATTTTAGATTTTTCGAATTTTAATAATTTCAATGCGTTGTTGTATCGTGTTTCGTTCCCTTTTTAGTAATGGCGTAGTTTCTACTTGTCAAATGTCAAAGAATAAAAGCTTCAAAAGTGACAGCTACCGAAATACCGGGTGATTCAAAATAACACCTCTTGTTGGAAAACCCTGTATATTATATATAACCCACTGGGTCGTAGGGAATTTATAGAACCGTAAGACTATTTAATAATTATACTACTAAATTTTTTCGCTATGATATTTCAAATATTTTATTGGCAATTTTTACAAGAATTTAAATTTTTGAAAAATTAATGAAGGGACTTTTATGATCTTTCAAAAAAAGTATGAATGTTGTTTTTCAATGCGTTGACCGATTTAATGGAAATTTGTACCATTTTAAATATGGTCCTGCAAGAGTTGAAATGGGTGCCATTTGATGTTTATAATTGCCATAGTTGTTTTAAAAAATATCCGTTGAATCTTTGAAGTCCTTTAAAAGGAATTCGAATCGCAAAATAAAGAACTGTAAAATCAACGTATGTAATTTAAATATTTTAACATTCGGAAATTCCGAAAATGAGGATTAATTAAACGGTGAACAAAGAAATTATATTATGACAAAATTTAACTTACGGGTCTGAAAATTAGAAGCGACTTATAATCACTTTTGTAGTTCGAAATCACCCAAACATAAGTCGGACAATCTTTTTTGGGAGGCTATGAATAATAAACCGGGCGATTTCGAACTCCAACATTGATTTGAAGTCGCCGTTGATTTTAAAATCACCGTGATATCAAATCACCTTGCTACAGAACATATCCGTTAATTATTTTTATTTGATTCCTAACGAAGAAAATATGATATATTTAAATATGATAATTGTATATGAAAATAACTAAAATACATCTTCTATAGGGTTTTTATTTCATGTTCGAGTTCGTTTTCATTCAAGATAATAATGCTAAGATGTAAAGAGTAGCAACTCTGAAGTAACATATGTATATATGGGTTCTATATCAAAATAGAAACCGATTTGCGGCCATTTCTATAGCAGTAATCGAAGCATAATCTACAAACAGACCGACGGTCATAGCAAAGCCGACTCTGAAAGTGATTCCAAGACAATGTCTGGTTTACATATTGTGGACCAGTACACAAAGCATATATCGGTATCCTATACAACAGTGTGATCTAATATTGAACAAAAATTGAAGAAATAACAATTTTTGGAAGTTGTGGTAGATGCTTCTGCATACATAACTTTTTGAATCCATAGATTTTGTTGCGTGCTTGCTTTTATTCGGTCTGCAAATCTTTGTGATTCTAACTAGGATACTCTCCCGGCTTCAAGACCATTTATTTTTTCACATAGGCCTTATTTTTTTCGTTATGATACTATTAAATTTTGTGGATTAAGTAAAAAGAGGATGACACTAGAGCTTGTCTAGTGTCTAAAACTGGGCCATGTTTGGTTCATTGTTGTTCCTCAAGTTTCACGATTTCGTTCTATTGCCATGGAGGCCTCTGATGTCGTGGATTCCATTATGATGCCTTAATATTGTAGTCCCGAATTTCTGCCATAGTCTGAAAAGGGAAAGAGCCGAGTATCTTGTTTCTGCTTTTGCTTACGGCTGGATACTGACGAAGGAAGTGATAACTGTCTTCCGCATTCCTAGTCCCGAATTTCTGCCATAGTCTGAAAAGGGAAAGAGCCGAGTGTCTTGTTTCTGCTTTTGCTTACGACTGGATACTGACGAAGGAAGTGATAACTGTCTTCCGCATTCCTAATGCGGATTCTTACCATGTGCTTTCCTGTAATGACACCAATGCTCGGAATTTTATCACAAAATAGTCTTGTGTGTTCATAGCCTGCCGAGGTGTTCCATCGTCTATGTCTTTTCTCCCTACTTTTTCTTTTGATTCTAGAAAAATAGTGAAACAACGGTGATGAAACATGCGGATCAGCGACGACCCGCATGTTTCCATGTTAGCGTGATCCATTCTTAGCTGAAACATCTGCTTCTTCGTTACCCGGAATATCTTTTTCAACTTTGCATGGGAGCTATGTCAAAACATGCTCCTATGACGATCGTTGTTCGTGTGAAGGGTTTTGCATATACATAAGTAATGTTACCAATTTTAAGTACGAACGGTTCGAATTACTTGTCTCTATGGCGTTAAGTAAAATCGGAGAAATGCTATATATGGGACCAATATCTAAACATCGACCGATATTGCCCATCTTCAATCCCAAGTTACCTGCAACTATCAGTGAGCGTGATTACAACAGACGGACATTGCTAAATTGTCTTAGAATTTTACGAGATTAATAATATATACTCATATACTTTGTGGGGTCTATGATCAATATTTCGAAGTGTTAAAAACTGAGTTGCAAAATTAATGGTAGAGGGTATAATTAATTTAATTTAAAAGTAGTATAACTTATTCATTTAAATTATAAAATTCAACAGTTTTTTTTTCTCTCCAGAAAAATTGAGTTTTTTAATATAGCCGCCTTTCGATATACTGTTTCAAAAGAACTGTTATGACATTTTTATTTACATATGCGAAATTTTTCATTCAACACATGCACAATCTTTTTTGTATATCTTGTGCATAACTTCTGCATATATGGTATAATTTCGAATTTATAATACAATATACCTATTTCTAAAATATGAACTTGTTCGCTGTCTAGTTATGACGTAGATATTCCAAAATAAAATAAAAATAATTTTATAAGGCTTTGTAGTTCTAAATTTTTACTTAATGTTCCTAAAACTACTATATTTATACCCTCTACCATAAGATGGGGGTGTAATAATTTTTCACTTCTTTTATATCGAAATATCCGAGTCCGATAAGGTATACCCGTATATCATCATCCCACTATGTCAAACGTTAACGTTCGCATGACTTCTAAGCGAAAAACAGATGGTTTGCAACCAATTAACAGGCATCAGGCAGTATGGTTTCATACGCTTTATCTTCTCTATCAGCTGTTTTTCACATAGAAGTCATGCGAACGTTAACGTTTGACATCGTGGGTCAGGCGTTAAGTTATTGATAGGTAAGGTAATTGTTCATGGCTTCAAAATGCACATACTGACAAATTTTTAGCGCCCTATTAACAAAAAATAACGAAATTCAAAAGGGCGTAACAACAATTTATTTCTTTATTCGTGCACACAGAAAAATTAAAACAAGTTGTTGGGTACTATATAACCAACAAAGTTGAAATTAAAAGCAAATTTTTTTTGTTAAATCGTACCCAACAACCTTGAGCTCTTGATTCAAGTTGTTTCAAGTACAAAAAGTTGTTGAAATTACGATTTCGTTCTTTAATAACAATTAAAGTTGTTGAAGATTTCGCTCTTAATATAAGAATTCAACTGCTGCGACAAATACTTTTTGTTACAATTTATTAAATGCTAAAAGTACGTGTTTTATTTTTCTGTGTGTAGCTTTTTTTTATTTATTCGATCTACAATACAAAGTAAATGTATATTCCAATTTTACGATCCAGGAAAAATAAGGATGACAATTTTGTAGCGACAGACCAGAGCCTCTGGTGGGAATCGAACCCACAACCCTCAAACTCATATGCGAGCATGCTACCAACTCTCCTACTGGGGCGCTCATTCATAGCTTTATTCATCCTGAAAACTCAATTTTCTAATGCTTCTCCTCTAAAACTTTCAAAAATTATGATTGGCCATTTTTAGTTTCTGATGACTATATATTTTTCGTAAGTTCTAAGACGATTTATTTTCTTCAGTCTAAGACGATTTAGCCATGTCCATGTCTGTGTGGCTATATTTTAAATTGATCAGATGACAATATTAAAAGTTCGCTTTATTTGGATTAAAAAAAAAAATAATTGAAATAATTTAAAAGAACTTCTGTATGCTATAAAAAGTCAAAAAACATTTCCCAATTTTCGATATAAATTTAGTTGAACTTCCGATAACAAAAATTCATCGAAATGAATACTACTCAGTTAAAAAGAGTAACGGTGAATTATTAGTGAGTGATGTATCAATCAAAAATAGAGACAAATATCGTTGGTTACTGCACAAACTGCCCAGCTCCATTATCGAAAATTAAAACTAGGTACCGAGAAAAAAGTTCCTAATTTTAAGGATTTATATGATTATCTAAATTTTTATTTTATTTTTTTCCTCGCTAATTTATAGAAGATATCATTCTCTAAAAATCCTCCAGATTTTTACAGGAAATTGTAATCTATAAAAATGGGTGAATAAATCAACTTTCGAGAAATATGTATAAATTTGAATTTCGATAAAAAATGTATCGGATTGGAAATGCTCAGTTTATCAAGTTCTGTCCGATATATGTAAAATACAGATATAAAATGTTGAATAATCAATCAAATAAAAAATATTATCAATGTAAATCTTTTGATGTTTTTTTCTTTCATATTCTTTTTCCTTGCGTGTTTTTTTAAATTTAAATTCTAAAACTGTTTGCTAATTAAATTATGGAACTCTTATATTTTATTGCTGTTTTACTTTTTCATTAAAATAATTATATGTATTTAGTTAATTCAAGTTACTTCTCATAATGTAAATATTAAAATCATTTTTTTATTTAACACTATAAAATACGTATGTAAGAAAAAAAGTAACTATAATTGTAAAAAATATATATAAACAAAAAAACAAAACAAATTTTAAATGACATTATTCATATTTGATAACCGTGATAAAACAAACATAGCATAAAGAAAGAAAAACGATTTAAACACACACACACACATCCAATAAAAACAAACACACATAATTTTGTCTGCAAGATATCCTCCAACAAAAAAAAATGTCCTGGTTGAACCGGTTTTCGTTTTCAAACCTTATCCAAAAAAAAAACAAATCTCGCCAAACAAACTCTACATTTTTGTCGACATATAAGTCATTTAAAAAAGTAAGCGCCTTTAGATATTAATAAATTAATAATGATGATTTATTTTGATTTTTAATTATTTACATAAGTCCTTGAACATAAGAGAAAACAGAACAGTGTGAACAAATTGCAAAATATTTAGATGTATAATTATAATTAAATACAAAAAATATTTTCTAATTTAAGGCTTATATTGCGTGTAAATTATTATACAAAAAACTGCAAGAGAAAAAAAAACAATATTTAATTAATTTCTATGTATCACAAAAACCACCTCCACCACCCAAACAAGAGACCTTAACAAGATGAGAGATTCGCATAATGACGATATTGCATGAAAAATCACATCGTGTTAAGGTACTCGAAATCCGCAGTGATGGAATGTTTGCAAAAAGTCTTAAAAACTGATGAAAAAATGTTTGGCATCCTTTTTATTTAAGGTCGCGCAACTATATCGATATTTTTTAATTCAATAAATTTAATAATGAAATGAACAACCTATGTATATTTCTCACTTGTGTGAGGCGTTTTAATCAACGTGTTTTTTTTTTCGAGAAAAACAAGTCGATTTCCCTCTTATCCAAACATTTTAATGAACTTTTTTACCACAAGGAATACCAAAAAAAAGTGACAAAGGCATGGCAACTCTGCATAATGCCAAAGGTGCTTACACTGAACATACGCATCAGATGTTACTAAATCGGATGTCAACTAACAATACAAAGAAAAAATAAGTTCATATTCACACTTGCAATTTTCCCCCACAGAATTACAGTGTTTGTTGGCGAGGGACGCAGCCGGTTATCGGTTACCCCCTTACCGACTGCGTCCCTCTCCCACAAAAATTGCAAGTATGTGAATATGGACTAACGGCAGTGTGGTGCAAAGTATAGTTATTTTCCAAGTTTTAATATTAAATATACTGATTTGTTCCTGTTCCTAAACAATAAATTGTCAAATACGGCTTTAAAACATCGTTTAAATATCAAAACTGAACAAAGTATGTCGTCGGTGTGAGCGTTGAGCTACATACGTATGAATAGGTTGGGTTAGGCAAACGTATCTTTACCGTAGCGTAACTTGACTGGTTTAAGCGGTCATATGGAAATCAGTGTATCATGCTGAAATGTGGATGGCACGTTTATTTGCATTTGTGCAAATTGATTAAAAATTGAGCTTATGATGCCAATAAAATCAGTAATAATGAAAGAAGATGCAATAAAAATGCAATTTTAAATAAGATATTAAACAAAATAAAATAATGTTGATGCGAATGTCTGACACATTTTTTAATTTTGGGTAATTGCTCGTGCAACGTTACGGTTACGGTAAACTTAAGCTACGGTTTCGTTTGCCCAGCCCAAGCAAAGCAAAATTGCAAAAACACGTTGATCTGCGCTGAATGAACGCCTTTTAAGAAAACCGATATTTTTGCCCCACCTTAATATACCAAAGGATGAGTGCAAGAGTTAACTATTTGCAGAGAATCGTGTGGATTTTTGTTTCCAAAATATCTGACTAAATTTACCAAGAACCATTATATTTAAAAAACAACTAAAATAAATGAAAAAGAGAACAAAAGAAAATCTAATTAAATGAGAAAAATAATTTTATTCGGTGATAACTAATAAAAACCCCAGTGCACAAGAAATTCACACATGACGTGGTGATGCGAAATATTATTGACTACTTAACAAACAAAAGAAAAAACAAAAAAAAAACATGCAAACCAACAAATAATAACGATCAACGGAAAGAAATAAATAATAAAATTAAAACAAAAAATAATTTTCAAAAATTCTATTTGTCTTTAATTACACTATGCAAAGGTAATTTTGATCTAGGGAGGACACAAGGATGGAACTCGGAGAAAAATTTTCAAATATTTGTATGGACATTTTATTAGTTGTACTATAACTTCGAAAGGAGACGTGAAGGTGCCGTGATCTGTCTACATTTTTGGATAGAGACTCTTGAAATAAGTGCAAAATTAGGGACATTTTGTAGATAAATCTCTTAGTTATCGAGTTTTTTCTTAAAAAAAATAAAAAAAGTATTGCATATCTTGCTTTAAAATTGCGTAAAATAAGTTCAATATGATTAAAATATTAGTTATCGAAAATGAAAATTGATAACAACCTTGGTTATCGAAATAGATTAACAAAAAAAACAAAAAAATCTGATAAACTTTTTTTGTCCAACGCAGTATACGCGGGTCAAATTAAACATGTTCTTCTCTGGGGTATGTCCAAAGACAGCTACGCGGACCAAAGTCTCTTTGGGATTGAAGTTATCATTAACTAAAAAGTTATTGATTTTTTTTAAATTGTTCTTTTAATTTTTCTATTTTGAGCCATTGGAAAGAAATAAAGATTTTTTCAACTTTAACGTCCGATAAATGGATAACTATGCGTAATCTCCCCACCTCCCTTCGGTCGGGGTTATAGATTTCCTCCCCTGGGATATGTACAAATACGGCTGCTACGCGGACCACGGTGAGTTCAGATTTACACTAGGCAAGTTTTTTCAGCAGCTTATCATCAAGTTCTCTTTTGAACTTGCACGACGAACTCAAAACTTTCAGGGAGAGTTTTCCCCCCTCCTCTCTCTCCTACGAAACGCCGATAATCTGCTGAACATTCAGCCAGTGTAAATCGGGACTGACTTTGGAAATGATTGTTAACTAAAAGGTTATCGAACTTTATTTGTTTTTTCCTTCTAATTATCGATGTTGAGTCCATTGGTGCTCTATGTATACAAAAAAGAGTCACTCACCTGGGCTAAAGGCGTCATAGATGCTTCTAAGGCCAATCAGCCGGCTGATTGTTAACGGCTAATAAAGTCAAAAGAATCAGATCACCTGATGAACCCCTGCCATCGAAAAAGGCAAGAGGCGCTAATGTCACCATCAATAGGATACTCACCAAGCCCTTCAATGAAGTGGCGAAGGAGAGTCTAGTGATGGCTGTTATAGACAGAAGTAGTGAGGATGGATCCATACTCAAGGACAAATGGAGCCATGTGCAATCTGCCATTATGGCTCATTACCTCGATGTCCGAAGAGAAATGCCGGGCAAACCACCAGCCTGCAACGATGCAGGATGGCATCAGGGGAGATTAAAGCTATTATATTTCGGTGATGCCAGATCAGAAGATCTGTATAAGGCTGCTCTGAGTCGAGCGGGTGAGGTGTGGCCGGGTGCCCAGTTGGATGTTGTGGAAAAAAACAACATCCCTAGTCATCCTAGAGCCATCACCTGGGTTACAGAAGAGCCCTCCAGCTCGCATGACATATTAGAGATAATAAAAGATTCCAATTAAGGTCTGCCGACCCATAATTGGAGAATTAGCAAGGTGGGTGAGGCGGATGGTAAAAAGCGAAATGTAAATTTGATCCTTAACGCTGAATCCACCTCCCATATACAAAGTGCAAGTGCAATCCTGCAATATGGTTTCGAGACTATAGTCTTGAAGGTATGCAAGCAGGATATATCTCCCACTGCGGAAGGAGAGTCGTCGACCGTGGTTGATACAAGGCTTTCTGGAAGTGCGGAGGTCCACACGACTATTATTTCTGGTTTCAGCCTCATTCTCTGAGGCTGAAAACAGTACTTCGGATACTGAGGGGTGGAGGGAAGTCTCCGGACTCTTTGACGCATCTGGCGGACGAAGAGTTCGATAACACCCTTGTCGGCGTGGATGTCAATCTGTCGATTACCAATGATGGTAAGAATTCTACAGATTAACCTCCACCACGCTAAAGCAGCCTCAGCGGGTATATTGCTGCGCCTGTCCACAGGTGCAGTAGACATCGTCCTAATCCAGGACCCCTGTAGTAGGAGGACGGGTATGCGGTATCAAAACACCAAACTTTTAACAGCTTGTGGCCAACTGTGAAGGCACTCCAAGAACCTGCATTATCCCCAGAAAAGATCTAAGTATCTTTCTCCTGGCTAATTTAAGTGGTAAAAACCAAGCAGTTGCTAGTCTGGAGATTGGTAATCGCATATACTGGGTGGTCTCATGTTACTTTCCTTATGAAGCTGCAATACCGACAGCTCTCTTCAGGGAAGTAGTAGAAGAAGCAACGTCTGACGAGCGTTGCTATCTGGGGTAGTACGGATATAAGCAATAAGGGTGATTCGCTTCTTGACTTTATTCTAACTACCAACCTAACTATTTGTATCATTGGCAATAAACCGACCTTTAAAATTAAAGACAGACAAGAAGTACTAGACGTAACGTTTGCTACTGACCGGGTGTCAGGCAAAATTATTGGGTGGAATGTACTGGACGACCACTCATTCTCAGATCACCATTATATAGAGTTCAAATTGAAATGTGAGGAAGACAAGGTTTAGGTTAGGGTGGCAGCCGTATTTTTTTACAAGCTCACATAGACCAGTTTAGGTCCCTAGTGTTACCACGGGATGAAATGCCTCTCATCGAAACCAACCTGTTTGACATATAAATTTATCGATAGTACGAATATCAGTACTGGAAAGATCTGTTAGGCTGCCTAAAAAGGCCGACCCCAGTATGTCCAGTCGTCGTTTACTCAAACCGGGACAGTCGCAAAGCAAGTGCTCAATGCTCTCCACTTCTTCCTCATCTCCACAGCTTCGGCAGAAGTCATTGGAGTCAATACCCAATCTTTTGGCGTGTTCGCCGATCAAGCAGTGTCCCGTCAGAACCTGTACTAACGTAGACAATCGTTTCCTCTCTAGTGCGAGGAGATATTTTGACCTTCTCAGGTTATACCTTGGCCAGATTTGTCTAGCTACCCTGCAGGTGCCGATTTCTGTCCATCTTTCGTTGGACCGCCTGATTGCCTCTTGCCTAAGCCAAAGCTTGCACGTGGATAGTGGCGCACCAATATATGCAAATTCTTCGAGAATTTGTAATGTCGTCCCTTTCCTAGCAAGTTCATCGGCTTTGCAGTTCCCCGGGATATCCCTATGCCCAGGCACCCATATGAGGTGTATATTAAACTGCTCAGCCATATCGTTAAGAGATCCGAGGGCTGTTTGTGAATTTAGGGATGTTGCCTCCAGAGAATTGATGGCAGCATGGCTGTCCGAGTAAATGACAACGCCAGTGTTGGTTACTATGTTGCGACTTAGCCACTTGGCGACTTCCCATATTGCCATTATTTCGGCTTGATAGACACTGCAGGTATCTGGTAGTCTGTGAGCTATATCCAGACTAAGTTCTTCACAGTGTACTCCGAAGCCAACCTTTTCATCAAGCTTCGAACCATCCGTGTAAAAGTGGAGATGGTTTCTATTACCTGGTATTCTGCCGACCCATTCATCTCTGGCGGGAATCATAGTGATGTAATTTCTCTCGAAGGTGTACACAGTTGGTATATAGTCCACTAGGTCGGTTACCATAGCACATACACTTTGATATCCTCATGTGACCATAGTTCTTGTACCTCCACATTGATAGGCAGTTTAATCTTATTGCCGCTTTGGTTGCAACTTCTCTCGCCACAATATTAATCGGCAGTATATGGAGTAGGGCTTGTAGAGACTCGGTCGCTGTAGTCCTTAAGGCTCCTCTTATGCTCAGGCAGACAATTCTCTGAACCTTTGTTAGTATGTTGGTGATGGTTAGTTTGTCAGTTGCCGTCCACCATACCACAATACCGTATAACAGTATTGGACGAACTACTGCTATATATATATTCAGTGGACGATTTTCATTTCATTTCATTTATTTCATACATACTTGTAATTCAAAGCCGTCTGGCCAATTAAACATAAATTACAATATGCATATAACTAAGCTTTTTAACCAAGGGTAAAAAACTACTCATTGGTAAATAATGTTATGTTGATTTGTTTAAATCTAATTAATAAATAATATAAATACAGATTGGGTATACAGAAAAGTGTTTAGGATAACTAAATAGCTACTCAGTTTGCGAAACAAACATAAGTAAAATCCTAATATAAGGAAAAATTTATAAAGTGTTCCATAAAATAGAAACATTATTTAAAGATTTTTTTACGTAGCTTTAATTAAGCGCAATTTTGCATAACAACAAATAAAAATGTTATTGAAAGTGGTGAAGTAGCCTATTGAAGAGTGTAGGGAGCGAAATGCTAAAATTTTTCATGTCATTGGGTAATGAATTGTAAAGTCGTGCTACTCTTACTAGAAACGATTCATTCATTAGGTGGACAACCCTAGGAATAAGCAATTGATTTCTCCTAGTTGAATGGCAAAACACCATCGATTGGCACAAAAAAAGAGGAGACTGACTTTTAATCAGTTTATAAAAAACAGAAGTAAGAGTAAATTTACAAATGCATCAAAATTACAGCCCAGCAATTTCGTTACATAGGGCGTCACATGAACACGCCGGTTCAGTCCATATACATACCGCGCCACCCTATTTACAGCCAGATGTACTAAATGCATGTTACCCTGTATAGTGCCAGAATACACTTCTAAACAGTATAGAACTGTGGGTAATAGCAAACCATGTGCCAGCCTCTCTTTAACAAAAAGAGGCAAAGACAAATCGGTACCATAAAGATTTTTTAGTGAAAAATTTATTCTAGAAATTAGCATATTAATATGCTGTCCAAAACTCAATTTATCATCTAGCTTGACACCCAAGCACTGTAACTCACGGACAAATTCAATATCTATACCATTGTATCTAACGTGGATGTTGTTATAGATGCTGGAGGAAAAAAGAGGGCTTTCGATTTTAATGGGTTTACATTAAGCTTGTTAAGCAACACCCACGCATGCAGAGTTTCCAAAACCAAGTCAATTTTAGATTGCAGAACTATTGAGCACCGACAGTCACGTTTAAAAAACAGCTGAATATCATCAGCAAAGGCGTATGGTACACACCAATCCTGTAACTGGGAGAAAAGGTCATTAATAAAGATTATGAAAAAAGTAGAGCTCCCAGTACTGACCCCTGCGGTACACCACTTTTAACAGGCAGAACACTACTACTCCTACCATCAATACAAACTAATTGGCGTCTACCAGTAAGATAAGAAGTCAACAGAACACACACACTACTCGAGAACCCATATAAGTTATACAATTTATGCAACAAAGTGGAGTAGTCCACTCTATCAAAGGCTTTCTCAACATCTAGTGACAAAAGAATTCCAAATCTACCACCACCGAAATTGGCTCGAATGGAGTCCGTTAAACCCAACAACAATGAAGAAGTGCTTCTTTTAGCTCTAAAACCACACTGAGCAGCATGAAGCATATTATTTTCCTCCAAATAAAATGACATTTGAGACTTTAAAATGTGCTCAACTACTTTTGAAAAAATAGGCAAAATCGAAATAGGACGGTAATCAGTTAAAGCCTGAGTAGAGTCTTTCTTTTTTACAGGTACTATTTTTGCTTCTTTCCAGCCAGAAGGAAATGACGACGTAAGCAAGATGGTGTTCACAAGTTTCAGAAAATGGCAAGACACAAGTGGGTATATAATTTTGAGAAATTTTAAGGTAAATCCATCCAAACCAGCAGCATTCGACTTCACGGCATGAAAAGCTTTATCCAACTCCCACAAATCTATGCAATGAAAGGAAAAATCCCCGTTATTGTTCCCCAGCGCTCTAAAATCACAAATATTACCAGGTTCTTCTAATTGGATTCCACGAAACGCAAATATTAAGATCTTCGACATTTAAATTACAGTCGTAAGACTTCGAATCAGAAAATCCATTGGATTTAATCAATCTCCACAAATCCTTACTACTCCTTTTAACTTCAAACAGGGATGCATGAGCTTGCTTTTTAGCTTGTCGAACAACAGATTTCGCCTTATTTCTAGCTCTGCAAAAAATACTCCAATTAGCTCTAGTTCTATTTTCCACATATGCTGTAAAGGCTAAGTTGCGAATGGAAATATAGTAGGAGATTCGAGGAGACTTATATCGTCCCGTTCACGTATCATTCTGCGGCTCAAAGGAAAAATGGAGAGTACTGAAGAAATGCAAGACTCAAAACTACTCCATTTTAGGAGAGAGTCCCCACCGCGGCCCTACAGCCTTTTTTCAGGAATATAAGGCGACGTTGGCCTTCCTTACACGTTCAATACGTTATGTCTAAATAACATTTTCCTATCTAGAATTATTCCTAAAAATTTTGCACTTTCAGAAAAGACTAGATCTGTTCCATTTATCCGAGATGGAGGGTCCACATGTGGGACATTATTCATCCTAGTAAAGAGAACCAATTCTGTCTTGTAGGGGTTAACGCCCAAACCGCTGCTTCTGGCCCATCTAGCCAACTTGTTCAGAGCCACCTGTAGGATGTCTCTGAGGACGTTTACGAATTTGCCACTCACTGCGATTGCCACGTCGTCCGTATATGCCACGACTTTGCAGCCACAACGTTCTAGATCTAGCAGGATTTCATTCACCGCTAGGTTCCAAATTAGTGGAGACAGTACTCCTCCTTGCGGGGTCCCTCTGTTTACAAACCTTGCTAGAGTTGTGGACCCTAGACATGCTGTTATGCGTCTTCTGGCGAGCAGACTTTGAATTAGTCTAATCAAACTAGTGTTAACTTTTAGATGTGAGAGTGCCGCAATTACCGCATCTGAGTGAATATTGTTAAAAGCCCCTTCTACGTCAAGAAATGCCACCATGGTGAATTCCTTGAAATGCAGGGACGATTCGATAGTGCTCACAAGTTCGTGCAGGGCTGATTCTGTAGACTTGCCCTTATTGTAAGCATGTTGGTTCCCCGACAGGAGTTTTGTATCCAGGTTTTCCCTAATGAAATGATCTAAAAGTCTTTCCAGACCTTTCAATAGGAAGGAGGATAGGCTAATTGGTCTGAAGTCTTTTGGCCTAGTGTGTGATATCTTTCCCGCTTTAGGTATGAATACCACTTTGGTATCCCTCCATCGATTCGGGACGAATGAAAGCCTGATACAGCCTACATAAATTTTCTCCAGCCAGGGGATAATGTACTTTAAAATGTTCTGCTGGAGTGATGCCATCTGGTCCAGGTGACTTGAAGGGCTCAAAGCTATTAATAGCCCAGCTTATTCTGGATCTCTCAGTCAAGAAGCTAGCGACGCTCGCAGTTCACTCGCACTCTTGTTGGTCCTGCTGATCCTCGGGTTCTGTTACAGAGTTCCCCGGGAAATGTGTGTCGAGCAGTACATTGAGTGACTGCTCGCTGTTTTTGGTCCAGTTATTTGCCTCATCCTGTAAATATCCCACTGTACAGGGTGAAGCAGATAATATCTTCCTCAGCTTAGCTGCGTCGGAGACCTTCAAGGGTCTTCTTCAGGCTTCTTCAAGGGATCTATTGAATGATATGGTGACACGATCGACCAGATTATCCAGACCGGCTTTGTCATTCGGTTCGTACAGAAGTTTAGAGTTGAGGACTTTCTTGAAATTCTTCTCATACAGGTGCCACTTTGTCTTCCTTACATTTCTGTGACGGCAGGTTTAGGCGCTTTTTCCGCGAGTTTGAACTCAATATAATGGCGATCTGAGAATGAGTGGTCGTCCAGTACATTCCACCCAATAATTTTGTCTGACAGACGGTCAGTAGCAAACGTTACGTCGAGTACTTCTTGTCTGTCTTTAATTGTAAAGGTCGGTTTATTACCTATGTTACAAATACTAAGGTTGGTAGTTAGAATAAAGTCAAGAAGCGAATCACCCCTATTGTTTATATCCGTACTACCCCAGATAGTATGATGAGCGTTCGTGTCTGCGCCAATAATCAGCTCGAGCTCGTCAGACGTTGCTTCTTATACTACTTCCCTGAATAGAGCAGTCGGTACTACAAATTCATAAGGCAAGTAGTTGGAGACCACCCAACATATGCGATTACCGATCTTCAGGCTAGCAGCTGTTTGGTCTTTACCACTTAAATTAGTCAGGAGGACGATGTCTACTGCGCCTGTGGACGACTCACCTTCTGCGGGAGCTATATCCTGCTTGTATATCTTCAAGACTATAGTCTCGAAGCCATATTGTAGGGTTGCAATCGCACTTTGTATATGGGATTCAGCGTTTAGGATAAGATTGACCTGCCGCTTTTTACCATCCGCCTCACCCACCTTGCAGATTCTCCAATTATGGGCCGGCAGACCAGGATTGGAATCTTTTATTATTTCTAAGATGTCAGCCGTGTTGGAGGGCTCTTCTGTATCCCAGGTGATGGCTCTAGGGTGACTAGGGATGTTTTTTTGTTTCGACAACATCCAACTGGGCACCCGGCCACACCTCACCCGCTCGACTCAGAGCAGCCTTATACAGGTCTACTGATCTGGCATCACCGAAATATAAGAGCTTTACTCTCCCCTGATGCAATCCTGCATCGTTGCAGATTGGTGGTTTGCCCGGCATTTCTCTCGGTAATGAGCCATAATGGCTGATTGTACATGACTCCATTTGTCCTTGAGGATGGATCCATCCTCACTACTTCTGTCTATAACAGCCATCACTAGACTCTCCTTCGCCACTTCATTGAAGGGCTTGGTGAGTGTCCTGTTGATGGTGACATTAGGGCCTCTTGCCTTTTTCGAAGGCAGGGGTTCATCAGGTGATCTGATTCGTTTTACTTTATTAGCCGTTAACACAGCTGAATTTGTGGCTCTTCCAGCCGACTCATTGGCCTTAGAAGCATCTATGACGCATTTAGCCCAGGTAAGTGACACTTTTTGTTTTTCGGTAAGAGCCGAAACCTCAACATTGATCATGAAGTTCAACGAAACATGGGGACTGGAATTGAATAAAATTGCCTTTGATTTAGTGGGGTTAAGAACTATATAGTTTTCATTGCACCAATTATTAATTTTAGCCAGTTCAGTATTAACATTATCCATCAAGCATAATTCCGAACCTTCTCTCCCATTAGCAACGAGCTGAAGATCATCTGCACATAAAAGTTATGTTGTCAAATATATCATTTATATATATTGAAAATAACAATAAATATTATTCAACAAGACGAAATCTACTGGAGCCTGTAATGATTGGGATGCATATACAGGGCAACTCAAGATCTATTAGAAGGAGCTTAGGAAGGCGCAAAGACGCTCTTGGTATTCTTCTGTGGCGAAATGGAAAAGGTCTCCGACGCCGCAAAGCTGGGGAAGGTACTATCCACTTCTCCTTGTACAGTGGGGTATTTGCAAGATGAGGCAAACAACTGGACAAATAAGTGTACTGCTCGACACACATTTCCCGGGTAACTTATCAACGGAGCCCGAGGATCAACAGGACCAACAAGAGTGCGAGTGGACTGCGAGCGTCGCTAGCCTGTTGCCTGAGAGATCTAGAATAAGCTGGGCTATAAACAGCCTTGAGCCCTTCAAGTCACCTGGACCAGACGGCATCACTCCAGCAGAAAATGTTAAAGTACGAAATAATGGCAATATGGGAAGTCGCCAAGTGGCAGAGTCGGAACATAGTAACCAACACTGGCGTTGTCATTTACTCGGACAGCCAGGCTGTCATCAATTCTCTGGAGGCCACATCCCTAAATACACAAATAGCTCTCGACTGCAGCAGATCTCCTAACGAGATGGCCGAGCAGTTTAATATACACCTCATATGGGTGCCTGGGCATAGGGATATCCCGGGGAACTGCAAAGCCGATGAACTTCCTAGGAAAGGGACGACTTTACAAATTCTCAAAGAATTTGCATATATTGGTGCGCCATTATCCACGTGCAAGCTTTGGCTTAGGCAAGAGGCATTCCAACGAAAGATGGACACAAATCGGCACCTGTATGGTAGCTAGACAAATCTGGCCAAGGTATGTTCGGAGACCTGGATAAATACTCTCTTGATCTGGCTGATCTGCACTCGGCCCTGATACGTACTCCCTTGATCTGGCTGGGCTGGACTCGGCATTGCGGAGACCTAGCTAAGTACCCCGGGTAATCATTATCAGCCCCACTCTCTATTCTGGTGAGACGTGTCTGATTTTTCTAGCTGGTAGACAAACCCTAGTGCCTTCGACTTACGCAGGTCTTTAGTCCCGCGTGTCCTTGCTAGCGCAATATACATTTCCAGAAATTAATTTGTTCATTTGATCCCCAATATATCGTTTTTATACCCTACACCGCAGTTGTTAACAGAACCTAAAAATAGACGAGACGGTGATCCATTATAACTGTCGACTGAGAATCACTTTCTGAGTAGGTTTTGCTAAGTCATATTCCTCTAATGAATGTACAGGTCGCAATTTTGCAGCAATCATTACCAAATTTGTCATGAACTTATTTTTTTTTTAAATAGGGGCGATAACTATTGAAATAGTACATTAATCCACGAACGTAGCCACATGTATTTGATGTACATATCAACAAAATTCAGGCTAAAAGAAGTTGGTAATCATCGACCTATAGCGCTCGCCGTTGACAATGATGGCCTGGTGAATGTCGTAATGTCGCACTTTTTTACATGTATTCTTATGGGAGAGGCGGCGTGTCGCCAGAATAGAATTTATTCTAATTCCTTGTCGACACGGGGTTGCCAGACATGCCATAAAAATCAGGCCAACATTTTTGTTCAACTCCATCATTTGTTGTCATTGTGAAAAAAATAATTTCGAACAAAATATGAAAAAGGTTAGTCCATATTCACACGTGCAATTTTTTCTGCAATTCTCTTTTGAAATTGCATTTGCGTTCAGACAATGTATTCTGTTTCGACAATTTTATTTTCACCGTTCATTAAAATTCATTAAATTTTATTAAAATGTATGTCGCACAAATTTACATATGTTGAACCGAGCACAAAACAACGAATATTAAATGAAAAGCAGTGTGGAAATGTCGAAAAACTTTACAGCGAAAGAAAACGCATTGCAAAAAAGTTGCGAGTACGGAAGATGAATCTGGACTAAACAACGATGTTTTGGAGATGAAAAATAATTTTAATTTAATTTTAAATCAATGTTATTGTTGTAATATGTATTCACGAAGTTGTTTCAAATTGTAAATTTTAGTGAACATATGTTTTGAAAATCGGTATGTATTTATTTATATGTAAACAGACGGCTACACAATTTATGATTTCTAATTCGTATTTATTTCCTTTGGTATAAGGCCCCCCTAATGCATGGGATATCATTGAACAAAATAAATGCATACATGAAACACCCTGTAACAGTTCTAACCAGGCAACTGTCAAATTCAATAATACTACTACTATGACATATACACGTTTGATGGATTTTTGGTAATAATTTTTTGGTAGACGGGAGATTTCTTCTGCTGAGCTCCAAAGGTTTGTTGTAAAATATTCTTTAATATATAACTAAATTGTGACAATTTCACACTGATTTTGGAAACTTCTGCGGTGGAACATATAATTGCAGTGACAAAATAATTCGGGCAGAAAAATGGGAGCAGCACAATCGTCGGAACCGCGTTCGGTGTCTATGGACAATCCATCAGCTGCCGGTGTTATTGATATATCCGATGATGTTGTGAATCGTCTGAAGAAAGGCATCTCAAAACAAGGTATGTATGCAACATTGTTTCATTTCATCAACATCAATTTTCCACCTTGGGAATTACGATTGGCGGCGTCGATGATGGTATTGGTGCTGCAAAAGAGAAAATTCAAAACAGCTATCATGATTATGCAACCGAAAAAATAATGCATAATTGTTGTTTTTAAAGATTTTTTCCATTGGATAAACAAAAGTTTCCATGAAATGGGTTAATTTATGACGTCATGTTGAAGTGACGGAAATGTAATGTTTGTTGTCTTAGCTGAACCTTTCCACAAGTCAATCAATTAATTAACTGCCGACAAATACAAGCCTTCGATTAAAGGCAACTGGTGGCTGGAATACAGCAGAAATCTGGAAAGCGGACATATATCACAATTCATTGCAAAAAAGTTTCAAATTCATTGTTGTCTTACTGTCACAATCTATTTTACTGGCATACCAGATAGTATTTCCGCATCTGGTGTGATACCAATTATTGCGTCGAAATTTGAAGTGCAAAACGAAAAGAATTTGACAAAATGTGCTAAAAGAATGCCATAACTAATGGCATAGTGGGGACAGAAAAGGACCAACTACTTTAATATAACTTACTATGAGTTAAGGTCACTGAAATATTGTTTAATGTGGTTAGAAATTGATTTGACAATCCTCCCCTTGAAATAAGCAATCATCAGAAAGTTACTGCTAAAATGTCTTCATGGTGAGCTCCACCGGACCCTGTGTCCGGTGTTGACATATTTCACCATGCTGTCGGATTTTTATACCCCTCCTTATATGTATCTTCTTGGGTCGTAGAAGTATTTCTAAGACTATTGAGCCATATCTGCCCGTTCGTTTGTTCACCTGGTGAGAGCATGCAGCTCGTGTTTTCTTCTTCTTTATTTATTCCTCAGGGAAACATAGGGCTTCCACAATACATTTGTTTATCTGGCAGGGTTTCGTGAGTGTTGAAGTCATCGTCCAGGTCTATTACTTCCTTGCGAGTTTCAGTCTAGTGCCATTATTATTACTGCATCTTAAGGACTTTCGCAGGGCATAGCCCATCTATCTCCACTTCCTTCTTTTTATATTTATGTTGACTGGTTCTTCCTTCGCGATACTCCATCAGTTTTCGTTGGTAATCGTATTAGGCCAAAAAATGCCACATATTTTTCGGAGGCCGCCGTTTATTGCAAATATTGTCTGAACGTTTCCGTAAACAGCCTAGTTTCGCTATCATCTTTAAATATAAAATCCTTTGTACGTTTGTTTGATCTCCGAAACCATAATAGTGAATGCGACACAAATTACACAATAGGTTCTGTTCGGGGTCATCTGTGTTTTAGAATAATTTTAAACGTGATAAATGTCGAAGTGGTTAAGAAACCATATCTCTCCCTGATTTGCTTCTTTATAGAATTGACTGTAATCTATGGTGGAGGGTATACTAATATAAGAGTCGGATCGTCCGAACTTACAACCGTTCTTACTTGTTTCTTTTAAAGCATACCCTTTAAATTCATTATACCCTCACTTTAGTGTGACGAGGGTATATATCATTTGCTACGGAAAAAAGTGTAACACGTCGAAGGAGTGACCTAAGACCCCAAGTATGTTCGGAGGAAACCCGTTTTGGGTCATTTTAAGTCGAATGAGCAATGTCCGTCCGTCCGTCCGTCTGTCTGTCTGTCTGTCTGTGTGTCTGCTGGCTGGTGCGCACGATAACTCTCGAAAGGAGTAACCGATTGACCTCAAATTTGGTATGTGGTAATATTTTTTTCTATCTCCGGCTAAGTTCGAAGATGGGCCATATTGGTCCACTCCTTCTAGTACCTCCCCCACAAAGGGTTAAAATGTTGTGAAATATTGATTCTTTAATAACTGCTATAATACTTATTCGAATCTTTTGAAATTCCACACATAGTATTAGCTTATTAGTCGTTATCAACTCGAGAAAAATGGGCGAAGTCGCCACGTCCCTTTTGGTACCTCCCACACAAATGGACCATTTTGCGCCAAAAGTTAACAGCTTATAACATTAATAACAGTGTATAAAAATACTTGAAATTTTGTACAGTATTATGCTTTTATATTGCCTACAGTCCAGGGAAAAATGGGTGTTGTTGCCACGCCCCTTTTGGTACCTCCCACACAAAGGTACCTTTTTGCACCAAAAGTTAACAGCTTATAACATTAAAACCAGTGTATAAAAATACTTGAAATTTTGTACAGTGTAATGTTTTTATAGTGTCTATAGCCCTGTGAAAAATGGGCGTTATTGCCACGCCCCTCTTTGTACCTCCCACACAAAATGCCCAAATCATACCACAATTTAATGTCTCATAACGTTTATACCAGTGTACATAAATGCTTATAAGTCGGCACAGTGCAATGAATTTAAAGTATCTAATGTTTAGCAAAAAAAAGGTGTATTTGATAAACCCCTTCTGGTACCTCCCACACAAATTGACAGAATAATTCGAGTAATATTCAATATTACATTACTCACAAAGTGAGGGTATACTTTAGTCGGTTTACCCGACTGAAACTTTCTTACTTGTTTTATAAGTGTTTTCAAAAGCCACAGGAATTGCAATATTATATATTATAAAAATTCCAAATTTGAAGAGTTTGTCAATTTGTACAAGAAGGGCGAGATTTTCAAAACAAAACAAAAAAATTTAACCACGTTTTTTTGAAAAATTTAAAGAAAACAATTTTTTGAGGCCCATAAAAATTGTTTGTTGTTGTAGCAGCTTGGAGACGCTGAGTTGATAATCCTTAAGTCTATTACTATTACAGACTTCGTTCCGGTATATATCCGATTATCGCGGTAACCTTGTGTTGTTTTCATCCACTCAATGTTGTCCGGTTGTAAATTAACATTCGTCTGTTAAAAAAATTGGTCACCAATTTCGCCAAATCGAGTAAGGGTTATTAGTATAACCTTTGGTAGTAGAATCGAACCTACACTGTCAAGTCCGTGCATAAACACACATAAAACAGCACTACACTACTTATTCAAATAAGATATGATTCTAGATTTTACTATATCTATTCCTACATTAAAGTCAATAATATCATATAAAATGTTAACGTCTATGCACATTCTACGGATCTATTGAAGATCTGAATGGTACTTTAAACCTTATCTTAGAAAGCACACCACAATTTATAACCTTCAATATCATTGTGGTGTTCAGCATAATACGTCTGCTCTTAAGAGTAGGCAATCTTATCAAGCTCAACATATTAGTATAGGGTGGAAGAACAAAATCACTTCCCTAAGCAGGTGCCTCAAAGCGAATAATAAAAATTGTTTCTGAACGGATTCAATTTTATCGACATAAATCCTATATTGGGGGTCCCATACAAAAGATCCATATTATTGAATAGGTCTAACGATTCAGCTTATATAGTAGGAGCTTATGATTAACTTTATCAAAAGCTTTACTAAAATCAGTATAAACCACATCAGTCTGATTACCAAGAACGAACTCATCAATTACAATTAAATTGAACCAAATTTGTCATAGTCGTAAGTCCTTTACGAAATCCATGTTGGAATGGACTAAGAATAGGTGATACACTATGTGATAAAATCCTAGTGATCATTTTCTCAGAAAGTTTTGGAATTATACTTAATGTCGCAATTCCACGATAATTTATAACATCAATCAAGCTTCCAGATTTATGAAGTGGAGTTAAAAAGATTTTCTCCAAATAAGGGGGTATTATCTATACTTTAACGAATTATTGAAAAGCAATGTGAGCGGGACAGCAATGCTTTGAGCACATAGATTCTGGATTGCACTCGGCATACCAGCCGGTCTAGCACTGTTAGAAGTCTTAAGCTTGCCTCAACTTGACGATACGAAAGATAAATCAAAATAAGAAATGTTCAAATGATTCAATGATGGACACTGTTGACGGGAATAGGTTGAATTTTGCAAAACTATCGGCGATTGACTGATCACCACACAAATTGGTGACCTTGGAGGAAGTTTGTGGAGGCCCTATGCTCCTACTACGAATGATTTAGCTCCCGTTGATTTAGCTCCTATATCATTCTCCCGATTTGAATTCTTGAAACTAAAAATTTCAACTTCCTTCGCTATTTTACTTTTCGACGCTATGTTTCATTCAAATTTCAACTGATTAGAGATTGGGTTGAAATGTATATTTCTGTTTAATTGTTATTAGACTCATGTCCACCAAGAATGGTCATCATTAGTTTATGTTTTGTTATAGCCCCCATACGAATGTCTCTCCCGACTTGGCTTCTTGCCATTCACTTGTCATTGAATTTGGTCAATATCGGCACATTTGTTGATTTAGCTCCTATATAAGTCTTTCTTCCGATTTGAATACTTGAAACCAAAAATTTCAGCTTACTTCCCTATTTTACTTTTCGATGCTATATTTCATTCAAATTTCAACCAATTATCGATTGGTTTGAAATTTATATTTCTGTTTAATTGTGATTAGATTCATGCCTACCAAGAATGGTCATAATTAGTATACGTTTTGTTATAGCCCCCATACGAAGGTCTCTCTCCATTTGGCTTGCCGGTATAGAAGCGGCAATTTTCACCCATTATGCTTAATGTTAGCTGTTTGCTTTTTTACGTTTTCACGAAGATATAGTATAGTTTACTTTGAGATATAGTCCATAAGAAGGACCCACACGATTTCGCCCCTTGACGCTAATGAAACCACTAATTACCATCCACTTTATCTATTTCTTTGACGCCACAAAATTTCCACATAATTATTTTGATCAAATCCTTTCAACAACTTTTTTACTTGTCAATGAAGCTAAAATGTATATGGATCCTAGTTTTCCTCACAAATTACAATCTTTAAGTTAGGGTATAAATCATAGCTTTAGGTCAAAAAGACTGGCTGCATGGTAAATTAAATAATGTAGAAGTCAAAAACTGCAAAAATGTTGTATGGGTTGATTGCTACAATGACTAAATTTTTTTATTATACGTATATGATTCGCTACTAGAAATTGCATCTGTTTGTTATTCTTAAAATGTACGTCTATTTGAAAAGAAATGCCCAGTGTATTAAGTCAAAATAAATTCTTTATAATTGTTGTGAACATAATAATGTTATTATATTCTTTGTGAATTTTTACATATAAATGTCTTGAAGTTGGATTTCCATTGGAGACTAATTTAAGTGAGACTAATCAATTTTTTTTGTGTGATACAAAAAGGTCGGGGTAAATAATAGAGTTCATAGTGAAATTAGATCTGCAGCAAATATTTCCAGAGATATGTGTTAGAGTGTTTTAAAATTATAGGTATTAAAAAAATTCCATTAATTCAGGTGTAACATAAAGCTCTAATTAAATCAAATCAATATAGAGTGCTTATTATTATATTTTGGGAATGAAAGTTGCTCTAGCTCTTAATAATGCAAATTCCTTTCAAACAACTTTAACGTGTTACTGTTTCCTGTAAACAACTAAGCACAACTCATTATAGTTCCCATTAGTAAGTAGCCCCATCAAGATTCCGCAGCAAATCACCTCATCGTCATTAGTATAAGAATACCAGTACAAATTAAGCAAACAATAAACCAAACAAATTGAATATTTTATTTTTCCAGCAAAGGAAAATGCTAGATCCCAGCAGCAGTCAACACCACCACCTCAACAAGAGGCTCCACCAACAGCCAAACCGGCTAAACCTTCTGCAGCGCCAGCACATCCAACAATTGTTTACCAAAATCCACCACCAGTGGTATATGCTGCTCCCGCTGGCACCACTTTCAGTGCCAGTGATATGCGTCGTCAAAAAGAAATTGAGCTGCAACAAAACGATGTCATGTGGAAACAGCGTATGGCCAATTTAGAACAAACTCTAAAGAAAACAAATGCCATTATGGAGAAGGAGTACTCCACGGCCGTCGAAGATGTTCGTAAACGCTTTGCCACCGCATCGCCCATACACCAACTGCCACCATGTCAAGATCTTAAAGCACAAGTGATTGCCTGTTATCGTGCACATCCCGGAGAAACCCTGAAATGTGCCGAAGAGGTTGCAGCTTTCCGCAACTGTGTGAATATGAATCGTATTAAGAAACTAGATGCCGAAGAAGCTTCCGCAAAGGCGTCCACAGCACCAGCGGCGGCGTCTGGCAAAGCAAAGGCTGCATAACCATCGGCTTGAGAAGTCACAAGACAAATTGTAGAAGAATAAAATAATAAAAAATGTTCCCAAAAGCAATGAAAACTGAAAACTCGACAATTGTGGAATTTTTGTAGCACTGGAGATGGGAATAATCCTTTAGTTAATATTAATGGCGATCAATACCTCCCAGAAGAGACAATTTTTGCTGCATTCTTTAGTTTTTTCTTGTTTAAACCAATTATTGAATCCTTTTATTTTGCCGCCGTGGTGTTATTAACGATGTAGCAGTGTTCTGTTAAACTTAAAGTGAACGATAAATGATTGATATAAAAGCAACTTGAAAAGTGATTTATTAAAGAATAATATAAACTAATTTATATAAAATTGTTTTTTTCCTTCATTTTAATCTCTTCTCCATTTCTTTTGGCTACTTGCCAAAAATTTCGTAAAAATACTTCAAACGTAAAAAATAACTCATTTGTTTATGTATAAATCTGTAGACTGACGTTTTTAAATTCTGAAGGCAATAAATTAGAAACAGTACAATAAGTATAAATACAAATAAAAAAGTTTAGGCTTATATTACACCGACATTTTTTTTGACAGAATCGTATTTCGAATTACAAAATTGTTTTATTACACCACATTGTTTTTCTATATTCTTTTTTAAATCGCTACATTTTGTCATTTTTCTTTTTAAATTGAAATTTGGTGGACATGTGCATGTTTCATACTTCCATTTTCTATACCGCGCTTCAGGCAAATTTCTATTAATCTAATCTATTAATATTAATTAAATATGCCAATTCAGTTATAGTTGTAGTTAATTAAAATTTGACGTTTCGTCGTAAACGAACGAAAACGTTTTACAAAAACAAGAGGTTAAGCTATTGATCTGAAAGACACAGTATTTTTGCCCGTGTCTGCAAATCATAAACTGTTTGACCAATATTAATTTTGAAGGCAGACGGGGTTGACAAGTCAGAAGATGTATCCTTGTAATCAATGTGCAGTTTGTAATTAGGGGTCGATTGTGATGAAATTTAGCACATTTTTTAGGCCAAGGATGATCCCTATTGAAATTGGTGAAAATCGGTTCAGATTTATATATAGCGCCCATATTAATTTTTCTCCGATTTGGGTTCTAAGGGTAAGTGTATTTAAGTATAAAGTGTATTTTACACCAGATTGAGGTAAAAAATGGCAGAGAAAAGTCTCTTCACCCATTAACAACGTCTACTAAATTTAGTGGTAATCGATTTAGATTTAGGTATAGCCCCCATATATGTATATATTCCGTCCGACCTGTCTTCTAAGGACTGTATAATCTGTGTATTACAGACCCCTGTTACGAAAATTGGAAGAAGGGAGTCACAAGCGTGAGCCACTTTCTGACTTTATTCTAACTACCAACCTAACCTATTCTAACTACCTACCTTACCATTATATAAAGTATAAACTCGCGGAAAAAATACCTAAACCTATAATACTTAAACAGAAATGTGAGGACGACAAAATGGCAAGTCTATGAAAAAAATTCAAAATAGTTCTCAATTCAAAACTTTTTTACGAACCGTATGACAAAACAAAGGTACAAGCGCAATGCTAAACAAAAATCGTGGACATCTGAGGTAAAGGCTAGGAAAAAGACCTGCAACAGTATATTCAACAAGGCCAAATTTATTGGTGTAACCAATGACTAGGATTTCTATAAAGAACAACTTGAAATCTATAAGAAAGAGAAGAAGAAGAGCGGAAAGCTCAAAGACGTTCTTGGTACACCTTCTGTGGAGAAGGTTCAATTATTTCATTTCATTTCATTTATTTCATACATTGTAATACAAAAGCCAATAAGGCCAAATATTACAAACAAATTACATCCATATAAGATTCCATACAAAATATGAATATAAGTTCTAGATTACTGATGTATGCAGGTTTTATTCTCGTTACACATCTGATGATTCTTTGTTTCTTCAAAATGATTTTGACAACTTTGGTTATTGGTGTGAAATTAATTGCATGGTCCTTAATTTGAAGAAGTGTAAACATATGTGTTTCTCTAGATCGAAATTGATTTCATCTACATTCAGTCTTCTTGGCTCCAATTTGGAATCTGTTGAGTGCTTTGTGAATCTTGGTATATTAATGGATCCTAAACTTAACTTCAACTATCACATAATTACAATGGCGAACAAAGCTTATGGTGTCCTTCACTTGTTATACCTATTCTAAAAATGGATCTGTTGTATGGGACCCCCAATATGGAATTTATGTAGATAAAATTGAATCCGTTCAGAAAAAATTTTTATTATTCGCATTGAGGCACCTGCATTGGAGTAGTGATTTTGTTCTTCCACCCTATACTAGTAGGTTGAGCTTGATAAGATTGCCTACTCTTAAGAGCAGACGTATTATGCTGAACACCACAATGTCATTGAACGTTATATATTGTGATGTGCTTGCTGGTTACATGATTTCTAATATAAGGTTTAACGTACCATTCAGATCTCTCAGATATTACCAATTATTGCATATTGACTTTCAAAGTACAAATTACGCATCTGCAGATCCCATCCGTAGAATGTGCATAGACTTTAAGGCCCTTATTCATAAAAATTTAATGAAGGTTTGAAGAACGCTTTAACACTGCTAAAGCGTTCCTCAAACCTTCTTTAACTTTTTATGAATAAGGCCCTAACACTTTATATGATATTATTGACTTTAATGTAGGAATAGATATAGTACAATCTAGAATCATATCTTATTTAAATCAGTAGTGTAGTGCTGTTTTATGTGTGTTCTTTATTTAACTAAACAAAATTAGACACTTTTTATGTATGTATGTATATACCGGCTGTTGATATATATTCTGTAGCTGACATTCCAACCTCTACTATTAACCCGCCATGGTTCGGATCGTGGTGTGTACGCAATCCCTACGTTATGGGGATGTGGACCCCGCGCTCGTAAGGGCCGGGTAAGAGAAGATGCGTTGGGAACAAAAAAAAAGGAAAAGTTCTCAAGCGCATCAAGGCTGAGGAAGATACTATCCACAACACCCTGTAAAGTGAGTTATCTACAGGATGAGTATAAACAAGTTAAGACGGATTAAGTTCGGCCATATACATATACCCTCCACCATGGATCGCATGTGAATGGTTTCGGGTAAAAAAGTCAAATTTGGGGGGACCTTTGTATGGGGGCTACATCACTACTTTATGTGGTCTCAGATCAATATTTAGAGGTGTTACAAAGGGAGTGACAAAATGAATATACCCCTCATCCCATGGTGGAGGGTATAAAAAAAACTGGACAAAAAATGGCCAACAGTCAGTACAGGTACTTTTCTACGCACATCAATCGGGGAACTCCCTGACAGAACTCGAGGAACTGCACGACTAACAAGAAAGCGAGTGGACGACAGACATCGCAAAATTGTTGACCGATAAATCCACACTAAGCTGAGCTGTTAACAGCTTTGAGCCGTTCAAATCACCTGGACCAGATATCATATCTTGGCTGGAGATGTTAAGAAGTTAAAGAAATAAACTCCCACTGGAGCATAGGGCTCTAAAGGGCTGCATTAAGCTCTCGTACATCCCCAATCGATGGAGGGACTTCAAAGTGGTATTCATACCCAAAGTGGGAAAGATATCGCACACTGAGCCAAATGACTTTAGACCAACTAGCCTATCTTTCTTCCTAATGAAAGCTCTGGAAAGGCTTTCAGATTCTTTCATTAGAGAAAATCTGGATATAAAACTTCTTTCGGGGAACCGACATTCTTACAACAAAAGCAAGTTTATAGAATCTGCCCTGCACGAACAAGACTATCGAATCGTCCCTACTTTAACTAAGCGGATTTACATCTAAGAATGAATGAATTACATCCATATAAGATTCCATACAAAATATGAATATAAGTTCTAGATTACTGATGTATGCAGGTTTTATTCTCGTTACACATCTGATGATTCTTTGTTTCTTCAAAATGATTTTGACAACTTTGGTTATTGGTGTGAAATTAATTGCATGGTCCTTAATTTGAAGAAGTGTAAACATATGTGTTTCTCTAGATCGAAATTGATTTCATCTACATTCAGTCTTCTTGGCTCCAATTTGGAATCTGTTGAGTGCTTTGTGAATCTTGGTATATTAATGGATCCTAAACTTAACTTCAACTATCACATAATTACAATGGCGAACAAAGCTTATGGTGTCCTTCACTTGTTATACCTATTCTAAAAATGGATCTGTTGTATGGGACCCCCAATATGGAATTTATGTAGATAAAATTGAATCCGTTCAGAAAAAATTTTTATTATTCGCATTGAGGCACCTGCATTGGAGTAGTGATTTTGTTCTTCCACCCTATACTAGTAGGTTGAGCTTGATAAGATTGCCTACTCTTAAGAGCAGACGTATTATGCTGAACACCACAATGTCATTGAACGTTATATATTGTGATGTGCTTGCTGGTTACATGATTTCTAATATAAGGTTTAACGTACCATTCAGATCTCTCAGATATTACCAATTATTGCATATTGACTTTCAAAGTACAAATTACGCATCTGCAGATCCCATCCGTAGAATGTGCATAGACTTTAAGGCCCTTATTCATAAAAATTTAATGAAGGTTTGAAGAACGCTTTAACACTGCTAAAGCGTTCCTCAAACCTTCTTTAACTTTTTATGAATAAGGCCCTAACACTTTATATGATATTATTGACTTTAATGTAGGAATAGATATAGTACAATCTAGAATCATATCTTATTTAAATCAGTAGTGTAGTGCTGTTTTATGTGTGTTCTTTATTTAACTAAACAAAATTAGACACTTTTTATGTATGTATGTATATACCGGCTGTTGATATATATTCTGTAGCTGACATTCCAACCTCTACTATTAACCCGCCATGGTTCGGATCGTGGTGTGTACGCAATCCCTACGTTATGGGGATGTGGACCCCGCGCTCGTAAGGGCCGGGTAAGAGAAGATGCGTTGGGAACAAAAAAAAAGGAAAAGTTCTCAAGCGCATCAAGGCTGAGGAAGATACTATCCACAACACCCTGTAAAGTGAGTTATCTACAGGATGAGTATAAACAAGTTAAGACGGATTAAGTTCGGCCATATACATATACCCTCCACCATGGATCGCATGTGAATGGTTTCGGGTAAAAAAGTCAAATTTGGGGGGACCTTTGTATGGGGGCTACATCACTACTTTATGTGGTCTCAGATCAATATTTAGAGGTGTTACAAAGGGAGTGACAAAATGAATATACCCCTCATCCCATGGTGGAGGGTATAAAAAAAACTGGACAAAAAATGGCCAACAGTCAGTACAGGTACTTTTCTACGCACATCAATCGGGGAACTCCCTGACAGAACTCGAGGAACTGCACGACTAACAAGAAAGCGAGTGGACGACAGACATCGCAAAATTGTTGACCGATAAATCCACACTAAGCTGAGCTGTTAACAGCTTTGAGCCGTTCAAATCACCTGGACCAGATATCATATCTTGGCTGGAGATGTTAAGAAGTTAAAGAAATAAACTCCCACTGGAGCATAGGGCTCTAAAGGGCTGCATTAAGCTCTCGTACATCCCCAATCGATGGAGGGACTTCAAAGTGGTATTCATACCCAAAGTGGGAAAGATATCGCACACTGAGCCAAATGACTTTAGACCAACTAGCCTATCTTTCTTCCTAATGAAAGCTCTGGAAAGGCTTTCAGATTCTTTCATTAGAGAAAATCTGGATATAAAACTTCTTTCGGGGAACCGACATTCTTACAACAAAAGCAAGTTTATAGAATCTGCCCTGCACGAACAAGACTATCGAATCGTCCCTACTTTAACTAAGCGGATTTACATCTAAGAATGAACTCTAGCTTCATTAGACTAATTTAAAGCCTGCTTAACAGAACACGCATAACAGCAAGTCTTGGGTCCACAACTCTGACAAGGTTTGTAAACAGAGGGACCCCCACAAGGAGGTGTACTATCTCCACTAATTTGGAAAGTGGCGGCGAATGGAATCCTGTTAGATCTATAACATTGTGGATGCAAAATCGTGTAATATGCGGACGACGTGGCAATCGCAGTAACTGGTAAATTCCTACAGATGGCTCTGAACAAATTGGCTAAACATAACAGAATTGGTTATCTTTACTATAGGACCAACATGTAGACCCTCCTCGGAAAAATTTAACAGAGCTAGTCTTTTCTGAAAGTGCATAATTTCTAGGAATAATTCTAGATAGGAAATTGTCAGTCACACTTAATGAACTGGGACGTGTAAGGAAGGCCAACGTTGCCTTTTATTCCGTTGGGGCCTCTTTCCTAAAATCCATTGGATATATGAATATAGCAGTAGTTTGGCCATTACTGTTGTATGGCATAGTGGTGTGGTGGACGGTAACTGATCAACGCTCCATTACCAATCAATTATAAAAGGTTCAAAGGAGTGCCTGTCTATGCATAAGTGTAGCTTTAAGGATTACATCGAAAAATCCTACAAAATCTACTGCTAATGACACTGGCGTTGTCATTTACTTAGACAGTCAGGCTGCCATCAATTCTCTGGAGGCCACATCCCTAAATACACAAAAAGCCCTCGACTGCCGCAGATCTCTTAACGAGATGGCTGAGCAGTTTAATATAAACCTCATATGGGTGCCTGGGCATAGGGATATCCCGGGGAACTGCAAAGCCGATGAACTTGCTAGGAAAGGGACGACTTTACAAATTCTCGAAGAATTTGCATATATTGGTGCGCCACTATCCACGTGTAAGTTTGGCTTAGGCAAGAGGCAATCAGGCAGTCCAACGAAAGATGGACACAAATAAATTCACAAACATCCCTCGACTGCCGCTGATCTTTAGATGATCGATACACATATAGGTACCTGGGAATAGGAATAAAACGTCTAAATACAAAGTTTGGTTCCAATCGGATTAAAAATTAAAAATATGCAAAGCAGGTGTTCAACGCTTTCCACTTCTTCCTCATTACCACAGCTCCTGCAGAAGTCATTGGACTCTATAACTAAGCTTCTGGCCGATCAGACGAAAGTTTCTGTTTATCAAACAGGTTGGTTTCGATGAGGGGCATGGGACCTACTTTGGTATATGTGAGCTGGATAGAGTTGGGTCGAAATTGTTCACTTGATCTCGAAGTGAACGAGTTAGAGATCAAGTTAACGAGTGCAACCCAAGTCTAGAGCTGGCTGCCACCCTAACCTAAACCTAAAACATATCACCCATATTGTAGTAGTTCTTGACAATCATGGCTTTTATGCAATTCCATTGGAAATAGGCCGCAATCCTAAATAAACAAATTTGTATATTGCGCATTTTATGGTCAAATACTATGAACTATGGAGGAGAACCGATGAATCTCCCATTGGCAAACAAATGATGAGGAAAAAGTTGAGAACACCCGCTAAACACCCGAATGTATCAAAATTCTTGTTCTAGAATGGAACTCACAGGGCAGCAGAAGTCGTGGATATCCGAAGAACACATGGCGCCGAACCGTGACGTTATAAATTGATAACTGTAATATGTTATTTAGACGTAATTATTTAATTTAGGCTTGGCTATAGTCTGATAAAGAATGAGCAATATTATCTTCCAAAAGATAAAATTCAATATTAGTTATATTTTTCTAAGAGCGCAGGTATACAGCAGTCAGTTAATTCCTTGCTTATAAATTCTTATACTTTTGAGTATCAGAAAAATATATAGTTGCTTACTTGAGTCAATTAATTACTTATTACTCAAGTATTCGAATTAATGCATCTTCTTATTGATTCAATAAACACATTTAGTGCGAATGAATAAGTAAATTGATCGACATCATCAATAAATAATACAATTAGGTTTACAGGTTCAAAATCAAACAGATTTAATTGACTACACAAATTTCTTTTTTCTATACACATTTGTGTTTACAGACATTATTTTTATTATCTTATGTATATAATGTTCAGCAATACACATAGAATTATAATCGTATATTAAAATTAATACAACTTAAAACATTTTACTTAAGCATTACATTTACTATAGAAAACAAATTAAAATTTATTAAAAAAGTGTACTAAACACACAGCCAGAATGAGCAGAACGGGCATTGTTGCCATAGCAGCCGCAGCCCCACTTTTACAGGTATTATCGAAATTCTTCGCTGGGCCCATACAACCGGCATAGCTCATAACAAAAGCTAAATAATTTTGTTCGAATACACCTCGAACCAGACTGGAACCTGGACCACTGGCAAAGACGATGACATCCTCACCGCCATGAGATTCATCCTTAAGCGGAACTGTGGCCATATGACGATAAGTGGGAGATTGACGTTGTTCCACGGTTAGGGTAGATAAATTCTTCCAGAAACTAATGGGATCCATTCCCAAGGCGGTATTATTGGCCAAGTGATCATAGAAACCGGGACCATTTGCATACATTATAGTCTCATAGGCCATGGGATCGGTGGCTTTGCTGGCAAAGCCCAAAATGTCAGCACCTCTCTTGGGATAACCATTCAGAGTGACGGAATGAGAATGATCGGCCGTCACCAGGATAAGTGTTTCGTTGGCATTAGTGTTCTCTAGAGCCGCTTCTATGGCCCTGTCAAATTCGTAGACTTCATGAAGGGCAGCATGAGCATAATTTTGATGATGCGCCTGATCGATACGACCACCTTCCACGAGAAGAACAAAGCCCTGTAGAAAAAGAATAAATTTTGTTTAAGTTGTATGTATTTGTCTTGCCAAATTTCTTTATAACTTACATTGGAATCATCACGCTGCAGGACCTCTAAAGCGGCTTCAGTCATTTCTTTGAGTGACGGTTCACCCTTCTCCCTGCCAATGGAATAGGTGATGTGATTGTTACGGAATAATCCCATTAGACGATCGACTTTCTTCAAATCAACCTCTTCCAATTCTTCATTATTTTGCACAAATACTCGATTGTCATTCATTGTCCTGCCATCCGCCAACCATTTTTGGGTTAAATTCATTCCATCGCCACGAGCACAAATTGTTTCGGTACCACCTTCCCATGGTACGGTTCTGATTTCCGAGGGATTCATAGCCCCCAGGGGCTTGAGACCACCGCCCATAATGACATTGAATTTGTTACCGGGAGCATTTTCCACCAATTGTCTGGCTATGTCTGTATGAATGCCTTTGGATTCTGCGGGGACTTCCGTATCACACTCCCAATCCCGATGATAGATGCGAGCATAAGTGGCGGCGGGAGTGGCATGGGTAATACGTGTTGTTGTCACAATACCGGTACGTTTGCCCTCAGCTTGAGCCCAGTCCATCATGGAAGTGACACGTCCTTGCATGGCATTCAGTTTGGAACGATTCATATCCATGCCAATGGCTCCATAATCGGTTTTGGTACCACAAAACATGGCTGTGGCTGTGCCAGCAGAGTCGGGGACTTGTTTATCCACATTATAGGTCTGCAAAAGAAAATTTACATTTATTTTGGAGGTAATGTGTGATTTGAATAGTGTGTTCTTTCTTCTATATTTACCTTAGCCAAGCCGGTGTAAGGGAATTCATCAAAGGACAATTTTTCCTCCTCACCATTGCCATGTTTCAAATACTGTCCTTTGTAGATACGTCCTGCCGTTATGGTGGTCAAACCCATACCGTCTCCCACAAAAATAATAATATTTTTGGCTTTACGTTTATAGGCATTCTCTTGATTTTTCACAGCATTTTTAATGACCTTTTCCAATTGTTTTTGGGCAACATTGTACCAGAATTTCGCATCTGCAAATATAAATTAAGAAGAAAATGATTTGTTAAGTAACTAAATTATTTTAAAAATAATGAAAAAATTATTATATTTTAAAGATTTTGCTCTGAAGTATACATAAAACATGGAAAATGAAGACAGTTTCCTTACTATTAATTAAATTTTCATATCTCTAAGTATTAATTGTGCTTTTAGGGATTAGGACGTTGTTGGCAGATTTAAGTAATTTTTTGCACAATTGTTTGTAACGCCTAAAAGGGGAACGGATATATCCATACTTTATTATACCGATCAACAGAGAATCAGCTTAGGTTCGATTAGCCATTAGTCTGTCTGTCTGTCCATATATTCTTGTGATCAAAGTGCAGGTCGCAAATATGAACAGATTTTGAAAATGTACATATTGGTTCAAATTAATTATGCTGAGGATTTTATGCTGGAAGCTCTTTAATTAGGCAAAGGCACAAGACCCCCACAGGACTCGGAGATATACACAAGGAAGAACTCAAGAGTTGAGAAAGGCTTAAAAAACCTTAATAGATTTCTGCAAAGGCGTAGAAAGCTCATCCGAATCCTCAAGCCTTTTTTTTGACAGATCACGTGTGAGTCGTGTCATGCTGTCATGTTATTTTTGTTAAGTATTGTTTGCCATTTCATCATGGAAAGACTTAATGGTAGCTTTCTTAGATATAGGGGGTCTTTAAAAACCTAAATCTTGCGGCAATAGTTAAGAATCTGTCAACTCTGGGAGTTGATAACTATATACGAATTCATTCACAACTGGTTAGTAAACTCATTTCAGCTAGCTTAGGGTCAAAATATCCCCATATGGATATATCCCTGAATTGTATTCTGCCTACTCTGGAGAAAATTAGTGTCAAGGTTACTGTACGTTACGCAGTTTATGTGGTAATAGGGTTAGAGGGAAGTTTCCGAGTCATCTTCAAGACATCCTACAACAGGCCGCTTTTGCCACCGCAAGATGTGCTTCCAATAATGGTTTGGAGTGAACCGGACCAAGACGGAACCAGTTCTTTTCAGCAGAAGGTACCAACTGTTGTACCTTTCTCCACGCGGGGTATTACAATTCCCTTTTTTGAAAACACAAAATACTTAGGTATTTTACAAGACGGGAGGTTAACCTCAAACCCAACATTCTGGGAAGAGCAAAAACGCTGCGGTAGAGCTGTATACCTTGAATGGACAATTGGAAGACGCCAGGATCTAAACCCACATATAGTTTATTGGTTATTCTATATTGTACATAGTAGTCATTCTGGTCAAGAAATGGTTACAGTCTTAGTGTCATTCTAAACACAATGTCCAACCATACGGGCATTGCTGATTACTCTATCACAGAACCACTTTTTGACAAGAAATGTTGCACTCTTATCTCTTGAATATCAGAATTGTAGTACTCTTAGAGACATCCTACAACAGGTCCTTCATACCACCGTAAAATGGGCATACGATAATGATCTACCCGACCAAGACGAAACTAGTTTATTTCAGCAGAAGATATAAGGTACCAACTGTTGTACCAGTCTCCTTGGGGGTATTGCAATCCCCTTCTCTGAAAGCACAAACTAATTTGGTATTTTACTAGTTGAAAGGAAGTTGACTTCAAATTCAACATTGAAAGAACATAGAAAGCTGTTGTTGAACCGTGTTCAAAAGAAGTTAGATTAAGCCAACTTAATTTATGAAGTAATGAATTAATTACATATAATGAATTACTTGAATATAACTGTATTTTTGTTAGTTAGATTTAGTTAAGTATCTACGTACTTATGGAAGCTCTAAGCCCAATGGAAACCGAGCCAAAAAATCTTTCACTCAATTGGACTAAGAGCATCCATCTTGAAGTACCAATCCAATTTGCAGCTTCGCTGAGTTCTCTCTTGTTGGATTTTTAAGTTTCTGCATCGGCAGATTCACTTTTGCTGTATCATCAACTATGTAGGGAAAGAAGCTCGCGCACTACGGCGCATTTGAACTACGTTCAAATGCCTACACTTTCATATACATGTCTACTTATTTATTTCTATTTTCATACGAAAATCTTCGGATTAGAATTTGTGAGGATACATCGAATAATAATAAATACAGTCCACTTTCCAGTAATCCCTCGCAGAATTGTACAGCTGTGATATATGTAGCTATATAACTGTTTAAGGGCAATAAGCAGTACGCTCGGTTATAAACTCGCGTATAATTGATTGGTTGCGTACGGCAGTGGTTAGACCGAGAATGCAATATGACAAAGTCGTCTAGATGGCGGCTTTAAGTGTTATAAATACTACATCAATTCATAATGCCGCAGCTACTGCTGTAAGACTTACAGAAATGTCATTCTGGAGAGAAAACGGGACGTAGTGTCATTCTAGACACAATGCCTTACTTTCCAGCTATTGTTGACTCTTTTATGACTGAACCACTTTTAAACTAGAAGTATCTCATTCTTATATCTGATAGATCAGAATGGAAGAATGGTCGCATCCAAGGACACAGGAGATTCTTCAATTTCTGTACAGCCGGTTCCGAACTAAAGAACTCGAGCTATCATTACAAAGCGACTGCTTGAACATTGTATAGTTTAATAGGCACAAATCTTAGCTATAAGAAAGATACCTGAATCGTTGAAAATGTATGTATTTGCTATGAAGCCCCTGAAAACTCTCTTCCTGAATTCTAAAACTGCCCCCCACTTGCGCATATATAAAGAGATGCCTAAAATGTTCAATATTCACCTGATTCGTGTGGCGGGCCGCAGGGTTATACAAGGAAACTGCAAAGAAGATGAACTTGTAAGACAAGGAACTACCTTACTCGTTCTAGGGCAACAGGAAAATGTGGGCGTTCCTCTAGCGATCTGTAAGCTATTCTTGAGAGATATTGCCCTTATGGAAACAAATGACAGGTGGTCGGTCACTAGTGAGAAAGGCATACCTGCTCTTCTTAAGAGATAATGTCCTTATGACAACAAATGACAGTTGGACACTAGTCAGGAACATCCAGGAAACTTTACCACTAACATACCTGTCAGAGATGGTTGGGATTGAATAGAAACCATATCCACTTCGTCTCCACTTAGTCTTGATATAGCTTACCGACTACCAAAAGTGTCTATCAAGCAGAAATAATGGCAATATGGAAATTATTTCGCCAAGTGGCTGAGTCGCAACACAGTGACCAACACTGGCGCTGTCATTTACTCGGACAGCCAGGCGACCATCAATTCTCTGGAGGCCACATCCCTAAATTCGAAAACAAACCTCGACTGTCGCATATCTCTTAACGAGATGGCTGAGCAGTTTAACATATACGAGGGCGTCCCAAAATTAGCCGACCTAACAAAGAAAACAACGAATCTGGGAAATTTTTTTCCAGCGATTTTAAAAGCTCGATCGACCTGTTTATAGTAAGAAACTGTCTAGCTCCTGAAAATAGCCTTCAATCGCAACCTCCACCGTCATTGCCGGCAAATATTTTTCCGCCGAGCCATTTTATCTAGTTTGGACACAAAAAATTATCCGAGAGAGCTAATTGTGGCGAATAAGGTGCGCCACTGTCCACATGGCTTAGGAAAAGGCAGTCTGGCAGTCCAATGGGAGGTCGACATATATCGACACCTGTAGAGTAGCTAGACACTTCTGGGCAAGATCCGACCTACGAAGATCAAAATATTTCCTCGCACTAGGGAGAAAAGGACTGTCTACACTAGTGTCAGTTCCGACAGCAGAACATCGCCTGAACGACGAGCTAGTCAGAAGGTTGAAAATGGAGTACAATGACTTCTGCAGAACCTGTGGAGATAAGGTAGAAGCGGAGAGCATAGAGCACTTGCTAAGCTACTGTAAACGACGTCTGGACATACTGGGGTTGGCATTTCTAGAAAGTCTTACAGATCTTGCCGGCACCAATATTCGTATTATTGATAACTTTGTGTTTCACACAAGTTGGTTCCGATGAGGGGCAACTGGGCCCGCTGTTAGCACTAGAGACCTCAATTGGTCTAAGAGTATGTGAGCTGTTAAGACCGGCTGCCACCCTAACCTCAACTAACCTTGGTATTAAAGTTATAATCTGCTATACTATTTGTTTAAAATGGTTCCTTCGTGTGGTAGGTACAAAAAAGGGCGTGGCAATTTCGTCCATTTTTCTCAAGGTGATAACGACGTATAAACTATTACTATTACAGAAGATTTGGATGTGTAGTATAAATTTTAACCCTTTATGGGGGTGGACCAATATTGCTCATCTTTGAACTTAGCCTGAGCTGGAATAGAATATTACCACAGCTCAAATATGAAATCAATCGGTTACTACCAGATGGACGGACGGAGATTGCTCAAATGACGTAAAATAACATACTTAGGGTCTTAGGTCACTTCTGGCCCGTAGCAAATGATATAATCTCCTCCACTAAAGGGAAGGTATAATAAGTGTCATTCCATCATTTCCAAAAGCCACACGCAAAGAAAAAATTCGTTTCTGCGAAACGAAATTTTAGACAACTACAATTCTAGTATGCGGGAACTGAAATTCATTTGTGGTGACAGAAACCAAAGAAATTTCAGTTCTCGTAAACGAGAATTGTGGTAGTCTAATATTTCGTTTCGCAGAAACTAATTTTTTCTTTGCATGCAGACATATTCTGCCTTAATCAAGTAGAAGTTCAGACATTTTTTAATTCAAATATTTTGAATATTTCAGAAAATATTGAAATTTTTCACACAAATGGGTTAAAAAAATTCTTCTTATATTTCATTATTAGCATAGCGTACACTCATTTAGTCTAAGTGCTCTGAACCTGAAAAATATAATTAAAAGTTTTTTTATGGATATTTTTTATTTAAAGGTAATTACATTAAGAGCGCCCCAGTAGGTGAGTTGGTAGCGAGCTCACCTATGAGTTTGGGGGTCGTGGGTTCGATTCCCACCAGAGGCTCTGGTCTGTCGCAACAAAAATTTACAAGCAACATGGTCTTTGTCACCCGGCTTCTCCCTGGACCGTAAAATTAGAATATAAATTAACTTTGTATTGTAATTCATATAAATAAATAAATAAATAAATAATTACATTAATAACTATTATTAGGTAGTGGGCGAAGCAAATTATTTTTTCTGGAAAGAAATAATTTTTTCTTGGCTTGAAACATCCATAAAAATAGGAAAAAATCTCCCAAAATTATAATACTCTTACTTCTTCAATAGCTCGCATTTTAACAAATAAAGTTAGGCTTATTTCTGTGAGAGTAAGACCTATTTCCATGGATAAGCGAAAAATATATGTCTCTTTTGCAGAAGTATTATTATTTCCAATAAGGCTCTTTAATAATTTTTATTGTCTGAACGAGTTTGAAAGCAATTTATTTACAATTAATATGAAATGTAATAATTGTAAACATTTCGAATTCGTTTTTTATCCAATGATGACTCAAGCCTTCCATTTTTGTAATAGTCGTCACAGATAATTTAAATCAAAAAAATCAAATTGACTGATTTTCGCACACATTAAAAAATTGACAATAATAAAAAGAAGGGCGTTTAAATCTGAACAAACAAAAAGTAATAATAAAACAATAGAAAAGACAGTCATTAAAATAATAAAAACAATTTACCACAAAACACAGTTCAGTGCATTTAGATTTAGATTTTCTATTGTTGTCCGATTTTAATAATCTATCTAAAACCCATTTGTCATTCAAGATTAATATATATGGAAATAATGAACCGTAAAACAGTTCACATCATTCTATGACAGGGCAATTGAAAATTCCCACAATCAGATCGTTTATCTAGAAATGAAATCTATTTAAAAAAGTACACCATAGAAATAATGTTGATTTGATATTCTAGCGCTTCCAATTAAAAATGCCGTGTTTTTCTTAAATTTTAATTGTTTTAAAAACTTATCGTAAAAATATTTCAGATTTTAATTAATTACGACAAATAAAAATGTCGCATTTTTATTAAATTTTAATTGTTTTAAAACCTTTTTGTAAAAATATTTCAGATTTTATTAAAAAATGGTTTTGTTATTTATGTAGCCTCCTTTAGCGTGGATATTTTCATCGAATCCGTCAATGACTTATTTAATTAGAATTTCACTAATAGGCAATAAATGGTGGCTGCAGGTTAAAAAGCAAACAAATTTTTAATTGACACTGCCCAGATTTCGCAATTGAATTCAGGTTTTCTGTGCACAGTCCAGATAAATCCATGTAACCTCCCGTATTTTAAATAAAAACGCGCATTTGTGTGATTAATTTATACTCGGTATTAAACAATTAATCCCCAATAATATATTTTTAGCACCAATAATATACCCGTATGTACATATGTATAATTAAATGACACCAAGTACTCAATTTCTAAGACGACATTTCCAATGTTCCTAACAGGAAAAATCCCCTTGAACTGTAATTAACTGAAACCAGATTTAACTACAATTGATGCATAGATTTTGCAGCTATTTGAAAACGTAATTGAATTAAAACTATTTAATAGCTGTGATTAAATGAAAGTTGTTAGCTTTTCAAAAATAGTTATTGTTACTTTTTATTTCCACTTTTGAAAAAAAATCCCTTGAATTTTCCTTTCGGCATTAACAATAAAATAAATGTTCAGAAATTGTTAATAAATTAATTTACATACAAATCACGTGACGATCGGTCGTGGTTGATGTGTGGTTGAGTTCAATGCACAAAATTTGTGAAATAACGTCACATAAAAACATATATTACGTACTTGTCACACGCATTGACAAAAAATGTAAATAACCTTGTAGGTAAAGTACCAAAAACAAAATCCCCGGCAACATTAGCGGAAGTTAATTTGCGGCGTAGAAAAAAATCACCGGCATTTTTTATTTTGTTTTTTTCATTCGACATAAATGATTACCTATTGAAATCTAAACATAAATCAGTATTTTAATGATTTAAAACTCCATCGCATGAACCTGAATTGATACGACATTTAATGTGTGGAGAGCAGCACACAATGGGAAAAATATACAAATAAATATTCAATTACATACAATTTCAATGAAATTCTTCTTTTTAATTAATTTTTGAGGAAATTTCCAAGATTTTTAACATTTTTTTTTGCATTTTTCAGGTATAAAAAAGTTTCAATTTAAAGATAACATTAGCAAAAGTTGGAAAGAAAATCCTAATCAAATAAAATCTAGTTTTTACCTTGCCATTGTCTCTAGATTACAAAAATTTAAATATTTATTTTCCAAGGCTAGGTTTCCTTTTTTTACTAAAATTTTTGTTCACCTAATTTTAGCATAACTAGAGAAAGTGTTGTTTAATCGGACATTAAATTTCATTAGACTATTTATACCCTACACCACACTGTGGTACAGGGTATTATAAGTTTTTTTCACGGCAGATGTTTGTAACACCTTAAAATAACACAGCTAGACCCACCTTAAAGTATACCGATCGACTCAGAATCACTAGCTGAGTCTATTTAACGATGTCCGTCCGTCCGTCCGTCCGTCCGTCCGTCTGTCCATGTAAAGTTGTTCGTCGACTACAGGTCGCAATTTCACTCCGATCGTTCTGAAATTTTGCAGTTTAGAGTATAGCTCCCATATATATCTTTCGTCCGATTTGGCCCTTTAGCCATATAGAAGCTGTATTTTACATCCAATCGTTTTGAAATTTAGAATGGTAGAGTTTCTTGATCCACGAACCAACATTGCCGAATTTGAAGAAAATCGGTTAAGATTTAGCTATAGCTCCCATATATATGTTTCGTCCGATTTGGCCCTTTAGTCCTATAGAAGCTGTATTTTACATCCGATCGTTTTGAAATTTAGAATGGTAGAGTTTCTTGATCTATGAACCAACATGGCCGAATTTGAAGAAAATCGGTTCAGATTTAGATATAGCTCCCATATATATCTTTCGTCCGATTTGGTCCTTTAGTCCTATAGAAGCTGTATTTTACATCCGATCGTTTTGAAATTTAGAATGGTAGAGTTTCTTGATCCATGAACAAACATTGCCGAATTTGAAGAAAATCGGTTAAGATTTAGCTATAGCTCCCATATATATGTTTCGTCCGATTTGGCCCTTTAGTCCTATAGAAGCTGTATTTTACATCTGATCGTTTTGAAATTTAGAATGGTAGAGTTTCTTGATCCATGAACCAACATTGCCGAATTTGAAGAAAATCGGTTAAGATTTAGCTATAGCTCCCATATATATGTTTCGTCCGATTTGGCCCTTTAGTCCTATAGAAGCTGTATTTTACATCTGATCGTTTTGAAATTTAGAATGGTAGAGTTTCTTGATCCATTAACCAACACTGCCGAATTTGAAGAAAATCGGTTCAGATTTAGATATAGCTCCCATATATATCTTTCGTCCGATTTGGTCCTTTAGTCCTATAGAAGCTGTATTTTACATCCGATCGTTTTGAAATTTAGAATGGTAGAGTTTCTTGATCCATGAACCAACACTGCCAAATTTGAAGAAAATCGGTTAAGATTTAGCTATAGCTCCCATATATATGTTTCGTCCGATTTGGCCCTTTAGTCCTATAGAAGCTGTATTTTACATCCGATCGTTTTGAAATTTAGAATGGTAGAGTTTCTTGATCCATGAACCAACATTGCCGAATTTGAAGAAAATCGGTTAAGATTTAGCTATAGCTCCCATATATATGTTTCGTCCGATTTGGCCCTTTAGTCCTATAAAAGCTGTATTTTACATCTGATCGTTTTGAAATTTAGAATGGTAGAGTTTCTTGATCCATTAACCAACACTGCCGAATTTGAAGAAAATCGGTTCAGATTTAGATATAGCTCCCATATATATCTTTCGTCCGATTTGGCTCTTTAGATCCAATCGTTTTTATACCCTACACCACACTGTGATACAGGGTATTATTTAAGTATAAAATGTCCCAAAAGTAAATTTATGTAAACAATTTATACATGAATTACAAAATTTATATATCAGAGTTATTCAATATTACCAGAGTGGTGTAGGGTATTATATAGTCGGCACCGCCCGACTTTAGTCTTTCCTTACTGGTTTTTATATTGTTTTGAAAACAAACTGAATTAGGTGCCCCTCATCGGAACCATTATGTTTAATACACAAAGTTATCAATAATACGAATATCGGCAAGATCTGTCAGACTTATTAGAAGACCAACCCCAGACGTCGCATAGTGGGCAGACAACCGATTGCGACAAAACTTGGCACGGAAGAGCTATGGTTCGGGCGAGCTACAGGGTATTAAAATTGGTTAGGTTGGGTTAAGAGTACCAGCCTGTAAAACAGACTCACCTAGACTATCCAGTCCATTGTGTTACCACAGGGACGTAAGGGAAAACATAAGTTATCCCAATCCCCTCCCGTTGAACCAATTTGATTGCTTTTAAAAGCCCAAAAGTTGGCGGATTCCAACATCAGCCATGTTAGCTAACTCCTCAAGGAAATAAGAGCCCAAGGTTGTATGCTGCCTTCTAGAGAGAGCGGGGCACAGACACAGAAGGTGTTCTATTGATTCCTCCTCCTTTTCGTCTCTACAGCTTCTGCAAAAGTCATTATGTTAGACCTTTAATCTCTCTGCGTGCCGTTCCAAAAAGACAACAGTGCTTTGGTGAGTTTTGAGTCTAGGCCGGGCCACATCAGCCTGGAATGTATGCAGTTCCTGAGTAGTGACCACCTGTTATTTGTTGCCGTAAGTGCACTATATCTCAAGAGGAGCTTGCAGGTTGCTAGAGGCATGCCCAAATGTTCCAGGTCCCGTGGAGCGCGTTAGGTAGTTCATAGTCTTGCAAGTTCATCTGCCTTGCTGTTCCCTGGTATATCCCTGTGGCCCGGCACCCATATCGACTGTCACACATCGTTAAGAGATGTATGACAGTCGAGGCCAGTTTTTGAATTCAGGAATATATTTTCCAGGGACTTGATAGCAGCCTGTCTATCAGAGAAAATATTTATATCGACTTTGGTCAGCACATTTTCAGCCAATCCGCTACCTCTTTAATAGCTAAGATTTCTGCCTGGTAAACACTACACTGATCAGACAGTTTTTTGCAAGTCATAGCTTGTAAACCGTCTGTATAGAAGTTAATGAATCTCCTCTGTCCTGGGCTATGACCATTCCATTCTGATCTATCAGGTTTAAGAGTGAGATACTTATTGTCAAAGAGTGGCTCAGTCATAGTGTAATCTACAGTGCCCGGGAGGTCAGGTATTCTGTCTAGAATAACACTATGTCTGAAGCCATTTCCTGATCATAGTGACAGTTCCCTGAGTCTAATGGCAGTACATGCGGCATATTATAATGCTATAATCGAGGTCTACAAAAGAGTTATCTCGTATAGAAAATTGAATTTTTCATATTTTTCTCAACCCTGTCCCAGTATTTTGTTAATATCGGGGCAGAATACTTTATATACAGATTTCTTTCACATAAACTTTTCTGAATTAACAACAAGCGGGGCAAGTGGTTTAAACTAAATCGACTACGCTGAATTCAATGTCGCAAACCGTTTTTCTAGATTAGCTCTTTTTTTCGAGGATTTTTATTATTTTTAATATTTTTCTCAAAGACACGAACTATAAAATGTCGGCGATTTGTATAATGTTTGACAATTTTGTACGTGGAAAAACTTTTTGAAAAAAGACACACATTTCTCTGCATGGTCAGAATATTTAATATCGACCTATGTAGTTTATTTTTGACTAAAATGTTTAAAAGCAGTTACAAATAGATAAAATAAGACCTCACTATCATCTTTTTTTAAAAAAAAAGTTGAGCGCCCCAGTAGGCGAGTTGGTAGCGTACTCGCCTATGAGTTTGGGGGTTGTGGGTTCGATTCCCACCAGAGGCTCTGGTCTGTCGCTGCAAACATTTAGCCATATGGTCTTTGTAACCCGGTTTTCCCTGGACCTTAAAATTAGAATATAAATTTACTTTGTATTGTAATTCATATAAATAAATAAATAAAATAAATAAAAAATAAAAAAAAAGTTAAAAAAATTTTATGGTCATTTTAATTTTTGAAGAAATTAAAAAAATGAGTTTTTGTGTTTTACGAAATTTGTAATTTCTGAACCGATTTTTGTTTTAAATAGGACGCAATGCGTCTTTTTTAAGTATTTTTTTTGGAAATTTTTTAACGGTAGTTGTTTTGAAAAAACCTTTGTAGAAAAAATTGCTCCCCCTCGATTTGCTTCAATTTTTTACAGAATATTCGTCGCACTCTCACAAATCCACAACAGTAATGTTTGGGGGACTCAATATTTGTAAAAGTTATGAACATAAATACCAAGACTAGTCTGACAATTTTCGTCTCTTTTTGCAAAACACACGAATTCAAAAAGGGGAAATAATTCGACCGTTTCTTAACCAAACAACCGATTCTCTCGAAAAATAGCGACTAATTTACTAATATTATCTGCAGAATTTCAGTAAATTCGAATAAGTAGTATAGAAATTATTAAAGAATCAATATTTCACTAAATTTTAACCCTTTGTGTGGGAGGTACCAGAAGAAGTAGACCACTATGGCCCATCTTCGAACTCATCCGGAGATAGATAAAAATATTACCGCATACCAAATTGGAAGTCAATCGGTTACTCCTTTCGAGAGTTATCGTGCGCACCAGCCAGCAGACAGACAGACAGGCCGACAGACCGACAGACAGACGGACCGACAGACCGGCAGACCGACAGACAGACGGACGGACATTGTTCATTCGACTTAAAATGACCCAAAACGAATATCCGCCGAACATACTTGGGGTCTTAGACCACTCCTTTGATGTGTTACACTTTTTTTCGTAGAAAATGATATATACCCTCGTATCACTAAAGTGAGGGTATAATTAAAATACCTCCTCATCCTATGGCGGAGGGTATAAAAAAAGCTTTACCATAAAAAGTGTATGGTTTTGATGGAATTATAATCTTCAATCTACACAATAAAGGTCTTAGGCCTTGGACACAAAAACAAATGTTTCTGTTGCATAGGGTTATTTGCCTAAGTGTATATGTATAAGTCATCTCAAATGTCTAAACGGGGATTTTTGCCAAATATTCTTAGGGTCTTAGGCCACTCTTTCGATGTGTTACACTTTTAGTCCGTATCAAATTTTGTATATAAAGAGGCCTAGATATTTTTCTACTTAAAAGAAATAGAAAAACTAAATATGTTGCATTTTATCTATGAGCTAGTTATATTTATATTGTATAATAAAAAGTTTCCTTAAAAATATCTGCTCTTAACGTAATAATTCCTCCAATATCTCATTAAACACGATTAGCTATCTTGCTATTTCACACGTATCTAATGTTAATTATCCTATTAGTATTAGTGAATATGACACGTTTCAGGTGCATTCCAAAGAAGCCATAAATAAATATAAAAAATAAATTTTAAACCAATTAAAAACGGCCAGTTATATTTTAAACCCCCGTCGTTTAATCTCAACTAAATACGAGTATAAGAAGGGAAGGGAGATAATTTAGTACTAAGTACATTTCAAAATTGTATGCATTATTTTCACAATTCATCTTAATAGGATTACTTTGAATCAAATTAAATACTTTGCCTAAAATGATTCATATTTCAGTACTGGTTCTTCACCAAATTTCACATTTCCGTCCTTTACAGTTAGTTATCATACAAAATTAGTTTGTTTAACTTAACATTGACCCTGTCCCTCAAAAATGCTCTGGGGATTCTGTCAAGGCTCTTACACGAAAAATGTTTGATTTGTGTGTACTTATTTGTCTAAATATTAATTTGTTTTTAATGGTTACTTAAGCATTTTATGACTTGTGCATTTACAGACAAAAAAAAGAAACAAATAATAATATTTATTGTAGATAACAATGCGTAAAAATTCTGAAAATCCAACAAAACATACTAAGGTAATAGCAAACAAATTTTTGGACATACATACATACTCGTACATATAGTTGAAATGTATTTAGTTGAAATGTATCTTCATCTTGATTATTATGAAAAACGTGTGTGTTTTTTGTTGCATTAGTTACGAAGTTTATTATTATGAAAAACGCTTTTATTTATAGTTCTGATTAGTAATTAAAAAAAATGGATTTTAAAAACTTTTCCTTAGTTATTTACAGCAAATAAATAACTGACTTTGAATTTAGATTTCCATTTAAAATTTCAATTTCTGAAAGTGTCACAAACAATTACTATTTATAACTGATTTTTGCTCAATGTTATTTGTTAACTGCATAATATTTTAAACTACGAATTGCTTGTTTCTCTTTTGGAGTAAAGTATTAACATTTTTAGCTGTAAATATACAAACAGACATGGTAGACCTTAATCGAATATAGATCGGATAAAAAAGCGACAAATATTTGCTACCGCTACCGCTGTCTCAAAATTCCCACTTGTTATTTATTTATACCTGAAATCAATTGTTAATTAAATAAAAAGTAAACAAAATACACGTATGTTTGTATGTATATAAGTACATAATCCATAATAAATAAAATAATACATCAAAAAACTGTTAACGACCACTAATTATGTCAATGGCAGTTTTTTTGTGTTCAATTTTTTGTCAACACTATCGGCTTCAAGTATAAAAGATATTTTAATGAAGCCCAAACAAACTAAATCGCATTTCCCACAATTAAGATGAAATAATACGCTTAGAAAAAAAGAGTCTTAGTAGATGTGCGATACATTTCTTTTTATCATCGATTTACTGGGAGAGAGAGTATGTATACTCGTTTTGGAGCAAAATGCGAATTCGATATTATATAGGGTGATCTAAGTAAAGGGTGTCCCAAGAAGAGCGCAATTTTTTAATTTTAAATAAAACACAGATATTTAAGAAAAAATCGTGAAACTTTATTATGTCGTAAAGTAGACAGAATGAGGTTATGTATGGAACAATATATCGTGCAGATGGCCGCCGCGGCTTTGCTGGCATGCACGCGATCTTTTAATGAAATTTTCAATGACCGTTTTGCATGAATGCTGCGGTATTTCATTAATGCAGCGTCCAATTTCGTCTTTTAAGGCTTGAGTCGTCGTCGGCTTATTCGCGTAATCCATCGACTTCAAAAAACCCCAAAGAAAAAAATCTAATGGTGTTAAATCGCACGATCTAGGCGGCCAATTCTGATCTCCAAAACGCGAAATAACACGACCGGGAAATGACTGATGCAGCAATTGAATTGTTTCTCTGGCTGTATGACATGTGGCGCCGTCTTGTTGGAACCACATGCCCTCCACATTCATTTCTTCAATTCTAGGCAAGAAAAACTGGTTATCATTTCACGATACCGAACACCATTGACTGTTTGCGCTTGACCTGCCTCATTTTCATAAAAAAAAGGTCCAATGATTCCTCCAGCCCAAAAACCACACCACACAGTGACACGTTGAGGATGCATTTGCTTCTCGTGAATCACTCGAGGATTTTCCGCACCCCAAATGCGGAAAATCCTCGAGTGAAGCCATCAAGATGAAAATGGGCCTAGTCACTGAAGATGATTTTATCGGCAAAATCAGCATTTTCATGTTGTCTCTCCAATACCCAATTAACGAACTCCCTTCGCTGTCCATGGTCAGTTGGCTTCAGTTCCTGAGTCAATTGAACTTTGTATGCATGAAGATGCAAATCTTTCGTCAAAATTCGCTGCAAAGTGGATTTGGAGACACCAATTTGCTGAGCTCAGTGTCGAATTGAGGTGGATGGAGTTTGAGCGACATCATCACGTACAGCTGCGACATTTTCGGTCGATCGACCTGGTCGATGGCGCGTTGTTGTCTTTACATCACTAACAGACCCAGTTTCGGCAAATTTATCCATTAATCTCTTTACAGTTGACTCTTTTGGAGCATTATTGTGACCCCAAATTGATCGCAATTTGCGAACTGTAGCCGCAAAACTTTCACCATTTTGGTAAAACAATTTCACAATCAGAATGCGTTGTTCATTCGTGTAGCGCTCCATTTTTACTAACCTCGTACCTTCTACTAACAAACAATAACAATTATTCAAATGTCAAACAATGACACTTCGAATGTTGCGAGATTTAAAAATTGCGTTCTTCTTGGGACACCCTTTAGATATACTTTTTTCAATAGCCTTTTTTGACAGATCACGTGTGAGTCGTGTCATGTTATTTTTGTTAAGTATTGTTTGACATTTCATCACGGAAAGACTTATGCCTGAACAATGTTTACAAATTATTCAGTTTTATTATCAAAATAATCGTTCGCCAATTGCGCTAAGTCCATTTTCTTAATCCAAAAAAAAAAAAACACTTTCAAGTCGACCGGCGACCTTGACACCCATGAGCAATATTTTAGCTCTCGTTAAGAGCTATCTTTTTGCCATTGAATGATTCCCGATCCGACGTACCGGAATCATCGGTCCACATTTCTTCAAAAATGAACGTAGCTCTCGTTAAGAGCTATCTTTTTGCCATTGAATGATTCCCGATCCGACGTACCGGAATCATCGGTCCACATTTCTTCAAAAATGAACGTAACCGTCAATGGCGACCGTTATCGTGCCATGATAACCGACTATTTGATGCCTGAAATTGAAGCTCGTGATCTCGGCGACATTTGGTTTCAACAAGCCACTTCCCACACATCGCATCAATCAATGGATTTATTGAGAGAACACACTGGGCCGATCGATTGGCCACCAAGATCGTGTAATATCACACTGTTAGACTTTTTCCTGTGGGGATATGTAAAGTCTAAAGTTTATGCGGACAAACCCGCTTCGATTCAGGTCTTGTAGCGGAACATCACGCGTGTCATTCGCCAGTTACCAGTCGAAATGTTCGAACGAGTTATCGAAAATTGGACTCAACGGATGGACCATTTGAGACGTAGCCGCGGCCAACATTTGATAGACATAATCTTCAAAAAATAAATGCCAAAGAATGTTCTTTCAAGTGATAATAAACATTCCCCATTCAATTTGAATTTTCTGTGTTTTTTTCCTTTAAAAAAGTAGGGAACTTCGAAATGGATCACCCATTATAAGTACAGGGTTTTCCAACAAGAGGTGTTATTTTGAATCACCCGGTATTTCGGTAACTGTCACTTTTGAAGCTTTTATTCTTTGACATTTGACAAGTAGAAACTACGCCAGTACTAAAAATGGAACCATACACGATCATCGAACGACACAAAACGATCGAAAAACGATACGAACGATACAAAATCATCTTGACTGATGAGGCCCATTTCCACCTCGGTGGCTACGTCAACAAGCAAAATTGTCGCATCTGGGGCTAGGAAACCCAAGAGTTATTGTTGAGAAGCCTCTCCACCCTCAACGTGTGACTGTTTGGTTCGGTTTATGGTCCGGCGGGGTCATTGGACCTTAATTTTTCGAAAATGAGGTTGGATTAACAGTTACGGTGAATGGATTGCGCTATCGAGAGATGATTATTGATTTTGTATGGTCGGAGTTGGATGGTATTGATCTGGACAACGTTTAGTTTCAACAAGACGGCGCTACGTGCCACACAAGCAAGGAAACCATTCATCTGTTACGGGAAAAGTTTTCGGACCGTGTTATCTCTCGAAAAGGTGATCACAATTGGCCACCGATATCTTGTGATTTAACACCTTGCGACTTCTTCCTTTGGGGCCACGTGAAAGATAAGGGCCCTTATTCATAACAATTTAATGAAGGTTTGAAGAACGCTTTAACACTGCTAAAGCGTTCCTCAAACCTTCTTTAACTTTTTATGAATGAGGCCCAAGGTCTACGCCAACAGCCCAGCGTCGATTCAAGACCTCAAAGATAGAATTCGTGAGGCTATTGAGGACATAGGGCAGCCACTTTGCGATTTGGTTATGGAAAATTTCTTGAAGAGGATATGGTTCTGTATGCGTGGCCGTGGTGGCCATTTGGCTGATGTTGTTTTTCATTATTAACGGCATACCTTCCTCTTTATTATGAAATAAACATCAGATCATTTATCTCAAAAAATGGCATTTTTCTTTGAATACTAAATAACACCTCTTGTTGGAAAACGCTTTATATGTTCCTTCCGATTTGGCCTTTTAGCACTATAGATATATACATATATAGATTTTTTTAAAGTGCCCCAGTAGGTGTGTTCGTAGCGTGCTCGCCTATGAGTTGGGGGGTCGTGGGTTCACATGGTCTTTGTAACCCGGCTTTTACTTGGACCGTACAATTAGAATATAAATTTACTTTGTATAGTAATTCATATAAATAAATATAAAATTTGTTCTTGTTTTTTGTTTTTATTTTAAGTATTTTTATCTGAAGTATAACATGGATATTTCACTATTATTCCATATTATTGTATTTTCGTTTGTTTTCATTTCGGTCTTTAAATCATTATTGATTTGTCACTAGGATATTCTCCTGGCCTTTTTATGTATTATAGAATGTAATGTTAAAAAAAATTGTGAAATTCTATATTTTTTTAGAGTGAAACCATTTCCTTCATTCCATTCTGACCATTTCCATGTTAAGTGATCACAGTATTTGCTGGATTTTGGTGAATATTGGTACAATGATTGGTACAAGAGTGCAAATATTTACTGAAATTTTGCAAAAAGTCCCATATTGATAGCTTTAACCAATAAAAGGGTATACTTTTTTAATAAACCTAATAAATTTTTGTAGCAGGTCTGTTTTTTAAACTTTTTTAACATATTTTTTTTAATTGTTGTTAATAAATACATATCATAATCATTTTACCAGGTTTCACTAAAATCCGTGACATGAACCAAAGATACTGTGGTCAATTAACATGAAAATGCTCTTCTGTATTTTATACAAATTTGCAATGACTATTAAATGAGCAAACAAAAAAACAATAATTGTCTTCTTTTTTCCGCAATACTTGGCAATCATGATCGTGGTTGTCGTGATCATAACTTAGTATCGACTATTATCATTAAAATTTGTAATTCTGAATATCAATAGATTTTGTTATCAATTTATATTTCCATTTAACTGCGGTTAAATAATATTTTGTTGTGCTCCTATGTTCCTCTCAGGAATACAAATGCAATAAATAATAATAATAAATATTTTTTTTGCTTTAATATTTTAAATAAGTTTGGAAAATAAATAACTTGTCATAAAAAAAATGAATTTTCCCGATTCGTATTCCACTCACCTTCAATTGGCTTTTCCGACTCATCGTCTTCCTGGTCAGATTTTTTTGTCGTTACGGCAGGAGGCGCAGTTGTAGTAGTTGTCGATGCTGTTTCATTGAGTGAGACAAATTCAGGACCCACATCTGTAGAGTTTAGGGTACGAATAATAGTGGGAGGTTGCAGTGTCGATACTGCCCCATAAGCACAGTGGACCGTTAGCAAACAAAAATAAATTAATTTCGAGTTTAACATTTTGTTGCCGATTCTTTTCTTTTTAAAATATCACAGCTTTCGTTTGGCTTAACTTGCAGTCGTAAAATTAAATCACAATCACCAAAAGTAATTAAAGCATTTAAGGAACAATTTTCACAATTCGTCACAACGTTTGTTGTTGTTGATTGTTTGTAAAAAAAAAATCGCGTTCTAATTCGAATTCTTCCGCTTAGCGGTGTCTAGTTCGCGCTTCTCCTCCTCGACAACTAATCAAGTTGAACTGAATGGAACCGAATAAATCCGATGTTGTCGTTGTACGGACAGTAGGTAGGCGACAGGCGAAAGGTAGTATAGTATGGAAATATGTACGTGTGAAAGATACACTGAGTTTGAGACTGAATTGGAGAATGATCTCTGAGCGGTGGCGCGTTGTAAGTTATTGCGATTTGTTAAAGCAGCTCTCTAATGGTTCTGCTATGACTACGATCGCCACAGCGGTTACAACGACGTTTTAATAGTTCTTTAGCTAAACTAAACTTCGAATGACAATAGCCCACCCGACGATCGTTTTTACAACAAGACTAATAAAATAATATAAAAATCTTGCACATACAAACTTACTCGTACTCGTACATATTCGTACTCACACTCATTCGTAGATATATTAAAATAAAATATAAAACAAATTCAACTACTTACGTCTGATGACGATATGGTTTAGTTCTCCGTTGCATATTTTTTACTCGTCGTATTCGCACTCGTGTTTGTCTGTCCGAATGTTTGTACGTCTGAATGTTAAATGGAAATTTCTTGCGTGAGCTCTCTATGACTTTGCGGCACACGGTCGCAGTTCATGCGACAGTTTTACCGCAAAAAAACTCTACTCAAGATCGTTTAGTGCTGAGATTTTCACTAATATTTCAAATGACCTGCGCTGCATTGCACAGTGGATGAGTTTCAGAAAATGTGGATGTAAATCTGTGACTTCTTAACCCATAGTCGATTTCTATGAAGCTTCACACGTTTGTAGCTCTTCTGTATTTTTAGTAGAATTTGTTTAAATTATATCTCGAATTTATCAAATTTTTTTTTTTAAAAAACTAAAGATAAGAAACATGGGAAAACAATTCATAGATACGAAATATATAAAATACCACAATGTCAATTTCTTCTTGGCTGCAGATGGATGGTAAAAAATAAAAAAGTGGGCGAAACCGAAGTGGGCGTGACATTATTTAAAATTTTAATATTTCAGAAAGGTTTGGCCGTAGAAAAACGAAATTTTCTAGAAAAATGCAATAGTAGAGTATATAAATTATACATATTGAAGATTACTTCAACTTTTCGTAGAAAGTTATTAATCGGAATTACATATTCTAGAAACTTCATTGAAATTACATTTTTTCAAGAATTTTTTTTGATGTTGTATTTCTCTAGAACAAGTATTCTCAAATGGTTGTCCAAGTCTTCATGTCCGTGATGTCTTCCTTATAATTAGGTACTTTAAATGTTTGATTGAAAAATATCGGCATGTCGATTTTCGTAATTCGAAAAATATTATTTGGGACAAACATGTTATTTAAAAAACAACGTTAGAGACTTGGGAGTTTCACGTAAATATAGAGAGAGTATTGTTAATAGAATATGAAAGAAAGTTATTAATCGGAATTACATATTCTAGAAACTTCATTGAAATTGATTTTTTTCAAGAATTTTTTTGATGTTGTATTTCTCTAGAACAAGTATTCTCAAATGGTTGTCCAAGTCTTCACGTCCGCGATGTCTTCATTATAATTAGGTACTTTAAATGTTTGATTGAAAAATATCGGCATGTCGATTTTCGTAATTCGAAAAATATTATTTGGGACAAACATGTTATTTAAAAAACAACGTTAGAGACTTGGGAGTTTCACGTAAATATAGAGAGAGTATTGTTAATAGAATATGATAGCACACACAACTCAAATCTATCCTAAATCGACTTAGGTGGTTATCGACTGTGGGCGCAGATATATTGGCGACATGTGTACCTACAATTATTCACATTTTCTAGATGTTAGTTAAAAATATTACTTCCAACTCTTCAAAATTGTATTCTATTATATTCTAAAATCGACGATTTTACTAAAAAGTTCTGTAGGTTTTTGGTTATCTGTTGGATAACCAAAGACCTTGCAAGTGGTTCGTGACCCAACATTTGATGAGAAGCCCTGTTACGTTAAAAAAAGTTTTTTTTTTTACAAAATTTGTTCAAAATTTATTTTTCTAGAAAATATCTTTGAAATTGTATTTTTCTACTAGATTGGGTTAAATTTTATTTCTCTAGAAAATTTCGTTGAATTAGCATTTTTCTAGAAAAATCGTTAAAATAGTCTATAAAATTTCGTGAAATTTCAGTTCGCTACAAAATTTCGATTAAAATTGTTTTTTTATAGAAAATTTCGTTGAAATTGCATTTCTCTAGAAATTGTTTTAGAAGTTTTATTTCTCCACCAGACATTGCATTTTTCAAGCAAAATCGTTGAAATAAAATAAAATTGTGCTAACCAATTAGTTGAATTAGCATTTTTCAAGCAAATTCGTTAAAATATTTTTTTGTTGAGCACCCTCTTAGGTGAGTTGATAGCGTGCTCGCTTTTTTTTAGAAAATTCCATTAAAATTTAATTTTTCAATAAATGTTGAAATTTAGGATACATCGCCTCTTAATCCGATTTTTAATCCAGTCATCGACCTTTAATCTGCTCAACGAGAATTCAGTGGTTCTTAATCATTTAATTCGGTCATCGGCTTTTAATTTTAAAGGGTGGTAACAGATTTTTTTTAAAAAAATATCAATGAAAATTTTTAGCCAAATTAAATTTTCAAAAATTAATTTGAAATTGTTGTTTTTGAAAACATTAATTTTGATAGAATTCGTTCTAAATTTTGAAATTTCCCAGAAAAGTGCAATTCTAAAAATTTTAGAAAATTGCAATTTCAACGACCAAATTCAAAGCAATTTCGACGCAAATTTAATTTCAACTAAATTCTCTAGAAAAATTAAATTTCAAAGAAATTTTCTAGCAAATTGCAATTTAGATGAAATTAAAAAAAAAACAAATTCTATGATTTCTATAAATATAAAAAAAGGAATTTTGTAGAGAAATTTAATTTCAACAACATTTTGTAGAAAAATTCGATTTCAATGATATTTTCTAGAGAAATGTTGTTACAACTATTTTTTTTGGAAAATGATATTTCAACAAAATTTTGAAGAATGATGCAATTTCGACGATTTTTTCTATAACAATGTAATTTGATCAATTTTTATAGAAAAATGCAATTGTATGAGATTTTGGAAAATAGCATTACCGAAGAATTTTTTCTTAAAAATGCAATTTAAATAAAATTTAAAATAAAACTGTTATTGTCGAAATGCCTGCATTTTTCAATAAAAATTCGTTGAAGTGGCATTTTTCTAGCAAAGCCGTTGTATTATTTTTCTAGCTAAATCATTGAACATTTTTTAATGCAATTTTTATATTTTTTTTTTAAAGAAATGCCATTGCAACAATTTTTATAGAAAAATTCAATTTCAAAGAAATTTTGTAGAAAAAAACTGTATCGACGAAATTTTGAAATAAAATTTAATTTCAATGAAATTTTCTGTACCATTTCCATATGTAGTTCAGAAAAAATCAATTTAAATTCAGAATTTGTCACTTGAAATTCAGAAATTTCATTTGAAATTCAGAACTCGTCACTTGAAATTCAGATTTTCGATTTAAATTTCAGAATTATTCAATTGAAATGCAGAATTTTGATTTTAAATTCAGAAATCGTTAATTGAAACTCAGATATTCCGTTAGAAATCAGAACTCATCATTTGAAATTCAAAGTATACATTTGTAATTCAGAATTCGTCAGTTGAAATTCAGAACTCGACATTTGAAATTGAAATTCAGAATTGTTATTTGAAAACAAGAAAATATTAATTTCACATCAATTAATATTTTGAAATGGATTTTGCTGGAGTGAATATGAAGATTTTTAAATTGAATCTGATTGGAGAAAGGGTTTTAATTGTCAAAGACTGTCCCTAAATCTAACAATTGTTTTTCACTCTTTTGCATCATTGATGCGAAAAACTGTTCTCCGTTTATACATTTTTATACCCTACACCACACTGTGGTACAGGGTATTATGACTTTGTGCATTTGTTTGTAACACCTAAAAGGAGAAGAGATAGACCCATTGTTTATTTTATGTCTGTCTGTCCGTCTGTCTGTCCGTCTGTCTGTCCGTCTGTCCATGTATTCTTGTAATCAAAGTGCAGGTCGTATTTATGGTCCGATTGTGATGAAATTTAGCATAGTGCTCTTTTTTGGCCCAAGGACGATCCCTATTGAAATTGGTTAAAATCGGTTCAGATTTGGATATAGTCCCCATATATATGTTTCGCCCGATTTGACATGCAAGCGCCGTAGAAACCACATTTTACATCCGATCTTTATGAAATTCGGCAGAGAGAGTTTTATTATTACATGAATGAACACTACCAAATTCGGAGAAAATCCGATCAGATTTAGATATAGCCCCTATATATATGTTTCACCCGATTTGGCATGTAAGCGCTGTAGGAACTGTATTTTAAATCAGATCAGTACGAAATTTGGCAGAGAGAATTATCTTATTACATGAATAAACACTGCCAAATTCGGGGAAAATCGGTTCAGATTTAGATTTAGCCACCATATATATGTTTCACCCGATTTAACATTTAAGCGCTGTAGAAATCGTGTTTTATATCCGATCAGTACGAAATTTAACAGAGAGAGTTCTCTTATTACATGAATAAACACTGCCAAATTCGGGGAAAATCGGTTCAGATTTAGATATAGCCCACATATATATGTTTCACCCGATTTAACATTTAAGCGCTGTAGAAATCATGTTTTATATCCGATCAGTACGAAATTTAACAGAGAGAGTTTTCTTATTACATATATGAACACTGCCAAATTCGGGAACAATCGGTTCAGATTTTAACATAGTCCCAATATATATGTTACACCCGATTTGACATGTAAGCGCTGTAGAAACCGTGTTTTATATCCGATCAGTACGAAAATCGGCAGAGAGAGTTTGCTTATTACATGTATGAACACTGCCAAATTCTTATCGCAATGCCCATTTTCGCATTGGTAGGTAGGTGTAGGGTATTATATAGTCGGCCCCGCCCGACTTTCTGTCTTTCCTTACTGGTTATTATTACGAATGGCCCCTTTGTTCTGGTTATAATGAGTGATTTTTTTGCAACACTGTTTTTTTTAGCAGCTCAGCTGTTTTCGTGTAATATGTTACTGTCAAACATGTTTAATTCGGTCTATAATTTAACCGCGAATCGCCTTACAAACGAATAACACTTACAGATTATTGAATTTTGAGTTCGGTGAACAGTTTATTTTCACCTAGATCGTGCGATTTAGATTATTTTTTGTGCGGCTTTTTTAAGACTCATGTCTATAGGGACAATCCTGCAAAGGTTGACGCACAGGAAGTCAATACTGAAGAATTTATTCGTGAGATACCGGCCGATATGTTGGAGAGATTGTGCCAAAATTGGACCCAGCGTATGAATCATTTGAGGCCCAGCCGCGGTCAACATTTACATGGAATCATCTTTAAACATTGAATTATATAGACCGCTCTATTGACTCGAATAATGATTTCATTTTATTGTATGTGTTTTTTAAATCAAATCCGAATGCTATTAAAAAATCGCTCGTTACTTTTCCTTTTTCTGGCAGAACACTGCATACTAAATTTCACAAAATTTTCCGAAAATCTAATTTCTGAATTTCAATTTAAGAACTCCGAATTTCAAATGACAAGTTCTAAATTTCAAATGAAAAATTCTGAATTTCAAATTTAGTTCTGAATTTCAATTGACGAATTCTGAATATTTAATGAAAAATCTGAATTACAATTGGTGAGTTCTGAATTGATATGGAATTTAGGTTTTAAATTGACGAATTCGGAAATTAAATGGAAAATCTGATTTCCAAGTGACGGGTTCTTAATTTCAAATGGAATTTCTGAATTTCAAATGGAATTTCTAAATTTCAAATGGAATTTCTGAATTTCTTGGAGTAGAAAATTTTAGCAATTTTAAAACATGTTCTAGAAAATTGTAATTTCAGCGAAATTTCTAGAAATATGCGATTTCAATGAATTTTTCAGGGAAAAATTTAATTTCAAATAAATTTTCTAGAAAAATAAATTTTCTAGGAAATTTTCAAAGAAATTTCTAGAAATTTCTGGGGTGTCGGGTTTTTTGGCCGTATTTCTTCTAGGAATTTGTCCTTTATTTTGTTCTGTGTCATGTAACATCTATTTCGAAGCCTTCTATACTAAAATTGTGTTTGAATGTATTAACCTCTTTGTTAACGCAGCAAACTTTATGGCTAAATATCTCGAAACAGCGATGTCACAGAAAAAACTGATAATGCCATTCGATTTAGCGGATCCAAATTTTAAGTGGTAAGTTGTTTTCATCGAGGATACATTTTTAAAGTGCATTTTGCACACACAGTGTTATTAGTTTATATACTTTCCGTTCTATAATAAATCATAAGATTTATCCACATGCATTCGAGATTTTCTCTAATTTTGTCAACGACTCGTCAGAGTGGCCTTGACCTCTCTGCCTGAGTATTACTGATGCAATGAATTAATATTGTTAGACTTATTTTTGAATAGAAGTCATGTGAATGATGCACCTCTGGCTTAATTTCGTAATACGTTTATTATTGTAACACAAAAAAGAAAAAACCCAGTGGATTTTTTATTGTATCATTCAGCGAGACGGTGAGACATGCATATAATCTGATCGAGATGTTCTGTAATCCACTTATTTAGCTATAAGGTATTATTGTATTCAGTGGTCGCTTTGACCAATATTTTTCATTGGACGCAAATGGAAACATTAGAGCAGGGCAACTATTTTGAAATATATACCAAAAAAATTTTCCTTTTAAAAAATATTTGTCTTAATTTTTTTTGCAATAAAAATTGTCAATTTAAAAAATAGAATAGTTCAAAATTTAAAATTAGCAAAATATTGTACATTTTTCAAAATTATCTTCAATTAGGAATTTCATTATATCGATTAAACAATTAAATGAGTCAACCGAAATGATAGTTTATTCTAAATATAAATTGATTCTAATATTAATAACAATGTTCTGACAATGGATTCTGATAGAGGGGGTAAAAAAATGAATGTACATGTATCGGATTTTTGAATGTTTACGTATGGAGGTCTTTTTAGAGAGGGGTCAATATTTCCCCGTTTTGCACATTTTTATGATGAATCGGCATAGGAAACCGTGTGATCCTTACATTTTAGGTTTAGGATGTCTTCAGCAACATTACTTAGAACATTACGAGGAATATTTTTGTTGAAAAATTTGCTCCTCAATGCAGGGGTCTTTTTGGTCCCTTTTGTGAAAAAGGCTAAAAATCAACCCTAAAACAGGTGTTTACCGAGTCAAAATGTTTTACAAAAATATTTGCCATAAAATTCTACTATACATAAGTCTCCGAATACACCAAAACTTCAATCCATTTTTAGGTTTAGAACCATTTCGAAAAATTGCGAAATTAATGGATTTTAAGTTTTGACTTATTTCTGGCATTTAAGTCGAGATTAGTGTTTTGGTGTATTCAGAGACTTATAGTAGAATTTTAAGGCAAATATTATTGTGGAACATTTTCACCCTCTAGCTACTCAATCTAGGGGTCTTTATGGTCTCCTTTTTGGTGAAGGATAAAAATCACCCCTAAAACAGGTGTTTAACGAGTCAAAATGTTTTACAAAAATATTTGCCATAAAATTCTACTATAACTCTGAATACACCAAACTCAAAATTCTATATCCAATTTTAGCTTAATCTCGCAATTTTTTGAATTGGTGCTAAACCTAAAAATGAATTTTAAGTTTTAACTTATTTCTGCCATTTAGGTTGAGTTTTGCTGTATTAAGAGACATATAGTAGAATTTGATGGTAAATATTTTTGTAAAACATTTAGACTCGCTAAACACCTGTTTTAGGGGTGATCTTTACCCTTTTCCACAAAAGGGACCAAAAAGACCGGTAGGTTGAAGAGGTAAAGGGTTAAAATGTGCAACAAAAATATTCCTCGTAGTGTTCAAAGTATTGTTGCTGAACATACCGTATATCTAAAATGTAAGGATCACACGGTTTGATATGCCGATTCATTATAAGAATGTGTAAAATGGGGAAATATTGATCCCCCTCTAAAATGACCGCCATATGTAAATTTTCAAAACGCCGATACACGTATATTTTTTTCACCTCTATTAGAATCCGTTGACAGAACTTTGTTATTTTTTTGTGTTCCACCGTGCTATTTTTTAGTTGAAAATTCAAAATTTTATTTTCGTTTGTTTTATTTTGGTCTTTAAATAGTTATTGATTTGTAACTAGGATATTCTCCTGGCTTAAGGCCATCTTTGCCTCTTTAATTTTAATATATTGAAACCAATAATCGCAGCTGAACGTTGCGGAAATCGCAATAAAGGAGCTAAGCTGCCAAGCAATTGTATTTGTCATAGCGATTTTGAAAAAACTTTGCATTATATAATGTTATAGAGGAAAAGATAGTCTAAAGCCAGGAGGATATCATAGTTACAAAATTCAACATCTCTAAAATTATCGCAAATTTTCAATTAAATATTTTAGGTCGGCTGCGACCGACATTACCTTTGCTTTTAATTGCGAAATTGAAATTTGTTCATACTATCGGCAAAAAATGACACTGGAGCATCTATTGAATATCAGTATTTGAAATAATCCTACAAAAATAAACACTCATAAATGAGTAAAATATTTAATGACCGTTGCTATATATCTAACGCAGCTACGTACTATCTATATTTATAATACTATTATGATAAACCGAGAATTTTTCCTATGCATCTCTGTGTTCATAAGAAGATCGTCATGAAATCTAAACTTGAAATGTTTTCCTCGTGTCGAACTATTTCAGAATTATAAAGATTATAATGCTATGTAACAAAACAATCATTGCTTATTGCATTTGCCGAACTCTGTTATAATTTCCATTAACATTCATATGTAGAGAAAGTCAGCGAAATACTCGTATGTATATATGTATATCTATACAAGTGTTACTAATCTACTCATCTAACTATAATTAAATATTTAAACAACTGAAATATACTGTGTGAAAATAGTAATTACTTATCTATATGAGGTGAAAATCGACACTAATCTAAAAACGAATTGTTCTAAAAATTACATTTCATTGCATTGCCGGGTGTATCTACTAGATATACGAGTGCTCATTGTAAATGAGTTGCAAAGTAGATTACATCACTTTGGGCTTGAATGCATTCACTCGAGAAATGATGCGTTTTTTTCTTTTTGTTTTCCTTAGCACATTTAAAAAGAGCACTTTAAAAGAGCAAGTATGCGCCGAATAATACTTGACTGGATACAATCTAAAAATTAAATACTTCATATATGAACAAATACCCCTATATTGCGTTTAATGATTTATACTTCAAAGATATAAGACTATAACGTAATGTAAGTGTTTATGTGTACTTGTAATAAAAGCATGAAATTTCAATTGTGGCCCCTTCTGTGAGAGAGGTACCAAAAGGGTCGCGACAATTACTTCAATTATTCAATGGATTGTAGGTACTGTTAAAGCATTCCACCGAACAAAATTTCAAGTACTTATAAGTGGAAGGTACCATAAGGAGCCTAGCAACTTCACCCATTTGTCTCGAGGTGGTGGCTACAATGAAGCTAAGTTATAAAAGAAACAGTGTTTCACTATCTTGTATGTTACTACATACAACATTTTAAGTCATTGTGTCTTTTGATAGTGTTTGGCACTCCAGCCGGACAGACAAACAGGCGAACGGACATTGCTCAAATCAACTAGTCCTAAAAGGGAGTTACGTCGAACATACTTGGCGTCTTAGGTCACTCCTTCGTTGGTTTCACTTTTGATCCGTGGAATATCCATATATGAGTATATGTATACCTTTATCCACTAAAGTGAGGTATAAAAAGTGTAAAAGTTCGCCTAGTTTGACGCCAAAAACTGTTAATAAGGTTTTGTTCAGGATCATCCCCTCTGCTCAACCGTGAAGAGATAGAAATCGGATCTGCTTCGCTTCCGAGATATCGCAAAAACAGTAAAGAACGATGTTAGTTGCAATGAACTATAGAAAAAGTCGCGGAAATTTAGAACTGTAACACAATTTCCAATAAATATGAGTAATTGTAAATTCGTTTTACCATTTACGCAATATTTGCAATATCACCGTATTGCGAATTTTTTGTAATCTATTAAACTGCCTAACATCGAAATTTTCAAACCGCGGAAAATTACGATTTGCAATAGCTCTTAAATGGAAACTTAATTTGTACTGGCTGCAAGTAATAATTTGACATTTTCATATTACACTCAAACCTCGTTTTATGCGATTGATTCGTTCCGCAAAAATCTTCATAAATCGAATTCGCATAAAACGATACACTATAAAAACTTCTGATTCGTTCCTGAATTTAAAAAAAACCAAACCCTAAAAAATCAAAAAAACCAGTAAGGAAAGGCAGAAAGTCGGGCGGGGCCGACTATATAATACCCTACACCTCCCTAACAATGCGATATGGGTCATTGCCATAATAATTTGTAATAATTGGTAAATGGGTAGAAACATATTATCTAATTCTAAAACGATAATCGCTAAATTAAGCAATAATCGTTCCTAAATTGAGAAACATCTTTCTGGAACATTTTAATGATCGGAAGTAAAATACAACTTCTATAGCGGTTTGATACCAAATCAGGAGGAACATATATATGGAGCTTTAATATAAATCTGAACCGATCTTCCCTGAATACCTATTCATGTAAAAAGACCTCCTTCTGTCGAATTTCGTACTGATCGGATATAAAATACAGTCTCTACAGCGCTTACATATCAAATCGGGGGTAACATATGTATATATGGGAGCTATATCTAAATCTGAACCGATTTTCTCCGAATTTGGCAATATTCCTTCATGTAATAAGCAAATACAGTTTTTACAGCGCTTACAGGTCAAATCGGGGGTAACATATATATGGGTGTTATATCTAAATCTAAACCGAGTAGAAAGAAACCTCTTTTTGCCGACTTTCGCACTGATCGGATATAAAATAACATTTTTACAGCGCTCAAAATCGGGGGTAACGTATATATGGGGGCTATATCTAAATCTGAACCGACTTCGTCCAAATTTAACAGTGTTCATCCATATAATAAGAAACCTCTTTCTGGCGAATTTCATACTGATCGGATATAAAATAAAGTTTTTACAGCGCTTACATGTCAAATCGGGGCTAACATATATATGGGGGCTATATCTAAATACGAACCGATTTTCTCCGAATTTGGCAGTATTTCTTCATGTAATAAGAAACCTCTTTCTGCCGAATTTCGCACTGATCGGTTATAAAATACAGTTTTTACAGCGCTTACATGTAAAATCGGGGGAAACATATATATGGGGGCTATATCTAAATCTGAACCGATTTTCTCCGAATTTAGCAGTATTCCTTCATGTAATAACAAACCTCTCCTTGCCGAATTTCGCACTGATCGGATATAAAATAACATTTTTACATCGCTTACATGTCAAATCGGGGGTAACATATATATGGGGGCTATATATAAATCTGAACCGATTTTAACCAAATTCAATATGGATCGTCCTTGGGCCAAAAAACAAGTAAGAAAGTTTCAGTCGGGTAAACCGACTAAGGTATACCCTCACTTTGTGAGTAATGTAATATTGAATAGTACTCGAATTATTCTGTCAATTTGTGTGGGAGTTACCAGAAGGGGTTTATATAATACACCTTTTTTTCGCTGAACATTAGATACTTTAAATTCATTGCACTGTGCCGACTTATAAGCATTTATGTGCACTGGTATAAACGTTATGAGACATTAAATTGTGGTATGATTTGGGAATTTTGTGTGGGAGGTACAAAAAGGGGCGTGGCAATAACGCCCATTTTTCACAGGGCTATAGACACTATAAAAACATTACATTGTAAAAAATTTCAAGTATTTTTATACACTGGTTTTAATGTTATAAGCTGTTAACTTTTGGTGCAAAAAGGTACCTTTGTGTGGGAGGTACCAAAAGGGGCGTGGCAACAACACCCATTTTTCCCTGGACTGTAGGCAATATAAAAGCATAATACTGTACAAAATTTCAAGTATTTTTATACACTGTTATTAATGTTATAGGCTGCTAACTTTTGGTGCAAAATGGTGCATTTGTGTGGGAGGTACCAAAAGGGACGTGGCGACTTCGCCCATTTTTCTCGAGTTGATAGCGACTAATAAGCTAATACTATGTGTGAAATTTCAAAAGATTCGAATAAGTAGTACAGCAGTTATTAAAGAATCAATATTTCACAACATTTTAACCCTTTGTGGGGGAGGTACTAGAAGGAGTGGACCAATATGGCCCATCTTCGAACTTAGCCGGAGATAGAAAAAAATATTACCACATATCAAATTTGAGGTCAATCGGTTACTCCTTTCGAGAGTTATCGTGCGCACCAGCCAGCAGACAGACAGACAGACAGACAGACAGACAGACGGACGGACATTGCTCATTCGACTTAAAATGACCCAAAACGGATTTCCTCCGAACATACTTGGGATCTTAGGTCACTCCTTCGACGTGTTACACTTTTTTCCGTAGCAAATGATATATAAAAGTGAGGGTATAAAAAGATATGTGTAAAGTTTCGCTGAGATCGGACCATAATTGCGACCTGTACTTTGATTACAAGAATACATGCACAGACGGACAGACAGACAGACGGACAGACGGACATAGCTAAATCAACTCAGAAAGTGATTCTAAGTCGATCGGTATAATAAACGATGGGTCTATTTCTTCTCCTCTTGGGTGTTACAAACAAATGCACAAAGTTATAATACCCTGTACCACAGCGTGGTGTAGGGTATAAAAATCGCATAATAAAGAAAACAAAAATTTATTCCATTTAATAAAACAATAAAAAATAAAATTAAAATAAAAATAAACTTGGATAAAAACTAAAGTTAATATTTATAGATCAGATTCAGAATCGACAAATACTCGTACTTGTATGTGCCGTTTCTGGATTCGCTCAATATACTTTCAATCAGTATGTATCTTGAATAAGAAGAATGCTTTGTGCTTAGTTTTGTTCAAGAAATTACGGATTTTCTTATAGAACCGCCATTTTTTAATCGATTTTGTCTCAAGGTCTTGTTTTCTTATTTTTTTCCATGGTAATATCATAAATAAATAAACATTTTTAGCACAAAAACTTCAAAATAGAAAATTTTTTATGCTTACCTTGTTCACTCCTACCATTAATAAAACACAAATTATGGAATTCTCGGCAATAATGTCATTCCAACAGTCGATAAAGGAATTTACCCTTAATTGTAAATAACGTTAAAGACAAGCACACATGTAGAGTTCTAGGCTGATATTTGTTCTTTTTTATCGGTGAATATGTACATAACTATGTAAAGGGTGGTTAAATTTTAAGGGCCGATGTTGATTTTGAATAATACACAAAATAATTTAGGAAATTATTGTCGTTTCTTTTTGTTATGATAATAGTGGTATGGTTCAATTATGTATGGAACAAAATATAGGCCAAATGACGCCGCGACCTCGATGACACACCTCCATCCGATGGTCCAAATTTTCGATGACGCTAAGGCATAATTGAGGTTCTATGCCGATAATGTGCCGAATTATCTCATCCGTTAGCTCTTGAATTGTTGCTGGCTTATCGACGTACACCCTTTCATTCAAATTACCCCAAAGAAAGAAGTCCAACGGTGTCAAATCACATGATCTTGGCGGCCAATTGACATCGCCACGACGTGAGATAACACGGCCATTGAATTTGTTGCGCAAAAGAGCCATTCTTTCGTTAGCTGTGTGGCAAGTGGCAGCGTCCTGTTGAAACCACATATTGTCCACATCTATATCTTCCAATTCGGGCCATAAAAAGTTCGTTTTCATCTCACGATAGCGAACACCATTCACAGTAACTGCCTGACCGGCCTCATTTCCAAGAAGTATGGCCCGGTGACGTCGGCAGCCCATAAGCCGCACCAAACGAACTGGGCGAGCATGTACAGGTGTTTTCACATCTTCTACAGACCCGGTTTGCTGAAATTTGCGCACAATTCTCCCGATTGTGGACACATTTGGTCGATTATGATGATCAACAAAACATCACCAAGTGCACGAAATGCATTTTGATTTGAACGCTTAAAAGGCTTAAAAACTTTAACGCGTTGCTCGGTTGTGTATCTTTCCATGGTTCATATTGAGTTAGTCTGAAATTGAGAAATGTCAAATGAAATGCAAAAAAAAACTTGACGTTTATGTGTGGTTCACATTCAACATAGGCCCTTACAATTTAACCACTCTTTACCATCAAGGTTTTAAATGTTTAAATAAAAATATTTTTGTAAAAACAAAACTTTTAAAACCGCATAAATTTGAATTCTCATAAAAAGAATTTGCATAAAACGAGGTTTGAGAGTTTTAGAATTAAATTTTCCAGTGCCTCTTATTAATGAAACGAAAAACGAAGTACACAAAATGTTCTTAAAGGTATGTTTTTACAATAACTCGCGAAATTGAGCTGACCGGACAATGATACCAATTTACTTGTACGCTTTCTTCGTAGGTATATAATTCCCATATGCAAATTTATTTGTAGATTGGTATATATACAAGTGATGATCACCACAACTACAAGCTCACACTGTGTCATGTATAAGACCCTCTGATGATATCCCCACACAGGATTGAAATACGTATAAGGGTATGTGTTTACATGGCTTTCAGAACGCAGTGTCTTATCTTTTCCAATACACCACAAAAAACCTCTCTTTCGAATGGAAGAGTTGATCCGAAAACCTGAACAATTCGAATGTGAAAACATTCAATAAATAAATCTAAAACGCGGGTTATACTGAACAAACCTCCATATGCGCCTCCATATCATTTGAATTGAATATTCACAATTTTTGAGAGGCTGTAAATCTTTACTGAATAATGCTTCGATTTTTTCCATAAGGAATGTATGTAGATTTGTGCCTAGTCTCCATTATTTCCTTTGGTCACTTTTTCCTAGGAATAACCGCGCCTGTGATAATTGGATTGTATAATAAAATATTTCGGAGATAAGTGTTTTTTCTTGACATTTTTAATCGCTATCGCGAAAATTGTTTATCAATCTATTCGTCTGAAATCATAGATTTCGACATTATATATCTGAAAACTCTTACCATAACACTTTTCTAGTAAGTTGGCAATATGATGATATTGCAAATATCGCGTAAACTTACAATTTTTAATATTTATTGGAAATTGTGTTATAGTTCTAAATTTCCGTGATTTTTTCTTTAGTTCAACAACTTCGTTCTTTACTGTTTTCGAGATATCTCGCGAAACGAATCAGATCCGATTTTGATCTCTTCACAGTTGAGTGAAGATCCTTAACAAAGCCTCATTAACAGTTTTTGGCGTCAAACTAGGCGAACTTTTTAAGCCTTCAGGCACGTTGTGCTTAATATGTTTTGGAGAAATTAATTTCTGGACATTTTATGTGATTTGAGCTTTGACCGACTTACTGAAAAACATATAACTTATCTTAAAATAAAGAAATTGATATATTTTCTGTACATTTAAATGCAAATAAATATTTGTTTCGTAAATAATTGGAATGTGGATTTCAAGTAGGGATGTAACGAATATTCGCATTCGCATATGCGAAAGCGAATTATTCGCATCATTTTAACATTCGCAAAAACCATCTTTGGATTATTCGCTTTCGCAAAAATATATTTCAGTATTCGCTTCCATTTGTTAAAAGTGCTAAATCTACTTATTCCCTTCACACAATTTGAAGATTTTAATACCAATGAACACCTCTACCACTTTTCTTCAAACCAGTTGAATATTTCAATATTCGCTTTCGCTAAAGTCACTTTCGTTACATCCCTAATACATACATACTTCCAATATTTTTATTTTTCTAAGAAATGTTTCAAAACCTAATTTTTCTACAAAATTTAATTTCTAATTTTTCTTCGAGATTTAAATTTTAAATTTAATTTTGATATAATTTTCTAAAAAAAAACAAAATTTTCAATAAAAATGTATTATAGAAAAATTAATTTTTATAGAAAAATTTAATTTGAACGATTTTTTTAGAAAAATTAAATTTTGTTAATTTTTTTACCAAATAACTATTTTAACAAAATTTTCATTAAAAAATCTATATCTATAAAATTTAAATTTTTTTTAAAAACAAAATACTCTAAATCTGTATAAAAAAAAATTTCATTTTGATGACATTTGCATAACAATATTAATTTAGGCAAGATTTTCCAGAAAAATACAATTTCGGCAATTTTGAAGGACTAATAATATTCGTTGAACTTTCTAGAGCATGACTTTACCAATCAAATTAAATAGCATATCTGAAGGAAAATTCTGTATCTTAAAATAATACCTTATTCTGTCTACAAATTGCACAATTTCCATTATAATCGCGTAATTCATTGCTGTTCCCTATGACCTAAACAAGTCATTTTTAAAAGTCAAATGACTCTCTGTCGAAGTTAAATCTGAAGATGAGCTGATTTATTTTTTCGAGTGTATTTGCACTTTTGTAAATGTATGAATAGAACGTGATAAACACGTGCTGCTATTAAATCGCGAAAAATGTGATAATTACCTATCTCCAGTTTTATATTCGCATATGTGATACGATGCTGATCTGTAAAATGTTCTGTTTAAATATGTATTCATGCACTGTACGTTAGAGTGGGTAACGGAAAACAAAATGAAACAATTGTAGATTATTTCTATTATAGTTTTAATTGTAGTGAGAACTTAAAGTCTTAAAGTAATCAGTTTTAAAACGTTTTCATGTTGGTTTTCAAGTTTGAAATCATTAAAAGACTTGCTCCTCATTACTACATTTGGTTCGTTCCAAACACACTTGGTAAAAATGGTTGTTAATGTTATTTTTTTTTTGATTGACACTAGAGATGCTGCACTCTAATGTATTATGCCTTTGGCTGACATTTTTATTATACATTACGTGATAATGTACATGTTGAGGCCTCAACAAAGATTTGTCAATTGCTTTGTTTACGAATTGTTTGCGGAAAAATCGCTTGACATTTTATTATTTTGCTGGGTAAATAGAAATATAACGTTTTTTTCTGTTCAGTTAAATACGATCTCTAAAGACAGTCAGATATCATGTCAGTTTCAATTTTAGTCCAGTCACCGATTTAATTAACAATACAGTACAAATAATTGCTAACTTTTGCATTATAAAAATAACCCACGGAATGTTAGTTTGTTTAATCTTCGTTTTTGTGTTTATATGAATATTTTAAATTTACTACTGCGTCTTTAGAAGCCTTAGCTTCTTATAAACTAAGGATTCTAAATATGTTTTTTTTTGCTATTTCCTTGTCTCATTAGGGTACTGAAACATGTTTCATTATTGGAATGAAATGTTTGTTAAATACATAAAATAGTTAACATTATTTACCTACTTTAGATTTTAAATTATTGCATTGACATTACTTAGTTAAACAATAATGAGTTTTGTTTTACTACACTCTATAAAATGTTATGTACGATTTCAATACATTCGTGAAACATGTTTGTTAAACCTAGTTTAACTATAATTAGTTTAATGTACTAAAAGTTTAGCTTTCCCATCTCTGGATGCATTTTTTAAACTTGGCTTAATGTTTAATTGTTCTTTTCTTGCTTTGCCATTTGTTGTACCATCAGAAGTTTCTTCCTTTCAATACATAAATATACAACTCGGTCTCTTTTATTTACGGCAGCCGAGGGAATCACTTCTCTACTCAATTCTAAGGAAAGGTTAATAAAAATCTAACGCAATAAACTTACTTGGTTTTTCTTTCCTCCCGCTCTAGCTCAAAGGCAATCATTTGCTACATTTATGATTTATTAGCATTTGTAGTAGATCTTCTACTCTTTGAAGTCTACGCGCCTATTGTTAGCACTTCTCTCACCAAGGTTTTAAGTTTGAAATAGCCGAAAAATGCCCTGTCATTTGTCTTCAAGTTAATTGAATGGGTTATATGATTAATGTAATATAATACTGTAGTTATGTTTAATTCGAGGGACTACTTCATTTCGATTTAAAAGGTGCAACTATTTTCAAGTATTTCACGTGGAAGGGGCAACATTTTTCCAGAAACGAAAACGCCATAAGATTGCTTTCGTTGGACCTTTTTCTAATGTATGCATTTTTCTGAAGCAATATGCGATGCTGGATGTAATTCTCATTTGAAACGATGGTATACTTTGTGAAATACCCAATACATTGCAGATATTCACATTATGGTATGTCATTGGAAATAGAAAAAAATGATTTTGACTTGGAAAGCAATACACCCATTCATTGCATCAATGAAAACATTCATTCTAGTAATATACATATTTCTTTACAGCAAATAAGTTATTATTTTCATTAATATAATCTCTTACATTTAGACAATGAAAATGTTTCATTGCATTAACACCGCTTACATTAATATTAGTTCTAGAAATATTTTACATTAATTTAAGGTACATTTTTACAAAAACAATGCCAGTTTTCATTGATGCAATTTAAGATTTATACATTAGATTTATACTAGTTTCATTGATATCGGTTGACTTGATAGGAATTGTATTTTTTTTTTAAATTTCAACTAATTTGAATTTCAACTAACAAATTTTATACTAGAAAAAAAGTAGAGCAGACCTGAACAACTTGAATTGTATTGTTTTTTATTGCATACCTTAGAATATTAATTGTCACACATTAAATAATTAATTCAGTTTAATTTTTTCATTTCAGTTACTGCAAGCAATTATCGGTAAGTTTATTTTTAAAATTTTACAATCGGTAACTCCTATAGAATGTTATCGTGGGCAAGAGTCAGACAGACGAACGGACGGACATGGCTCAAATGACTTTAATTGACCCAAAATGAATTTCCGCCAAATTCTGTATGCAACAAAATTGTTGTCGAAGGGCTGCGCATAACATTTCTGGTGTAATATGGAATCCTAAACACGAAAAAAAAATCAAATAAAAACAAAAAAATCCTTGGTAGCTCGATACAGCCAGTATACACCTTAAATAAAAGGAAATTATGGGGACTACAAATGTTAACTATGACACTTTCGCGTGGAAACAGAAGTTTAGTACCTGTCATTAAAACAATTAGAAAACTTTAGATTTTTTTCAAAAAAATTGTTTTTTGATGGCACGAAAAGAACCAAAAGAAAAGAGAAAGCTAGCATCCTAACGATGAAAACAATGCTTATTTGAAGAAAATCTTTGGATAAATGTAGACATTTTTGGCATTTTGGTAGAAATGGGAGAATTTCAATATAATCCGGCTTTTATACCCCCAATGGCGACCTGTCATAACGCCCAACGGACATAACGCCCAATTTTTTTTTGGGCCTTATGACCTCTCTAAGTGCGGTCATAACACCCAATTTTGTTTTGGGCCTTATGACCTCTCTATGTGCGGACACAAGTCCCAAAAAAAAGGGACATAACGCCCAATTTTTTTGGGCTTTATGACCGCGCCTGATGCAATAGGGTATGATATATGTTGATATTAAGTCTTAAAGCCATACATATGATGAAGATAAATACTTGCAGAAAAGCCGAGTGCAAAGAATTCTACAAGCAATCGCGCGCTCTATTACTTTTCTGCAAGTTCTTGACTTCATCACAAATATTGTTTTTCGATTTAGTACTACCATATTTGAAATACTTGGGAAATTAAATTTGGATAAGGCCCTATACGTATGATAAAGATAAGAACTTGCAGAAAAGCCGAGTGTAAAGAATTCTATGATAGAAGAATTCTATAATAGAATTCTTTACACTCGGCTTTTTTGCAAGTTCTTATCTTCATCATACGTATTGCTTTAAGACTTAATATAAACTTATCATACCCTATTGAAAATAATGCCAATGCTTCCATATTTAGGTTTTTCCTTTTGCTTTTTTAGGAAATTGTGGGGCAGGTGGAAGAAATTTACATTTGTTTTAATTTGAACCATATCTTTAAAGTACTTCCAATAAATATTAAATTATTACTACTTATTATTACAAAAACAAAAAAAGGACATAAAGCCCAAATAAAAATTTGGGCCTTATGTCCGAACATGGGTCGGTCATAAGGCCCAAAACCAAATTGGGCGTTATGATCCACCTAGAGAGGTCATAGGGCCCAAAAAAAATTTTGGGCGTTATGTCCGTTGGGCGTTATGACCGGTCACCACCCCCAATATTGTGAAAGAGGGTCTATATCAGTTGCTGCGGGCCAAAAGTGTACCACATCGAAGGAGTGACCTAAGAGACCCCAAGAATATTTGGCGGAAATCCATTTTGGGCCACTTGAAGTCATTTGAGCAAGGTCCGTCAGGTGTTATTGCCACACCCAAAATAAAAAATATGCTTTTTTTTGAATTTCCCTATTTTTACATTATGGGTCATAATTTATACAATTATTCATAGATTTCTTTTCGTTTTTAAGATGCTAGCTTTCAAAAAAATGGAACAAATTTTTTTTTGGCGATTTTTTTTGTAAATTTTTTTCTAGTTGTGTTTTTTTTTCGTGCCAGCAAAAAACCATGTTTTTGAAAAAAAATTAAATTTTTCTAATTGTTAACGCCTTTTACTGTTACCTGGCGTTACCTGTTCAGTTTCTACATGAAAGTGTTGCTTTCAAAATATTTAGCCCTCATAATTTCCTCTAATTTATCGAGCTTATTTATACCTCACAAAATATGGTTCAAATACTGAAAAAACACACTATGAAAATTGGAATTCCAGAAAAAAAAATTTTAAATAACTTCACCATGAACAAATTTTAGTTTCTGTTTCATAAAATAGTATGCCTCAAACTATATAAATAAAAAGTTTTTAGGTCTCGGACAAATAGACCTATTTTTTTCAAATTTCTGGTTTTATTGGAAAGATTGAACTTTGGCATTTAAAATGGAATACAATATCATTCATATGACTACCAAGACTAGCTCGGCAGTACCTCATCCGATCAAATAAAAGTTTTTGGGTTTCGGACAAATAGATCTATTTTTTTCAAATTTCTGGTTTTATTGGAAAGATTGAACTTTGGCATTTAAAATGGAATACAATATCATTCATATGACTACCAAGACTAGCTCGGCAGTACCTCATCCGATCTAACCCAATTTTTCAGAACATTTTCGGTGGAATCTCTTCAATGGCAACTTCGATTTCATGTTTCAACGCTTCAATTGTCTCTGGATGCTTTGAGTAACATTTATCCTTAATGGCTCCACACAGAAAATCATCCAAAAGTATTGGTAGTTCAAATTTAAAATTTTAATTGGCCCACCCTTTGCGACAATTTTGCTTGTTGACGTAGCCACCGAGGTGGAAATGGGCCTCATCAGTCAAGATGATTTTTTATCGTTCGTATCGTTTTTTGATCATTTTATATCGTTCGATGATCGTGTATTGTTCCATTTTTAGTAATGGCGTAGTTTCTACTTGTCAAATGTCAAAGAATAAAAGTTTCAAAAGTGACAGCTACCGAAATACCGGGTGATTCCAAATAACACCTCTTGTTGGAAAACCCTATACTACAGAAGCATTTTTTTCTGCGTGTATATTTGAATAAATTGCATTAATTTTCCATGAAAAATACAACTAAATCAATCGAATATTTTGTTTTTGAAGGCAATCGGTAACTCCTATTGAAAGTTATCATGGGCACCAGCCAGACAGACGGACGGACGGACATGGCTCAAATGACTTAAAATGACCCTAAACGAATTTCCGCCAAATATTTTTGGGGAGTCACTCCTTCGATGTTTTACATTTTTGGCATGAAGCAACTGATATATACCCTCGTTCACAATAGTAAGTGTATAAAAACTTTATTTTGTTTAAATTAGATTGAAAATTCGAATTTTTTAACTATAGTTACTAAACTATTTTTTCTACGTGAAAGTGCTGTTTTCAACATTTGTAGCCATCATAATTTGCTTTAACTTAAATGGTATCCCGGCTTTATTGAGATTATAAAAAAATTTCAATTTCAAGAACATTTTTAATATCTTTTTCGTTTTTAGGACTCCATATTACACCAGAAAATGTTATGTATAGTCCTTCGACAAAAATTTTCTAAACTATTGTTATCTATTGTATTTAGAAAATGTTGCCCAACGTTTTCGATAGCCTTTTCTTCAATAGCCCCCTTTGTAGGTCACTTCCGATTTGAGTTAATTTTGTCCTAAAAGTCACAGTTTACAAACAATTCGGTTGAAGTGGTTTATACTAGTAGTTTATTTGGTCCTTTATCCTTTCAAGACAAAATGGCCCATACCCGTTCATGTTTTTAAACAGCCCCCATATAAAGGTGCCTTTCAACTTGACTACTTGACAATGTATAGAATTTGCAACCAATGCTGCAAATACTCGTATAATTTCTCAAAATTAAAATTGTTACTAATGACAAGGAGGGATATCAGTCGATGTTTTTATACAGCTCCCAATTTTCAAGCGACTTTGTTAAAATTTAGGCAACCGTTCCTAAGAAAAATATCGATCCAGACTTTATATAAACCCCATATGAAGGTTCCTTTCGATTTGATTTCTTAACGGTTTGAAGAATAAATTTCTTAACCAAGTCTGACTGAAATTAATGACTACATTTTATTGTGTCCTTGTTACAATAGTTTATATCAACTTTTTTTTCGACATAATCCATCATATGTAGGTTCCAGACGAATTTGTCTTCTTGGCCTGGTTATTCTAGGTTTTTTAACCGATCTGCTTGGAACTCGTATTCCACCGTTTATTGGTTGGCAAATAATTGTAGAGTGAGATGCACAGTCGGCTTTGCCCAACTTTAGTCTATCCATACTGTTTTGTCATTAAAAAACTGTTCCTAAATTATAAAAATAGATATTACACAATTTTTTGCACTTACCGTAACTTATAATTATAATGGATCAATTAAAAAGCCCTCATATTCCAAAAAATAGAAACACATCGCATTTTTGTGATTTCGAATGCTTTATTAAACCATTAATTTCAAAAGCACTAATTACCGATTTAAAAAAATGTAATTATTTTATAATTTAACTAAATAATATGATTTAACTAATTAGAATCATTATGGGTTACGACGGTCAAAATGGGTGTTTTTGTTTTCTTAATGTGAGCGTTTTTATTTACGTGAGAGAGAGGGAAAGGGGGTTTGTTTCGTGCGTTGATATCTCTAAAACTATGAAGTTTTGCTGGAAGCCGTCGAGCGTTTGACTACTTTGCCAGCAGTGCCATTTTTCTTAGCAGGCGAACTGCTTTCCGAGCTGCTGTCATTGTTGTTGTTGTTTAGGACGACAGGAAGACGCCGGGGAGGCATACGCTCATTGACAGCATCCAGACCCTTGGCTTCGGCAAATGAATGAATTTCTGGTGTGGCGCCCAGACCTTGAAGGGCTGAAATGAAACCCCACCCATTAAGAACAATATATAAATTAGTTTGAACAAATTCTTATGATGAATTAAAAGAAAATAGTTGCATGCAATTATTTGAACTAATAATTCACGTGATTATACAACACGTTTGTGGTATGGATGCATGGAGTGACTACATTCATTCAACTCATGTTAACTGTTAATTTTAATTGTCAACTTGTGCTTAATAAATATGTAGAATAATAAAAAATTTCATGTCTGTCTATCTCAATGTTAACAGGTCTCTATAAAATAATATGACATGGCACCACTTTTGTGTATTATAAGTATATTTCAATGGAAAACTTACCGCTTCTCAATGAGTCTTTGCCTCCAGATAAAGCACCGACGGGTAAAGCACCGGTTGGTGTCAGACCCTTCAGTTGTAGCACCGATTCGGATTCCTCCCTGAGCGATTAAATAAAAAACAATTAATAAAGAATAGTAAGAGATTAATACATAGTATGTATGTAGGTACAAATATATATGAAACTAGCTTTAACCAGGTGCAATTGGAAGCCCCTTCATTTATATATTTTCTGCTTAGAGACGATCACTTTGGAATTTCTCTATACTAGAGTCGACCACTGTGGTCTTCCTCTATACTAGAGTCGACCACTGTGGTCTTCCTCTATACTAGAGTCGACCACTGTGGTCTTCCTCTATACTAGAGTCGACCACTGTGGTCTTCCTCTATACTAGAGTCGACCACTGTGGTCTTCCTCTATACTAGAGTCGACCACTGTGGTCTTCCTCTATACTAGAGTCGACCACTGTGGTCTTCCTCTATACTAGAGTCGACCACTGTGGTCTTCCTCTATACTAGAGTCGACCACTGTGGTCTTCCTCTATACTAGAGTCGACCACTGTGGTCTTCCTCTATACTAGAGTCGACCACAGTGGTCTTCCTCTATACTAGAGTCGACCACTGTGGTCTTCCTCTATACTAGAGTCGACCACTGTGGTCTTCCTCTATACTAGAGTCGACCACTGTGGTCTTCCTCTATACTAGAGTCGACCACTGTGGTCTTCCTCTATACTAGAGTCGACCACTGTGGTCTTCCTCTATACTAGAGTCGACCACTGTGGTCTTCCTCTATACTAGAGTCGACCACTGTGGTCTTCCTCTATACTAGAGTCGACCACTGTGGTCTTCCTCTATACTAGAGTCGACCACTGTGGTCTTCCTCTATACTAGAGTCGACCACTGTGGTCTTCCTCTATACTAGAGTCGACCACTGTGGTCTTCCTCTATACTAGAGTCGACCACTGTGGTCTTCCTATATACTAGAGTCGACCACTGTGGTCTTCCTCTATACTAGAGTCGACCACTGTGGTCTTCCTCTATACTAGAGTCGACCACTGTGGTCTTCCTCTATACTAGAGTCGACCACTGTGGTCTTCCTATATACTAGAGTCGACCACTGTGGTCTTCCTCTATACTAGAGTCGACCACTGTGGTCTTTCTCTATACTAGAGTCGACCACTGTGGTCTTCCTCTATACTAGAGTCGACCACTGTGGTCTTCCTCCATACTAGAGTCGACCACTGTGGTCTTCCTCTATACTAGAGTCGACCACTGTGGTCTTCCTCTATACTAGACCTGTGGTCTTCCTCTATACTAGACCACAGTCGACCACTGTGGTCTTTCTCTATACTAGAGTCGACCACTGTGGTCTTCCTCTATACTAGAGTCGACCACTCTGGTCTTTCTCTATACTAGAGTCGACCACTGTGGTCTTCCTCTATACTAGAGTCGACCACTGTGGTCTTCCTCTATACTAGAGTCGACCACTGTGGTCTTCCTCTATACTAGAGTCGACCACAGTGGTCTTCCTCTATACTAGAGTCGACCACTGTGGTCTTCCTCTATACTAGAGTCGACCACTGTGGTCTTCCTCTATACTAGAGTCGACCACTGTGGTCTTCCTCTATACTAGAGTCGACCACTGTGGTCTTCCTCTATACTAGAGTCGACCACTGTGGTCTTCCTCTATACTAGAGTCGACCACTGTGGTCTTCCTCTATACTAGAGTCGACCACTGTGGTCTTCCTCTATACTAGAGTCGACCACTGTGGTCTTCCTCTATACTAGAGTCGACCACTGTGGTCTTCCTCTATACTAGAGTCGACCACTGTGGTCTTCCTCTATACTAGAGTCGACCACTGTGGTCTTCCTATATACTAGAGTCGACCACTGTGGTCTTCCTCTATACTAGAGTCGACCACTGTGGTCTTCCTCTATACTAGAGTCGACCACTGTGGTCTTCCTCTATACTAGAGTCGACCACTGTGGTCTTCCTATATACTAGAGTCGACCACTGTGGTCTTCCTCTATACTAGAGTCGACCACTGTGGTCTTCCTCTATACTAGAGTCGACCACTGTGGTCTTTCTCTATACTAGAGTCGACCACTGTGGTCTTCCTCTATACTAGAGTCGACCACTGTGGTCTTCCTCCATACTAGAGTCGACCACTGTGGTCTTCCTCTATACTAGAGTCGACCACTGTGGTCTTCCTCTATACTAGACCTGTGGTCTTCCTCTATACTAGACCACAGTCGACCACTGTGGTCTTTCTCTATACTAGAGTCGACCACTGTGGTCTTCCTCTATACTAGAGTCGACCACTCTGGTCTTTCTCTATACTAGAGTCGACCACTGTGGTCTTCCTCTATACTAGAGTCGACCACTGTGGTCTTCCTCTATACTAGAGTCGACCACTGTGGTCTTCCTCTATACTAGAGTCGACCACTGTGGTCTTCCTCTATACTAGAGTCGACCACTGTGGTCTTCCTCTATACTAGAGTCGACCACTGTGGTCTTCCTCTATACTAGAGTCGACCACTGTGGTCTTTCTCTATACTAGAGTCGACCACTGTGGTCTTTCTCTATACTAGAGTCGACCACTGTGGTCTTCCTCTATACTAGAGTCGATCACTGTGGTCTTCCTCTATACTAGAGTCGACCACTGTGGTCTTCCTCTATACTAGAGTCGACCACTGTGGTCTTCCTCTATACTAGAGTCGACCACTGTGGTCTTCCTCTATACTAGAGTCGACCACTGTGGTCTTTCTCTATACTAGAGTCGACCACTGTGGTCTTCCTCTATACTAGAGTCGACCACTCTGGTCTTTCTCTATACTAGAGTCGACCACTGTGGTCTTCCTCTATACTAGAGTCGACCACTGTGGTCTTCCTCTATACTAGAGTCGACCACTGTGGTCTTCCTCTATACTAGAGTCGACCACTGTGGTCTTCCTCTATACTAGAGTCGACCACTGTGGTCTTCCTCTATACTAGAGTCGACCACTGTGGTCTTCCTCTATACTAGAGTCGACCACTGTGGTCTTTCTCTATACTAGAGTCGACCACTGTGGTCTTTCTCTATACTAGAGTCGACCACTGTGGTCTTCCTCTATACTAGAGTCGATCACTTTGGTCTTCCTCTATACTAGAGTCGACCACTGTGGTCTTCCTCTATACTAGAGTCGACCACTGTGGTCTTCCTCTATACTAGAGTCGACCACTGTGGTCTTCCTCTATACTAGAGTCGACCACTGTGGTCTTTCTCTATACTAGAGTCGACCACTGTGGTCTTTCTCTATACTAGAGTCGACCACTGTGGTCTTCCTCTATACTAGAGTCGACCACAGTGGTCGTCCTCTAAACTAGAGTCGACCACTGTGGTCTTCCTCTATACTAGAGTCGACCACTGTGGTCTTCCTCTATACTGGAGTCGACCACTGTGGTCTTCCTCTGTACTAGAGTCGACCACTGTGGTCTTCCTCTATACTAGAGTCGACCACTGTGGTCTTCCTCTATACTAGAGTCGACCACTGTGGTCTTCCTCTGTACTAGAGTCGACCACTGTGGTCTTCCTCTGTACTAGAGTCGACCACTGTGGTCTTCCTCTATACTAGAGTCGACCACTGTGGTCTTCCTCTATACTAGAGTCGACCACTGTGGTCTTCCTCTATACTAGAGTCGACCACTGTGGTCTTCCTCTATACTAGAGTCGACCACTGTGGTCTTCCTCTATACTAGAGTCGACCACTGTGGTCTTCCTCTATACTAGAGTCGACCACTGTGGTCTTTCTCTATACTAGAGTCGACCACTGTGGTCTTCCTCTATACTAGAGTCGACCACTGTGGTCTTTCTCTATACTAGAGTCGACCACTGTGGTCTTTCTCTATACTAGAGTCGACCACTGTGGTCTTTCTCTATACTAGAGTCGACCACTGTGGTCTTTCTCTATACTAGAGTCGACCACTGTGGTCTTTCTCTATACTAGAGTCGACCACTGTGGTCTTTCTCTATACTAGAGTCGACCACAGTGGTCTTCCTCCATACTAGAGTCGACCACAGTGGTCTTCCTCCATACTAGAGTCGACCACTGTGGTCTTCCTCTATACTAGAGTCGACCACTGTGGTCTTCCTCTATACTAGAGTCGACCACTGTGGTCTTCCTCTATACTAGAGTCGACCACTGTGGTCTTCCTCTATACTAGAGTCGACCACTGTGGTCTTTCTCTATACTAGAGTCGACCACTGTGGTCTTTCTCTATACTAGAGTCGACCACAGTGGTCTTCCTCTATACTAGAGTCGACCACAGTGGTCTTCCTCTATACTAGAGTCGACCACAGTGGTCTTCCTCTATACTAGAGTCGACCACAGTGGTCTTCCTCTATACTAGAGTCGACCACTGTGGTCTTCCTCTATACTAGAGTCGACCACTGTGGTCTTCCTCTATACTAGAGTCGACCACAGTGGTCTTCCTCTATACTAGAGTCGACCACTGTGGTCTTCCTCTATACTAGAGTCGACCACTGTGGTCTTCCTCTATACTAGAGTCGACCACTGTGGTCTTCCTCTATACTAGAGTCGACCACTGTGGTCTTCCTCTATACTAGAGTCGACCACTGTGATCTTCCTCTATACTAGAGTCGACCACTGTGGTCTTTCTCTATACTAGAGTCGACCACTGTGGTCTTCCTCTGTACTAGAGTCGACCACTGTGGTCTTCCTCTGTACTAGAGTCGACCACTGTGGTCTTCCTCTATACTAGAGTCGACCACAGTGGTCTTCCTCTATACTAGAGTCGACCACTGTGGTCTTCCTCTATACTAGAGTCGACCACTGTGGTCTTCCTCTATACTAGAGTCGACCACTGTGGTCTTCCTCTATACTAGAGTCGACCACTGTGGTCTTCCTCTATACTAGAGTCGACCACTGTGGTCTTCCTCTATACTAGAGTCGACCACTGTGGTCTTCCTCTATACTAGAGTCGACCACTGTGGTCTTCCTCTATACTAGAGTCGACCACTGTGGTCTTCCTCTATACTAGAGTCGACCACTGTGGTCTTCCTCTATACTAGAGTCGACCACTGTGGTCTTCCTCTATACTAGAGTCGACCACTGTGGTCTTCCTCTATACTAGAGTCGACCACTGTGGTCTTCCTCTATACTAGAGTCGACCACTGTGGTCTTCCTCTATACTAGAGTCGACCACTGTGGTCTTCCTCTATACTAGAGTCGACCACTGTGGTCTTCCTCTATAGTAGAGTCGACCACTGTGGTCTTCCTCTATACTAGAGTCGACCACTGTGGTCTTCCTCTATACTAGAGTCGACCACTGTGGTCTTCCTCTGTACTAGAGTCGACCACTGTGGTCTTCCTCTGTACTAGAGTCGACCACTGTGGTCTTCCTCTATACTAGAGTCGACCACTGTGGTCTTCCTCTATACTAGAGTCGACCACTGTGGTCTTCCTCTATACTAGAGTCGACCACTGTGGTCTTCCTCTATACTAGAGTCGACCACTGTGGTCTTCCTCTATACTAGAGTCGACCACTGTGGTCTTTCTCTATACTAGAGTCGACCACTGTGGTCTTCCTCTATACTAGAGTCGACCACTGTGGTCTTTCTCTATACTAGAGTCGACCACTGTGGTCTTCCTCTATACTAGAGTCGACCACTGTGGTCTTCCTCTATACTAGAGTCGACCACTGTGGTCTTCCTCTATACTAGAGTCGACCACTGTGGTCTTCCTCTATACTAGAGTCGACCACTGTGGTCTTCCTCTATACTAGAGTCGACCACTGTGGTCTTCCTCTATACTAGAGTCGACCACTGTGGTCTTCCTCTATACTAGAGTCGACCACTGTGGTCTTCCTCTATACTAGAGTCGACCACTGTGGTCTTCCTCTATACTAGAGTCGACCACTGTGGTCTTCCTCTATACTAGAGTCGACCACTGTGGTCTTCCTCTATACTAGAGTCGACCACTGTGGTCTTCCTCTATACTAGAGTCGACCACTGTGGTCTTCCTCTATACTAGAGTCGACCACTGTGGTCTTCCTCTATACTAGAGTCGACCACTGTGGTCTTTCTCTATACTAGAGTCGACCACTGTGGTCTTTCTCTATACTAGAGTCGACCACTGTGGTCTTTCTCTATACTAGAGTCGACCACTGTGGTCTTTCTCTATACTAGAGTCGACCACTGTGGTCTTTCTCTATACTAGAGTCGACCACTGTGGTCTTTCTCTATACTAGAGTCGACCACTGTGGTCTTTCTCTATACTAGAGTCGACCACTGTGGTCTTTCTCTATACTAGAGTCGACCACTGTGGTCTTTCTCTATACTAGAGTCGACCACAGTGGTCTTCCTCCATACTAGAGTCGACCACAGTGGTCTTCCTCTATACTAGAGTCGACCACTGTGGTCTTCCTCTATACTAGAGTCGACCACTGCGGTCTTCGTCTATACTAGAAAGGACCACTGTGGTCTTCCTCTATACTAGAGTCGACCACTGTGGTCTTCCTCTATACTAAACTCACCGTCATTTAATACTATTTTTTATTATTTTTAATTATCATGCATTTTTTGAATAATAATTACCTTAGCACGGAGAATACACGTGACATTTTACCAATCGCTCTAATTTTATTGCGTATAATTTCCTTGCGCAGAGCTGACATGGTTGCTGCTGAAATTTAGTTAAAGTAAAAGATAAAAACAAAAAAACAGTACAATTAGTGACATTTAAAATAAACAACTGAAAGCTGATAGCAACTAATATTTTCTAAAGCTATACATTTTATAGCAAATCGCAAACTACAACATTTAGCTTTTGGCGTCTACATTTAGCACGTTCACAAACAAAAGCTTCTGACGTAAGCTTGGCGTCGATCACCGCAACACTTGTGCGTGGTTGGTGTCTTTGCTGCTGGAAGAAAAAAGCTCGCTGTTGTTATACACTTAAAGAAATTACACCTTATTTTCATAAACATAAGTAGCGTTGTAGTAAAACAAAGTCGAGGGAAAACATGGGTTATTAGAATCTGTCGATGAATAAACATTAACTGGGGCACAAAATATTATTTTAGTTGGAACTTTTGAAAAAAATAAATGTAAATGTTGACCGATTTTTTTTATATATATGGGGGATTTCATGTCAAGTGAGTGAACTTTTGAAACGATGGTTTCTGATCGGAATCAAACTTGCAACAAGTTTTGTCCTATTGGGTAGTAGTTATGATTTGAGGAGGTACCCAGCAAAAAAAGAGCATCCAAAGAAGCAATAAAAATCCCCAACTTATGATTCGGAAGTTGTTCTAATTTGGATTTTCACCAATGAATTTAACAAAGGGTTGTCGCGCCGGGGAAGTACTCCTTTGTCACCACTTTTGCACAACGCCTTTTAAAGCACTGTAAGATTTGCTTTTTTGGTGTTGTATTTATTTCATGAATGTATGTCGTTCTTATTAACATCTTTGGGTCCAGAGATCTCTTATTTTAAAGGAATACAAATGTTGACATGGGAAGGGAACGTATAAATAATATACTATTGGCCAAAGAGATAAAGGATCATATATATGTAAGTATGTTTAGGACATTTGATGATGTTTGTAATCTGCATGTTGTAGCTGGCTCTTGAAAAGTGTGACCGAATGACATTTTCGCAAATGATCAACATTCTCACATTTGTGCGGCGCTATATATTTTCCCGGTTCAGATAGTAGTAAAGTACCACAGTGTGGTACAGTAAGTATGGTATATTTAATTACCATAATTTCTTTTAAAATTATTTAAATATAACCTACACCACACTGTTGTACAATTTATTATAATGTTATGCATTTGTTTCTAACACCCAAAATGAGAAGAGATATATAGAACAATCGTTAATTATACCAACCGACTTTGAATCACTTTCTGTCTGTGCATGCATTCTTGTAATCAATGTGCAGGTCACAAATATAGTCCGATCTCAAAGAAATTTTGCACATATCTTTATTTTGGGTCAAGACAATTCGTATTGAAATTGAAAGACAATCCGTATTTTGATATAGGTCCTGTTTCTGTAACTTATTTTCTTTCTTTTGAATATCAGTTTAGAACCAGATATCTTAATATATATGAATGGAATGTGCCTTCGATTTAGCTTATACCCTCTATAGAAGATGTAATTTCCTTTCGATATCCATGAAATTTGGTAAAGAATATCTTATTTTAACAGTTAATATCTGTGTGAACAATATCGGTTCAAATTTACATATAGCCCCACATAGTCGCATGGATGTGTTCCTTCCGATTTAGCATCTAAGCTCCATAGAAACCATATTTTAGTCAAATGTACTATATTTTGCACAAAGGATTTTTTAATCCGAGAATAAACGGTCACTAGAAGAAAATCAGCATACTTTGAAATGACTTTATGTTATTTTAATCGACTATGAAAAAGTCGACTTTTAGGTCCGATTAATCGTACTAGTCGATTGAAACGAAATTTGGTTGATGAAAAAGTAGACTAGCTTCCAGAACCATTCACTAATTCTGATATAGCCGCCATATAAATATATATTTCTTTCCTCTAAACTATAGAAGCAGTATTTTACATATATTTCATAGCCCTCATATATATGGATCTGGACTTTTATCACTTCAGAAGCTTTATTTTACTTTCAATCGTTTTGAAATTATGCATTCTAGGGTTATTAATTTATATACCGAAATTACATTTTGGTTAGTTATTTAGAAGAACTTCATTAAATGCCGAAAAAATGTTAATACTTATGATTTGAAAGTACTTATAATGTTATTCCTTTGGAAGTACTTCTTTTATTTTTTGCTGGGTACTTTTCAAAACTTGACTATTGTTTGGTAGCATTTAATTCAAAACTCAGAGAAAATAAAATTGTGCGAAGTCTGTATAACTAATCTTGACGTCTTTAGTAATGCAAAATTTCAGGTTAAATACATAGGGCCATAGTATTTTCTCAAATTGTGCAAAAATACAAAAAGTGGAATAGTCCAGTTTTGAAAAGTACCTCCACATTTAAAGTGATGAATTTGACATTATGGTCAAACAGCCCCATTTTCCCATCCATATAACTAATTGTATTTAGAAAATTTTCCCCAAATGAAAATTAACAAACAAAACAAGTTTGGATTTTTTTGCGTAATAAAACTTGTACCATTTTTGTCAAAATCTATATATTTATTTATTTGCGGTTTACTAGTGGGATGCAACTTGTTTATCTATCAAAATAAAGATAAATATCTAAATAACTGGTAAACTTGTTTACTGTCAAAAATGAATCGCATTCCCCAGTATACTAAAAACCAGTAAAGAAAGACAGCAATTATTATATACAGATAAGAATTATATATAGATAAGACGTCAAATACAGCTTCAATGGTGCATAAATCTGAGCCAATTATTCAAAAATTTAGTATTAAATCTAAGTGTATCAAGAGACTTCATTTTGTTAATTTTTAATTTTTGGAAGTTGTACGTGGACCATAATTTTTAAAGTATAAATTAAATTAAAGCAAAGATGTTGAAAAATCTACAGATGTTGAAAAATCACTTTCACGTAGAAACAGAAGTTTAGTAACTGTCGTAACAATTAAAAAAAAATTCTTACAAATTTGGAATGTATATACATCAGTTGTTTGTATATCTTTGCTTTTGCCTCTTTTTGATCCCTCTGAGGATGACTGCCAAACACAGACCTTAAATTATACAGATGTGCCGTCAGCGAGAAACGTCAAAATCTATCAGTTACGAACGAATAGGAATGAAATCTCACACGCGAAAAAAACACTTTTCCGCGAACATGGTTTGAACTTTCTTTGCACTAATCAATTAATATTAATTTTTTAATTGTGACAATTACAAAAAATTCGGGAAAATCGGTCCGAAATCCGCGGAAAAACTCACTCTTTGAAGTCCTACTCGTTGAAATTTCTATTCGTTCGTAACTGACAACTTACTCACTCCGGGATGACATATCTTATTATTCATTATTTTTGCTGCCAAAAGCAGTAGAAATATTGGAAGCAAATAAAATTGAAACTATTTAAAACAACAAAGCCCTCGTTTTTTGAATTAGAAAAAATTGTTTTTTTTTTTTAAAAAATTGTTTTTTGCTGTCACAAAAAAAACATAAAAAGAAAAAAATCCCAAAAACAAAATTTTGTTCCAATTTTTGAAAGCTAGCATCCTAACGATGTGAACAATCTACGGATATGTAGAAATTATAGACATTTTAGTAGAAGTAAGAAAATTTCAACATAATCATGTTTGTATACCCCCACTATTGTGAACGAGGGTGGTATACGGAGATGCGGACCAAAAGTGTAACACATCGAAGGAATGACCCATGAAACCCAAAGAATATTTAGCGGAAATCGATTTTGGGGGCATTTTAAGTCATTTGAGCAATATACATTCCTGCGCATACAAACACATGCAATTTTGTACAGTGTATTGGTTTTATAGTACCTACAGTCACGTGAAAAAAGAGGCATTATTTGCACAATGTGTTAAAGGCTTCTAACTTTGATTTCAGTCCATACAAATGCTTAGAATTTTGTGGTGTGTATTTATTTTATATACAGTCCAATGAAAAATGGACGTTATTGGCACGTACCTTTTGGTACCTCCCAACAGAATGGCTACAATAAAAAAATATGAAAAATAATAATAATTTATACATTTGTCCATAGATTTTGGTATGTACTAGACATTTCTAGTACTAGCTTTCAGGATGCTAGATTTCAAAAAATACCATTTTTTGCGATTTTTATTTCCCCTTTTTTATTTTTTTACTCATAACTTTCTTTAATTTCACGGCTCTATAGTTGAAAAAAATATGGTCCTCCATAAAAATTGGAACATAAAAAAATTGCTTGTTTTAGTTTCATAAAATATAGATTAAAATATAAAATATAGATTATTTCGCAAAAAAAAGGTTTTTAGGTCTCCGGCCCAAAAATTTTATTTATTTTATTTTCTACAAAGGTTGGTTGAAATACATTTTTTAAATTTCGTCAACACTTCATTTCTTAAAGCATTTTGTTGAAATTGTATTTCTCTAGAAAAATTCGATGATATAGATTTTTTTCTAAAAAAAATTTCACTGAAAAGCATTTTTTAAAATTCGCTAAAACTTAACTTTTCGTGAAAATTTCTTTTTTGTTACATTTCTTAGAAAATTACGTTGAAGTTTAACATTTGTAAAATTTCATCAAAATTGGATTTTCTACCAAAAATTTTGTTGAAATTGTATTTATCAAAAGTTTCGTAAAATTGCGATTTTTCAAAAAAAAAATCCTTTTTTTCGATTTTTTTTTTGTTTTCTTCGTTATTATTATTTTTAAAATATTTGTTATGGTTTTTTCTAGGCATTAAAATTTTTTTTGAAAAAAAAAATAATAAAAATTTGTTTTAACGATAGTTCCTTAACCACTGTTTCTACATGAAAGTGCTATTCCCAACATTTGTAGCCCTCATTGTTTTCTTTAATAAAGGTTTATCGGTCTTTTGCTTAAAAAAATGTCATCCAAATACCAAAAGTACTTTCCATGAAAATTTGAATTAAAACAAATTAAAAAAATGCACCAAAAAAGAAATTTACCATAAAATAGTATTCCTTTATCTGCACAAAAAAAAATGTTTTTAGGTTTCGGACACAACATTTTTGTTTGTTGCATAGTGTTATCAATATGGAATAACAAAGTAATCTTTAGTTTTATAGTACTTAACCGAATATTCTGTGTATGTAGACTTACTTAATTAGCAAAAACTTTTGAAATTATGGATCGATTTTCTTCGGAATGGTCTCATTTGATTTATTAAAATATAACAATTGCGAATTTTTCGATACAGTTATGAAGTTTTTTCTATTCTTTAAGGCTTTCCTGAACCAATTCTGGTAAATTCTCGAGTTATTAATTTTGATAGATATACAACCCGCATCCTACTGAATACCACAAAGGTCTTATAGGAAATTAACTAATCTTTCGATTGAGCAAAAAAAAAATACAAAAAACATGTTTTTTGATAAAAATGTCAATACAAGTTTAATTAGCAAAACATGACAATATTATGATTTTAAGACGATTAAAGAATAAGCAGTCGAAAACACTACGGGCAAAAATTTCTAAATATAATAGGTAATTTGTTATATGTATGGGGAAAAGGACTGTGTGACCAATCCTTAGCAGATCTTGTTGAAACTTTGTGTCGTTACTATTATCCAATAGGACTAAACTTTGTGCACGTTTCATCACGATCAGAAGACATTGGTTTTAAAACTTTTATTCATTGGACACAAATCGCCCATATATGTAATTTGTTGAAAATGCGAAATATTGTACTTATACATATTAAATTAATTCCAAAATTTCCACTTATCAAATTTTATTAGATTAGCTCTCCGACTTTTCGTGGTCTTATTACCTTTAAATTTTGGATGAAAAATAATAATAAAAAATTGAGACAAGCCGTTTTTTGAAAAAGCATTATTAAAGAATATAACCATGTCTTAGTGTGGGTCGGTTCCCGAGGACCTGTGCTCTCGCATGAACCATTTCAACAAACAACGAGTACCGTGTACTTATTTCCACTAATCTCGATTCACTTGCAACTTAAAAATTAATTTAATTATTCCTAAGAAAGTAAGTGCAGTGTAATACCACTATAAGGGTCTATAATAATGTTCATATTCAATATAGGTAACTGCATAAATCTTAAACATTATTTAAACATATACGACACATAAAGACACAATAAATTGTTTAAAGCTAACTAAAATGCAACTAGAAAAGCGCGATTTATAAACAGCAATTTTCGGCTTCAATTGGCCAACGATGCGGACTAAGTACTAGAGCAGCAGCAGTAGTGGACAATAGTATATACGAATGCGAGTACATTCGCGCTCGTACATCTCCAGCGGACTTACGTTTCTTTGGCGCTTCAGGTTGAGTCATGGGTAGGAGAACAATTTTCTTTCGCATCGCTGAGTGAATAGAATAATAATATATGACATGCATACATACATACACAGAGATATACATATACATACATACATACGTATAAATTTAATGATAAATATTTTGCAAAAAAAGTAGAATAAATTTTCCATTTTCAATTATATTGAAATATCAAAGAAATACAGTTCATTTACATTGTTTAGGAAAAAAGAATTTTATACAATAGAAAGAAGTATTCGAATACACAAACTTTATGACAAAAGTTTACAACAACATCAAGAAAAGTGTCACACAACATTGAAATGTTTATAGTTTAATAGTTATCGACGAAATGAAGAAAGAAAAAAGGAACACAAAACAACCAGAGATTTCAATAATATATTTTGATATATTTTTTTCAATTGAATAACCAAACGAAACGTTAAGGCAAGGGAGGGGAGTTTATAGATTTCGCGACACAGTGGTTCCAAATGTTCATGAATAACTAAAAAAATAGTGTTAAACATAATTTTGATTTAAGTCGAAGAAATATATATATAAATATCGATGGCTTATATCCAAAAGCTGCTATATTAAAAAAACCCAATTTTTCAGGAGACCAAAAAACTGTTGAATTTTATTATTTCGCGATAATTTTTATATGAAACGAATTATGTATACAAACGTATATAATATATACCTTCGAATTCCTAATTCATATTATATTAAAATTATCGCAAAATAATAATAATTCAACAGTTTTTTTGCTCACCTGAAAAATTGGGTTTTTTAATATAGCAGTTTTTGGATATAAGCCATCGATATATATTATTCCCTTTGTTCCAGTGTGGAACATAGGGCTGTGGAAATTAGTCTAATATAAATTCTCCCAATTGGTACATACGGATTTGTACATTGTACCACCGCCAAGTTTATACTGCTAAGGTGGGAATAGCGAAATTTGAGGCGTTGATGGGTCAAAAAGGAACGTAAACTAGAGATAAAAAACTTATTTTTGCGAAATTCGTTCGAGGAAAAGATGTTAAATGTGGTACAGTGAAGCAAAAAGGGTTAAATATTGTAGGTTGTGTTAAAAATGTCTAAATATTGTACAGTGGGCCAGTATGTGTTAAATATGGGAAAGTGGGGCAAATAGGTTCAAATATTGGGACCGTATTGCGACCGGGTGCGAATGGAGCACTTGGAACATAAACTTGGTTTGGTTTGTTGAAATTCATACTTTTAGGGAAACAGTGGGTCAAAAAAGGTTACATATTGTAAAATGGGGTAAAATTGAGCCGAAAATTGATACAGTATAATATATAAATATGGCACAGTGGAGCAAAAAGGGTTTAATAAGGTCCAAGGGTGCAAGAACATAAAGTTGATATAGAAGAGTTTTTTTCGAAATTCAAACTTTTAAAGGCACAGTGGGACAAATGTGTTTAAATATGGTACAGTAGGGCAAACAAGGACTTAAGTATAGTACAGTCAAACAATCAAGAAGTTAAATGTGGTAAAGCGGGCAAAAAGAGTTAAATACGGTCCCAGGGTGATACAGGTTGGAACATGAACCTGACATAGGAAGTGTTTTTCCGAAATTATACTTTTAGGGACGGTTAAATAACGGTTAAATATTGTATAGTGGGCCAAAAATAATTTAATATGCTACAATGGGCCAATAAAGGAATTAAATATGATAGAGTGGGCAGAAAAGATTATACATGACACAGTGGGTAAAAATGGTTAAATATGGTCCTATGGTGCAAGAGTAGCTCTTGTTACATAAACTTGATATAAGAAGAGCTTTTTTCGAAAAATATTTCCATGTGAAGCTAATAGGCGAACGTGATCTATATAGGATAGGCATCTGGTTATTGTTTTGTACCCAATTTTTAAGAAATTTATACGTCATTTGAAAGAGGATATAACGGACAATTTTTATGATTTTTTTTAACAATTTGCAATTTTTATTTTGGATTTTTTTTTCAAAATATGTAATATTATTTTTTAAAAAGTTTAATTTAAAAAAAATTGGAGGAAAATGTGTCAGAATTTTTAATATTAACCTATAACATTTATTATGGCCAAAAAGTTGCTAACTGGAAAAATAAGATAACACTAGAATTTATAATTTTAAGGGGATTTGAAATTTTAAAAAATTTAGAAAAATTCATTTTTGGTTTTTACTAAATTTTTAATTCCTCTTGAACGGCTGAAACGTTTTCATGAATTCATTCATTGAGTTGTAAACATTTTTTTTAAAATTTTGTGAACACTAGAACATAACGGGAATTTTTTTTATGTTTTGTTTAAAAGGTTGGTATTTTTTTTTCTATTTTTTTTAATCTTTATATAAAAAAATATTCAAATGTACACAGAATATGCACCAGTCTCTCGCAAATCCAAAACAGTAATTGGATTTTTGGGAAATACAATTTTTTGTAAAAAATGTGGACTAAATATTAAGGCATCCTGCTAATTTTTGACTCTTTTCTTCTGTTTCTGCAAAACACTGCGTTCAAAATTTCACACAAATGGATTTTAAAATTCATATGTGAAGACACAGAGAAAAATGTCAAAATAGCCAGACCTATAAAATAGCCAGTCCATAACTTTAACAAATACTGATTCCCCAAAAATCTTATTACTGCGTAAATTGGAATATTTTTTAATATAATGATTTAAAAAAAATTTGAAAGAAATTTTACAGCCTTTTTTTTAAAAAAAAATCATAAAAATGCCCCCTCATGTTCTCTTTTAAACAACGAAAACTTTGTAAAAATCGGTTCAGCCGTTTAAGAGTAATTACAAATTTAGTAAAACCCAAAAAATGCATTTTATAAATTTTTTAAAATTCGAAATCTCCATAAAATTTTGAAAAAAAAAAATAGAAATTTAAAAAAATCAATTTTCAAAACTTCGTCAGAATTCAATTTTTAATTTTTTTTTTTCAAAAAAGCATTTTCTCAATATTTTAGAACCTGAAACCACTATAAAATTTTGGAAAAAAAATTTCAAAAAATATTTGATAACGTTATCTTATTTTTACTGCGCAGTTTCGCTATACACCACTCTATTATCGTCAGAATTAAATTTGTTAATTTTTTTTCAAAAATGCTTTTTTTAAAACCTGAAACCACTATAAAATTAAAAAAAAAATTAAAAATATATTTGATAACGTCGCATTATTCCAGTTTTTAAGCAAAATAAATTTCATAGGTTACCATTAAAAATTCTGACCCAAGGCTATTAAAATCTTAAAATGAATATCATTTCATACCTAAAATTAAGACAATTTCACTAATATACATATGTACAAAATGTTTGGATTTTAAGTATGAAATCGATATATCCATTCTTAAACATTCTAAAGATATCGATTTCATACTTAAAATCCAAACATTGATTGTATTTTTAACTTCTAAATATTCCAAATTATATTCAGTCAAAATTTGGTGTTTATCCGTCAATCCAATCAAGAGTTATTCACAAAACACTTCAGGTCATTCGATTTCCATCATAAAGGAATTCCACACAAATTTAAAAAATCATCAAACTTTGATCGCCTCTCCAGAAAAAAATACCTATTTGCATTAGCATAGTTTAGAATGGAGGTATGAAATGTCCTTGTTTTAAAGACTAGCCTACAAAATATTTGTAAAATATTTGCGCAAAGAAAAACATTAGGTCGACACTAAAAATTCTGAAAGTGTATTTGATTTGACTCAATGATGTTTGTTCTTCGATAAAATTTTAATTCCACTGAATTATTTTTTTCTAATTTGGAACCACTGTGCATTTGTTTGTTGTTTTTCTTGTGTTGGTTTTATTAGTTTATTTTTTCCGCTGTTTTAATTACAAACACATTTGATACAGAAATTTATTTATCGTTCGTTCGTTTAGTTTCATTCATTTGTGGTTGTGCTTTGATTTAAGAATACGAAAAAGAGATTTGTGTCTATTAAAAGTTTTGTTGTCATACTGACCTTCCTCTAGTTCATCATCGGGACCGCTCAAAAGTTCGTCATCAGAGCAAATATTTAAAATGCTAACGAGAACATCGGTAACCTAAGAAAATATACACATAATACATATATATTTTTATAGTTTCAATTAAACTCTCCCTAAGTCTTCTTTTAATCATTCTAATGAATTTATGATTTTGGGGTGAGTGCTCGAAAAATCTCATTTTTTTAGAACAATTAATTTAATTTTATTTTTTATAGAAAATAGCACAACAAAAATTGTCATGTCTTTGTTTTAATGGATATATGTAAATAAGTGCGGGGGTGTTTGTGTCTGTGTTTCTTACCTTTTCGCCAACAAATGGCAATGACCATGTGAAGACATCCATAAAATTTGGCAGCCAATACGGGTGGGGTGAACAATTAAATTGTCGTATGTTCATAACATTATTCTCATATTTAAGTACAGCTGCCTTTTGTCAAATGCCAATATTTTATATTTGTTGGAGGTGAAATTTAGATGCAAAACAAGAAAAATATAAAAACAAAACATAAATACAATTATTATAAATTTTTGTTTTCATTCGTTTATTTGAAAAATAAATAATATAAAAACTTGTAGAAATTTTAGTAAACCCGTTTTTTTTTGGGGACTATTTTCAGGACTAAATTTTAATTTATAAAAGTTTAAGCAAAAACATATTTGTACGAAATTTTCAAACGTTGTAAATGGACACGATCGATAGGACTTTTATAGCCGATAGTTTCTACGCTTTAAAGTTTAAATATTTGTGGTGGAAGATTTTGGTTACAAATGTTACTTCCAAAATTTCCGACATACGAGTATAGCGTTGATACTTTGACTTAGTTTAGATATTTAAAAATTTTAAATGAGACGGAAATTTCGAAAAGTTCATAAAAATGTCACAAATTTTCCTGAAGGATTCCCTATTGGGGCGGATCAATTTTGTTGGTCTTTGATGGGCATGATGTCTATCAAATCTGTTATATTGTATAAATGTTCACATATCGATACCTCCATTCTAAAAGATGCTAAGTCGACTTAGCATGTTTTTATGGATATTGCATTTCTAACTTCTAAATATTCCAAAATATTTTCAGTAAAAATTTGGTGTTTATCCTTTAACCCACTCAAACGTTATTCACAAAACAGTACAGGTCATTCGATTTGCATTATAAAGGAATTCCACACATATTTAAAAAATTATTAAACTTTGATCGCCTCTCCTTAAAAATTACCGTTTTGCACTTAGCATAGTTTAGAATGGAGGTATCGATATGTACAATATAGAAATGGTAGCAGCCATGTCCACCGGTCATATCCAGCCCATTTTTGGACGGGACATATTCATTCTGAACATAAGATTGCCCACAAAATTTAAATATTATCCACATCGTAGACATCTTGGTATATGATAATAGTTATTTACTTTATATGGACTATCTCATTTCGTTCACTCTGGTGAAATTATTTGTGCAGAATCTATTAACTTACTAACCAAATTTTAACTTTCTCCGGTTAATAGTTTTTAAGATATTCCTTTTTAAATTTACGCCCACTAATTAGATCACAACCACATTTGAAATAATTATTAAAATTGGGGTCAATTACTTACAAAACTAATTTACTTCTTCTACGACCTGTTGAAGATATTCAGTACATAAATAGTGCCGAAGAAATCTACTATCTTAGTAGACTACCAGTTGGGGTATCTACTTCCTATTAGAGGACTAGTTGGGTTGGGTTGGGTAGCTGACAACCAGTGTGGTTATCTACTCCTATGTATGTATATGACCAGTTGGGAATCTACTTCCTATTAGAGGACTAGTTGGGTTGGGTAATCTACTACTTAGAGGGGGACCATTTAGAATTTCTAACCCTTAGTAGAAGGTCAGTTGGGCTTTCTTTTCCCTAGTGGACGACCAGTTAGTTACAGGACCTAATTAGATGACCAGTTGGGTTATCTACTCCTTAGCTTACAACCAGTGTGGTTATCTACTCCTATGCATATGACCAGTTGGGTTATCTACTCCTTAGTTGACAACCTGTTTGGTTATCTACTCCTTAGTACAGGACCAGTTGGATCACCTACTCCTTAGTTGACGACCAGTTGTGTTGTCTATTCTTTAGATGACGACCAGTTGGATTATGCAATCCTTAGTATAGGACAATTTAGGTTATCTACTCCATAGTTTAGAACTATTTGGATTATCTACATCTTAGTTGACGACCAGTTCGGTTATCTATTCATTAATATAGCATTTTAATTACATACTCCTTAGTAGAGTACCAATTGGATTATATACTCTTTAGTTGACGGGCTATCTACACCTTAGTAGAAGACCAGCTTAAGGTTATAAACTTAGGAGTAGACTACCTTAGTTGAAGAATAGTTAGGTTATATACATCTTAGTTGAAGACCTGTTGGATTATATAATCCTTAGTAGCGGACCAGTTGCGTCATCTAATCCTTACACGCCGGCCAGTTGGATTTGCTAATCCTTAGTAGAGGAAAATTTAGGTTATCTAACCTATATAATACAGCCAGGTTGTTTATCTGCTCCTACTACAGGGCGAGTTGGATTATCTACTCATTAGTTGACGGCTACTTGGGTTATCTACTCCTTAGTAGAAGACCAGCTGGATTATCTACACCTTAGTATAGGACAATTTCGGCTATCTACTACTTAGTTTATAACCAGTTGGATTAACCACTCCTTAGTATACCACCAATTAGGTTATCTACTCCTTGATAGAGGACCAGTTGGATTATATACACCGTAGTTGACGACCAGTTGGGTTATCTACTGCTTAGTTGACAACAGGTGGGATTATCTATTCCTTACTAGACCACCAGTTAGGTTTAGGGTTAGGTCTACACCTTAGTTTACGCCCATTTGGATTATATACTCCTTAGTGGAGTACCAATTGGATAGTTGACGGCTACTTAGGTTATATACTTCTTAGTAGAAGACCAGTTGGGTTATCTTCTACTCCTTAGTAGAGGATCAGCTGTTTATCTACTCCTTAGCAGAGGATCAGCTATTTATCTACTCCTTAGATGACGACCAGTTAGGTTATCTACTCCCTATTTGATAGCCTGTTGGGTTATGTAATCCTTAGTAGAGGACCAGTTGGGTTATCTACTCCTTAAATGACGACCAGTTGGATTGGCTAATTCTTAGTGGGAGTCCATTTACGTTATCTAATCCATAGTATAGAACCAGGTGGTTTGTGTACTCCTAATACAGGACCAGTTGGATCATCTACTCCTCAGTTGGTTTATCTTAGTTAATCACTAGTTCGATTACGCAATCCTAAGTACAGGATAATTTAGGTTATCTACTCCTTAGTTTAGAAACAGTTGGAATATCTACTCATTAGTATACGACCAATTAGGTTATCTACTCCTTGATAGACGCTTAGTATGATTATCTACACCTTACTTGACAACCAGTTGGATTATCTACTCCTTACTAGACTACCAGTTTTGTTTAGGCTTAGGTCTACTAACTAGTGGACACCCACTTTGATTATGTCCTCTTTAGTGGAGTACCAATTGGATTATATACTCCTTAGTTTACGGCTACTATTACCACCAGCTGTTTTATACTCCTTAGTTGACGAACAGTTAGGGTATCTACACCTTATAGGATGACCTCTTGGCTTATGTAATCCTTAGTAGAGTTGCATTATCAACTGCTAAGATGACGACTAATTTGATTTGCTATTCCTTAGTAGAGGATCATTTAGGTTATCTAATACATAGTATAGAACCAGGTGGGGTTTCTTCTCCCAATTATACGACAAGTTAAGTTATCTACTCCTAGGTAGAGGAACAGTTGGATTATCTCTTCTTAGTTGGGTTATCTACTCCTTAGTACGGACCTGTTGGATTATCTACTTCTTAGTTGACAACCAGTTGGAATATCTGCTCCTTAGTTGTCAACCCGTTGGATTATCTACTTCTTGGTAGAAGACAGTTGGGTTATCTTCTCCTTAGTTGACAATCATTTCGATTATCTACTTCTTGCTAGACGACAGTTGGGTTATCTACTCCTTAGTTGATGATCAGTTGGATGCAAAAGAGAACTTATACTGCGCTAAGAAACAAATCGGATGGAAGATACATATATATGGGTGCTATATATAAATCTTAACCGATTTTTTGACATTCAACGACATCTGTGCTTTGTCCAGAAGTTTCCTTTCTGTCCAATTTCGGTTGAATAGAATGACTTCGACATCGTTTAGATGTCAAATTATAGGTACGTAAATAGACAGAGGATATATCTAAAATTGAGCCGATTTGACCATTTGAATGAATAGGATTGACAGTCAAATTTCATCAAGATTTGAATCGAGTTGCGACATGCACTTTGCGAACACATTAAGATAGACAAAAGTACGGACAGACATGATTTAATCAAATCAGCTAGTAACGGGTATAGTTTAAGAAGGTATCTCAGCATGTAGATATATTAAAAATATCTTCCACGAAACAAACATTTTACATTTGATACGACATCGGAACGATCGATATTGTAATCAGATCAGATAATTTATTTTATAGTTAAATATATTGTATGCAAATTTTCAAATCTTTATTCTTTTTCAAATACTTAATATTTTGGGGAAAACCCGAGCTAAATTTTCATATGTTTTCGAAATTATTGCGCAGATTACAAAATTGAAGTAGAAAGAGTTGTCGAGAATGTATTGTTTGATTGATTAATATTTATATGTGTGAACAAAATCGTATAAATCGTTCTCAAGTAATGTTCTCAAGTTTAAAATTTAGTTTATATTGCCATAGGACGTTAAAAAAAACTTAATTCTTATTGTGACTAATTCGATGGGTATATGTGTAATAAATTAAATGGCAATGGGTAATTTGGTTCGTTCGGAAGAAGCTATTCTTCAAAGAGCTGAGTTTCAGCTATACCTGAAGTTTGAATTAGTATTCATGAAATCGCGATTGAAAATGGATCTGCTGTAAGTGTATTTCGTCATAAGTTAAATAAAAACTTTAAATCTTAAGTCGGGAGTATAACCTAGCTAAAATCGAGATGATTTTAAGACCAAAATAAACGAAGTATAAGACGAACGTTCTCGATATATTTAAAAACTCAATATTCCTTTTTCAGCTTTTGAAAAATATATCGATAATGGACCTTCGACTACTTTAATATTAGCAATTCGATTAAACGTATTCTTGCGATGAATCATTTTCCTAATATTTCTATCAATGTTTATAATTAATACAATCCGCATTTGTGGTAAATACCTTGTTATTATAAACATCCAAATAATTGGGAGCTGAAAATATTGTTATCAGTGAAGGAAAGCCGGTAACCTGATTTTTGCGATACATGCGATAGCTGCAAATATGAAAAAACCGAATAATTATCGAAAAAATATATATATATTCCAATTATCTAATGGAAAAGAAAACACAATTAAAACATACCCCGCATCTTGCGCCTCATGAGCTCTGACGACAGACAAAAGATTATTCTTCTGCAGGAATTCACAGCAGGCTAAATAACTAAAAATATATAGGTAAACATAATTTAATCGAGTTGTTATTATTTATTATCTATAGCAGCAACAACCATTAAAAACTAAAAATACATTTATTTGAATTGCGTATTACTGCTGCTGCCGCCTACCTGAAGAAATACGAACAGCCACGCACTGAATTATGTGTAAAGTAGTCATTGTTTTTTTCATTGCCAAAATCTTCCAGTGGATCGGACCACAATAAATCACACATGGGTCCAAAGGCGGGGGGTTCACGGAATCTGTTCAACTGTAATATTGTGAGATAATTCGAATTAGGAAATTATTTATTTATATATGTAGAAGTGATTCGAATAAGTTCATACTTTTTTGATATCATCTAGAGTGAAGATTTCAGGTGATAGACCTCCGTGTATACACAGAAATTGTTGATTTAATAGAGCTGCCAAAGGCAAACAGTCAAAAGCCTCCATACACGCATCATATACTTTGGCGGAGTATTTGATTTCACCTGCAAAGAAAGAGAAATCATGTGATAAATAAATAGAATAAATAGGTTAAAATATCAATTGAATTAATTAATTTAATCTAAATTAAGAAATTCTGATTTCTAAAAATATATTATTTTTGCTCCATTTAAAATCGAGTATTATCAAAAATAACAAGTAAGAAAGATCAGTCGGGTAAACCTACTAATGAATCCCCCCACCTTGAGTCTCAAAAAATATTAGTAAATTTATTTATTTTTGTGTTTTATTTAAATTATTATCAATTTAAATTGCATTAATAACTTTAAATAATGTACTGGTATTAAAGAAAAAGCTGTTTACTTTTGGTGTAAAATGGCCAAATTTGTGAGGGAGGTACCAAAAGGGGCGTGCCAATTACGGCCACTTTTCTCTAGACTCTAGGTACTATAAAAGCATTGCACTGTACGAAATTTCAAGTATTTGTATGCACTGGTATTAAAGTCAAAAGCTGTTAACTTTTGGTACAAAAAGGTCCTTTTTTGTGGGAGGTACCAAAAGGGGCGGGCCAATAACGACCAATTTCGTTCGCGACTATGGTACAATAAAAGCATTACACTGTACAAAATTTCAAGTATTTGTATACACTCGTATTAATGTTACTGGTAATAAAGTTATAAGCTATTAATTTTTGGTTCAAGATTGTCCATTTGTGTTTGAGGTACCAAAAGGGGCGTGGCAACTTCTCCAATTTTTCTCGAAGTAATAGTATAATAATAATATGTGTAGAATTTCAGAGGATTCAAATAAGTAGTAAAGAAGTTATTAAATAATCAATATTTCACTAAATGTTAACCCGTTGTGGGGGAGGTACTAGAAGGACTGGACCAATATGGGCATCTTCGAACTTAGCCGGAGATAGAATAAAATATTACCACATACCAAATTTGAAGCGAATTGGTTACTCCTTTCGATAGCTATCGTGCGCACCAGCCAACAGACAGACAGACAGACAGACGGACGAACATTGCTCATTCGACTTAAAATGGGGATAAAAATTGTTCATACAGTCGACAACCGTGTCAAGTGTCGGAGTGAGAGCGTCCGTTGTTGTGACTATACCCTTAATTAAGTGGCGGGAGGTATATATATCATTTGCTACTGACCAAAAGAGTAACAAAAATACATCGAAGAAGTAACCTATAACCCTAGGTATGTTCGGCGGAAATCCGGTTTAGGACATTTTAAGTCATTTGAGCAATGTCCGTCTGTCTGCCTGGTGCGAACAATAACTTCCCAAAGGAATGACCAATTGACTTCAAATTTTGTGTGATAATATGTTTTTCTTCCTCAGGCCATATTGGTCCACTCCCTCACAAAAGGTTAACCTTTTTAATGAAATATTTTGCTGCGCCTAGTATTTGCTGTGCTAGTATTGAGATATCGCATATATATCGTAGTACCGACAGCTCTCTTCAGGGAAGTAGTAGAAGAAGCAACGTCTGACGAGCGCGAGCTGATTATTGGCGCAGACACGAACGCTCAACATCCAATCCGGGGTAGTACGGATACAAACAGTAGGGGTGAGTCACTTCTTGCCTTATTCTAACTAATAACCTAACTAATAACTAATAACTATTTGTAAGAAAGGCAACAAAACCGACCTTTACAATTAAAGGCAGACGGGAAGTACTCGACGTAACGTTCGCTACTGACTGGCTGTCAGATAAAATTATTGGATGAAATGTATAGAGTTCAATTTCGATGAAAAAACACCTAAATCTGTTGTCCACAGAAATGTGAGGAAGACAAAGTGGGACCTGTATGAGAAGAATTTAAAAAAATTACTCAACTCTGAACTCTGAACTTGCTTTTGGACAGGCTTCTCCTTGATGAAGCCTGTCCAAAAGCAAGGTACAATAGTAAAACTGAACCACAATGGTGGACTTATGAGCTAAATGCTAGGAAGAAGACCTGCAACAAGCGATTTAACAAGGCCAAATCCACTGGGGTCACCAATGACTGGGTTGCCTGTAAAGAGCAACTCAAAATCTATCAGAAGGATCTTAGAAAAGCGCAAATGAGTTCTTGGCACACCTTCTGTGGAAAAGTGGAAAAGGTCTCGGATGTCGCAAGGCTATTATCCACTGCAAGATATTATCCAATGCTCCCGGGACAGTGGGTTATTTGCAGGATGTGACAAATAACTTGACAAAAAAACAGCGATCCATTAAATGTACTGCTTGACACACATTTCCCAGGGGACTCATCAACAGATCCCGAGGATCATCAAGACCAACATGAGAGCGAGTGGACTGCTAGCGTAGGTAGCTTGTTGACTGATAATTCCAGAATATGATGGGGTATTAACAGCTTTGAGCCTTTCAAATCATCGTGATCAGACTGCATCACTTCAGCAGAAATACAGAGAATGTTGAAGTATGGATTATGCGAGTATACTTCAACATTTTCTGTATTTCTGGCTGGATACAATTTATGAAGGCCGTTTTGGGATCTCATATGTCCCCGATAGATTGAGGGATACCAACGTGGTATTTATACCCAAAACGAATTTGTCCTGCACGAACTTGTGGGTACTATCCAATCTTCCCTCCATTTCAAGGATTAAACTATGGTGGCATTTCTTGACATAGAATGGGATTTACTCATATGCGGTAATTGCTCGCTCTCACATTTTAAGGAGAACTCTAGTTTGATTTATTTATTTATTCAGCAAATTCCATCAGTAATATCGGCTGTCTACATAGAATCTCCATGTCTGTCTGTCAGTTGCGATAAATCAAAGTTCGTTCAAAGATTTTCGGGTCTCGTTAAAAACTGTGCGCCTCCATGTTGTTGGGCGTATTATCGCGTAATATTTGAACACGTTTTAATACGAGTATTTATACGTTATATTTGATCGAAAATTTTATACCCGTGCTGGTTCGGGACTTTTTGCAAATTGGGTCTGAGTTTTACTCAACCTTACCTTTGTTTCGCTTGTTTTTAGTACCTTTTTTTGTGGCATCTCTCGTGCGATTTCAGTTAGCATTTTGAATACAGTCCTACTTTTTATACTTTAAAATGCCGATCACTCCTCTTGATTTCTTTATCAGGGCTTCGGATGCTCTGGTACAATTCGATGCGCACTTCAGTAAGTTAAAATATGACGAACTTGTTCTTTCTTTTCTTGAAATACGATGTGCTGAGTTAAATAAATTGTGGGCAAAGGCCCAAGAAATGTTTGAGAAATGTCTCAGCTTTTTGCAGTCATCCGAGGACGCAACTAAGGATGACATTTATGCGGCAGATATGAATTGCCTAACAGTAATTAATCGAAAACTGTTGCAGTTCAAACGGTCTCGTCGATCGTCCTTGATTTCTTCGGTCGGTGATTCGGCATCATCAGATCTCGAGCAGACGCAAAGTTCTAACAACCTACATAATATGAGTACGTCGACTCATGCATCTCGCGACACGAGCACTCCAGCTGATTGTCCGCCTTCCTGAAATTCAGAAAATAACATCTCGATTTCGCGTATGAATATCTTTAACCTCGCTAGTGATGGTGTGACTAACCTTTCGTTGCCGCCGTGTGACACCGACATTTTTGAGGGCGATTTCCTTTCGTGGCCCGCTTTTAGGGACCTGTTCACGGCAGTCTACATCAACAACTCTCGTTTGAGCGATATTGAGCGTTTATGTCACCTCGTGCGAAAAACAAGTGGAGAGGCGAGTGAGATTGTTTCAAAGTTTCCTCTACTTAATCGTAGTTTTGTCTTGACAATCCACGTCTTTTAGTCCATAACAAACTGAAGGTTTTGTTTGCGCTCCCAGCAATTGAATACGAAAGTAGTGCGGTACTTAAGTCCGTACAACGTGGTATAAATGGATGTCTTTCGGCGATGTCCAACTACGAAGTCTCCACAGAGAATTGGGATCCGATCTTGGTGTTTATCAGCTTTCAACGGATAAGTGCTCCCTTTTCACGTGGAAAGAATTGGATGATTTCCTAACAGAGAGAATTCGCACGCTTATGTGCCTTCAAGGTATGAGGGGAGATGAATCTCCAAAGCACTCTAATGGGAAGAAGATCCATGCTCATACTAATGCAGCGTCTTTGGAATCACAAAATTTACGTACGTTTTTCAAGTTCTACGCCTTCGGATAGATTCGTTACAGCTAAACGCCACCGTTTCTGTGTAAATTGCCCGCGCAAGGGCTACGAAGTTAAGAATTGTGATAGCAGACGTCGTTGTCTTAAATGTAATCGGAATCATCATACTTTGCTGCATCGCGACGAAACCACTCCGAGTAATTCGACTCATGTGGCAAGTACATCAAACGCGAATGTGCCTTCTGCTCCTCCACTTGAACATTTTGAACCATACACATTGGCTGGATGTGCATCTCATCAAACTTTTCATGTCGCGCATGGTGAATATCGTTCATCGCGGTGTTTCGTATTCTGCTAGGGCGTTGATTGACCCGGCTTCTGAGGGCTATTTTATTTCGGAGTGTCTTCAAACTAAATTGAAACTTCCGATACGCTCTACCAGCGCTGATAATATTTCTGGATTAAATGGTGTAGTTTCGGCCACTTCAAGTAAATGTTGTGCCTTGATTATCGGCCCTTCTCTTGATTCCTCTATTAGGCTAGAGACCACTGCCATAGTCATTCCTTACATTTCGCGAAACCTGCCTTCGTTTACGATCACTCCTGACTCAAAAAACCACTCGCTTGGCTGATACCAATTTGTTTGATTCTCGCCCAGTTGATATTTTTATAGGAGCTGACTTGTATCCTAAAATTGTTTCAGAAGGATTTCTTCGAATTTCAGAAGGATTTCTTCGAATTTCAGAAGGATTTCTTCGAATTTCAGAAGGATTTCTTCGAATTCTTCGTCAGGATCGTTGTTCGCACAAAATACTATCTTTGGTTGGATAGTTACTGGTTCCCTCACTAACTCTCAAGTTTGTGCATTTTCGTCAATTGTCGATATCACTTGAATTACTTGCTAGTATCACCTTCGATTGCATTTTTAGTCGCACCTCAATTTTGATTTATAAAAATTTACATTTAGTGAATTCGCATTGCACATATCTTATTTGAATTCGAAATATTACTACATAGAACTTCTCTTGATTGGGTTTATACGGACTCAAATGAAACAACTAGATATCGCCTACATTTGTTTTTCCTTGGTATCTTTATAAACTAATTCGCTTATATTTGAATGCTCACTCGGAGTCTCTAATGGCTCCGTCGCAGGGTCCCTAATGGATCTGTCCTATCGCGGGGTCCATAATGGCCCATACATTCGTCAGGTCCCTAATGGCCTATAATTCGCGGGGTCCCTAATGGCGCATTCATACATACACGCTAATGAAAAAAAATTGTTTTGAATTGAATAATAATGAAATGCTCACGTATGAAATTACACTATAATACTACTTGAATTTATTTAGTAAAGTTACAACATCCCTTTGATGTTGCAAGGTGTCCGGCAATGTTTAATTACAAACATGAATTGTCCCTTTAATTTATTTCGGCCGACGACGCCACCTTTCTCCATCTTAGCTTAATCCTTAATTTTTATTCGCTATCTAAACGTTGCTGGACTAAGTACATCTCGCTGTACCATTTTACATACAAGGTAAACTTCGTTACCAACAACATAAAAAAAACCTCAATAAAACCGATTGGCCTTTGGCCATATTATTATTAAAAAATATTAAAACCTTCTTGTGTTTTTATTTCTTCGACCACCGCAGAGCTCTCAACGAGATAGCAGCAGAACATACACCTCATATGGTTGTCAGGGCATAGGGACATCCCATAGAAGTGTAAAGCCGAAGATCTTGGTAGGAAAGGGACGAAATTAAAATTTCGAATTTCTATATATTGGTGCGACACTGTCCACATGGAAGCTTTGGCTTAGGCAAGAGGCAGTCAGGCAGTCCAATGAGATATGGACTGCCTCGACACCTGTAGGGTAGCTAGACAAATCTGGCCAAGATATGCCTTAAGAAGGTCAAAATATTTCCTCCCACTAGAGAGGAAAAGGTTGTATACGTTAGTATCAGTTCTGACGGGACACTGCCTGATCGGCGAACACACCAGAAGATTTAGGGCCTGTTTCTGTAACTTATTTTCGTTCGTCTACAGTAAACGATGAAAAATCTCTCAACTATTACTTGAATTCTATATATACAGGTTAGAAATATTTTGGGTACGAGCGTATAACGTGCTTTTCTACATATAAACACAACGAATTGTACACTCCTGAGACTTATAGATTTCTCGGAATAATTGAGTGATTTTTGATCGTTCGCCGTAGACGAACGAAAATAAGTTACAGAAACAGGCCCTTAGTATTGACTTCTGCAGAAGCTGTGGAGGAAGAAGGCCGCAGACGAACGAAAATAAGTTACAGAAACAGGCCCTTAGTATTGACTTCTGCAGAAGCTGTGGAGGAAGAAGGCTGTCTAACAGATCTTTCCGGTACCGATATTCGTACTATCTATAACATTGTAATAAAATTGTATAACAAACAGGTTGTTTCCTATGAGGGCATTTTAGCCCGTGGTAAAACTAGGAACCTAAAATGGTATATGTGTGACCTGATAAAAAACGGCTGCCACCCTAACCTAAACCTAGAGTTGTGTAGTTCGCGAACTAAATATTTAATTTAGGATGAATAGGTATGAGCCTCAAGAACTAAGCAAAATTTTCGATATGTACGAACATAATCCGTAATTGGTTGTCGAGAACTAGTGAACTAGTTCGACTAATTTAATCAATGGGGACCCTTTCATTGGAGACTATGTTGGAACATCTACCAATATTGCCCATTGTCAATTCTAAGAATTGCATACGAATAAGATGAGCTTTCGCCAATTTTGAACTACCTACCATTATTATTGTTGTTTAAGAATCTGAATATTTCATAATGCGAATGGCCCTCAACATTTTAATTATCCCCTCACCAGAGAGATGAGGGTATATATCATTTGCTACGAGCCAAAAGGTAACATTTCGAAGGAGTGACCTAAGACCCTAAGTATGTTCGACGGATATCCGTTTTGGATCATTTTAAGTCGAATGAGCAATGTCCGTCCGTCTGTCTGTCTGCTGGCTGGTGCGCACGATAACTCTCGAAAGGAGTAACCGATTGACTTCAAATTTGGTAAGTGGTTAAATTTTCTTCTATCTCCGGCTAAGTTAGAAGATTGGCCATGTTGGTCTACTCCTTCTAGTACCTCCCCCACAAAGGGTTAACATTTGGTGAAATATTGATTATTTAATAACTTCTATATTACTTATTTGAATCCTTTGAAATTATACACATAGTATAAGTCTATTACCTCGATAAAAATGGGCGAAGTTGCCACGCCCCTTTTGGTACCTTCCACACAAATGTACAATTTTGAACCAAAAGCTACCAACTTATAACTTTAATACCAGTGCATACAAAGACTTGAAATTTTGTGCAGTGTAATGGTGTAATAGTACCTAAAATACAGTGAAAAATGGGCATTATTGACACGCTCCTTTTGGTACCTCCCACACAAATGTACAATTTTGAACCAAAAGCTACCAGCTTATAACTTTAATACCAGTGCATACAAAGACTTGAAATTTTGTGCAGTGTAATGGTATTATAGCACCTAGAGTCCAGAGAAAAATGGGCGTTATTGGCACGCCCCTTTTGGTACCCCCCACACAAATGGACCATTCTGCACCAAAAGTTAACAGCTTATAACTTTGATACCAGTGTATATAAATACTTGAAATTTTGAACAGTGTAATGATTTTATAGTACCTAGAGTCCAGAGAAAAGTGACCGTTATTGGGACGCCCCTTTTAGTACCTCCCACACAAATGGACCATTTTGTACCAAAAGTAAACAGATTTTAACATTAATACCTGTACATACTTTAAAGTAATTAATTGCAATTTAAATTGATAATAATTTAATTAAAACAAAAAAATAAGTACATTTACTAATATTTTTTGGGACTCAAGGTGAGGGGATCATAAGTCGGTTTAACCGACTGATCTTTTTTACTTGTTTTTAAATTCGATATCGAAATCAAAGATACAGATACTAAGATATAACCTTTCATGTTGATTTGATTTCTAATCAAATTCATCTGTCAACACTGGGTTAGACAGAGTTCTCTTGGAATTTGAAATTGCCACAAAACGCGTTTTTCGGCACAACCTATTAAAGATAGCATGTATAGACTTTCTTCATACTTACATTCTTGTTTAAAGGTAAAATATTCTGTTAAATGTCTGCATTCGTGATTACCGCGCAGTAAGAATAATGTGTCGGGATAGCAGATTTTCAAGGACCACAAATACAAGACACACTGTAAAATACAAATAGAAGGCAAATATTACAAACTATCTGCATTCATCATTTACCACCACAATTGCTTACCTCAATACTAAAGTAACCACGATCCACATAGTCACCCAAAAATAAATATCGTGTCGAATCTGGGGGACCGCCAACTTCGAAAAGTTTTACCAAATCGAAGAACTGTCCATGAATATCTCCACATACTGTGATGGGGGCCTCGACATCGATCATATTATTTTCACCCCTCAGAATAGCAGCACCCTCGGTGATAATCCTTAGGGCCGGTTCCTCTTCAATGCGTCCTTCGAGTTGGAAATGGTGTCTGAGAGCATCATAATTGGGTTTATTTGTTATCGGATCATAGACTTCGTCCATTGTGAGCTTGTGAGCAGGTGGCAGCGGCACCTCTGTCAAAAATAGACAAATTAGAAAACAATTTAATATCGAAAATTATTACATTTTTACAGACAAGCAGACGGAGAGACAGACATACATATGTATGAATCTGACTTGTGCCGTGTGTTGTTGATAGGTGGCAGTAAATTATTGAAATTTATTACAGATCTGTTTAATGTAAATGATTAAAGATGTGTCTATGTCGGGCATAATTAATGGGCTTCAACAGATTATTCATTGCATACACGGACGAAGAAGACGGCGACTATGAGGTGTGGACGAACTGTTCTTTTTTTCAAACAGAAAATATTTAAGTAATTGGATTGATAGTGGGGGAGTGATGCAAAAACCGATGCTGTTTACTATGGCGGTTTTTGGTGCCCGTATAAACCGAATAAAATAAAAAAAGATTCGTGACAGAAAACAAGTTCTTGTTTCAAAGTTATTATACCTATTATCATCAAGATCGGAGCATAGTTACCACCTGTACTATAACAAAGAACTAACGGGTGTTTTATAGAGACGCAAAACTTTATTCTGAAATAAAATAAAGAAAAAGCGACTTTGATTTTAGGAGCAGTGCAAGTGAACAGAACAACAGGTTGTACATAAATTATTGCGTTTTCAAGGTAAAAACAATAGGCGAGTTTTATTTGGCTAGCCAGGGTTTTCTTTTATTTTTTTGAATTCGTGGCATCTGTCTTTAAATTGTCACAAATCTAGCAGATTGTTAGCTTGCCAAATCAATCATCGCGAATATAAGCAAAAATGTTGGACTTTTCAATATTTTTTGTTAGTCGACGTTGACATGACCAAGATTTATTGCTCGAAAATGGATAATAAACAAACGAAAAACTCATTGAGGTTGTTGACCATTCAGAGTTCATGTGCGCGTATGAGTAATGCACCTGTTATACGCCACATGGTACAATTATCAGCCTGTTTCTCTATATCGAACGAAAGCGATGCGAACGAAAACAGCTGATTTTGGACCTACTAACTGGCATCAGCCAGTATGTCTTCATTCGCTTTGTAGTTCTGATACCTTTTAGTAGGTGTAAAATCAGCTGATTTTCGTTCGCATCGCTTTCGTTCGACATAGAGAAACAGGCTGTAAGTTTCTCTTACTGAATAATGGTAAAATGCAACGGAACCTAATAAAGGGTGTCCCAAGAAGAGCGCAATTTTTAAAACTCGCAACATTCGAAGTGTCATTGTTTGACATTTGAATAATTGTTATTGTTTGTTAGTAGAAGGTACGAGGTTAGTAAAAATGGAGCGCTACACGAATGAACAACGCATTCTCATTGTGAAATTGTTTTACCAAAATGGTGAAAGTTTTGCGGCTACAGTTCGCAAATTGCGATCAATTTGGGGTCACAATAATGCTCCAAAAGAGTCAACTGTAAAGAGATTAATGGATAAATTTGCCGAAACTGGGTCTGTTAGTGATGTAAAGACAACAACGCGCCATCGACCACGTCGATCGACCGGTTTTTGGGTGGTTTTTGGGCTGGAGGAATCATTGGACCTTTTTTTTTATGAAAATGAGGCAGGTCAAGGGCAAACAGTCAATGGTGTTCGGTATCGTGAAATGATAACCAGTTTTTTCTTGCCTAGAATTGAAGAAATGAATGTGGGGAGCATGTGGTTCCAACAAGACGGCGCCACATGTCATACAGCCAGAGAAAAAATTCAATTGCTGCATCAGTCATTTCCCGGTCGTGTTAATTCCCGTTTTGGAGATCAGAATTGGCCGCCTAGATAGTGCGATTTAACACCATTAGATTCTTTTCTTTGGGGTTTTTTGAAGTCGATGGTTTACGCGAATAAGCCGACGATGACTCAAAAGACGAAATTGGACGCTGCATTAATGAAATACCGCAGCATTCATGCAAAACGGTCATTGAAAATTTCATTAAAAGATCGCGTGCATCCCAGCAAAGCCGCGGCGGCCATCTGCACGATATATTGTTCCATACATAACCTCATTCTGTCTACTTTACGATATAATAAAGTTTCACGATTTTTTCTTAAATATGTGTGTTTTATTTAAAATTAAAAAATTGCGCTCTTCTTGGGACACCCTTTATATGACTTTCACGTAGAGACAGTAGCTTAATAACTGTAATAACTGTCCTTAAAACAATTAGGAATAATTTAAATTTGTTTTGCTAGTACGAAAAAAACCATAAAAAATATAAAAACGCAAAATATTTTTTGTTCCATTTTTTGAACGCAACCTATCGAAGAAAATAATACCTATTTCAAAAAAATGTATAAATTATTATTTTTATTATATTAAATTATTTTATTATATCGTAAAAAAAATTTCGTCTGTTTCTGCACAACACTGCGCGAGCAATTTCATACAGAGGGACTTTAAAAATTATATGTGAAACAGAAAAAAATGTCCGAAATTTCCCGACTTATTTTAATATTTCGTCCATAACATTTACAAATATTGAGGCTCACAAAATATTATTACTGTTTTGTATTTGTGAGACTGCGACGAATAAATATTCTGTGAAACCGAAGGGGAGCAATTTTTTTTAATAAGATTTTTTTTAAATAGCTTTCGTAAATTTTTTTTGAAAAAAATCCACAAAAATTTGTCCATTATGTTCGCTTTCAAACAAAGTAAACTTTGCAAAAATTGGTACAGCCGCTCGAGACCAAATACAAATTTAGTAAAACCCAAAAACTATTTTTTTCAAAATTTCAAATTAATGTTATAAGTTGTTAGCTTTTTGTATCACCTGATCCCTTTGTGTGGGAGGTACCAAAAGGGACGTGGTATTTTCGCCCATTTTTGTTCAACTTCAAAATGATTACTATAACTAATAAAGTATTACCGCGTACTAAATTTTAAGTCTTTCGGTCAGTTATTGGTCGCATCATTCAGCAGAAAAGACAGACGGACGGACATTAATTAATTCATATTTTTTTAATCCAGGGAGAACCCAAATTGGCATTTTTAAATTTTCTGGGAAAATATGTGCGTAATTTTTGAAAATTAAACGAAAAATATTGATGCGTTGTTTTTCAAGATTATCAAAGATTAAGGACATTTTCATTCATTTCATGTCCTTAATACACAAAAATTTATCGCTTTATATATAATTCTTAGAGAGGATATTAAATTCTTTTAAATGGTACTTACGAGTATATCATTTAACTCATCAAAATAGCTAAATTGTTGGTCATCTACTGTTGTAGATGACCAACATTGGCACCCTATAAAATCTAAACCGCTATGAATTTGGACAAACGGTGAAAGGCCATAATGGTCTTGTAGTATATGCGTGCAAAATGCCAAGGAAATCGAAAGGGTAAAATATTAGAATTGTAATTTTTGGGTCGTTTTACTTTGGAATTACATGTTTTTGTTGAAATTCGTATTTCTACCAAACGGACTATAATTTCTACATTTGTGCATAGAATTTTCAAATTGGCACTGTTTTTCTCGCTATGATGACATCTATCAAAAATTGGAACAAACAATTTTTTGCGATTTTTTTCCCATTTTTTATGATATTTTTCGTGCCAGCAAAAAACGATTTTGAATTGTTTAACGAGAGTTACTAAACCTCCTTTTCTACGTGAAAGTGATATTTCCAACATTTGTCTTTTAATTTAAAGGGTATCCCGGCATTATCGAACGTATGCTATACGGTCCATATACTAAAGACAAATTGAAAGAAAATCGGAATTAAAAAATTAACATAAAAAACATTTTATTTGTGTTTACACCAGAAAATGTTATCCTTAGCCCTTCGACAACAATTTTGTAAACCTGTGTATTTGTTAGCTGAATACATTTATGATAACATCTCGAAACCGACAATTTCTGACATAGGTGGTTATTCCAGAAAACCACTGCTATATGTATGTAAATCCAAACCAATTTTATAGGGAACTTCGAGACAGTTGCGGTGGTTTCAAAGCAACAAATAGTTTTTTACATATTTTTGATGACTGTTACTAAACCAAAGGTTTTAGGTAAAAGTGATATATGTAACAATGGTAGCCCTCATAATCACCTCAAATTTAAACATTTTGTATACATTTTTTTAAATATTTGTTTTGTTTTTAGGATAACAAATTACACCAGAAAATGTTACATCTCTTCGACAACAATTTTGTAAACTATTGTTATCCATCACGAAGCGTATATAACTGTTTAAAAGTTAATGTTTCTGGTAGCGTATGGAATTTGTAATATCCATACGCTATGGTGTACAATATATAAACTGTTTCTTTTGAAAGTGGCGTAAATGCATTTGTTTTTGAAACGAGATTTATATAAAAAGTTTTGTGTTTCAGTTTATTTAAAAATTGTACGCGTTTGAGTGCTGTTAACAAGCTTTTTGCAATGGTGAATGTAGTTAAGCCACTTTCAAAACAAAACTTTTTAAAAAAATTGTTAATTTTGAAAGTTTCCTTTATAAAAATTTTTTCGAAACAAATTTTAATTATAAGTACCATTATTAAATGACAGAATATGCCCAAACAGTTATAAATACATAGCTTTGAAAAAATACAAGCATTCTACTCTCAAAACTATGTTCGTATCTTTTCATTGATTTTAGAAGACGATTCGAATTTTTAAGTTCAAATTTAAATTAGTGGTTTCTTTGAATCGTTTGCTGTAACTTAAAGACATTTTCCTGATGGATTGTTCATCCATTTTTAATAAAATATTTTTTTACATAAGATAAGTAGAATGCATATTCATCCTCAGAATGCTCTTTAGTCAACAAGTTGACGGTCTACATAGTATAATATTAATTTTTATTTAAATAAATTTGTATGAATAAAATGTGGTTAGATTTAAATTAAATTTTTATTGGTCGGTGAATTAAAGACGAATTTGCATTTTAGTTGAACTCATTAATAATTTCAAAAGTGCATAAAATTGTATTATTATTGTTTTAATAATTTGTATTTTAATATTCTGCAAAACAAGCCACTTTCAGCTTTAAAAATCTACGTCACCTTTGACTTTTTTGAAACAACTCTTTTCGATAAATGATATAAGTCTAATCTGATGCCAAATCCATACTTAACTCAATTTATGTGAAATGTCACTTACGCCACTTTAAAAAACGGTTCATATCAAGTTCAAATATTTTGGACCTAAGTATGTTTTTTACATCAAAAGTAGTTTTAGATTGTGCTGGGTTTATGTTTAAAATATTTTTGTTTCTAATTTTTAAGACGCACATAAGGCTGCAAATTCAGCAAAAAGGCGAATTTTTAGCTTTCGACATATCGCGACCTAAGAGTGTAAAGGCGCTAAGTCCAATATTTAAAATTTTACAGGAGAGGCAAAATACTTACTGTATATGAATGTTTTTATAAAGGGTATATGGACTTAGCGCATTTACGATTCAGCCTTTTAAGATGACAAAGCATGATTTTTTTGGCTTTTTGTTTTTAAATCGATGTATATCCAACTTATCTTACATTCCGCTTAAAAAAATACATTTAGGCAAAAAGTGGACTTAGCACCTTTACACTCTTAGGTGGCGATATATTTTCTGTATCCGAACACTTTGAGCTGTCTTTGCGTGAGATTTAGTCCTATGATTCGTACTTGTTCGTATTGTACTTGGGTATTAATTTGATTGTCCTCCATTTTTTGTCGACAGTTTTAATATGATTAATTTTTAAATACTGTAGACCTCACTTAAAACGTACTTCTTTACAACACGGCCTCGTTCTAACTTGATGCACTTTTTGCTACATATTTTCGTTTAAGACGGAAAAGCCTTTACTAACACATTGTTGACAAAAAGTGTTATAATACTAAAGAAAATTACATTGATTTGGCACAAAGAACAGTAAAACATTAATATATATAACAACACTTCATACTTAAGCTAACTTCAATTTACTTAATAAAGGGTTTTCCAACAAGAGGTGTTATTTTGGTATTCAAAGAAAAATTGCATTTTGTGAAGGAAGAAGTCACAAGGAGTTAAATCACAAGATCTTGGTGGCCAATTGTGATCACCTCTTCGAGAGATAACACGGTCCGGAAACTTTTCCCGTAACAGAGCAATGGTTTCGTTGCTTGTGTGACACGTAGCGCCGTCTTGTTGAAAGTAAACGTTGCCGAGATCAATCCCATCCAACTCTGACCATAAAAAATCATTAATCATCTCTCGATAGCGCAATCCATTCACCGTAACTGTTGATCCAACCTCTTTTTCGAAAAAGTAAGGTCCAATGACCCCGCCGGACCATAAACCGCACCAAACAGTCACACCTTGAGGTTGGAGTGGCTTCTCAACAATAACTCTTGGGTTTTCCGAGCCCCAGATGTGACAATTTTGCTTGTTGACGTAGCCACCGAGGTGGAAATGGGCCTCATCAGTCAACATGTTTTTCGAATTTTAATCATTTCAATGCGTTGTTGAATCGTGTATCGTTCCATTTTTAGTAATGGCGTAGTTTCTACTTGTCAAATGTCAAAGAATAAAAGCTTCACAAGTGACTGCTACCGAAATACCGGGTGATTCAAAATAACACCTCTTGTTGGAAAACCCGTTAACAATTTTATTATCTAAATTTTGAGTACAAAATGGACTTATTTTTCGGTTTTATTGTCTTTGTCTTTACAAAATTAACTTATTGTTCGGTTTTATTGTCTTTGCCGTCAAATCTAACGTTTTTCACATTGTTTGTAACAAGTGTAAAGCGTTTTTATTTTCAAGCTATAATTTATAAACTGCTTTTCTATGTTTTTGATATGTCAGCAAAGAAACATAATCTTAAGAGGATCCTTATTTCCTTAGAAACAATAATTCTTATTTTGAATCTTTTATCCAATGGCGAAAATGTCAAATGCCTCAGTATGGCATCAGTAATAAGAATAGGAATGAGCTGCTAATAGTGTAGTAGTTTAGAAAATATGCGAAATTATTTCTAAGACTCTTGCAATTGTCTCAAAATGATCAAAAATTGTCTAAAAATGATTAAAAACTTCCTAATCAATTAATACATTTCTCCAGGTTTATTAAAATTTAGAAAAGATTCTAAAATGTATGAAAAAAACACTGTATTGTTATTGGACCCAAAACCTGCCAACCGGTTTATATCACTCTAATTGGGGGTGGGGAATACCTTAAGACCGTTTTATGTTTTTTTTTATCCCGGCACTTAACACGCTGTCATGACTGCACAAAATAAGATTCATTCATTAAATGTACCATATTTTTATTTGGCTAAGAGTTGTACACAAACGGACAGCATTGGGTCGTAGAATTAAGATTGATTTTATTAATTTTTCTGTTATTTTTTAAATAGAAGATTTTCTGAAAAATATAGCTTTCTAAATATATTTTCTAAAAAATTTAAAACATACATCATCAACATACTGACGAAATCTTAAATCTTATCCACAAAAAATTTTATTTTTGCAAATAATTGTGGAAAAACCAATAATTGAATTAAACAAGTAATGAAAGGATTATTTTATAAAAATTTGATTCTAAATCGAAAGATTTATTTAGAGAGGGCTCATAGAAAGCTCATCTATTTTATAAAATAACTCTGAAAAAAAAACGGATTTTCTTCAAATATGGCAGAGTTTTTGTCCCCATCTCGAAAAATTTTTGTAAGCCTAAGATACCAAATCGGAAGATATGGAACCGATATTGAAATTAATTCTATAAAAGTTTCCAGTATTCAAATGTTTTTGAAGATTCGTAGAAAGATATGTTTTTTTAGCGTTTAAAGTTAATTAAACAAATAGTTGGATTCCCCCGTGATCAGAAAGAAATGTTTATGGAACTACAAAAAATCTACTTTTTTCTACCAATTTCTTGCCTTTAACCATATCTTAAAAAATGGCAAAACTAATAGTTTTATTATATATTTATATTTTATTTATTATATTTTCTAAACAAATATCTGTTTTTACGTCTTAAGAAGTCTGGTATTAGAAATGCTGAAAAAAATTTTGCTTATTTGAAACCCATTTGTATCCCCTCACCTAAGTATGTTCGGCGGATATCCGTTTTGGGTCATTTTAAGTCGAATGAGCAATGTCCGTCTGTCTGTCTGTCTGCTGGCTGGTGCGCACGATAACTCTCGAAAGGAGTAACTGATTGACTTAAAATTTGGTATGCGGTAATATTTTTCTCTATCTCCGGCTAAGTTCGAAGATGGGCCATATTGGTCCACTCGTTCTAGTACCTCCCCCACAAAGGGTTAACTTTTAGTGAAATATTGATTCTTCAATATTTTCTATACAACTTACTGGAATCTTCTGAAATTACACACATAGTATTAGTTTGTTAGTCGCTAACATGTCAAGAAAAATGGCCGAAGTGGCAACTCCCTTTTTGGTACCTCCCACCCAAATTTTGCTTCAAAAGTTACCAGCCTATAACTTTAATACCAGTACATACAAATACCTGAAATTTTGTACAGTATAATGCTTTTATAGTACATAGAGTCCAGAGAAAAATGGGCGTTATTCGCATGCCCCCTTTGTTACCTCCCACACAAATGGACCTTTTTGTACCAAAAGTTTACAGCTTTTAACTTTAATATCAGTGCATAAAAATGCTTGAAATTTTGTAAAGTGTAATGGTATTATAGTACCTAGATTCTAGAGAAAAAGTGGCCATTATTGGCACCCCCTTTTGGTACCTCCCACACAAATGGACCATTTTGTACTAAAAGTTAACAGATTGTAACTTTAACACCAGTGAATATAAATACTTGAAATTTTGTACGGTGTAATTCTTTTTTAGTATCTAGAGTCCAGAGAAAAGTGAACGTTATGGGCACGCCCCTTTTGGTACCTCTCACACAAATGGACCATTTTGTACCAAATGTAAACACATTTTAACTTTAATACCAGTACATACATTAAAGTTATTAAATGCAATTTAAATTGATAATAATTTAATTAAAACAAAAAAAAATATTTACGATTTTTTTTTTGGGACTCAAGGTGAGGGAGGGGATTCATAAGTCGGCTTACCCGACAGAACTTTCTTAGTTGTTTTCATTTCAAATACCAATTCCCTGTGTCAAGAGAGGCTTGTACAAGATTTTGTTCTACAAAATCTGAAAAAGTTGGCTGGGCGTTAATGGGTTAATAAATATCGTAGTTAAATATCAACCTGTACATTACGAAGTAACCTACGATGGACAGGCAGACGGATAGACATAGTTAAGTGGAATCAATAAAGACATTCAATAGTTTATCTATTATTTGTTTGTAAAGTCCCAAATTATTTCTTGTTATTCACAATATGCCATTATTTGTCCTAATTCAAAAACCACAAGCTGTCCCGGCCCATACATGTGCCTACTTATTGTTGTTATTTATATGTTGTTGTTTTGTTTGGTGTTGTCGGTGGTGTTGGAGGTATTTAGTGAACATGCTCGCCCAGACGGACAGCCATAGAATTGGACGGACTCGTTGTGTCTGTGAGGCACAATTTGTTTGTTACCAATTAATCATTGGTACTGCGGCTAAACCAAATGGATTATAAATTAAAACATTTTTAAACTACAATTACTTGAGATTAATATCATTTCACATTATTTGTCATAATTTTGTTTTTTTTTTCTTTTCTTGGCACAATGAAAATATCACTCATGCGTTTAATGACGCAAAGGGAGACTAAATAATTGGTACATTGGTCAAGGTTAGTGAAAAGCAAAACGCTTTCAATGTGGGTTTTTGTAAATATAATTTTTCCATGGAAATATTGAGGCAGTAGCCAAAGTTAGCGAAATGGTAATGAAATTATTAGGAAAGGCAATTTTTGATGCCAAATGCAGTCACATATTAATTTTAATAACATTTTGAATAGGGTTACAGTTTTTAGTATAATTTTTTTTCCACAAATGTTTTACAGATCACTTAATTTTTTCGCTTTCGAAAAAATATTCTTATTTGGAAATTTTATGTGGGTTCAACGCAAATTTGTCTACACCCTACACTACACTCTGCAGTCGTAATTTTTTGTATTGCCCTAAGGACAAATGGCCTATTATTTACTATACCCAAAGCCTCCCATATAAAACATCCCTCGATTTATCTTCATTATGTCTTACAACCGACGCGACATCTATTTTTGAGTTGGTAAAAATAGGCCATATCGGTCTTGGCTTTGGTATAGCCTCCCATAAAATGCTCCCTTGCCGATAACCGTGCTAAAAATGTAAACATTTTTATTTTTTATATAGCGCCTATATGAAAATCACTCTAATTTGATGTCCGATGTCCCTAAAGTCACATTTTAAAATTGAGCTGATAAAAATGTGGCACTACAATTTAATTTGGCGCATAAATTGAACCTGAGAATGCATTCTTTCTCAAGTGTCACTGGACAAAAATTAGATCTTTCTCGAATTCTCAGAAAATGTTGCCTTAGTATGTCGGAGTGATGGCCCAGAATATTAAGAAAATTAAAAGAAAATTAAGGGCAGGAGGCGAGGTCAAAGTTCAGAATGATTTATTTTTTCCTCTGTAATGTTTTTATCCCCTCACCTTAGATAGGAGGGTATACGAGTATATCATTTGTTATGAGCCAAAAGTGTAACACATCGACGGAGTGACCTAAGACACTAAGTATGTTCGGCGGAAATCCGTTTTGGGTCATTTTAAGTCATTTGAGAGATGTCCGTCCGTCCGTCCGTCTGTCTGTCTGTATGCCTGTCTGCTGCCTGGTGCGCGCGATAACTCTCGAAAGGAGTAACCGATTGACTTCAAATTTGGTATGCGGTAATATTTTTCTCTATCTCCGGCTAAGTTCGAAGATGGGCCATAGTGGTCCGCTTCTTCTAGTACCTCCCCCACAAAGGGTTAACTTTTAGTGAAATATTGATTCTTTAATACCTTCTATATTACTTATTCGAATCTTCTGAAATTGCACACGTAGTATTAGTTTGTTAGTCGCTAACACTTCATGAAAAATGGTCGAAGTCGCCACTCCCTTTTTGGTACCTTCCACACAAATGGACCATTTTGTACCAAAAGTGACCAGCTTATAACTTTAAAACCAGTGCATACAAATACTTGAAATTTCGTACAGTGTAATGCTTTTATAGTACTTAGAGTCCACAGAAAGGTGCGCGTTATTGGCACGTCCCTTTTGGTACCGCCCACTCAAATGGACCATTTTGTACCAAAAGTTAACAGATTTTAAATTTAACACCAGCGAAAATATATACTTGAAATTTTGTACGGTGTGGTGCTTTTGTAGTATCTAGAGTCCAGAGAAAAGCACACAAATGGACAATTTTGTACCAAAAAAAAAAAAATTTACGATTATTTGTTTTGGGACTCAAGGTGACAGGATTCATAAGTAGGTTTACCCTACTGAACTTTCTTACTTGTTTTATTTTTTTTTGATATGGGCCCCATATACATACGAGGGTTGATATATATATGTCTGCCAAGGCAACACTAAGTGCTGCCTGGCGCCATCTGACATTTCCATTGGAAAGTTTGACATTTTGTTTTAGCATAAACGTACTCAGAATGTTTTGTCGTACGACCATCGTTTGTGTAGTTTACAGTGACTTGAAAAAATAAATTTGTCAAAAAAATGGAATTAACTCGTGAACATTTTCGTGCGATCATTTTTCACAACATTCGACGTGGATTATCACGACAAGAGTGCATGGATGAACTTAAATCTTTGTATGGCGATGAAGCACCATCCTATAGCACTGTGAAAAACTGGTTTAATGAATTCAATCGTGGCCGACGCTCGCTCAAGGACGAAGGTCGTGAAGGTCCTCCAAAAACGGCCGTTGTGCCAGAGAACATTGATGTCGTGCTTGAACTGATAATGCAAGATCGTCATGTGACATACCGCATCCTTGGGCATTTCTTCCTTGACAATCGCTCAAAAAAAGGCTCGTGTCGATTGGTGCAAAGAAATTTTGAAAAAATACGATAAGATCGTCACAGGTGACGAATCTTGGATCTATGCGTATGAGCCCGAAACAAAACAGCAATCGACCGTGTGGGTCTTCGAAGACGAGCCAAATCCAACGAAAGTTGTTCGTGGAAGTAGCACTTCGAAGCAAATGGTCGCCTGTTTCTTCGGCAAAACTGGTCATGTGGCGACTGTTCCGCGTGAGCAACGTAGGACGGTCAATTCTGAGTGGTACACCATAATTTGTTTGCCTGAAGTCTTCGGAGAAATTCGAAAAACGAACAAGAGAAGACGAATCATTGTGCACCATGACAATGCGAGCTTTAACACATCGGCTCAAACCAGCGCCTTTTTGACGGGCCAAAACGTCGAATTGATGGGTCATCTACCGTACAGCCCTGATTTGACACCCAATGACTTCTTCTTATTGCCAAAACATCAAGAAAAAATGCGTGGTCAACGATTTTCGTCGCCAGAAGATGCTGTTGATGCGTTCAAAAACCATGTTTTGGAGGTCTCTCAATCGGAGTGGAAAAAGTGCTTCGACAATTGGTTTGAGCGCATGCAAAAGTGTATAAATCATGCTGGAGAATACTTTGAAAAGCAATAAAACCATTTTTGATGATAAATATTCACATTTTCATTATTAGGCCAGAAATATATATAGCAACCCTCGTATAGCATCTCCCCGATTTAACTTCTTAACGTCGTAGAGACCGCAAATGTCAACTCATCGGGCTCAAAATTGTTAACTAGGGTATTTTTATACCCGGAATCCTTCATACAATCAATAAACTTAAACTGAATGGCGGAAGTTTGGTACATATACTTCTTATAGCCACAGGTGTTATGGGATTGAAAATGGGCAATATCGGTCCATTTGTATCCCCTCACCTTACAGTGTAACACGTCGAAGAAGTGACCAAAGACCCTAAGTATGTTTGGTGGAAATTCGATTTGAGTCATTTTAAGTAATTTGTGCAATGTCCGTCCGTCTATCTGTCTGTCTGCTGGCTGGTTCGCACGGTAACTCTCGAAAGGAGATTGACTTCAAATGTGTGGTAATATTTTTCTCCATCTCAGGCTAAGTTCGAAGAAGGGCCATATTGGTTCACTGCTTCTAGTACCACCCCCAGGAAGAATTAAAATATAGTGAAATATTAATTCTTTAATAACTTCTATACTACTTATTCGAATCTTCCGAAATTCCACACATAGTATGTACTTGTTTATTAATCGAAAAAAGTTTTTGACGTTGCCAGGGCCAAATGGACCATTCTGTACCATTTAATCCGTTTACTCTACTGAAATTGTCCTACTTGTTTTATCTGGAAACTACTCTGTGTAATAATATTGTCCAAAAAATCGATATTAATAATTCTGACCTAATGTTGAATATCAAAATGTGATGAAATCGATTTATATTTTAATATTATTTTTAGTAATAACAAAAATTAACAATTGTGCATGCATTATTTATTGTTACAATCTTCTAAATTTCGAATATTTTCTTTTGTTTTAACGCAAAAGCTCTAAAAATAAGTCGGAACACATTTCCTTCCAAAAATTATTTATTTTTATTTTGTTTTATTCTTTTATTGAGTGAATGACAGATTTTTCTTTTATTGCGTTTTGTGTTAACGACCATTTAAAATTTCTAAAAATATACAAGAAAGCAATGACATTTGTTTTTAAAAATAATTTCAATTTGTTGTACTTTTTTATTTCATTTGAAGAATGGCAAAAAAAACTGTTGCGATGACTGTGGATATAAGACAAAGATCATACATATCTATTATTTCATACATTAAAGTTAAACACTGTTGTCGAAATATTCTAAATTACGTTAAGTCGACTCAGTTTTTAGGGAAATTGCGTTATAACTATTCCAATTATACACTATTCCTGGAGAGTGTTGTCTACGACATATCATACTCGTACTTTGGAATGGACGTGTCATCAATACCCAAGTATTGCTTTATAAAAAAACATCGTTATACGAGTATTTAATTTTGAAAAAAAAAAGACTGTCATTTGCAGTAATACATTTTTGTTTATTTTTCAGGGTTCTTTAGAAGGACACATTGCGACACTGTAAGCACCGAAAATCTTATTTCTATTTACGAATTATTTATTTATTAACGAATTTTTAAAAAATAATTAAAAAAGTTCGAAGGCTGGAAAATGGTAAAATGAATGGAAAATGCTAAATCGAGTAAAGGGACTAAGGTCTACCCTCATTTTGTTAGCAGTGTAATATAGAATATTATTTTGCCCAGTCCATAGTCATTGCAAAAGTTGTCACAAATACAAAATATGAAAATATTTAGATGATTGTTACTGAAGTTATGGGGAAGCTGTTTTATAATGCATCTATTAATCCATATGAATCGGTTAATCGCCTATTTGACGATTTTTTTAGACCACAAATATGAAATGAAATTTTGTAATGTAAAAAAAAACTCATAAAGAAATTTTAAACAGATTCTCCTTTACGATACAACTAAGTTTTCCCAATCATCTTTTTAAAATTAAATACTAAAAAAGGTCGGTAAAGATTCCACCATGGATAGCACTCATGGTCATAAGGAAAAATTCTGTGAAAGAGAAATTAGTTCTAAAATGTTTGTTTGAATGGTTTAGGTAAAATTATTCGCAAATGTTGGGAATTTCTGTTTTCTTTTAAGGGTCTATAGGTACTGCAAAAGAACTTTACTGCACAAAATTAAATTTCAAGTATTTGTTTGCACTGGTATTAAAGTTATAAGCAGTTAACTATTGAACAATATACAAAAACAATGTACAAAAATGGGCGTAGCAACTTTGCCCATGTTTCTCACGTTGTTAGCGATTAATAAACTATTATTATGTGTGGAGCTTTGGAAGATTAGCATAAGTAGTATAGAACCTATTTCCCCAACCATTAGCTGTTTGTGGGGAAGATACTATATGACATATCTTCGATCCTAGCCTGAGATAGATAGAAATATTACCTATAAATTTAAAGTCTATCGGTTACGCCTTTCGAAATTTATCATGCGGACAAGCCAGACAGAAAGACGGACAGAGAAACATAACGGGTGATCTAAGTAGAGATACTTTTTTCAATAGCCTTTTTTTGACAGATCACGTGTGAGTCGTGTCATGCTGTCATGTTATTTTTGTTAAGTATTGTTTGGCATTTCATCATGGAAAGACTTACGCCTGAACAACGTTTACAAATTATTCAGTTTTATTATCAAAATAATCGTTCGCCAATTGCGCAAAGTTCATATTTTTTTTAAATAAAAAAAAAAACACTTTCCAGTCGACCCACGACATTGACACCCATGTGCAATATTTTAGCTCTCGTTAAGAGCTATCTTTTTGCTATTGACCGATTCCCGATCCGACGTACCGGAATCATCGGTCCATATTTCTTCAAATATGATGCCGGTGAGAACGTAACCGTCAATGGCGACCGTTACGTGCCATGATAACCGATTATTTGATGCCTGAAATTGAAGCTCGTGATCTCGGCGACATTTGGTTTCAACAAGACGGCGCCACTTCCCACACATCGCATCAATCAATGGATTTTTATTGAGAGAACACTTCGGTGAGCAAATAATTTCACGTTTTGGTCCAAGAGATTGGCCACTAAGATCGTGTGATATCACACCGTTAGACTTTTTCCTGTGGGGATATGTAAAGTCTAAAGTTTATGCGGACAAACCCGCTTCGATTCAGGCCTTGAAGCAAAACATCACGCGTGTCATTCGCCAGTTACCAGTCGTAATGCTCGAACGAGTCATCGAAAATTGGAATCAACGGATGGACCATTTGAGACGTAGCCGCGGCCAACATTTGATAGACATAATCTTCAAAAAATAAATGCCAAAGAATGTTCTTTCAATTGATAATAAACATTCCCCATTCAACTTGAATTTTCTATGTTTTTTTCTTTAAAAAAGTAGGGAACCTCGAAATGGATCACCCTATACAAATAGACAGACAGACAGTCAGACGGACGGACATTGCTCAAATGTCCTAGGATGGAGGACGCCCATACTTAGGATCTTCTTCGATGTGTTACACTGTTGGCTCGTAGCAAACGGTATACATATATCCTCCTCAATTTAAGGTCAAACTCTGCAAAAACCAGTAAGGAAAGGCTAAAGTCGGGCGGGGCCGACTATATAATACCCTACACCACTCTCGTAATATTGAATAACTATGAAATATAAATTGTGTAATTCATGTATAAATTTTCTTCAAATTCGGCAATGTTAGTTCATGGATCAAGAAACTCTACCATTCTAAATATCAAAACGATTGGATGTAAACTACAGCATCTACATATAGGACTAAAGGGTCAAATCGGACGAAAGATATGTATGGGAGCTATATCTAAATATTAACCGATTTTCTTCAAATTCGGCAATGTTGGTTCATGGATCAAGAAACTCTACCATTCTAAATTTCAAAACGATTGGATGTAAAATACAGCTTCTATAGAACTAAAGGGCCAAATCGGACGAAATATGTACATATATGGGAGCAATAGCTAAATCTTAACCGATTTTCTACAAATTCGGTAGTATTGGTTCATGGATCAAGAAACTCTACCATTATAAATTTCAAAATGATTGGATGTAAAATACAGCTTCTACAGGACTAAAGAGCAAAATCGGACGAAACATATATATGGAAGCTATAGCTAAATCTTAACCGATTTTCTTCAAATTCAGCAATGTTGGTTCATGGATCAAGAAACTCTACCATTCTAAATTTCAAAACGATTGGATGTAAAATACAGCTTCTATAGGACTAAAGAGCAAAATCGGACGAAAGATATATATGGGAGCTATATCTAAATCTGAACCGATTTCAACCAAATTCAATAGGGATCTTTACAGCTGCGAAGTTCTCTAAACTGCAAAATTTCAGAACGATCGGAGTGAAATTGCGACCTGTAGTCGACGAACAACTTTACATGGACAGACGGAGGACGGACAGACATAAATCGACTCAGCTAGTGATTCTGAGTCGATCGGTATACTTTAAAGTGGGTCTAGCTGTGTTATTTTCAGGTGTTACAAACATCTGCCGTGAAACAAAAAATTGGTTATGGCCGTATGAAAATTATTGAAATTTTGAGATGAAATATATTTTTTTAATGGAATTTTTAATTTTTTTATAAAAAAATTAAAATTATTTCTTTTTAAAAAATAAAATAAAATTTTAGGAAAAAACACATTTTTTAATTTTTTTTTGATATTTTTTTCATTGCCAATAATGCCCCCAGAAAGTATCATGATGTTGACTCTTCATGCGTAATTCCAAGTGAAATAATCACACAAATTTTGACTATTTTCTCAGATTTTTATAAAATGTCCCACATAAAAGGTTTTACAAACAAGAGGTGTTATTTTGGTATTCAAAGAAAAATGTAATTTTTTGAGATAAATGATCGGATGTTTATTTCATAATAAAGAGGAAGGTATGCCGTTAATAATGAAAAACAACATAAGCCAAATGTCCACCACGACCACGCTTACAGGACTATATCCTTTTTATGAAATTTTCCATAACCAAATCGCAAAGTAGTTGCCCTATGTCCTCGATAGCCTCACGAATTCTATCTTTGAGGTCTTGAATCGACGCTGGGCTGTTGGCGTAGACCTTATCTTTCACGTGGCCCAAAAAGAGAAGTCGCAAGGTGTTAAATCACAAGATCTCGGTGGCCAATTGTGATCACCTCTTCGGGAGATAACACGGTCCGGAAACTTTTCCCGTAACAGAGAAATTGTTTCGTTGCTTGTGTGGCACGTAGCGCCGTCTTGTTGAAAGTAAACGTTGTCCAGATCAATACCATCCAACTCCGACCCTAAAAAATCATTAATCATCTCTCGATAGCGCAATCCATTCACCATAACTGTTGCTCCAACCTCATTTTCGAAAAAGTAAGGTCCAATGACCCCGCCGGACCATAAACCGCACCAAACAGTCACACGTTGAGGATGGAGAGGCTTCTCAACAATACTCTTGGGTTTTCCGAGCCCCAGATGCGACAATTTTGCTTGTTGACGTACCCACCGAGGTGGAAGTGGGCCTCATCAGTCAAGATGAGTTTCGATTTTTGGAATTTTTATAATTTCAAAAATTAAAAAAACTTTTCAGTCAAATGTTAGAGAATTAAAAAAAAAACAAAATTTTCATCAGGCCATAACTCATTTCTTTCATTTTCTTTAAATCCGGATTCTTGTTCTACACCCCTCAAAATACATATCTGGAAAATTTCATCAAAATCGGAAGAATTTTAGTATTTGGACCATATCTTTTGAAGTGTAATACCGATAAAGCCGATATACCATTTAAATTAAATGAAATTATGAGGTCTAACTGCTGAAAACAACACTATCACGTAGAAACGGAAGTTTCGTAAAAAAAACAATAACAAAAAAATTGATTTAAAAAATAGAAAAAAATTCCCCAAAAAAGTATTTATTCCATTTTTTTGGATGCTAGCATCCTTCTTTGAATAAATGTATAAATTATGACCCAAATTGCAAAAGTAAGGGAAATTCAAAATAATATCTTTTTTATTATTATTTATTTTGACAATTTTGTTTGGGAGGTACCAAAAGGGGCGTGGCAATAACGCCCATTTTTTAATATACCATGGGTACTATATAAGCATTTCCCTGTACAAAATTCCAAGTGTTTGTATGTGCAGGAATCAAAGTTATAAGCCGTTAAATTTTTTGTGCAAAATGGTCCATTTGTATGGGAGGTACCAAAAAGGGCGTGGCAATAACGCCCATTTCGGGCGTAAGTGTAAAAGCATTACACTTCACAAAATGTCAAGTATTTGTATGGACTGGAATCAAAGTTATAAGCCCTTAAATTTTTGTGCAAAATGGTCCATTTCTATGGGAGGTACCAAGGGGCGTGGCAACTTCACCCATTTTTCTCAGGATGATTTTGACCAAGCAACTAACACTATGTATGAAATTGTGAAATATTCTGGGTAGTAAGTAGTATAGAAGTTATGAGAAAATCAATATTTCACTAAATTTTGACCCTGCGTGGGGGAGCTACTCGAAGGAGTGGACCAACATAGTTCATCTGGGATAGAAAAAAATATTAACACGTACACAATTTTAAGTCAACCGATTAATCCTGTCGAAAGTTATCATGCGCACCAACGAGACAGACAGACGGACAATGCTCAAATGCCATAAAATGGCCCTTGGGGTATATAAGGTCACTCCATTGATAAGCATTGTTCTCTTTCTTAGGATGTCAGCTTTCAAAATATGGAATTTTGTTTCTATTTTTTATGGTTTTTTTCGTGTCAACAAAAAACTTTTTTTAAAATAAATTTTTTGTAATTGTGTTAACGACAGTTACTAATCTACTGTTTCCACATGAAGGTGTCATAACGAGTACTAACCTCTGAAGTCCTCATAATTTCCTTCAATTTAACGTGTATCCCGGCATTATCGAGCATATACTTCAAAAAATATGATCCAAATATTAAAGGCACCTTCCAAGAAAATTGGAATTTTAAAGAAAATTAAAAAAAATCTAAAAATTACCGTAACCGAATTTTTTAATATTTTTTCCGTGTTTAGGACTCCATATTAAGCGCAACCGTTCGAAAAAAATTTTGTTGCATAGTGTATTTATGAAATTTAAGTGGCGAGTTTTAAGGTAATCGCATAGAGGGTATCATATAGTCGTCCTTGCTCGACTTCATATATTTCTATTCCAAAATGAAATGTATTGCAGAATGAAATAGGTAATCCAAATGTTATCTCTTCGCTGGTTTCACAACTCCTAATGTTTATGTTTATTTATTTTTTTCTAAACAAATATTTGTTTAAAAATTGGGTCAGGGTAAACATAATGAAATTTATTTAATAAAATTATTTTCCAATTACAAAGCAATGTAAACGTACTTGAGGCAATCGAACACTTGTTGATTTATTAGTCACTAATTTGAATATATTATAGTAAATACAATATATCTGCTCAGCGTGATCAACCGGAGCGTTTATCACACATCAAGGACGGTGAAGAGGTGAGAATCTCTGTTGGGGGTTAGATACCGACGATGGCAATGGCAATGACAATGGCCATCACCGCCTAATGTAAATGTAAAACGTAGAAAAATGGAAATTTGACAAAAGATTTTAATGACCAAATACATTTTTGTGATAGAGGGAAACCATAAATTTGATGCTGATTATTTATTGATGAGGAAAGTGAATGTTAGTGTTTGGCAGGGCAATGGGAAGGGGGAGTAGGGAAGGAAAGATGTATGAAGAATGCTTGCATGAACCAAGTTTTTGTATAATGTAGTCCCATAGGAGGGTATAGTTTTGTTTACCCTCAACCATGCGCTCCTTGGTCTTTGTGTATTTACACTTTAGTTTATTTCCGGACGCCGTTGTTGTGTTGGTGTCTGTCGATGAGGCAGATTTCTGGGTGGCTGAAGCCGCCGTCGACGACGCCGTTGTTGTCGAAGACATTTTCAAAAAAAATTGAAAATATTTTTAATTTCTGAAATATTTTATTGCTTTTAGCAAATATCACAAACAACACACTTTCTTAGTTTTTTTTCGGGGGATTCAGCCGTTGTTGTTCTTTTTTTTCTTTTAATTTATTTATTTTTGTTAAATTGTTGTTTTGTCTCCGCTCTTCCGCTTTCCCGTCTAGATTTTATAAATAGAGATTAAATTTTAGATTTTTCTTATATGTGTATTTTTTTTGCTTCACTAAATTTTATATGTATTTTGGGATTTTTTTTTGCTTAAAAATATAGTATAACATTTAAATATATTTTTTAAATAAAATTATATTTTTTTCTTTTTTTATTCAGATTTTTTTTTAATTTTTTGCTTTATTTGTTCTAATTAAAATACACTTTGTTAAATTCGTTTTATTATGTATTTAGAAATTTTACACAAAATAATTAATTAATTATGCACACAACTTGTGGAGGGAGGGGGTGGGGGAAGAACCAAAGCCAAGGTGTTGTCAGTATGATTTTCTGCTCGGTTGATAATTTGTAAGTTGTCTTGTTTTTGCTAAATCGTTTATATCCTTTTTCACAGATAATTGACAATTTATGTCACTCAAAGTCAAACGAAACTGCAGCGAAATCTATTTCTGCGGTATTGTTGTAACTGAAATTTAGAATTTTATTTCTTTAGATTTAAAAGAATATTTGTCTTCACCCTCGCATTTCAAAATTGCACATACAAAAAAATACACCAAATTTTCTTTTCAGACAAACTGCGATGACAGAATGAGATTTTTTTTGTTTTTTTTTTCTCTGATAGTTTTTAGTTTTTTTTTGGTATTGAACTTGAACTTTTCAAAAAAGAAAATATTTTTCTCTGTTGGATTTTTTACAAATTATTTTTGTGTTTTACACAAATATCAGAAACGAAACGTTTTTTCCACCTGATTAACTTGATGGTGTATATTTATATTTTCGTAGTGGTTTTTTCTTTAGTATTTTATTTTTTTTATTGACAATTTCCCGCACTACTTGTGACGGAATTTGTGAATCGTTTGTGAAACGTTGTGAAATGTTGAAATTTCGCGATACTTTCAACACGCACGCATCTCGTCGACGACTCGTGAATTGTTTGAAAAAATACGGTGCGTTTTTGTTTTTCTACCCGATCGGCGATTTCGCGAACTCAAAACAGAAACCGAAACAGAGAAAATGTATTGGGGCACCAATCAACCAACCAACCAACCGTCTGTATGTGTGCCAACAGAACTGAAAAGAAAATGTTGAATTTTCATTGCCCTTGAATTGTATTCACTCAAGATTTGTATTTCGTTCTGATTGTGTTCTTGTTTTTTTTTTCTTATTCCTTGCGCACTTTTGTTGCTGTTGTTGTTGTTACTATAGAAAATGTAATAAACAACACATTTTGCGAGAGCATCAGAGAGATGAAAATAATTTTGTTTGATTTTCAAATTGTTTTTTTTTTGGTTTTGCTTATTTTTTTTGAATTAGTTTAATTAAAATTTAAGCCTTTTGAATTTATTCCATTTATTTTAATGGAATTTGTAATTAAATGAATTTATTGTATTACATATCAGTTTTAGAAAAATATTAATTGCATTAATTGATTTTATTCTCTCATTCGACATTGACCACGATCGACTGCTAAAAATATTCATGAACATCTCTCGCGAGAAAAAAAATCTCACTTCAGATGTTGTAATTTATACATTAGCACTGTTTCCAGGATAAGATTAGAAAGCTTAATTGCAATTTATGGGGGCATCACGAAAATTAAAAAGTAGTAGCCCATCTCATTCAGTTTGGTGCAAAAGTTAAATAAAGTGTTAACAATTGGGGCTCGGACCTATGGGTCCTTTTGTGTCCAAAAAATGGACTCGGTCGATTGCGTATAGTCATGGACCAAATGTGAACAAGGGGATTTAGTAAGTCCATAGGGCCCAATAAATAGAGGGGGCCCTAGCCCATACAATCAGTGTTATGCTATGAACCATCCAACTCGGATGATATATAAGTACTTGAGATAATAACAAATTCCAATCCAGGTCTTCCGAACCATAATTGGAGAATTAGTTAGATTTGTAAGGCGAATGGTAAAAAGCCACTGGTCAATCTGATCCTTAGTGCTGATTCCATACAACGGGCAAGTGAAACATACAACGGGCAAGTGGAACCCTGCGATATCGTTTCGAGACTATAGTTTTGAAGTTATACAATCAGGATATAGCTCCTAATGCGGAAGGTGAGGTATCCCTAGCTGGCATTGGAAATATCCATAACACAGACATACAGAAATGTTGCTCTCGTTTGTGTGGTCAGACGATATTTGGACTCGAATCCCATTTTTCAAAACCCTATACGGACTTCCTGGAGGGACTTGGTGTTTTTTTGCATCATATTTGTTGGCCCCACACATGTACATTCTGTGAAAATTTTAAGAAGATCGGTTCAGTCGTTTAGACGCCTATACGGTACAAACAAACCAACAAACACACATTCTTCTTTATATATATAGATGCGTACTATGAAAGCATTACTCTGTACAGAATTGCAAGTGTTTGTATGTGCAGGAATCGAAGTTATAAGTCGTTAACTTTTTGTGCAAAATAGTCCATTTGTATGGGAGGTACCAAAAAGGTTGGGGAAACTTCCTACATATTTCTCAAGATGATAGCGACCAAGAAACTTATACACGCTGAAAAAAAATCGCTTCTGTAGTATATTGTCCCAAACATATTCGGCTTGAAACATATATATGTTTAGGGTACTTTCTAAACATATAATAATTGGTACATACAAAAATTATATATTTAGGAAGATGTTGTTTTAACCAAACCGTTGTTTCCATCCCAATATGCTTTTATTTGGGACTATTATTTCCGAAACAAATATTCATTTGCATTTAAGTATTCAGAAAATACCTAAATTCTGTTAAACTGTTCAGTAATTCAAAGTAATAATAAGTAATTTATGGACATTTTTAATGTTCTTTAAAATAATAATAATTAAAATCTTATATCAAAATAAATTACTTGGAGGATTGACAACTAATTATGGCTTGCAAAACTCATCAATTTTAAATGATTGCTTTAAAACAGAAGTAAATGTGCTTATAGTATCATAACTGACAGGTACAATTCGGAACCAAGGAAAACTTAAAACTGAAATTCTAAAAACTCAGCAAAAGATTTCAAAATCTTTTTTAAATAAAATATATTTGGAGAAATTCCTAAAGAATAATTTTATTTGTGCTTAAACACATTTTTAATTTGAGAAATTTAGTTTGCAAATATATTTTGTTTATAATATATTAATATATGCGTTCCAAATAAATTTTATTGATTTTCAAATAAAAATTATTTGCTCAGAAATAGGAAATATTTAAAAATTTGTGTTTCAAATATATTTTCTTTCGATTCAAGTATATCAAAAAAGGCGATTTTGCCCCGTGTACTATTGTGAAAGATTGTGGATAGTAGTATACAAGTTATGAGATAACTTGGAAAGAGTGAAACAACATAATCCATCTTTGATCTTAGCCTGAGATAGAAAAAAATATTTACACATATTAAATTTGAAGTCAATCGGTTAATCCGTTCGAAAGTTATCGTGCGCACCTGCCAGACAGACAGAGGAACAGGCTGGCGGACATTGCCCAAATGCCATAAAATGGCCCAAAACGGATATAGAGCCAAAAGTGCTATAATTTCGACACTTATCTATAGATTTTCTTCAATTGATTGATTTCTTCGTTAAGATGGTAGCATCCACAAACTGAAACTAACTACTTTTTTCTACAGCTTTTCATTTCGCGCCAAAAAAAAATAATTTTTTTGAAGAAATCAATTATTTTCTAATTGTTTTAACAACAGTTACTAAATTGTCTACCATAATTTTTTTTAAAAATATTTTTTCGTGTTTATGACACCAAATTACACCAGGAAATGTTATGCACAGCCCTTCGACAAACATTTTGTTGCATAGTGAAATTAGACAATTAAACAACGCATTTACTTGCCATATTTTGCCATACAAATACGTTCGATATTATATTTAATCAATTTTATTTATTATTTACTTATTTTAATGATTTTAATAATATTTTGATTATTTCTTACTTTCAGGCGAATGTATAAAAATCTTTTTTCGTCTAAAATTATGTCCGATATTCAAGGTAATTAAGCAAACATCTTCATATTAAACACATACGACTTCTTTCTAAAAATTCATAAATCTGTATTTATGGAATTATTGAAAAAGGTATCAGTGGTTTGCCGAACCGGTTTTCAAAGTATAAACATGAATCATGTAAAAGAAATCTCAGTCGAGTAAACCGAATAAAATACTCTTACACTCTCACTTTTTGAGAAATATAATATCGATTTTGAAATATGCCAGAACGTATAGGAAAGTAATATAAAGTACAGAATTTGAAGGCAGTTAAATAGATGATTACTATAGAAGTTTCGAATAAAGCAGAAGATAGTCGAAAATACGAGTACACTCATTTTTCGCAGAGCCGTAGCTTCTGCACAAATAATGCTGTTAGGAATTTCAAGGGTTTTGCTTTTCTGGTGACACGGTTCTGATTAATGTATGGTTTGGATCCTTTATATGATGCCTAAACTGTAGGAAACAAATGTATATAATATATTCCTTCGAATTCCTATATCATATAATGGGTTTTCAAACAAGAGGTGTTCTTTTGAATCACCCGGTATTTCGGTAGCTGTCACTTTTGAAGCTTTTATTCTTTGACATTTGACAAGTAGAAATTACGCCATTACTAAAAATGGAACGATACACGATTTAACAACGCATTGAAATTATTAAAATTCGAAAAATCGAAAATCATCGAAAAATCATCTTGACTACGTCAACAAGTAAAATTGGGGTCGGAAAACCCAAGAGTTATTGTTGAGAAGCTTCTCCATCCTCAACGTGTGACTGTTTGGCGCGGTTTATGGTCCGGCGGGGTCACTGGACCTTACTTTTTCGAAAATGAGGTTGGATCAACAGTTACGGTGAATGGATTGCGCTATCGAGAGATGATTAATGATTTTTTATGGTCGGAGTTTGATGGTATTGATCTGGACAACGTTTACTTTCAACAAGGCGGCGTTACGTGCCACACAAGGAACGAAACCATTGCGAAATATTTTAAACATAGGCATAAACTGTTTACAGTTTTCAAAATCACTCAAAAGAACAGGAAAAATATTTGGAAGGCCGTTAAAAAAAAAATACAAAAGTGTAAAAAATGGTAACAGTAAAATTAATAACAAGAAAAGTTCACGGTTTCCTCGCTAAAACTTTTTAAATTATTCATCGATTTTCTTCGGAATGGTCTCAATTTATTCATAACCTTTTACGATAAAATCACAAAAATATGACAATTATGCGTTTCTAGATGTTTTTATGAGGCTTTTATTTAAAAATTATTAAAATTTTCTCAAAAAATATGATTTTTTGCAATACTTTGTAAGATATCGTCGAAACCTGAACGGATTGAAAATTGTATTGTGCGATGTTGAAGGCTACTTAATTCTGAAGTTTGTAAAGCTTACCTGAACCAATTCGGATGAATGGTTCTCTAGTTATGCCATAATATGTGGTTCAACCTAAAGGGTTGTCTCTTTAAATTCTCGCGATAAGCTGTGATATGGAAAGAAATTAGTGGTTGAACCACATATAGTGGCATAACTCGAGAACCATTTATCCGATTTGGTTGAGGAAAGTTTTAAAGAATTAAATATTAAGTAGCCTTCAACTTCATATAATACCAGTTTCCATCCGTTCAGCGGTTTCGACGTTATACGAGTATTACAAAATATTGCAAAAAAATTTGATTTTTTGATAAAATTTTAATATGTTTAAAATAAAACTCCCATTCCGAAGCCCATTCCGAAGAAAATCGATGCATAATTTAAAAAGTTATAGCTAATTTAGTACGGTTTTAACTTTAAAACTTTCTTATCGATGTAAAATTTACAAAAACGAACTTTAAAAGCTAAGATTGGAGATTTCGACGTTTTTTGACGTCTAGAATCAGAATCTATGCATTAAAACAAAAACCCAAGAAAAAATGTTGTTTTTGTCGACCGGTGTAATTATTGGTTGGCTTTAAATTTATGATAACCAGATATGGCGAAAATTAAGTTAAAATTACATTTATGATTTCTTATCTATCTACCTTTTTAACATGTAGGTTGCAGTGATGGAATGAGTTTGCACAACCGTGTATGTAAATTTGATTTATATTGGGTGTGGTAATAAGTAGTTCGGTTTTGGCCATTACACAGAACTTAGGCTTACGAAATCATAAAATTCGCAAACGACTACATAAATTAAGTGACATGCGTAGAAATTCAGATGCGGAGTTTGATAAACTGTTTGAAAAATCTACACAACTTGCAAGAAGTTTTGGAATATAAGCTGCACTACCTAGAAGAGTAGGCACTCAAAAGTATAGGGCTAATATTCCTGGTTCAGATGCCAAGGCGTATTTTAGGACAACCTTGTTCATACCATATCTGGACGAAGTAATATCACATTTAACTAATAAATTTTCCGAACATGAAGCTATAATTACAAGTCTGTTTAATATCGTTCCTAAACGAGTTGTTAATCTAATAAAGGAAGATTTCGAAGAAGTCACACGTTTTTACAAAAACGGTTTCAAAAATTCAGCAAAATCGGTTTTATCTGAAATAAGTATATGGTTTGATTATTGGAAGCAGAAGAATGATAAGCCATCAAATGCATTAGATGCTATTTCAGTTTGTGATGAGGACATCTTCCCAAGCGTTTTTACCCTTTTGCAGATACTGGCCACAATACCCGTGACAACGGCATCTGCTGAGCGAAGTTTCTCGACGTTAAGAAGAATAAAAACTTATCTCCGGAACAGAATGGAAGGAGAAAGGCTATCTTACCTGGCTTTGATATCTATATACAAAGATGAAGTCAAAATCGATGAAATAATTGATATATTTCTTTCAAAAAATCGAAGATTACATTTTTAACTCTTACGTATTTTATTATAAAAAGTTTTACTGATCTCGTACTAAAGTACACATTTATATTTAGGAATAAAAAACTAAGGAACTTAACTTCCATTACCTACACAATAAACGCAATTTTTTAATTGTTTATATTTGTTATGGAAAAAAAGGTTGGCCCCCCCCTCGAACCAAAATCCTGGATACGTACCTGGAACCGATGTCGGGATATGATGAAATAACTGCATTTGCGCAGTCGTTTTTTATAATTTGGAATGCTTTTTATGATTCTGGGTGGGTTCCATTTGACTTTCGTCTTATCTTTCTTTTTGCATCCTTTAATATACTCATTAAGTTTTATTTGATGTTGAGCAGCATGTGGCATAAATTGACGATAGTAATTTGTGGTTGCCAGGAATCTACGCAGTTGCTGTACGGTCTCTGGTTTTGGAAAATCTAGTATTGTTTGTAGTTTTGATTGCATAGGCTTAAGACCATTTGCAGAAATATGAAATCCCAAAAAATTTAACTCTGGAACACCAAACGTACATTTACTTGGACTGATAATAATGCCATGATCGTTCAAACGGCGAAATAAGATATCCAGATGTTTTAGAAGTTTCTCTTCGGAACTCGATGCCACCAGTATGTCGTCAATATACACGAAAACGAAGTTTAAATCTCGACAAATTTCGTCCATCCATCTCTGGAATGTTTGTGCCGAATTGCGTAAGCTGAATGGCATCTGAATGGTATTCAAATAGACCGAAATGGGTTATTATTGCGGTTTTCTCGATGTCAGATGGATGCACTGGAATTTGGTGGTAAGCCTTAACTAGATTTAGTTTCGTGAAAATTGATTTTCCTGCTAAGTTAGCCGTGAAATCCGTTACAAATGGTACAGGATATCTGTCAGGGACTGTTATGCGATTCAAGGCTCTGTAATCGCCACATGGGCGCCAATCATTGTTTGCCTTGGGAACCATATGTAGTGCGTTCGACCAACAACTTTTAGATGGTCGAATAATCCCTTTATCAAGGAGAAATTTAAATTCTTTCTTCGCTGCCTCTAGTCGTCTAGGGTCTAATCTGCATACCTTTGATTTGACAGGTGGACCAGATGTCTCGATGTAGTGGTAAATTCTAGAATTTGATGGTACTTCGCTAATCCTATTAACAGAGTAAAGCGTGGGATATTTTTGAAGTAACTTTTGATATTCGTTTGTAAATCGGACAACGTTAAGTTCTAGAGACGGTTCTGATGAACATTTTGCGGATACTTTTAATTGTGTTTTCCCGTCGACCAAAGTCAGATCTGGCAAAAGATTAAAATGTTTAAGAAAATCTGACCCTATAATTGGCCGTTTTACATCAGCTACAATGAATTTCCAGGCAAACTTACGTCTAAGCCCCAGGTTAAGTTCAAGTGTTTGTGTCCCATAAGTATTTATAAAGCTTCCATTTGCTGCATGAAGTGAAAAATGAGGTTCATATGTTTTATGGTGTATCGCCTTCGATGTCGAGAGAGGTAATACTGATATAGCGGCACCAGTATCAATTAAAAAAATATAATTTTGAGTTTATGTCTCTAACAAAAAGGCGGCCATCACCAGTAGGAATTTCAGTGGCCGCAACTAAAATTCCATCTAATTTTTTGGGTGTGAACATGGTGATGTGCATTTTGTTGAATCCTTACCAAAACGGCTATGATACCAACACCATTCTCTATTGCGCGATACCGACCTACGTCTCTTACCTCTGTCTTGGGATAAGGATCGTTCTCTTCGTTGATGTTTCGGATATGGGTTTCTTTTCATCCGGCATGTATTTAACTGCGCAAATATCTGAAGGTTTAAGAACATTGAAAATTTTATCTGCTTGTTCTGCGAGTATTGACAGCGAACTATCTGCTACAGCGAGAATTGTTCGAATTTGTTCAGCCATTTGTTCCAAGAAAATTGATTTCAAAACCGAATCACCGATTTGGCCCGAAGAGAGGTTTCGCAGTCTTTGAAGAAATTGAGTGGGTCTATTGTCTCCCAAAGATTGTCCACTAAGAAGCTTGCGTAACCGTAAATCATCAGATTCGCCGTATACAGTCAAAAGAGCTTCTTTGATCGCTTTGTATTGAGATATGTTGCTTGGGGGATTGAAGATTATGTGACTTACTGTTTCAGTTATTTATGGGTCCATGTTTGCAATAACATACTGAAACTTAGTTACATCTCTTGTTACTCCAGCCAATGCAAATACGGACTCAATTTGGACAAACCACAGCTTAGGATTGTGTGTCCAAAATGGTGGGAGTTTATGTACTGCTGATGCTGCGATTTCTCTGGAGTTGCCATTTGTAGTATTATTTTCCCGTTGTTGTTGTACACCAGAAGATTGGTCGTGTTCTTGAACACTACGTCTGAAGTCTTCTCCCGCGCCGGTTGGCCCGATTCCTGCTGCTATTGTTGTGTGTGTTGACATTATCGGGGTCAACAATTATGTCATGGTATTTTAGTTTAAAATAACGACAAACGTTTATTTTTAGTATTAATCTTATTGAAAGCAAAAATCCGACTGACAGAAAAATTAAATTTTAATAATTCATATTCAAATATATCAAAATTCAATTTTAAAAAAGTACTTAATAATATAATTTCATATTCTGTGGAGTTGTGGTTCACACAGTGTCACCACACCCTATATAATTTGCTACGGAAAAAAGTGTAACACATCGAAGGAGTTACCTAAGACCCCAAGTATGTTTGGCGGAAATCCGTTTTGGGTAATTTTAAGTTGAATGAGCAATGTCCGTCCGTCCGTCTACCAGCCAGCAGACAGACAGATACGATAACTCACGAAAGGAGTAACCGATTGACTTCAAATTTAGTACGTGGTAACATTTTTTTCTATCTCCGGCTAAGTTCGAAGATGGGCCATATTGGTCCATTCCTTCTAGTATCTCCCCCACAAAGGGCTAAAATATTGTGAAATATTGATTCTTTAATAACTGCTATACTACTTATTCAAATGTTCTGAAATTCCACACATAGTATTATTTTATTATTCGCTATTAACTGTGGTACAACATTGTGGAAAAATGGGCGAAGTTGCCACGCCGTTTTTGGTACCTCCCACACAAATGCGCCATTTTGCACCAAAAGTTAACAGCTTACAACATTAATACCAGTGTTTCAAAATACTTAAAATTTTGTAAAGTGTAATGCTTTTATAGTGCCTATAGTCCAGTGAAAGATGGGCGTTATTGCCACGACCCTTTTGGTACCTCCCACACAAACGTACCATTTTGCACCAAGAGTTAATAGCTTATAACATTAATACCAGTGTATAACAATACTTGAAATTGTGTACTGTGTAATGTTTTTATAGTGTCTATAGCCCAGTGAAAAATTGACGTTTTTGCCACGCCTCTTTTTGTACCTCCCCCACACAAAGATACCATTTTGCACCAAAAGATAAGAGATTACAGCATGAGTACCAATGCACGAAAATACAACAACATTTTGCACATTGTAACGCTTTTGAAGTACTTATAGCCCTGTTCAAAATGGGCGTTACCACCACGCCCCTTTTTGTACCTCCAACACAAAATGGCCAATTATACCAAAATTTAAAAGCTCATAGCGTTAATATACAGTACTCATAAACGCTTATAGTTCGGCACAGTGCAATGGATAAATATAAATTAACAGAATAATTCGCGTAATATTCCATATAACCTTACTCACAGAGTGAGGGTATACCTTAGTCGGTTTACCCGACTGAAACTTTTTTACTTGTTTTGGTATGTCTTCGCTCTTTTTGTATGGGAGGTACTATAACGTGTATGGCGATAACTCTCCATTTTGAACATTACTTTAGGAATTTTAAAACATTACACTGTGCAAAAAATTTAAGTATTTATGTATATGTATTAGTATTCACTATATAAGCATCCCTGCAGTCAGCCAGGCACCATATGTCTCTATGTCACCACTTGTTCTATAGTGACAATTGAACAAGGTAAAAAGTCTACAACTTTACTTTTATGCGCGAGTAGAAATACTTTACGTTCGTTTTGTGAAAATAATTTTTGTGTGTTAAAAAGATGATAACAATTATTTTATAAAAATAAAAAATGAGTAAAAGAAATTATAAAAGGCTTGTAAAAAAAACAAACAATCATATAAAAATAGAAGTTAGCAATGTGAGCAAGAAAACAGCGAAATGCATATTGTGGGAGAAAGTGAAGATTTTGGCGTTCCGAAATTGACGTTGCGGGAGAAGTGTTGGAGAAACTATTGTCAAAATTAAATGCATTTAATTTTATGTACATTCCAGTATTTATGATTTTTTGTTAATTAAATGAATAAAAGGTTTAGCCAGCCTCGAAGAAAGTGAGCATATAAATATATGTGTTTAAGTGTACTGCGCCCACCTTTATAAAGATGTAGACCAGGGTCACTAAAGTTTACTACTGAATCTTTGGTACAAATGTCTGTATATGAATTACTTTGACATTTAACATGTACTAGTGAAACTTTGTTCCAAATGTCAACATATGGTTAACTTTGACATTTAACATTTACTAGTGAATCTTTGGTGCAAATGTCTACATATGGTTTACTTTGACATTTAACATTTACTGCTGAATCTTTGGTTCAAATGTCTACTGGTGGTTTTTCAATGACAGCTAATGTTAAATGTCTATAGTAGATTACATGGGCAGGGGCACATTTTGTCTGTAGTACTACTGACAATGTCACAAGTAAATCACTACAATTTTACTAATGGCATTTCCTACAGGGATTTAACTATTTGTACAAAATGGTACGTTTGTGTGGGAGTTGCCAAAAGTACCGTGCATGGCGTCCAGTTTGCAATCGTCTGAACTGACAATTCACCTTTTGCTAACAATCCGTCATTGTGAGTACATTGGCAGCACTTAGACAGAGTTGAAAACATTGTAAGTTCTGACCACCGTGTATACCAGCCTTTACACTTTTTGAACGTGACAATTGCTATGTACCCTCGTGTCACTAAAGTGAGGGTATAAAAAGGGCCGTTTGACCAAATGAAAAAATTTAACACCCTCCAGTGGGATATTTACAGGATGAGGCAAATAACTGGACCAAAAACAGCGAGCAGTCGCTCAATGTACTGCTCGACACACATTTCCGGGGGAACTCTGTAACAGAACCCGAGGATCAGCAGGACCAACAAGAGTGCGAGTGGACTGCGAGCGTCGCTAGCTTCTTGACTGAGAGTTCCAGAATAATCTGGGCTATTAACAGCTTTGAGCCCTTCAAGTCACCTGGACCAGATGGCATCACTCCAGCAGAAATGCAGAAAATGTTAAAGTACATTATTCCCTGGCTGGAGAAAATTTATGTAGGCTGTATCAGGCTTTCATACGTCTCGAATCGATGGAGGGATACCAAAGTGGTATTCATACCTAAAGCGGGAAAGCTATCACACACTAGGCCAAAAGACTTCAGACCAATTAGCCTATCCTCCTTCCTATTGAAAGGTCTGGAAAGACTTTTAGATCATTTCATTAGGGAAAACCTGGATACAAAACACCTGTCGGGGAACCAACATGCCTACAATAAGGGGAAGTCTACAGAATCAGCCCTGCCCGAACTTGTGAGCACTATCGAATCGTCCCTGCATTTCAAGGAATTCACCATGGTGGCATTTCTTGACATAGAAAGGGCTTTTAACAACATTCACTCAGATGCGGTAATTGCGGCACTCTCACATCTAAAAGTTAACACTAGTTTGATTAGACTAATACAAAGTATGCTCACCAGAAGACGCATAACAGCATGTCTAGGGTCCACAACTCTAACAAGGTATGTAAACAGAGGGACCCCGCAAGGAGGAGTACTGTCTCCACTAATTTGGAACCTAGCGGTGAATGAAATCCTGCTAGATCTAGAACGTTGTGGCTGCAAGGTCGTGGCATATGCGGACGACGTGGTAATCGCAGTGAGTGGCAAATTCGTAAACGTCCTCAGAGACATTCTACAGGTGGCTCTGAACAAGTTGCCTAGATGGGCCAGAAGCAGCGGTTTGGGCGTTAACCCCAACAAGACAGAATTGGTTCTCTTTACTAGGATGAATAATGTCCCACATGTGGACCCTCCACCTCGGATAAATGGAACAGATCTAGTCTTTTCTGAAAGTGCAAAATTTTTAGGAATAATTCTAGATAGGAAAATGTTATTTAGACTTAACGTATTGGAACGTGTAAGGAAGGCCAACGTCGCCTTATATTCCTGCAAAAAGGCTGTAGGGTCGCGGTGGGGACTCTCTCCTAAAATCGTCCACTGGATATATATAACAGTAGTTCGTCCAATACTGTTATACGATATTGTGGTATGGTGGACGGCAACTGACAAACTAACCATTACCAACCTACTAACAAAGGTTCAGAGAACTGCCTGCCTGACCATAAGCGGAGCCTTAAGGACTACAGCGACCGAGTCTCTACAAACCCTACTCCATATACTGCCGATTAATATTGTGGCGAGAGAAGTTGCAACCAAAGCGGCAATAAGATTAAACTGCCTGTCAATGTGGAGGTACAAGAACTCTGGTCACATGAGGATATCAAAGTGTAGTGCTATGTTAACCGACCGAGTGGACTATATACCAACTGTGTACACCTTCGAGAGAAATTACATCACTATGATTCCCGCCAGAGATGAATGGGTCGGCGGAACACCAGGTAATAGAAACCATTTCCACTTTTACACGGATGGTTCGAAGCTTGATGAAAAGGTTGGCTTCGGAGTACACTGTGATTAACTTAGACTGGATATAGCTCACAGACTACCAGATACCTGCAGTGTCTATCAAGCCGAAATAATGGCAATATGGGAAGTAGCCAAGTGGCAGAGTCGCAACATAATAACCAACACTGGCGTTGTCATTTACTCGGACAGCCAGTCTGCCATCAATTCTCTGGAGGCAACATCCCTAAATTCACAAACAGCCCTCGACTGCCGCAGATCTCTTAACGAGATGGCTGAGCAGTTTAACATACACCTCATATGGGTGCCTGGGCATAGGGATATCCCGGGGAACTGCGAAGCCGATCAACTTGCTAGGAAAGGGACGACATTACAAATTCTCGAAGAATTTGCATATATTGGTGCGCCACTATTCACGTGCAAGCTTTGGCTTAGGCAAGAGGCAATCAGGCAGTCCAACGAAAGATGGACAGAAATCGGCACCTGCAGGGTAGCTAGACAAATCTGGCCAAGGTATGACCTGAGAAGGTCAAAATATCTCCTCGCACTAGAGAGGAAACGATTGTCTACGTTAGTACAGGTTCTGATTTGACACTGCTTGATCGGCGAACACGCCAAAAGATTGGGTATTGACTCCAATGACTTCTGCCGAAGCTGTGGAGATGAGGAAGAAGTGGAGAGCATTGAGCACTTGCTTTGCGACTGTCTCGCTTTGAGTAAACGACGACTGGACATACTGGGGTCGGCCTTTTTAGGCAGCCTAACAGATCTTTCCAGTACTGATATTCGTACTATCGATAAATTTATATATCAAACAGGTTGGTTTCGATGAGGGGCATTTCAGCCCGTGGTAACACTAGGGACCTAAACTGGTCTATGTGAGCTTGTAAAAAAATACGGCTGCCACCCTAACCTAAACCTAAACACTCAGAGAGTCCATAACCGATCTCGGTGAAATTATACTCGGTGCAAGCTTCATCCCGAAAGTAGACATCGGTTTTAAAAGTTCACTCGATACGAAATCGCCATAAATATACATACAGTTCGTAAACACGGGGTAGCCTCACCCATTTCTATCACGGAAAACTTTAATATTTATATTTCTCGAAGGGGTAGAAAAAAATAAGAGAGCTGTGGAGCCCTTTAAATTAAAGAAAATTGTAAGGGTTTCAAAGATGTGAATATCACTCTCACGTAGAGACAGTGGTTTAGTAACAATTAGAAAAATTTAGAATTTTCTAAAAAAAAATTTTTTTTGCTGGCCTAAAAAAAAAACTTAAACCATTTTTGAAAGATGTCATTCTAACGAATAAGATATGAAAAAATCTATGGATAAATGTATAAATTATGACTCATATTGTAAAAGTAGGGAAATTAAAAAAAGTAATTTTCTTTTTTTTTTTGACCATTTTGTTTGGAAGGTACCAAAAGAAACGCGGCAATAACGCCGACTTTTTACGGGACTGTAGGTGTTATAAAAGCATTACACTTCATAAAATATCAAGTATGGACTTTAGTTATCGTGCGGACTGACGGACATTGCTCAAATGAATTTAAATCGCTCAAAACGGATTTCCTCCAAATATTCTTGGGGTATCATAGGTCACTCCTTTGATGTGTTACACTTTTTGTCCGCAGCAACTGATGTATACTCATCTTCTCAACATTGTTATGTTCTATTTCTCCTACATATATCAAAAGGGCTAGTATTTCTACATAGGCATTGCTTTCTTCGTTAGGCTGCTAGCATTTAAAAATCAAACAATTATTTTACGATTTTTTGTTTTCTTAGTGCCAACAAAAACGATTTTTAAAAACAAATCAGTTTTTTCTAATAGTTTTAACGACAATTACTAAGCTTCTCTCTCTACGTGAAAGTGATATTTTCAACACAATATCCCCAAAAAAATGTGAGTCACACCTTAACGTTAAGTATTTTGCCCAACTTAATTTGACAATTCTTTGTTTCAGTGTTTCGTCGGTTCAATGCTATTTTGTTCCATACGCCATTATGTATGATTGGAGAAAAACGTAATTAATTGTTTGTGTAAAAACGGGACTGAAGAGTTACACACTTTTTATTCCATTGGGTTTCCAACAGTGTTTGTACTCGTATGCATTTCTATGCCATTACATTCAAAAATAAGCAAGTTATAAACATTTTTTTACATGCCATTTTGGTCCTTATCCACTTTTGTTTTAATATTTTTCGAAAGTGATAGTGATCGAAAGAACGTAAAATAGTGAGTAAAAAATATAGGGCGATAGAAAAATTAAGGCATAGAACAAAAATATCAAAATTATTTCCCGTTATTCAGTGTTATATAGATTTACCTTATCAATATATCGAAAACTAGACGAGATAGGAAAACAATTATAGGAGATTCTGAAAGAGTATGCTTGAAACCCATATTATCAACTCCTAACTCAAAAAAACACAAAAATAGCGTATGGACCAAAATAGCATTAAGACGGCGGTTTGACAAATTCAATTCAGATGTGAAAACACCTGTGCATGCTCGCGCAATTCGTTCTGCGGAAAACATTGATGATGTTCGGGATAGTGTGTCAGAAGAGCCGTCAGAGGTCGGCCACGCCGTTACCGTGAATGGTGTTCGATATTGCGAGATGATAACGGACTTCTTGAGGCCAGATATTGAGGATATGAACCTGGACAATAAGTGGTTCCAACAGAATGGTGCCACACAGCAAACGAATCAACAACTCTTTCGCGCGAGAAATTCAATGGCCGTGTTATCTCACGTCGTGGCTGTGTTTATTGGCCACCACGATCATGTGATTTGACACCGTTGGACTTCTTTCTTTGAGTATATTTGAAAGAAAAAGTGTACATAGTATGTTCCAAAAAATTTGCGAATTTTGTATTTTTTCAAAAAGTATTTATTTATTCATGAATATCTATTTTGTCCACTTTAAAGTAATTCCCCTCGGATATAATACACTTCTGCCAAAAAATTTTTCCAATACTTGAAGCACTTCAAATACGGGTCTGTTCTGTAGCAAGGTGATTTGAAATCACGGTGATTTTAAAATCACCGGCGACTTACAATCACTGTTGTAGTTCGAAATCGCCCGGTTTATTATTCATAGCCTCCCAAAACAGATTGTTCGGAATATGTTCGGGTGATTTCGAACTCCAAAAGTGCTGTTAAGTCGCCGGTGATTTTAAAATCACCGTGATATCAAATCGCCGTGATTACAGAACAGACCCGATAATAATTTTTTGTGATCTTGTTCAGCTCCTCCTTCGATGCCGTCTTTATCTCCTCAATCGTAGCGTCGTCCTTTCATGGGCCTTTTCAGTTTTGGGAACAAAAAATTGTCACAGGGGGGCTAGGTCAGGGGCATACGGTGGCTGCGGCACCATTACTGTGTTGTTTTTGGCCAAATATTCGCGCACAAGCAACGATGTGTGTGCAGGGGCGTTATCATGGTGCAAAAGCCAGTTTTTGTTCTTCCACTAATCCGGTCGTTTTTGGCGGATTGCTTCGCGCAATTTGCGCATAATTTGCAGGTAATATTCTTTATTGACCGTACTACCCTGTGGCAAGAACTCATAATGCACCACGCCCCTGCAATCAAAGAAAACTGTGAGCTCGGACGTCCGGCACGCTGTTCGTCCTTCGCATCTTCTCGGCCCTCTAAGAACATTTTGTACCACCGGTAAACGTTGCTTTGGTCCAAGGTAGCTTCACCATATGCCACAGTCAACATTCGGAATGCGTCAGCGCACTTTATTTTGTTTTTCATACAAAATTTGATGAAGATTCTTTGATCCACTTTCTGCAATAGATAAAAATCGAAGACAAGTTAAAACACATCCAATCACAACAGCTGTCAAACATTAACTAAACATTCAAAATGGCCGACCTTGTCAGCATAAGTAAGGGACATGAGTACCAACATAACGCTACAAAAATATCAAAAATCAAATACACGTAGCCCGCGGAAATTAAAAATTCCCGATATTCTTTGAACATACCTCGGACGTCTATAAGCCAAGAACAATTCAAGAGCTAACGGATGAGATAATTCAGCACATTAACGACATTGCACCTCAATTATATCTCACTCATTGAAAATGTGGAACGTCGAAGCCGTGGCGGGCATTTGGTCGATATTTTGTTTCACACATAATTTTTATAGATTTACATTTATAATAATAAAAATATTAAGATAATTCTCTGAAGACTTTTTGTTTTATTTACAATTACCATCGTGCGTTTTGGTTGGACCACCCTTTACTAAAGGCACCTTCCAGGAAAATCGGAATTTTAGAGTAATTTCTTTTTAAAAGAAATCTACGATAAAATTTTTTTAAATGCTTTTTTTGTGTCTATGACACATTATTACACCAGAAAATGTTATGTACAGCCCTTCGTCAAAAATGTTGTGCATAGTGGTATTGGGGTGTTTTTTACTTTTAACTTCTACGTGTATGTCAATTTATAGCATTATCCATTCACACAATTCCAAAAAAATTAGAACAATATATGTTCTAATTTAATATTGAATTGAGCTGGAAAAAGCAAGTATGGTTCTCCTGTCTGAGACAAACGGTTGTAAAGGGTTTTCCAACAAGAGGTGTTATTTTAGTATTCAAAGAAAAATGCAACTTTTTGAGATAAATGATCGGATGTTTATTTCATAATAAAGAGGAAGGTATGCCGCTACTAATGAAAAACAACATCAGCCAAATGGTCACCACGACCACGCTTACAGTACCATATCCTTTTCATGAGACTTTCCATAACCAAATCGCAAAGTGGCTGCCCTATGTCCTCGATAGCCTCACGAATTCTATCTTTGAGGTCTTGAATCGTCGCTGGACTGTTGGCGTAGACCTTATCTTTCACGTGGCTCCAAAGGAAGAAGTCGCAAGGTGTTAAATCACAAGATCTCGGTGGCCAATTGTGATCACCTCTTCGAGAGATAGCACGGTCCGGAAACTTTTCCCGTAACAGAGCAATGGTTTCGTTGCTTGTGTGGCACGTAGAGCCGTGTTGTTGAAAGTAAACGTTGTCCAGATCAATACCGTCCAACTCCGACCATAAAAAATCATTAACCATCTCTCGATAGCGCAATCCATTCACCGTGATCTAATCTCATTTTCGAAAAGTAAGGTCCAATGACCCCGCCGGACCATAAACCGCACACTTTGAGGACGGAGAGGTTTCTCAACAATAACTCTTGGGTTTGCCGAGCCCCAGATGCGACAATTTTGCTTGTTGACATAGCCACCGAGTTGGAAATGGGCCTCATCAGTCAAGATGATTTTCGAATTTTAATAATTTCAATACGTTGTTGAATCGCGTATCGTTCCATTTTTATACCCTACACCACACTGTGGTACAGGGTATTATGACTTTGTGCATTTGTTTGTAACCCCCAAAAGGAGAAGAGATAGACCCATTGTTTATTATACCGATCGACTTGTAATTACTTTCTGAGTCGATTTAGTTATGTCCGTCTGTCTGTCTGTAGATGTATTCTTGTAATCAAAGTACAGGTCGCAATTATGGTCCGATCTCAACGAAACTTTTTTAGGCCCAAGGACGATCCCTATTGAATTTGGTTAAAATCGGTTCAGATTTACATATAGCTCCTATATATATGTACCTGCGATTTGGCGTATATGCACTGTATAAGCAACATTTTTGAACCGATTTCTACAAAAATTGACAGAGAGTAGTCTCGTGATACAATACAAAATTTGGGGGAAATCGGTTCAGATTTAGATATAGCCCCCATATATATGTTACCCCCGATTTGACATGTAAGTGCTGTAGAGACTGTATTTTATATCCGATCAGTACGAAATTCGACAGAAAGAGACTTCTATTTTACATGAATGAGTATTTAGGGAAAATCGGTTCAAATTTATATATAACCTCCATATATATGTTCCTCCTCATTTGGTTACAAAGCGCTATAGAAATTGTACTTTACTTCCGATCATTACAAAATTCTCCAGAAAGATGTTTCTCAATTTAGCAACGAATATTGCTTAATTTAGCGATTATCGGTTCAGAATTAGATATATCCACATATATATGTTCTTACCCATTTACCAATTATTCCAAATTATTAACGCAATGACCCTTGTCGCATTGTTAGGGAGGTGTAGGGTATTATATAGTCGGCCCCGCCCGACTTTCTGCCTTTCCTTACTGGTTAGTAATGGCGTAGTTTCTACTTATCAAATGTCAAAGAATAAAAGCTTCAAAAGTGACAGCTACCGAAATACCGGCTGATTCAAAATAATACCTATTGTTGGAAAACCCTATATTTATTATAATAAAATATGATAAGATCTTACACTAAAGAGGACATAATTTTTAACTTTTAATATTGCTTCATTTAGGTGGCGCCGTGGAGTGTTCTTTGTTTTTAGATTTAAAGGCTAGCTTTTTGCATTTTTGTTTGCGATTCTGACAATAAAAAATGCAGCAATACAGGAGGATGTAGGCGACACTATTGAAATGCTGCTCTCTGACAGGTCAACATCATTTTTTAGAAAAAAAAAACACCACAAGTTTCGTGGAAATAGCAACTTTATAGAAAATTTCTTCGAAATTACATTCCTATTGAAAAAGTCTCCATAGTAGGCCGGGGTATGGTTCCTTCGGCAAAGTTTCTTATTTTGATTCCTGGAATACGATTTTCACTGAGCACTTCACTGAGTGGGGGTCGGTCATACATTTGGACTCGATTGGAGCACTCTAAATGGGTCAAAGTGGGATTTTTTCCGGGACATCAGAATTTGTTTTAGAGGTATGGTTCCTTCGGCAAAGTTTCTTATTTTGATCCCTAGAATACGATTTTCACTGAGCAATGGGCGATTTTTAAATCGACCCGCCCTACTCCATAGTTATCCCCTTACCTTATAGGGAGGAGGGTATATATAATTTGCTACGAGCCAAAAGTGTAACTCATCAAAGGAATGACCTAAGACCCTAAGTATGTTCGGCGAAAATCCGTTTTAGGACTTTTTAAGTCTTTTGAGCAATGTCCGTCTGTCTGTCCGTCTGGCTGGAGCGCACGATAACTCTCGAAATGAGTAACGGGTTGACTTTAAATTTGGTGCGTGATAATAGTTTTCTCAGGCTAAGTTCGAAGATGGCCCATATTGGTCCACTCCTTCTAGTACCTCCCCCACAAAGGGCTAACTTTTAGAGAAATATTGATTCTTTAATATCTTCTATACTACTTACTCGAATCTTTTGAAATTTCACGCATGGTATTAGTTTGTTAGTCGCTTACACGCCAAGAAAAGTTATTGGTACGCCCCTTTTGGGCGTGCCAATAGGTCCACACATATGGACCTTTTTGTACCAAAAGTTAACAGATTTTAACTTTAATACCAGTGCATACAAATACTTGATATTTTGTACAGTGTAATGTTTTTATAGTACCAACAGTCAAGTGAAAAGTGGGTGTCATTGGCACGACCCTTCTGTTACATCCCACTTAAATGTACTACTTTGAAGCAACTGTTAACGGCTAATATCAGAGCATACATTAAAGTTATTAAATGCAATTTAAATTAATAAATATATGAATATTATTTGGGACTGAAGGTGAGGAGATTCGTAAGTCGGTTTACCCGACTGAACTTTCTTACATGTTTAATGACATTTTTGTAGAAAATGTTGTCGAAATTGCAATTTTGTAGAAAATTACTTCAAAGTGACCTGTTTTATCGGAATATTTCGTAGAAATTACATATTATCAAAAAATGTAGCCAACATTTATTTTCTAGAATTTTTATAGGAAATAACACCGAAATTGCATTTTTTTAGAAATTGTCACTAAAATTTATATTTATAGACAATTTCGTTAAAATTAAAATTTTTACAAAATTTCGTCAAAACGGCTTTGTTATATAAAGTTTCATTGAAAATGCATTTGTGTAGCAATTTTTTTTGTAATTGCCTTTTTATAGACGGTAATGTTGAAATATTAAAAAAATCCAATTTCATTTTTATATACTCGACATGTTTTCATTCCTTTGCCAATGACCTTTAATGCTGTCTAAGGACTTTAATCCCATTAATGGTCTATGATCTGGACTGTATCCCTTTCTACAGGGTCATTAGCTCTCAATCCGACAAAGGACCTTTAATAAGGTCACCTCTTAATCTGGGCTCATTGGGCCTTTAATCCGACCAACAGCCCTTTTATCTGGTCAGTGGCTTTTAATCCGGCCAGTGACCCGTAATACGAAGTTATTAATCTTTAATCCGGTCGACGAGCATTATTCCGGTCAACGACACTTGGAGAGAATTTAAAAATATTTGGTACAAAATGGCCGCTGCGATGATAATCTGGGGTTTTAAGTTTTACAATGAATAGTCAAACTTGGAATATTGTTTAGGAAATTTGTTCTTACACTGATATAAAAACTGTTCGTCACCATGACGAATCAGTTTCGTCAATATATCTTCGTACTGGTGACGAAAAGTTTCGTACATGCGATGTTTTTGTACGTCAATAGAACGAACACGATCATCAAGTCATGTTTTTGGTGATTTCGAAATTCGTCGAGAGAACGATAAGGTTTCATTCCCACGACGAAAAGATTTATTTGTCCATTTTGCTGATAATATGACCAAACGAAGCAATCAAATTATAGTTTCTGCTTAAATGTACTGTTCTATATGCGTTCTGATTACCTTAGTTAAATAATTTGTTGTAAAAGATCAATTTAAAAAATCTAATAATTAGATGAGATTATCCATTCATCATGAGAACGATCGACTTATTCGCCCTTTACGGCAACGTCAACTCCTCCAACACATGCATATTCGTACATGCAGCTCGACAAGCTGTATAAGTGTGAAACATTTGTGCTAGTGGTCTGTGGGCAAATACATTACTTGATGTGATTTTTTTTTGATTTAAAATAGCAGAAGTAATGGATACTTCTCGTTTGTTTGATTCAGCCTTACCTGATAAGAACTGCGTCTCGAAACGAATATTCACAACTGAACCTAGCAATGCAGTCAAATAATTTTATTTTCCATACCATTTCAAATGGTTTAATACTAGGAGAACATTTATTGGAGTATTTAAAATTTAAATAGTCCGGTGACGAATGGAATTCGTCGTGGTGATGAATGGGATTCGTCGTGATAATGAATGGGATTCGTAGTGGTGACGAATGGAATTCGTCGTGATGATGAATGGGTTTCGTCGTGGTGATGAATGGAGTTCAGCATGGTGATGAATAGAGTTCGTCGTGGTGATGAATAGAGTTCGTCGTGGTGATGAATGCTATTCGTCGTGATGATGAATGGGGTTCGTCATGATGATGAATGGAGTTCGTCGTGGTGATGAATGGTGTTCGTCATGATGATGAATGGGGTTCGTCGTGGTGATGAATGGATCATCCTGTTTTTGGAAACAGAAATTCGTCATGGTGACAAACAAATTTATCAAGAGGATTATTCCGTACGTTAGCTGACTTTTGACGAAAAAATAATCGTGATGATGTACAAATTCGTCGTCATGACGAAGCATTTTCTATCAGTGTAGGGCATAAATAAAAAATTAAAATTTAAATATTTATTTAAATCGACTGGATTGATCATTTCGTCTACCCTACATCGCCTCAAAAATTATAACTCGATAATAGATTTTTGAATTACATATTGTCGATTGATCACATGATTATACATTGATCATTTGCACAGGAAATGGTAATCTCCGTTGTGTGCAATTACATATGTACATCTACTTAGACAGATATTGATGAATATCGCTCTCCAATTCTCACACTCTCTCGTTTACCCTCTCTATAAATATGTGGGTGTTTAATTTGCCTAATTTTTCGACGACTCTGTTGTTATTGTTGTTTTAACTCTTCGTTTTTTTTGATTATTTGCTCGTTTTGTTATAAAAATCTCATTTTGCAAAGAATTCGACAAAGAATAACAACAACACTGCTGATGGTAAATGATGAGAAAGAGGGAGAGAGAGCAGTAGAAAAAGGAAATAAAAATGAAAATACTCGTATGTGGATACGTGTGTGTGGGGTGTGTGGATGGATGGATAGATGTGTGTATGGTTGATTGCTGCTGCTACCGTTCTGCTGCTGTTCCACCTTGTAGAGCATCGGACAAGTGTAGCGGCGGCGTTTAAAACACTTCTTCTTCTTCTGCTGTTGATGTGTGGGAAATGGTTCATCTCGCATTGATGAAAGTATAATTTGTGACAATGTCATTGTTGTTTTTCTCTCTTCGCATTGTTGTTTTTGTTTTCTCAGTCATTTGCCCGTTGTTATTCCTGCTGACATACAACTGCGTGTATGTGTGTTTATCTGTGTGAGGGATGGGGGTTGGGGTGCTCAGTGTGTTTGCTTTTGTTTTTGTCGAATGAAAATGATTTTTATTTGGCCACACTAAAAAGAAATCAGATGTATTTATCTACACATTATTAAAGAAAGACAACATCTCACACACAAGTCTCTGAAGACAGACGCGAGGACGGACGGACGGTCGGGCAGACACATATACTTAATACAGCTATAGATTTTGAAGATTTTGAGGTCGATTGATGCTGTTTGATGCTATCATAGATGGATATCATATAGAAAACTAAATATGTTGATATGTGTGGATGGACATTTATGTTCGTGTGGTCTAGGTCGTATCGATTATATTGCCGCTCATGCTGCCAGAAACTGGGACAAGTGCCAAACTTTTTTATTTCACTTAGATTAATTAAGATTTTCTTGGTGATAAAAAATTCAGGAAGAATATTAATTGTGGGATTTTATGATAACGCAATAGAATTTAAAACAAATTGTGTGTTTGAGTTATTTGACAATATAGCGCAGTATTCTTTATTTTTTATTAGTTTCTATGTGTAAATACACATAAATATATTAACCTACTGGACTACTGGCCAATTTAGTTGCATTTTTCATATTTCAGAAGAAGGCAATACGTCCTAGTATATGCATTAAAAATTACTATCGTTAATAAACGCTGGTTAGATAATTTGTTCTAGAAGGATATACTTCACATTGCATTTTTAGATTAAGAATTTATGTATCTTCCGTCTTAACAAATACATTTGTTTTATATAAATATTTATTAATGAAACAAGGCCTTTGAAATGAAAGTATTGATGTTTCGAAAATAATGACAAACTGTGTTTACATGAACAATTTGTTGAACGGAAAATGTTACAAAAATATAGTGGAATAGTGTTTATCCTGGCGAGTAATAATTGTTTTTTTTTTTTAAACGTATTACTTAAAATTGTGTTATTATATGTAGAAAAAATCGATTCTGTAATATGTTGTCTCAAAATTAAAATTAAATGTTAGCTATAGTTTTTCTTTTTCCTAAATTTTTTAAAAAGATATATTAAAACCAGCTGGCCCAGCGAACCTTTTTCAATGCTTTATATTGTATTAAATACAATGAGAATAACTGAAGTATAATAATGTCGATGTACATCTACCGGTCGTATGGAAGCACTGTCGTATGGAAGCACTGATCAACTTTTAAGTACTCGAAATATTATATTTTTGTGCGGAAGATACCGCACCCGTGAGCCAAAAATCGTGAAAATCTTAAGATCCGTTCTCGAGTTATGATATGGGGTTGCTTTGGCCATGTCGCGCCCCTTTGTTCAATCCAAAATTTGTCCACATTGTGTACCCCCTCGGGCCAATACAAATCACTCAAGTCCAAAATCGGAAAATTCGAACGATCCATTCTCGAGTTATGAGCATGCGTTGCCCGTGACGCGCCCCTCTGACCAATACAAATTTGTTTCTTTGGCCAATACGAATACATCAAGAGAAAAATCGTAAATATGAACAATCTTTACTCGAGTTGTGAGATTCTACAGGCCGCGCGACGCATTTTGACCAATCATAAATTCTTATCCATGGTGTCTTCTTGGGGCCAATATCAATCCATAGAGTGCAAAATAGTAAAGTTTGTACTATCCCTTCTCGAATTATGAGCTTGTGTTGCCCTTGCCGTGCCTTTGACATATCCAAAATGTCGTCCATTGTATCGTTCCTTGGGCCGATACTAATCCATCAAACCCAAAAATCGTGAAAATCGAAAGATCCGTTATCGAGCTATGAGGTTGTGTTGGCCATATCGCGCCTCTTGACCAATCCAAAATTTTCCTCCACAGTGTTACTTCTGGGGCCAATACAAATCCATTAAACCCATAACATCAGAATTCGTTTTATGGTTCTTTCGGCAAAGTTTCTTATTTTGATCCCTAGAATACGATTTTCACTGAGCAATGGGCGATTTTTAAATCGACCCGCCCTAGTACATATGGACCATTTTTGAAAATAATGTATAAGTAAAAAAAAAATAGAGCGATTCTGAGATATCGCAATTTATATTTTTTTCCGCGAAAAGTGACCGAAAAAAAATTTAAAATAAAATTAGTATTTTTTATGAAAAGTACGCGGAAAATGCTTTAAGAAACGATATTTTCGATTTTCAATGTCTTATGCCTTGTAGCATTAAAATTAACTTGAAAATTGTAATGTACCCTGGCTAAATGCCTCAGCAACTATATTCTGATTGAAATGTATTCAAGATGGTATTGCCAAAATTGTCTTTAGTTACCGTTGGTAAGATGTTATTACCTATAATGTTCTGTCGGGAAGAGGACTACGGGAGCCTTCTACTAGCTAACTTCAGTCGGGTGGGGGGTTCTCGTCCTTTCCCTTCAAAACTAGTCAATTACAAGAAAATATTACAGACTCCCTTTTTAGTAAAGGATAAATACGAAACTATCAGCGAATATGAAATCTAATTACCCCAAAAATTTTATGACATATTCTTGAAAATTCAATTCTTCTAACTACATTAATCTCTCTGATGTTAAGAGAGTTGGCGCATCTTTACCCACCCTAACCATGGACCTTATAGCGCGAATACTTTTTTTTAGGACCCCATAAAAGCTAATTTACTAGTCTAATCCTACCACATCATCCGTATGAAAACACAATATTTTTAATACCAATTCATATTAACAATTAATTTATTCAAATCATTGTGAGTATATTATGCGTGATTAACCTATACAATATATTTAAAATGAGACTATGATATCAATGAAATGAATTTAACTTTTGAAAAGTCAACTAGAGCATTATAAGAGAAGTGTATATTTCGAATAAAAGTATAATCAACCGCAAGAAATTAAATTTGTATGTAATTTGTTTGAGTACTTGAAAGATTTTTCAAGTTTATTATTAATATGCTTCACCGAGAGAATCATTCAAACACAAAGCAAATCTTAAAACATTACAAAAAAAAAATCTCGAATTCAAATGTAGTTAATATCAACCATATTAACGATAGGTGGTAACCCTACTTTACAAGCAATAACCTCAGCCGACGATCGAGAAAAAAAAATGTAATAGAAATCAATTACCATGCATATTACAACAAACATAATATGCCTAATGCGTGATAATGATGTTCGTTGCTTTAAGTACTCACCGAAAAGCAGCAGAAGTCGTTGAAGGCCTCCAAAGAATTCCGTAGTGTTATGATGATGATGTTGACATTACGATGATTGTGATGATGAAGTTTTTGTTGTTATTCTAATTAAGTATGAGTTCGAACATCTTTTTTTGTTGGTATGATTCAATGGTTGTCAGTGGTTTGAAGTTATTGATCAATAGATAAGCTCGTTTGCTTTAATCTACTGATCCAATTTGAATGAATTCTCATGGCAAATATTAGAGTGGAGATTATATTTTGCCAAATATACACTTTCCTTAAATAAAACAAGCTTATAAAATAATGTAAAAGTAAGATATTAATAGGAAGGATACTTAAATGTACATGGTCTTTCCCATGATGATTTCAAATGTACAGTTTGAATTTACAAAGCTGGTTGCTGAATATCTGGTGGCAATATTCTTCATTTCAAGTGGTTTTTGGACTTAGTTTTAAGGCAACTTCTCTTGCCAAGATGCACTATCTTAATGTTGAATATTGTAATCTGAACCAGATTGATGGAGAATGTTCTGTGAGGGATTCTTCCGCAAAAAAAAGAGATTTGCTTATATATGTCGAAGCAAATGTTGGTGCTGGTCGGACCTCTTTCGCCCCGGTATCCTCACCGGTATTTCCAATCTTATACAGAAGTGTGGCTAGGCGATGCACGTATCCACTGGTGGATACCGGGGAATCAAAATCGTGGAATCCCAATCAATATTAGGTGGAAACTTATCACTGACTTTCCAGAGGATATATGCCAGATTGTGTACAAATATGACTTCAAATTTCGGTATTTTATTTGAGTATGTACTTAAGGTTTCTTTAACCTAAATTGTAATGATATTAACACATACTTTAGTTAATTTCACACGCGTTATATGTAAAAGTTTACCTTTAGTTGCAATTCGGTCTAATTAATTTTGTGTTTAAAACACTTCCGCCTTAAGGAACTTTTAGTTTAATTTGAAGTAAACTGTACTTGTACTTAATACTCGAATCAATTATATATATTGGTGATTTGGCGTGTTTGCTCTTCAGAAGTCGTAATAAAAAGGGAAGTAGCCAGTGCGGCGGCTTGTCTTTACAGGTCGGAATTTGTTTTGCTATAAAACTAATGAGAGTACAACAACAACGACAACATCTCATTAACTCCGAATCAGCATTGTTGTATTTCATAAAAGTTGCCAAAATTTAGGAGTTGCCATATGTTTGATTGTGAGTTTAAGCGGGTACTATTTGGTATGTACGAAAAAGGGATTTTTCTAAATCTGAATTTGGTCATTACAAAATACTAGAATTTGTTTTTATTCTACCTTTTGATATTAATTACTAGCCAATAAATAGTCAAGCTCGAGGTCATAATTTAATTGTTATTTAAACATTTTATTTAATTTCCAATATTTCGCAATTACTTTAAATTGCTTCATCAGGGAAAACTACAATAATATATAAAAACTTGTAAATATCACAGTTAACTTATTCTAGATTAAAAAAGATGTATAATTTCTTTTTTTTAAATTGTGTTGTTGTTTTTTCTATGTAAGTGATCGTTTTCAATGTACTTATACACCTTTTTTAAAATAGAATAAGTTAAGATATTTACACCTATATTTTTTATATATTTTTTCTGTTTTTATATATTATTGTAGTTTTCCCTAATGAAGCAATTTAAAGTAATTGCGAAATATTGCAAATTAAATAAAATGTTTTAATAACAATTAAATTATGACCTCGAGCTTGACTATTTATTGGCTAGTAATTAACTTGAAAAACACAATAGAAAGGCAAAAAAACTATTTTTCTGAACTTTGACCCTGCCCACTGCCTCCAATTTTCATTTAATTTTTTTTTTAATATTGTGGGTCATTACTCCCACATACTCGTACTAGGGCAACATTTTCTGAGAATTTGAGAAAGACCTCACCCATATATAGATTATTTTTTTAAAAAATCCCTTTTTTGCATTTTCGACGAAATTGTTTGTACTTTAATATATAGCACTATGACCTTTTTTGTATATCTCGAGATACAATTAAAACTTTATGACAGGATGGGCGCAATATTTTATAAAATGAAATGATTAAAACGCCAAAAATTTGCTTTTGTCTCTTTTCAACAGCACACAAAAGTTGTATCATGACAGTTCAGGTCGCGCAATGCGATCTTCTTCATATTCGAAATTTTAAGAAGTATAAGATCTCCTAGAATCATTTGTTATCTTTAGATTAGGGTGGCAGCCAGCTTTGCCAGCTCACATAGACCAATGTAGGTCCCTAGTGATGCCCCTCATCGAAACCAACCTGTTTAATAAACAAAGTTATCAATAGGACGGATATCGGTACCGGAAAGATCTGTCAGACTTTGCTAGACCCCAGTATATCAAGACGTCGCACAGTGGGCTAAAATGAAAAAAAATGGACATAATTCTGCCATTTCAAAACCACTTATCGTATGGCGATGAAATTTTAGGTGTGTATACAAGAGGTGTTAGAGAGTTGAAGTTCGGAACTTGGCCCCCTATCTCATATAGGGGCCGAGCTACAGGGCCCTAAAGTTGACCACCTCGGGTATACAAAATGTTCATCGGCTTCTACCTTTTGAATGGAGCGTGGCGTTTTTTCTGTGGATACTCCTAGACCAGACCTACAATAGTTTCCGAGATATGTGGATTTTAGCTTTGAATTTTTCATTTTTTCGCCTACTTTGCCTTGGAGTTTAGCCAATATCTCAGTCAAAAGTTTACCGATTTTGTTCGTGTGTTTTTTTATGGATTGCCAATAAAATTTACAATATCACGAAAAAAGGAATCGATAAGATATGTGAAGAAATAAGAAAGTTATGGCCCTATAAAGTCAAATTTTTGAAAAAATTTCATTTTTGGAGATTTTTTGGCGAAACAAGTCCAATTCGTATTTAGGTCTTGTAGAAAAAGTTTGTTACACAAAGTATATAAAATTTATACTCATTTTAAAGGAGAGGTTTTACAGAATATGCTAGAGAAAATCCGAAGCCAAATAATAATTTGAAAAAATTTCATTTTTGGAGATTTTTTGGCGAAACAAGTCCAATTCGTATTTAGGTCTTGTAGAAAAAGTTTGTTACACAAAGTATATAAAATTTATACTCATTTTAAAGGAGAGGTTTTACAGAATATGCTAGAGAAAATCCGAAGCCAAATAATAATTTGTAATAATTGGTAAATGGGTAGGAACGTATTATCTATTTCTGAAAAGATAATCGCTAAATTAAGCCATATTCGTTACTAAATTGAGTCATCTTTCTGGAAAATTTTAATTATCGGAAGTAAAGTAAGATTCTATAGCACTTTGAAATCAAATCAGGAGGAACATATATATGGAGGTTATATATAAATCTGAACCGATTTTCCCTGAATACTCATTCATGTAAAAAGACCTCTTTCTGGCGAATTTCGAACTGATCGGATATAAAATACAGTCTCCACAGCGCTTACATGTCAAATCTGGGGTAACATATATATGGGGGCTATATGTAATGGCAAATTCTTTTCTGCAAAAAAGTGCAACATTTTCATTGCCCTTTTTCCGAAAACGGCACTTTTGTCATACTTTTTTGAAATTTGGTAATTAAGTTACACGAATTTAGCACAACTAAAATTTCAAAATTTCAAAAGCAGTGTTGCACTTTTTTGCAGAAAAGAATTCGCCATAAGTCTGAACCGATTTTCTCCAAATGTGGCAGTATTCCTTCGAGTAATAAGAAACCTCTTTCTGCCGAATTTCGCACTGATCGGACATAAAATACAGTTTCAACAGCGCATACATGTCAAATCGGGGAAACATTTATATGGGAGGCTATATCTAATTCTGAACCGATTTTCTCCGAATTTGGTAGTTTTTCTTCATGTAGAAAGAAACCTCTTTTTGCAGAATTTCGCACTGTTCGGATATAAAATACAATTTTTACAGCGCTTACATATCAAATATATAAAATAAAGTTTTTGCAGCACTTACATGTCAAATCGGGGCTAACATATGGGGGCTATATCTGAATCTGAACCGATTTTAACCAATAGGGACCGTCCTTGGGCCAAAAAAAAATATATGTGTAAAGTTTCGTCGAGATCGGACCACAATTGCGAGCTGTACGTTGATTACAAGAATACATGCACAGACAGACGGACAGTCAGACGGAAAGACAGACAGAAGGACATATTTAAATTAACTCAGATAATGATTCTGAGTCAATCGGTATAATAAACGATGGGTCTATTTCTTCTCCTTGTGGGTGTTACCAACAAATGCACAAAGTTATAATACCCTGTACCACGGTGTGGTGTAGGGTATAATTAAAAAACAATATTTTGCATATAGACAGAAACGCAAATACGGCATAAAATTCTTAAAAATGTATATATTTCGATGAATTTTTAAGTTCTTTATTTTGATATTAGAAATAATAACCAAATGCAACATGTGGAAATTTCTAATGGAAAATCCCTCAATTCCCAAAAAATACATCAAAAATACCCAAAAATGGGATTTTTACTTTTAGTCCTATATCTTCGATATGAAAAGTCGCGCTCGGGATTCCGTTTGCAGTCGATTTTGTTACACCCTAATGCAAATAAGCAAAAAGAAAAATTTTAAAATTTAGCTTTGCGATTGGAGAAAATCGATCAAACTTTTGAAATTTATGTCAAAAAAAAAGGTCCAAATCGGAGAAGAGTGGCAACCACACCAGTTACAATTTTGGCTTCTCTAACAGATTCTGTGAAACGTCTCCTTTAAAATGAGTATAAATTTGATATACTTTGTGTAACAAACTTTTTCTACAAGACCTAAAGACGAATTGGACTTTTTTCGCCAAAAAATTTCCAAAAATGATATTTTTTCAAAAATTTGATTTTATAGGGCCATAACTTTCTTACTTCTTCACATATCTTATCGATTCTTTTTTTGATGATATTGTAAATTTTATTGACAATCCATAAAAAAACACGCGAACAAAATCGGTAAACTTTTGACTGAGATATTGGCTAAACTCCAAGGCAAAGTTGGCAAAAAAATGAAAAATTCAAATTTAAAATCCACATATCTCGGAAACTATGCAAGATATCTTCAACCCATAAAAACGCCACTAAAACCGGACACTCCATTCAAAAGTTAGAAGCCGATGAAAATTTTGTATACCCGAGGTGGTCAACTTTAGGGCCCTGTAGCTCCGCCTTGGTATGAGATAGGGGTCCAAGTTCCGAACATATAGGCAGGCGGTCTCTGGACCTTTGATAATGGGTTTGTAATGAATAGTTTTTAGTTGCTGTCCACCACAATGCCGAACAACAGTATTGTGCGAACTACTCCTATATATCCAATGGACGATTTTAGGAGAGAGGGACCAACGCGACTCTACAACTTCCCCTCAGGAATATAATACGACGTTGGCTTTCCTTACACGTTCCAGTATGTATATTAAGTCAGAATTATAATTTTCAATCTATAATACTTCCTAGATATTTTGCACCTTCAGAAAAGACCAGACCTGTTCTATTTATTCGAGGACATGTGGGACCTTATTTTTCCCAGTAAATATAACCAATTAGGGCTAACGCCCAAACCGCTGCTTCTGACCCATGTAGTAAATTTGTTCAGAGCCACGAGTAGGAGGCCTCTGAGGACATCTGGGAATTTGTCAGTTACTGCGATTGGCACCACGTTGCAGCCACAACGTTCTAGATCTAACAGGATTCCATTCACTAGGTTTCATATTAGTGGAGACAATACTCATCCTGGTGGGGACACTCTGTTCACGAACCTTGGTAGAGTTGTGGACCCAAGGCTTGCTTTTATGCGTCTTCTATTGAGCAGGCTTTGAATAAGTCTAATCAAGCTTGCGTTCACCCTTAGATGTGAGAGCGCCGCAATTACCGCATCTGTGTGAATGTTGTTAAAAGCCCTTTCTGTGCACCGAAAAAAATTGTCGTATAATTAGAGAATGAACCCAAAGACGCCCTTAGTCATTAAAGGGGGGGGGGGTGTAATTTTTATGATTTTTTTTTTGACGAAGCGGTTAAATTTTTTGATTGAAACCAATGGTACATTAAAGTATAACTTTCGAAGTTTATTGTGTAAAATGTTCCTAAAAAAATATTAAACAAGTAAGAAAGTTTCAGTCGGGTAAACCGACTAAGGTATACCCTCACTTTGTGAGTAATGTAATATTGAATATTACTCGAATTATTCTGTCAATTTGTGTGGGAGGTACCAGAAGGGGTTTATCAAATACACCTTTTTTTTGCTGAACATTAGATACTTTAAATTCATTGCACTGTGCCGACTTATAAGCATTTATGTGCACTGGTATAAACATTATGAGACATTAAATTGTGGTATGATTTGGGAATTTTGTGTGGGAGGTACAAAGGGGGGGGGGGCGTGGCAATAACGCCCATTTTTCACAGGGCTATAGTCACTATTAAAACATTACACTGTACAAAATTTCAAGTATTTTTATACACTGGTTTTACGTTATAAGCTGTTAACTTTTGGTGCAAAATGGTGCATTTGTGTGGGAGGTACCAAAAGGGACGTGGCGACTTCGCCCATTTTTCTCGAGTTAATAACGACTAATAAGCTAATACTATGTGTGGAATTTCAAAAGATTCGAATAAGTAGTATAGCAGTTATTAAAGAATCAATATTTCACAACATTTTAACCCTTTGTGGGGGAGGTACTAGAAGGAGTGGACCAATATGGCCCATCTTCGAACTTAGCCGGAGATAGAAAAAAATATTATCACATACCAAATTTGAGGTCAATCGGTTACTCCTTTCGAGAGTTATCGTGCGCACCAGCCAGCAGACAGACAGACAGACAGACAGACAGACAGACAGACAGACAGACAGACAGACAGACGGACGGACATTGCTCATTCGACTTAAAATGACCAAAAACGGATTTCCTCCGAACATACTTGGGGTCTTAGGTCACTCCTTCGACGTGTTACACTTTTTTCTGTAGCAAATGATATATACCCTCGTCACACTAAAGTGAGGGTATAAAAATATGGCAACGACAGCATTTATGATTATTGCTAGAAAAAAATCGACTAATTGTTTATTGTTAAATGAAAAACATTAACAAATTTAAAAGAATCTCGACAGCGTTACCTCGTAAATTATGTAATGAAATAGTGGTAACAATTTCAAAAGGATCGGTTCAGTAGTTTTTGAGTTATGAGGGGCACCGTCTTTGAAAACATGGGTGTGGGAAAGACGCTTTAAAGTTTTTCTGATGTACTGAGTCACGTATGAGACGCGGTGGCTTAGACTGCTGTATCTTTATCAAATTTTCACAGAATATTCTTGAAAGGTTCCCAATTCAGAAAAAAATTAAAAAAAAATCCAAAGAAAATTTATAAACGTTACCTCCCCTTTAATATAAGTTCATTTTGTACTTAAATATTGATAATTTCATTAACATTAAGTACATTTTCCTAATTTAAAGTTAAAAACTTACTTATTTTAACCCTCCGTCAAACACATGAAACCTTCGAACAAACACATATGGCTGGCCAGACCCCTATAAAAAGGATACCGTAACTTTGAGTTTCTAAGTATGTTCGTATATTATCTTGGTCTTATTTGGGCTAAATGTAAAAAATTTTTATTTTTTATTATTATTTTTATTCATTTTGTGGAATGCATGAAAAACAAGCATAATCAACTTTAGAACGTTGTTGGCACACATGATTAGTGCATTTGGTGCAGTACAAACGTGTCTTCCTACGCAGCTTATCGTCTTGCGTGAAACAAATTCTGCAATTTTTTCTGGAACTCAGTGTACCTGGAAGTAAACATTTGCATTGAATTCACAGAAAAACAACCCAAAATGTGTAAAAATAATAATTTATTTCATACAAATTGTATAGGGGTCTGGCCAGGCAGATACCACTTTGGTATCCCTCCATTGATTGAGGATATATGAGAGCCTGATAAAGCCTTCATAAATTTTCTCCAGTCAGGATATGATGTACTTCATTCATTCTCTGAATTTCTGCTGAGGCAATGGGTGGTCCTGGTGATTTAAAGGGCTCAAAGCTGTTAAACGCCCGGCAAATTCTGGATTCCTCAGTCAACAACTTAGCGCCGCTAACTGTGCTTATGTACTATACATTCCCAGGATGTAAGCTGATGTATGTATATTATTTGAAAGAGATTGCCAGAAATTTTAAATTTCATAATTTGCTAAATGAATATGGCATTTTGGCAAAACATATAAATTCAAATAGATTCCAAAATCTATTGTCATTTCAAATCCAATATAATTTATCTATGTACATATATTATTTAATCACAAATCTAAAGAAGAGTCAATTTTTTGGCTGGCTGATCGCACACAAAAGCAAATTGGCAAAATATCCTCTAGATTTTTAGATTTTAAAAATTTCACATTCGACGGTTGTTCCCTCTCCCTTCGTCTGTCTCTCGGTTCGGGCAAATTTGCACACCGCGCAACAAGCTTTACCTTTTATCTCTCTCTCTCGCCGCTTACATGAAGATGTGATAAAAGATACGTATAACAAGTCACACGACTCATTAAATTGTTGGGCATTGGTTGAAACGTCGCATCGTTTGAAGAAAACTAAAACAAAAACATTTAGAGAAAAAAGCCTAAAAGGTTGGTGGGGGTGCTGAGACGGTAATGACATTTTAATAATGAAATTGTTTGACCAAAAAAAAGAATGCAATTAAAAGATGACACCATAATAAATGGGAATTTAAATGCAACCGATACCAAGTACTTATAAATCCCTCCCAAAAAAACTTTAAATACCTTTATTTACAATTAGTTTAGAAAAGTGACGTTAGAGAATTTTAGATTGTCTATTCTGATAGTCACTATTTTCAGTTGCATGTTGCTCTTAAGGTAGGGTATTTAGAATTCGTTTTACTCTGCAAAGATCTACAATCTTGGCAATCGAAGATACAATACTTGTTGTTTTTGTTCCTCCTGCTATTCTTTAATGATTCGAAATGTATACAAAGTCTGATTGTATCTACGAGTATGTGTGTATGGACGACGATACGAGTGTTCATCCATAGGTACGAGTATCGTACATAGATAGATAGGTATTTATGTATGTAGCTAGGTAGGGAGGTTGGGAATCACAATATAAAAGGCCGACGAGCAGAATATCTGCCCGCCATTGCTATTTTATTTGACCGTTGGCGTTCTTCTTGCTTTGTTTTTGCTATTCTTTTTTGCTTTGGGCGAGAACTTGGTCAAGAGTAAAATTTGGATGATATTTTAAACATAGGCAGAGGGAAGGCGTGAGTAGTGTATCTTAATTTTATACCAATGTTTATTTTTGAATGCTAAAATTAATCGACTGCTCTGCTCTCTGCGAATTGGCGATGGAAACTAAACTACATCAAACCAAAATAATAAAATTAAAACAACAACAACGACATTGTTGCATGTGATCTACAGTTGTCCGCCAGACTATTATGTGGCGGTTGATAAACATCCTAGCTTTCCTTGAAATTCCGACTTTCGATAGTTATATCCTCACCATAAATACAGGAGGAATTAAAAAATTAAATAATTTGGTCGTTTCTTAACTCTATGGTATACGGGGCGTAGCTACAGGGCCTCAAAATTGGCCACCTCGGGTGAACAAAATGTTTCAGCGCATGTAATTTTCGTCTGATTCATAAAATTATTCTATTAACCGAGGTGTACAAAATACCTAATAACACGTACGTAAAAGTTATCCCATATAATTACCGAGATATCTGCAATAGAGTGTCTTCATTTGTGAGGAATATATAAAAATATATTTTGTTTTAAGTATATTCGCAAAATATTTTCTTTCTGCGATCGCGAAATTAGGGACTAATTGTGGTTTAACTAACCTCTAAAATTCAGGTTTTCCTTCAATAAAATTTTCAATTTTAATTACTTTTAGGAATATACCACTGGACGTTCAAATCTGGACCATTATTTATAGGGCGACGTGACTTCCTGCAAAGAAATTGCAATATAAAGCCACCTTTTCTTTCAATTTTAGTGAATTTTTTGGCGCATTTTTTACAAAATAGGAAATAACTTCTACAACTTTGGTCCGATTTGCTCTTTTTATGGTTCGTTATAAAACTGCTAAACAACTCAAGAGCTAAACGATAAGATAATTCGGCACATTAATGGCATAGAACCTCAATTATGCCTCAGCGTCATCGAAAATTTGGATTATCAGATGGAGGTGTGCCGCCAAGGTCGCGGCGGCCATTTGGCCGATATTTTGTTCCATACATAATTGAACCATACCAATATTATCATAATAAAAAGAAATGACAATGATTTCCTAAGTAATTTGTGTTTTATTCAAAATCAACATCGGCCCTTAAAATTTAACCACCCTTTAGAAAGAATCAATATTTCAGTAAATGTTGACCTTTCGTGGGAGAGGTACTCGAAGGAGGTGACCAATATAGTCCATCTTTGACCTTAGCCTGTGATAGAAAAACATTGCTCAAATGACCTAAAATGGCCCAAAACGGGTTTCCGCCAAATTTTCTTGGGGTATCTTAGGTGTGTTACATTTTTGAATTTTATTACATTTTTCGAAAAATGGATAAAAATGGTGTAAATTGGAGAATTGGAGAACCACCCTTTAGAAAGAATCAATATTTCAGTAAATGTTGACCTTTCATGGGAGAGGTACTCGATGGAGGTGACCAATATAGTCCACCTTTGACCTTAGCCTGTGATAGAAAAACATTGCTCAAATTACCTAAAATGGCCCAAAACGGGCTTCCGCCAAATTTTCTTGGGGTATCTTAGGTGTGTTACATTATTGAATTTTATTAAATTTTTCGAAAAATGGGTAAAAATGGTGTAAATTGGAGAATTGGAGAAGTTTGGCTATAATACCTGTGAAAATTACCCGTTCTTTCTTAGATGAATATAAATAATAATAATAACTTTAATAACTTCTTCCTTCCCAATATGCGCCTTAAGGAGCAGAAAAATAGTCCTAGTCCTAAGGAGCAGAAAAATAGTTCCTTTTTGTACCAAAAGTTAACAGATTTTTACTGTAATACCAGTGCATTAAAATACTTGATATTTCGTACAGTGTAATGCTTGTATAGTACCTAGAGTCTAGAGAAAAGTGGCCGTTATTGGTACGCCCCTTTGGTACCTCCCACACAAATGAACCATTTTCTACCAAAAGTTAACAAATTTTAACTTTAATACCAGTGAATACAAATACTTGAAATCTTGTACAGTGTATTGCTTTTATACTATCTAGAGTCCAGAGAAAAGTGACAGGTATTGGCACGCCCCTTTTCGTGCCTCCCATACAAATGGACCATTTTGTACCAAAAGTAATCAGCTTTTAACTTTAATACCAGTTATTAAATGCAATTTAAATTGATAATAATTTAACCTTCAGACAATCTTTGTAAATTAGGCTAAGTTTAAATACCAATGTGTGAAAACATGCCTTCATAATAATAATAATTTCAACGTATTGGGTGGCATCCATGGTATTTCGGATCCAATGTATTGGCCCGACTCCGTAGTACGAGAAACAAGCCCAAACCATTACACATGATCCGCCATGTTTGATCGCTTTAGTTGTATATTGGGGATCATATTCTTTATTCTGTGGACGTCTCTCATACTGTCGGGACCCAGTACCTCCATACCCATTTTGAACTCATCCGACCATAGTATGTTTCTCCATTTTTCGACTGGCTATTCAATGTGAGTTTTTGCAAACCGCGTGTATTTTGTTCAAAAGAGGCACCTTTTTGGGACTTCCGGCATACTGTTTATTTTCGCGTAATACTCGCCGAACAGTTTCAACATTCACGGATGGACAAACACTGTCTCTTATCTCTGTGGCATTGACTAAGGGATTTCCGGTGCTAACAGTTTTATCACCCGCTTAGTTGTTTGTGACACTACAGACTTTCTACCGCTTCTTTTCCAAAACAACCCCACAAATTCTGTAAGTTTCGGTAAGTTTTTCCTTCAGATATCAACTTTTTATCAAACGGCGGGTTTCTTCTCAAAAATGCTTTCCTCGGTCCACTTTTTTTTTTAAATAATAAAGTTATTTTAAAAACACAACACATTGAATATTTTCTTACTTTTTAATTCGTACGATATAGAAATTTTTGAGTTTTAAATGATATTTTCAGACTTTTATTGCTTGCAGCTATTATTTTGACTGTGTCAAAATGTCGACTGTTTCAAAATATGCATTATCACGTCACCGCGTGCAACAGCGATGTCAAAATTATTACTTATTTTGTTTTTCAATCACAGACCATAACTGTTACTACAGTCGTTGAATTAAAAATAAGTCCATGTTATAAAATACAGGCACCTAACATTGTAGGTTGGGTGCGCTGCTATTATTTTGACCGTAACTGTATGACCGTAACGATTCGATGTATATATACACTATACATCCGATCGGGCTGATATTTTGAAATTTATGTTTAATTATGCCCATAACGAATGCCTCTCAAAGAGTTTAAACTTGTGGCGATTTCGTTTCTGTAAAAAGTGCAGCATTTTTTTGTCCTTTTCCCGAAAACTGTTCTTTCCTTATACTCGTACGGGTTTTTCAACAAGAGGTGTTATTTTGAATCACCCTTTATTTCGGTAGCTGTCACTTTTGATGCTTTTATTCTTTGACATTTGACAAGTACAAACTACGCCATTACTAACATGTAAAAGCGTTAAGTTCGGCCATGCCGAATCTTATATACCCTCCACCATGGATGGCATGTGACCTCAAAAAATAACTCAAACCTAAAGAAAATAACACCGAAAACACAAAAAATATAGTAGATGAAAACAGTAGGAATCACAACAAGTTAGATGCTATATATGGAAGCTTCATCTAAATATGGACCGATATGGCCCATTTGCAATCCCAAACAACCTGCAACTATAAGAAGTATTTGTACCAAATTTGATCAACCTAGCTCTATTTTTGCGGACTGTAGCGTGATTACCACAGACGGACGGATGGACGGACAGACGGACATGGCTAAATCGTCTTAGAATTTTACGACGGTTAAGAATTTATATACTTTATGGGGTCTCAGATCAATATTTAGAGGTGTTACAAACGGAGTGACAAAATGAATATACCCCCCTATCCTATAGTGGAGGGTATAAAAATGGAACGATACACGATTCAACAACGCATTGAAATTATTAAAATTTGAAAAATCGAAAAATCATCTTGACTGATTAGGCCTATTTCCACCTCGGTGGCTACGTCAACAAGCAAAATTGTCGCATCGGGGCTCGGAAAACCCAAGAGTTATTGTTGAGAAGCGTCTCCATCCTCAACGTGTGACTTTTTGGTGCTTTTTTTCGTAGACTGAGGCATACTATTTTTTGAAACCTAAACAAATTTTTATTATGGAAAAGTTTTTTTTTTTAATTAAAATTTTCATGGAATATACCTTTAGAATTTAGACCATATTTGTGATACCCTTTAAATGAATGAAAATTATGAGGTTGGGAATAGAGATGTCAAACGGGATTGGTATTCATAATTCCCGGGATTCGGGATTTTTAAATTTGCAATTCCCGGGATTTTTCGGGATACCGAAATTTTTCAGTATCCCGGGATTTTCGGGGTTTTGGACAAAATGGGATATTTTTTTTTATTAATAATGTGATATTTCGACTTGAAACAATCATTTTAGTTCAGTTTTAATTTTTTTCATGTTAATAAAATTGGTATAAATTTATTATTCGTGTTAAAAAAAGGATAGAAACATCTAAAACATAAATTAAATTTTGTTAAATGTTTAACAAAAGTTTATGAGAAACCTTCTACACATTTCATAACATCTTAGCTATAGGATAATTTTGGTCCAAATTCACTTCTTCGTCTGAATTATTATTGACGCCATTATTTTCTAATTATGTCGAATAACTAGCTATATCCCGGTGCGCGTTGCAGTCCCCTATCTTTTAGTTATTTTCTTTTTTGGGGTACTCAAAATATTTGTACTTCTTTCTTTCAAAATAATCATGACAAATGGTCAAAATTAATAATTTTTTTAAAGTGTGTTTTTTAAGAGCTTGTGAACTTACAATGATAATACAAGATAGAAATATTGTTGGAATGAAAATTGTTTTTATTACAAAGTGATAGCTAATTTCATGGTATTTAATTTTTAAATCTGACTTCCGGCACATTCCACCGCGACTGAGAGTTACATGATCCATTCAACCAGTCCAATTTTTGACTCCTTCTTCCAATAAATCTGGGCCTATTTCGTCAAAGGTGGCTTGGATATTGGTTTCCAATGCTTTAGCTGGTGTGTGGGCATTAACCAATGACTTAACATAGCCCCATAAGAAGAAATCCAGAAGTGTTAAATCGCACGAACCAAGGTGCCAGGAAATAGCACCACTCAGTGTTGCCGGACGAATTTGACCGAAAATCGTCAAAATGCGGAAACAACAATCGTCAAACGTCAAAATAAATTTTCGAAATCGTCAAAAAATCGTCAACACAAAAATCTACCAGTTACATACAGTTTTTGATTTTTTCAAGCGAAGGGGCATATTTCAGATACATATATGAGTAATTCCATATAAAGCGGTCATACAAATTTTGGCCCTTCTCTCCGATTTTGATGAAATTTTCCCGAAAGGGGTGCGTATTAAAAGATTGGGTTCTTCAAAAATTACACGATTTTTAAAAAATATTTTTTTAATTTAAAAAAAAAATTAAAACTAAATTGCAAGGAAAAATAAACTTAAATTTTTTTTTATTTACATATTTAGATTAAATTGTCATTAGTTACTCCAAAAAGTTTCATGATGGTGCCTCTTGAACTCCTTAAGAAAAAAAGAACATGAATTAGTAATTCCGGTAGCGATCGCACACATTTTCTCTATTCTCTCCGTTTTTGATGAAACTTTCCAGATATGTACTTTGAAGTGTGCAGAAGAAGAATCAGAATTTTATATAATTTTTTATATAGTATAACCCTATACTCGGTTTGGCGAAATTGGTGACCAATTTTGTTTTATGGCCTCCAAAGTTCCTCGAAAAAGGTGTCATCAGCTTTTGTCCAACACCTAATTCAGACTTGGTGATACCGCTTAACTAATTTGGCAATAATGTAGCTAAGACAGGTTTTTTTGATTTATTTTAATAAGTTTTGGGCTTTTTGGGCTAAATCGTCATTTCTGACAACACTGGGACCACTTCTGCAACTAAAGTTGCCAGCAAATTAATTTTGCAATAAAACGATTGTTAAGCGCGCTGTATGGCAAGTTGCTGCGTCTTTTTGGAACCCAATGTCGTTGATGTTTTGCTGATACATTTTTGAAAAAAAAAAAAAAAAAAAACTAAGTCGTAACGGCACTTCCATTCTCATTTTATAAGAAATAAGGACAGCCAATTTTAATAGATGTAATGGTGATTCGTTAACAGCTTGAGGATTGCCTTTGCTCCACATACGGCATTTTTGCTTATTGACGTAGCTATTTATCTAGAAATGAGCTTCGTCACTAAACAAAATTCTTTGATTTGAAATTCGCAAACAGATTTTGTTTTAAAGTAAATTTGTAAAATTTGGAAGCGTTGTTTTGGCGTTGAACGATTCATGATGACTTGCCAAACCTTATTATAATTACCCCAAAATTGTATTTTCGTTTGTTTTATTTGTTTTATTTGAAAAAAAAGGAACAGAACAATCGACATTCAGATTTGAGGCGACATAATATTTTTTGGGGGCACTGTCAGCCTATCTTTTGTAGATGTCGATTATGTGTGCCGATCTCCGATCTACATATGTTTGTTTTTTTATGAGGACTTAACCAAATATCATTGACTGTTGGCCACCCCATGCGAGTTTGCCAAAACTAAAAAAAGACTACAACAAACTAAGTTCTGTGTAGTACTATGAAAAAACTAATTGGGCCATCATAGTACGCGTACGCGCAAATTGAGTATCTGTTTCATATGCGTGCGATCGAGATGTTCATTGATAGTTGTTAATGGACAATGGACAGTGGATATGCTGAGGGGTACATTTGGCTAGAAGACATTTTTTTACAAAACTACAACATAGATGCTCGAGTTGAATTTACACATAATTTTGGCATAAAAAATATGGCCAAATTAGCAGATTCGTCGATGACTGGACGGACACGGCATACTGAATGTGTGTTTGCTCAGAAGAGAACTAACTCAACATAAATAGTTTAGATGGCAATGGAAAAAAGTCATAGTTCACATCTGTCAGCCATATAAATTTGAAAATAGGAATTTATACTAACTCGACGTCGCCGGCATATAGATAAAATGCTTGCCAGCAATGCTGAAGCAACACTGCCAGCTATAGCCGCGAGGCAGAGACAGAGCCTGCAAGATAAAATGTATTCATTTAAAAATATATTAAAAAAATTAATGGCATCCTAAAACACTGCCAAATTTCATAAATAATTCTTTTCATAGATACACATATTGTGTTTGGGCGTGTTTTTTCTTTCTAATTTATAGTTTTTTATCTACTTAATTATGACATATCACATCGATAATGTTTTATGAAAAAAAATAAACGTAGAAGAGTCAAGTACGCAAATCATTAATGTTGTTATCAAATAATTTAGTTTGTATAATTTTTGTTTATGTATGGATATCATTAAAACTAAACCGATTAGGATTTTTACTATCAAATTGAATATTTACACAGGCTAATGCATTGCCCTCTCGTCTTCTAACTGATAATCAAAAATGAATTGGAAGACATAAATAGGATTGGTACAGCAGATGTTATGAGGAAATTATTTTTTATAAATTTGGTACAAACTGTTGACATTGCGAATGCATTGCTCTGTACAAAATTTAAAATTGTTGTTATTATAACTTCACCACAGATATCCCCCATATAAATTTGACTTATGGTCACAGGCCATATGAAGGTCACATGCCATGAATTTCTCTTCTTGGAGGTGTAAGTGCAACTTTTTTTAAACTATGTGCATGGAATTTAGAAATTTGTACTCTATTTAACCTCCAAAGAAATAAATTACTGCGTAAATAGTGGCTTAGGGTATAATACAGTCGGCCCGCCGGTCTTTACTACCTGTGATTTCGTCAGTTATTTTTATAGCCGACACCACACTGTGTTATAGGATATTATGACTTTTTGCATTTGTTTGTAGCGCCCAAAAACAGAATACGTAGATAGCCACATACGAGTATTTTATTGTAACGATCGATATAGAATCACATACCGGCTCGATTTAGCTATGTCCGTCCCCAATGAACCATGCTGGTCCAAGGTTTTTTTTTTATAGTATTCACACATAAAGATATTCAAGCCAAACATTTTAGCTAAAATCGTACTTAAAAATTTTAAGTATGTTCGTACTTAATTATTCTTAAACCAAGTACAAAACGAATTACGTTAAGTACTAGAAATAAAAAAAGTCTCAAAAAGGAACATTAAGGCTAATGTGACTTAAACTACACGCTGAAAAAAATCGCTTCTGTAGTATATTGTCCCAAACATATTCTGCTTGAAATATATAAATATTCTGGGTACACTCGAAATATATTATATTTTTATCACACACATTATCCTATTAATATTATAAAATCGTTTGTTTGTCTGTTTGTTTGTTCCAGCATCACGCCTAAACGACTGAACCGATTTTCTTGAAACTTGGTGGACAGATAGACCAATGCCTGGGAAGTGCCATAGGCTACTTTGATTTTCGATTTTCCGCCAAGTGATTTTCGACCACTTGACCACAGAGGCTCCTGTTAAAGCTAGAGAGCTGAAATTTTGCACACACATAGACTGGAGTGTTGTATAAACTACGGACTACTCGCTTAATCATATTTCGGCCAGTGGTCAGTTGTAGCGCATCAAAAACTTGCGTTTTGTTTTTTTCGTTTCGGAATTCTCTTATAAGATACAAAGTTAAAACTTTGTATATATGAAGTACTATAAACCGCAAACATATGCGCGAAAAATTCTTTTGAATTATCTGAATGTGGTCAGTTTAACTGTGACCCGAACAATTTTCATTATTTCTCTGATTTTAAAAGTTCCTTAAGAGGCAATGATTTACAAATTTATATGTACAGACTGATCTCAGTGGAGATGCGAAAACAACAAATCGATGTCCAGTCTGAGGTCAAACCGGACATAAAACCGCGTCTTAAAATGTTTAAAGCCTTTTCAAAATATATCGCTCACCACTTACTGTGGTAACCTATCTAACATTGTCAATTCGGTCACTTCTCCGACTGTGGTCAGTTTAGCAGTGACCAAATCAATTTCCACACTTTCTGTATTTTAATAGTCGTTTAAGTATACAAACATAATAAATTATGTTTGTATACTGATCTCCAAGGCATGCGATTTTACACCAAGCGACTTTTGACCGCTTGACCATTACGGTACCTTTAAGAAGTAGGAAGTTTTACATTTTGCTTTGGTTGTATACCCTTCGGACTATTCACACAGTCGTTTTTGACACGTAGTCAGTTGTCGCGCTATCAAAATTGTAAATATTTTTTTGTATTTCAGAAGCGCCTAAAACGATACACAGATAAAATAATATGTAGTACTATACCCGAGAAATGCAATTTTGAATTCTACGATTGTGGTCAGTGACCAAAACCATTTTCAATCTGTACTGGATTTCAAGATTCTTTAAGAGTTTTTCATTCTTTCAATACATTCAAAATCCAATAAATTGCACTCTCATAGACATGAGTGTTGTATGTATAAACGACGAGCTACTCACGTAGACATTTTTCGGTCAGTGGTCAGTTATAGCGCTATCAATTGTTGTTGTCCTTTCTGAAGCCTCTTATAGGACACAAAGTTAAAACTTTGTAAATATAATAAATTTGAATTCTCTGACTGTGGTCAGTGAAGAAGTGGCCAAAACAATGTTCACTATTTTACAGATTGTAAAACTTCTAACCCCTGTTCAAAATATATCTCTCACCACTTAATGTGGTAAAATATACGTCAATTCGGACAAATCTCAGACTGTGGCCAGTGTAGCAGTGGCCAATGCAATTTCAACTCTTTCTGTACTTTAAAGGGCCCAAAATGGCAATGTTAATACTAATACAAGCGACTCTTGGCCGCTTGACCGTTGCGGCTCATATAACAGGTAGAAAGCTAGAAACTCCAGTGTTGTATAGCCTACGGACTATTAATATAGTCGTTTTTGGCTAGTGGTCAACTCTCGCGCTTAAATTCTACAAAGATAAAATAATATGTAGTATACACAGGAAAAAAACAATTTTGAATTCTAAGATTTTTGTCAGTAGTGACCAAAGCAATTTTCATTCTTCCACTACATTTCAAAATTCTTTAAGATTTTTTCATTCTTCCCATAAAAATCCCATAAAGATCTGTGGAGCTGTACATATATGTGCATAAAACGATCTTCAAGGAAATGCGTCGTCCGGCCTGAGGACAAGAGGTACACAAAAACGGAGACTATATACACCGGTAATATTTAAACAAAAATGTATACGAGTATATCGAAATTTGAAACATACATAGCATATTATGCATTTGTTTCTCAGCCACTTATTTGGTGACCTTCTGACCACTGACCCCATAAAAGTATTAATTTGAAAGTTTGCACTCATATCGTACATTTGAGGTTGTGCTTTCATATTTACAGAATTTGTTACTGTTGTCAGTGAATTTGTTTGAGCTTTTGAGAGCATCTGGAGTTTCATAGACTTTCAAGTAGACTGCTCCTGGATGTTAAACAATTTTTTAATGATCGGCGTATGATCAAATATTCGTAGATATTTGGATGTTAAACAATTTTTTAATGATCGTCGTATGATCAAATATTCGAAGGTATTTGTAAACAAAAGATTTTAAATACGTATTTTTACGTAAATTTTGCTATAGACAAAATTTTTTTTAGTTTTTGGGTCATTATTTTTTATTCAAAATCAAAAATAATTCTAATGTTTGGATCACTGTTTTCAAAGGCAACCCGGGCATCGCCGGGTATTTCAATGCTAGTATTATATATTTGGGAAGATGTGGTTCTAAACAAATCTTTGTTTCCGTCATAATATTTTTTTAATTGAAACTATTATTGGCGAAACAAATATTTAATTGCATTTAAGTATTCAAATTATATCAACACCTTAATTTTAAGAAAAGTTTTATGTTTCTCATTAATTCAAAGTTAATTTTTTTAAAAATTTTAAATGTTCGTAGTATTTTTTTATAATTGAGATGATACATTGCTTGATGGATTCACGCTGAAAAAAATCGCTTTTATAGTATATTGTCCCAAACATATTCGGCTTGAAACATATATATATTTATGGTACACTCTAAACATATAGTATTTGGTATATACAAAAATTATATACATATTTGGGAAGATGTCGTTCTAAACAAATCTTTGTTTACATCCCAATATGTTAATATTTGGGACTATTATTTTCGAAACAAATATTTATTTGCATGTAAGCATTCGGAAAATGCATAAATTGTGTTCAATTTTTCAGTAATTCAAAGTTAATTTTTTAGAAATGTTAAATGAGCTAAAATTCGAAAAAGTCAGTAAATGTTTTGAAATTTATTTTTAATAAAATATATTTGGGAAAATTCCTAAACAATAATTTTATTTGTATTTATACACATATTTTATTTGAGAAATTTAGTTTGCAAATAAATTTTGTTGTAATATATTAATATATGCGTTCCAAATACATTTTATTGATTTTCAAATAAAATGTATTTGCTCAGAAATATATAATATTTAAAAATTTGTGTTCCAAATATATTTTCTTTCAATTCAAACATATCAAAAAAGGTGATTTTGCCCCGTGTAGGAAGAAAAAGCTTATATCAATCTCTGAGAGGGAAAACAATCAATAAGCAAATCTCAATTTAATCTCTTAGCCACTCTCTTTATTCCCTCGCCTTACAGAGGAGGGTATATATCATTTGCTACTAGCCAAAAGTGTAACACGTCGAAGGAGTGACCTAAGACCTTTGGTGGAAATTCGATTTGGGATATTTTAAGTCATTTCAGCAATGTCCGTCCCTCTGTCTGCTGGCTGGTGCGCGCAATATATAATAATATGTTCCTGCAACTTTTTTAAGTCTCTTTTGAAATCCCTACGTAAAATCATTCTCATTTAGACGGTGAGTCTTTTGTTTCATCAATCAGGGGACAAATTTATGTTTTTATTCGTTCACTCACATTTATTTTATTGAATTTGTTTTTTGTATTCAGTCACTCATAAAATGAAATGTCAATTTGTCCCTTGTATTTTCATTTCGAGAAACTTTTTCTACCCCCGAAGCTTCTCTACACTTTTCGTCTACAAACTCGTGTCGCAAGACTCATGTCGCATGAACAAGTTGCACCGTGTACATTGTGTCTAACTCTCGGAATAAGTAACATATTGACTTCAAATTTGGCATGCGCTAATATTTATCCCCTCACCTTAGAGAGTACGGTATATATCATTTGGTACGAGCCAAAAGTGTAACACATTTTAAGTCATTTGATCAATGTCCGTCCGTCCGTCTGTCTGTCTGCTGGCTGGTGCGCACGATAACTCTCGAAAGGAGTAACCGATTGACTTCATATTTGGTATGCGGTAATATTTTTCTCTATCTCCGGCTAAGCTCGAAGATGGGCCATATTGGTCCACTCCTTCTAGTACCTCCCCCACAAATGTTTAACTTTTAGTGAAATATTGATTCTTTAATAACTTCTATAGTACTTACTCGAAAATTCTGAAATTCCACACATTTCATTAGTTTATTACTCGCCTACACGTCAAGAAAAATGGGCGGAGTTGCCATTTTTCTTGACGTGTGCCAAGCGGTTGCAATTTGTAGAGTGTAATGATTTCATAGTACCTCGAATCCAGAGAAACGTGGGCGAAGTTGTCACGCCCCTTTTGGTACCTCCCACACGAACGGACCATTTTGCATCAACAGTTAGCAGCTTATACGAGTAGCTTTAATACCAGTGCATATAAATACTTGAAATTTTGTACAGTGTAATTCCTTTATAGTACCTAGAATTCGGAGAAAAGTGGGCATTATTGGCACCACCGTTTTGGTACCTCCCACACAAATGGACTAGTTTGCACGAAAATTTAACAGGTTATATCTTTAATACCAGTACATACTTTAAGGTTTTAAATCCAATTGAATTGATAATAGTTTAATTAAAACAAAAAATAAATAAATTTACGAATATATATATTCATAAGTCGGTTTACCCGACTGAACTTTCTTACTTTTTCTTGTGTTCAACTGTTTAAAACAAATACATTTTTTTACAGAAAAATAAAAAATCACACCATGCCGTTATCAATGCAATAGAAGAAGTATACTTTTGTCATTTATTCGTAACTCCTAAGAAAAAAATCAAGGTCAGTCTGCGTTTTTTAATGTTTTAAATAGTGTTCAGTTATTAAATTATAATGGAAACGTCTGTAATATCAGTTGATTCCGCTAATTATTATATATAATTGTTGCTATTTTATAATTTTTTGAAATACGAGGAACATACGCATCCATATCTGAACCGATTTATTTCAAATTCAGCTGAAATGTTCCTAGGGGTAATACAATTGAATATGTTGAATTTTATTGAGATCGACCAAATACTTTTATCGATATAACGTTTCTTAAAAAGGGTTGTGGTTCCGCCCACTTTTCAAAAAACCAAACAATTTATTTCTGTTCCAATGACTTACATAACAAGTTGCGTCCTTTAAGGTTTTATAATTTAGGATATAATGCTGAAAAACTAAGTTTTTACCAAAACGTACCGTAAGTCCTTGTAGGGGAAAATCTTTAATCCTTAAACGATTTTGAACAATTGCAATACCAACTGTTGCAGGACAATATCTCATGTTTCTGCAAAGTAACATGAGATATTATTACCTGTTGTCTGCTTTGCACAGACTGACGGATATGGCTATATTGTCTCAGAATTTGAAGTCGATTTTAGACCGAGGAATTCATTTTAGACCGATGGTTTCTTTGAGAAATATTCTTTAAATTTTCCATAGATTTCTTTTTTGCCTGACGCTTTGTTCATTTTTTTCAACCCATACAAATTGATGCTAATGTATGTACTAGAAATAAAACAAATAAGAAATTTCAGTCGGGTAAACCGACTTATGAATCCCCTCACCTTGAGTCCCAAAAAAATATTAGTACATGTATTTTTTTTTTGTTTTATTTAAATTATTATCAATACAAATTGCATTTAATAACTTTAAAGTATGTTCTGTTTACTTTTGGTGCAATATGGTTCATTTGTGTGGGGGATACCAAAAGGGACGTGCCAATAACGGCCACTTTTGTACAATGTAACGAAATTTCAAGTACTGTACGAAATTTCAAGTACTGTACGAAATTTCAAGTATTTGTATGCGCTGGTATTAAAGTTAAAAGCTGTTAACTTTTGGTAAAAAAAGGTACATTTGTGTTGGAGGTACCAAAAGGGGCGTACAAATAACGCCCATTTTTCTCTGGACTCTTGGTACTATAAAAACATTACACTGTACAAAAGTCCAAGTATTTGTATGCAGTGGTTTTGAAGTTATAAGCTGGTAACTTTTGGTACAAAATGGTCCATTTGTGTGGGAGGTACCAAAAGGAGCGTGACAATAATGCCCATTTTTCACTGTATTGTACGAGGTATGTTTAAAAAATATCGCGAATTTTGTATTTTTTCAAAAAGTATTTATTTATTCATGAATATCTATTTTGTCCCCTTCAAAGTAATTCCCAAATATTCGCGCACAAACAACGATATGTGTGCAGGGGCGTTATAATGGTGCAGAAACCAGTTTTTGTTCTTCCACAAATCCGGGCGTTTTTGGCGGATTGCTTCGCGAAATTTGCGCATAACTTGCAGGTAATATTCTTTATTGACCGTAAAACCTTGAGGCAAGAACTCATAATGCACCCTGCAATGAAAGAAAACTGTGAGCAAAAAAAAAACGGGCGTCCGGCACGCTGTTCGTCCTTCGCATATTCTTGGCCTTCTAAGTCCATTTTGTACCACCGATAAACGTTGCTTTGGTCCAAGGTAGCTTCACCATATGCCACAGTCAACATTCGGAATGAGTCAGCGCACTTTATTTTGTTTTTCACTCAAAATTTGATGCAGAAAAAAAGTTGATCCATTTTCTGAAATAGATAAAAATCGAAGACAAATTAAAACACATCCAAGCACAACAGCTGTCAAAAATTAACTAAACATTCAATATGGCCGACCTTGTCAGCATAAGTCAGAGACATGAGTACCAACATAACGCTACAAAAATATTAAAAATCAAATACACGTAGCCCGCGGAAATTAAAAATTCGCGATATTTTTTTAACATACCTCGCATGTACTATTAAACCATTACACTGTACAACATTTCAAATCTTTGTATGCACTGGTAATAAAGTTATATGCTATTATGCAACTACGCCCACTTTTCTCGAGGTAATAGTGACTAATAAAGTAATACTAAATGCAGAATTTCAGAGGATTCAAATAACTACTATAGAAGCTATTAAATAATCAATTTTTCACTAAACGTTAACCCTTTGTGGGGGAGGTACTAGAAGGAGTGGGCCAATATGGCCCATCTTCAAACTTAGGCGGAGATAGAAGAAAATATAACCACATAACAAATTAGAAGTCAATTGGTTACTCCTTTCGAGACTTATTGTGTGCACCGGCCAGCAGACAGACATACAAATAGACAGACCGACGGACATTGCTCATTCGACTTAAAATAACCCAAATAGGTGAGGGGATAAAAAGTCTCAAAAACGATCATTAAGGCTAATGTGATTTATACTAGGAAGAAAAAGCTTACATCAATCTCTGAGAGGGGGGAATAATAAAAATTTGGTATGCGGTAATTTTTTTCTTTATATCCGGCTAAGCTCGATGATGAGCCATATTGGTCCCCTCCATCTAGCACCTCCCCCACAAAGGGTTAACTTTTAGTGAAATATTGATTCTTTAATAAATTATATACTGTTTACTCGAATCTTCTGAAATTCCAAACATAGTATTAGTTTTTTAGTCGCTAAAACGTCAAAAGAACTAGTGATTCTGAGTCGGTCGGTACACTTTAAGGTGGGTCTAGCTGTGTTATTTTCAGGTGTTACAAACATCTGCTTATAATAATAAGTGGTACAGCAGATAATACGCTGTACCACAGTGTGGTGTAGGGTATAATAATGTATACTCGTATATGTAGTATGGTACTCTGATCCCATTTATATACAATTAACGCACTTTTAGACTAACAGAATATCATCTGGCAGTAGCCTGATTATTTCACCACATATTAAAATGACAAGAAATTGAAAACGTCGATTCTCTTCTAAAATATACATATTTATCTTCGAAGAAGACTAATTTCACAAAAGCTTCAAATGTTTTTTTCTCGAAACTACAAAATAATTATACACTATTATTTTATTGAGGGGACGATATATTCCTACATTTTTAAACAAAACATCATATATATCGTTCGAAGATTTATCCTCCTCTCTGTAAGGAGACGGTACAAAAAGTACTTAAGGCCCATTTAGGCAAACGTAAACGCAACCCCCCGTTGCGTAACGAATCAGCTGATCCATTCTGTTATATGTAAATCAGTGTAAACGATTAGCCAACGAAAACGAAACGTAAATCTGCTGAAATCAGAATTGAACGTTCCGTTTACATGCAAGAGTGCCAGTAGGAAATGACATTTTATTGTTTAAAAATGCAAACATATTTTATAATAAATATAACCCGACATACATGTTAGCAGAGAACCGAAATGCTTGGAAGCAAATTTAGATCTCTCAGATTTGGATCACCGCACCTACGCCTCAACCAATTATTAAAAACCAAATATATATGGAACTACTGTTCTATAACAACCATATTCCTTGTGGATTCCTTTGGTAGCAAAATGAGACAACAATAGTACCAATCTTCTTCATTGTGACTAAAAAAAGGGTTTGAACGCAGGCAGGGACAATGGTTTCACAATTTTCTGGGGACATTTCTATTGTAGTAATGAAAATTCATCAACGTTCACATAATATACCCAAGGCATTTTCGATGACTTGGCGAGCGCGGAATAATCCATAATAAATTAATTTTTCATCTAAGCTTAAAGCTGAATTTTAAAGAACAATTTATGGCATTTATGGGTTGCTCATCAGCCCAAATACGGCATTTTTGTTTATTAACGTATCCATTGAGCCAGAAATGTGGTGGGAGGGTTTCATAAGATGCAGACGAATCTGCCTAAAAGAACAGACAAAGCAAACTGGTAGGACTGAAATGTTGCTGTAAATTAAAAAAATATACACCATATTAAACTGAGTTTATTTGCAATAACATATAATATCAATTGAATAGTTATGGGCATAACTCCATCGTGTTGTCTACCATAACTTCCAACATTAACTGAGATAAATGTGTAATTGGCATCGCAGACTCCCATAAGTAAGATACTATAATATTTATTGGTTATTATGGAACGCGGAACCTGAATTTGTAGGACACCTTAAAGCTACGTCCTTTCCATCAACAGCTCCCACACTATTCGGCATATTCCACATCCGTTGGAAATCATGTCTCTGTGTAGTGGTGTAATCGGTTTACTAAGCGGTATTAAGAATCATTCCTAGGAAGTTCATATGTTCTAGAAAGTTGTTTATTGAGATCTTAAGTATATTTTTGTAGTTGATTGTTTCATTGAATTTTGAACGGTTTGCTACTTATGGACCGGCACATGGGAAAAAAGGTTGAAGATGAAGTTTTTTTGGGTTTATATGTTCACAATTTTTGTTCTTTATGACAAGAGCTACAACTTTGCCTCAGAGAACGGTTTGCAAGATATGAACCTGAGAATATGATCACAAAAATGACACCGTGGCCCCAATTGATTGGGGTCCCATAAAAAAGTGCATGACTTTGGGCAAAACTGGGAGACACTGGTCTTTTTTTCTGGTCTTTTATCCCGTAGTAGTGTCCGTATATAAAGAGTGGTTAAATTTTAAGGGCCGATGCTGATTTTGAATAAAACGCAAATTATTTAGGAAATTATTGTCATTTCTTTTTATTATGATAATATTGGCATGGTTCAATTATGTACGAGTATGGAACAAAATATCGGCTAAATGGCCGCCGTGACCTCGGCGGCCCACCTCCATCCCATGGTCCAAATTTTTCGATGACGCTGAGGCATGATTGAGGTTCTATGCCATTAATGTGCCTAATTATCTCATCCTTTTGCTCTTGAATTGTTGCTGGCTTATCGACGTACACCTGTTCTTCCAAATAACCCCAAAGAAAGAAGTCCAACGGTGTCAAATAACATGATCTTGGCGGCCAATTGTCATCGCCACAACGTGAGATAACACGGCCATTGAATTTGTTGCGCAAAAGAGCCATAGTTTCGTTAGCTGTGTGGCAAGTGGCACCGTTCTGTTGACTTCACATATTGTCCACATCCATATCTTCCAATTCGGACCATAAAAAGTTCGTTATCATCTCACGATAGCGAACACCATTCACAGTAACTGCCTGACCGGCCTCATTTCGAAGAAGTATGGCCCGATGACGTCGCCTGCCCATAAGCCGCAATAAACGAACTGGGCGAGCATGTTGTTTTCACATCTCCCTGTTGTTTTCACATCTCCGGTTTGCTGAAATTTGCGCACAATTCTCCCGATTGTGGACACATTTGGTCGAAAAAAACATCACGAAGTGCACGAAATGTATTTTGAGTTGAATGGCCATTTTCGTAAAAGGCTTAAAAAACGTTAACGCGTTGCTCGATTGTGTATCTTTCCATGGTTCTAATTGAGTTAGTTTGAAATTTAGAAATGTCAAGGAAAACGAGTTGGCAACCCTGTTGGATAAAGACGTCAAAAATTGTGCTCGCGATCGCAGTGATTTATTCATCCAAAAACGAAGTAGAAACAAAACATAACAAACACAAAGTTATAAAAACGTAAACAACAAACAATTCGCATTTCGGGAATTATCAAGTATGCCTGCAACTGGACGTAGAAGTACCAAACCGAAAAAAGTTTTTTGTGCTCAGTGCAAACTTGGAGTGAATGAAGAAAAGGAAGAATGCATAGAGTGTGATAAATGCGCGAAAACATACCATGCAATGTGTACGAAACTAAACAAAAAGCAGTACGAACACTTGCTAAACAACGAAGACGAAGAATACCTATGTCATGTGTGTGATATAAACAACTCTGCTACAGTTTCAGAGCAACTGCAAAGAATGGAATCAAAGCTTAACAAACTAGATCAGCTGGCTGAGTCTATGAATTTTATGTCTGCGAAGTTCGATGAGTTAATGAATGGCATAAGTGCTAATAAGAAAAAAATTGATAATGTTGAAAAGGAAAATGTAAAACTTAAATGTGAAATAAAATAAAAAACGATTGTGTCGTAAATGGTGTCAAAGTTGATGACGGAGAAAGTGCTGTTGAGGCTGTAATAAAACTATCTCAAACTGTCGGTGTTTCAATTAAAGAAGAAAATATTGAAGAAGCTTACTCTTGAAAAAGAAAAATGTATCTAATCCTAATCAGTCGTTAATAGTAAAATTTAATTCAAAATTTGCAAAAAATAAGCTAATGGAAGCAAAGTCAAAACTAAAATGAAACGATGACACAAAGAACATTTATATAAATGAATTTTTAAGCAAAGAATCGCTGGAATTATTTTATATAGTTTAACACTTTTAAGTCAATGTTATCACAGCTTCCAGTCTTACCTAATGTAATTGCTATACAAGAGACATGGTTTCAATCTGATTTAACTCAAATCTATAAAATACCTAATTATAATGCTGTACATTGCTGTAGAAATGACGGATATGGAGGGACGTCCTTTTACGTGCGTGACAACATAACATACACGGTTGAACTTTGTGAAAGTAAACAATCTATCAAAGCTATTCGAATTTCGCTCGAAAACTTTAATGAAAATAAAAGACCACTAAAGATAGTCACATTTTACCGCTCACAACGCTGCGATTTAAATACTTTTTTACAATATCTGGAAAATGTGCTGTGTAATAATAGCCGAACTGCAACTGTTGTTTTAGGAGATTCTAACATTGACTTAGCAAATGCCACATCTTCTTCTGACCTTTGTACCGCCCTGGCTTGTGTCGACTTTGAATATTGTCACTCCTTAGTTTCTCGTCCAGATTGCGGAAAGTGCATAAACCACGTCTATAGCAATGTAAAAAACAGACTATCTGTTGATTCAATTGTGTGTGATATTACGGATCATAATATATTTGGTGCAACATTCAAAGTTCCATTCCAAATAATATATATGTTACCAGACGTTATAAGCAATCTAACTTTGATTTGATTGCACAAACATTTCAAACTAATTCAAATACTTTGAATCATAGCGGAAATCCCTCAACTGATACTTCTGAGCTAATAAGCGTGCTTTCCAGCAGTATAAATCAAAATATAGTTTATAAAGAGGAACAAATATTAGCAAAAACTCTCTTAACTCCTTGGACTACTAAAAACTTGCAATCGCTCAGGAAGCTTAAAGAGAAATTATTAGCTAAAAGGAGGAAATATGGAGGGAATGGTAGAATTGAATTCACATTGAAACATATAAGTAGAATTATAAAAGTGGCAGATAAAATATGTATGAATAACTACTTACAAAGCAATGTTGAATATCTATGTAAAAATTCTCAAAAATGTTGGAAATTTTTAAATGAATGTCTGGGAAGAAAGGAGCGTAGGCAAATTGTTTTAAGGGGAGATAATGGCGCATTAATTGAAGATGTGAAAATAAAATGTGATGTTTTCAATGAGTATTTTTTGAATGTTCCCAAACTGTTAAAGGACCGAATAGAAAACCGTGATGATGACACGTGCAACAAGCTCAATACCCTTGTTCAATGCAATTCTGAGTTCTCATTTCACTGTACAAATAAAGAGGAAGTTACTGAACTTATAACTAATCTCAAATCCGGTAAAAGTCCAGGCTGCGATGGTATATCGAGTAAAACAATTAAAAGATGTAAAGATACTGTAAGCACACACCTGGTGGATATATTCAATGATATGGTTCGTACGACTATCTTCCCCGAAATACTCAAAACGGCACAAATAGTCCCTGTACCCAAATCAAGCAGTTCTCAAACAACAGCAGACTTTAGGCCAATTGCATTACTGCCGTTAATTGATAAAATTTTTTAAAAACTTATGCATAAGCAACTTGCCAGTTATCTAAATAATACCAATCAGTTATATGGAAAGCAATTTGGCTTTAAAAGGGGCAGCGGAACTCAAGAAGCTGTCGTGAACGTAATAAATTTAATTTGTGAGGGTTTGGATGATCAATTTGGTGGAGTTGGAGCTGTTTTCTATGATTTTTCGAAGGCATTTGATGTGGTCGATCATGATATCTTGCTTAATAAACTTCCATTCTATGGCATTCAGGGAAGTTCTCTACCACTGTTGGAAAGCTACATTAGAAACAGAAAACAATTCGTCGAAATAAACGGAGTTAAAAGTGAAATCGGTATTGTTGAACATGGAGTACCACAAGGCAGCGTTTTGGGCCCATTATTTTTCACAGTGTATTTAAATGACATTTCAAAGCTCAAATTGTATGGGGAACTAGTTATGTATGCAGACGATATATCCCTATTTTACCCTTACAATCATGATACTATTTTAAAGTATCAAATGGAGCATGATGCTGGGGCCATATTGGAATATCGTAGATTGAACAAGCTAGTACTGAACTCTAACAAAACAAAAATAATACGTTTTCGTTCGCATTGCAATCGAAATGATCATCCCTTCAACATTAACATTGGAGAGTCTCAAGTTTATGAATCCTGGTCCTTGAAATATTTGGGAATTCATTTACAGAACAACTTAACATGGAATTGCCATATCCATGATTTGAAAGCTAAGGTAGGACCTACGATTGGACTGTTATACAAATATAAAAATAAGTTTGATATTAAAACAAAACTTTTGCTTTACATTTCGTTAATTCAAAGTCATCTCAATTATATGCCAATGATATATGCGTACAAGAAAAGTGTACAACTGCGGTTTCTACAAAGAATCCAAAATAAGGCACGGAAAATCGTCTACAACCTTCCTCGCACTTATTCAACCCTTGCATTGTATGACAATGTTTCTAAAGTTACGTTACCAGTTCATGGATTATATAAGATGCAGCTGCTTATTTACATGTTTAAATCAGTCAGGAACCTTGGTCCGCGAGAGATTGAATTTCGTACTAATCAATCAGTTTTCAATACGAGAAATAGATTAAATCTGAGAGTCAATCGATGTCGTCTTGAAATAACTAAACAGAGAATAGAACACAACGGATGCTCTGAATACAATCATCTTCCCCAAGATTTAAAGACTATATCCATTATGTCTTCATTTAAGAGAAGTCTAAAAGTACATTTATTTCGTGATGTGAGAATGCTTCTTTTGTAATTTATTGATATCAAGAGCAAACAGAAATATGTATTGAATTAAATTAAAAAAAAATGAAATGCAGAAAAGAACTTGACATTTAGGTGTGGTTCACATTCAACATAGGCCCTTACAATTTAACCACCCTTTATTTCCATGACTTAAAAAATTTCACACAGTGTAATTTGCCATGAAGAGAGTAAGACAGCGAATCAGTGACTCAAGATTTCGTAGTGAGAAATCCGTTGCATATTTTATGATGCCATTTACGCTATATCCGCCAGTCCATATGCCAGACTAGCGTGCGAAGGAATGACCCAAATAGGTTTCTTATTAAAATTCAAAGATGGACTATATTCGATCACAGTTTATACTACCTTCAGAATCTTCTGTAATTTAAAATGTTTATATTACTATTAAACCATTGTACCATTGCATTTGTAAACTTTGTAGCTAAGGATGGAGCCAGTCTTGCTTGTTTGTGGCTTAGTTTTGTATTGTTCGTTAAAAATGACGTAATTTGTTTCGTTTTTTAGAAAACTTTCTACCCGCAGCTTTCTTTACAATTTTATTTATTTTTATAAATTTTGTAAATATTTTCTCCCATTTTACCATCAAACAGTTTGAAAAGAATCCTAATATGATTTAAGAAAAATTGCAAAACCGCAGATATAAGATTTCAGGTGACCATTTTATATATTGTTGACGAAAGGTCTATTGTTTATACATTTGATCATGTCCACTCGTCGTTTTTGTTGCTGCTGTAAATTACACTTTATAATGAACAGATGCGATATGTGAACGTGTGTGTTCCTGCCTATTCCTCTGTCTTGTCTAATTCAATATGGTAGATGTTAAACAATTTTGGCCTTGTCTCCTGTTGGCTGATGGTGCTGAAATTAATTGTCATCTGTTCTTCATAGCATTAGGACATTAAAATCCTTTACAAAGTATTTATTTTAATATGAAACTGACAATGGCATATGTGAGATGTTTTTGCCATTATACTGTGCAACGTTTTTTGATCCGAAAGCAGTGTCAAAAATTGAATTGAGACCTTCCTTGGGTTGGGTTTGAGTTTTGAGGCGCATAAAGGGTATATATTGTAACCCAAATGGTTAAAGATAGAAGCGTGAAATTTGCTGCGTTGGTAGCCCTTAAAACTTAAACTCAGTATAACAAGCGATTTTTCGAAATTTGTAATTTTATTTACAGACAAATGGATAAATATTATTCAAAGTTAAAAGTGATACATTTGGAAGTTATAGATGATTCGGCTACATGTATATAAGTTACAGGAAATTAAATATTTCACTTAATTGTAACACTTGTGGGTTTGGTATCGGAAGGAGTGGACCAATATGGTCCATCTTTTAACTTAACCTGAGATAAGAGAACACACATACACAAATTGAAGTCAATCAGTCACTCCTCCAGCCTGACAGACAGACGGACGTAGCTCTAAAGGCATGGTTAGTGGAACTAATTTTTGTTGTTGCATAGTGTCATTAATAATTTTTCAACCATTTTCAACATAATCCGCATTTGCTGGCTATTTTTACATAGTACATTAAAATCTTGAATGACAAATTTTTGTGTAATTAAACAACATACAATTGTGACATCTAGACATTCCGACAAAATTGAAATCATTTACAAAAAAAATACTCGTACAACTACAACATAATTGTGCCCGCGGCCGTCCATTAAAATAAGTTTGCCGTGGCTAATTGTACTCGATGGTTCTCAATGTTTTTGCTAAACAGTATTTTTTTTATTTTATTTATTTTGCTAAGTAGTATCGTATTGTTGCTGTGGCCGAAAAACTGAAGACAGTTTGTTGAAAAAGGCGGAAAAATTCAAATAAATTTTTTTGAAATGATGTTGAATGAAATTCCTTCCGCACCAAAAATAAACGAAAACTGACTGAGTACGTGAGTGATGAGTCCGTACCGAAGATATGTATGTGCACAATCGGTTGTATTTTTCTTGTTGATCTGTTTTTTTGTTTGGGTTCATGTATTTTCCTTGCAAAACATTTATTTTAAATGCCACTTTGAATTTCAAACAATATCAATATTTTGCCCACTTTGTATTTGTTGTGGCGTTTTGTTGGTTAGTTGGTTTTTAGATACTCGATTTGAAATTATTTGGCTGTCGTCGCCGCAAAACACACGTTTAACAATTACTGTTGCGATGGAAAGTCTAACAAAACGTTTGGATGCTGCCATTTTTTCTATTTTTTTTCTGGTGGGGTTGATGTTGATCCCCCCTTTCAGTAGTACTATTTTGTTTGTATTCTAAGTGTTGATGGTGTTTTGAGATCTTTTATAAACAATTATTGACAGAAAACAATTCTTCCATTTGTTTTCAGGGGAAACTAATACAGAAGATAAAAATATCATATAGAGATGAGCGCCTTACGGCAGATAGAAGTGGTGCAGTATGTTTTACTATAAATAAGCAAATAATTGGGACATTCCATAAATATTCGGCACAGGTTCTGGGTAAAAAAAATCTTAAAATAATATATTGCATACAAGTTGGACCTTTTTCGAACGTATACGTAATGCCGGCATTGTTTCAAGAAGAAATTTAGAGAATTTAGATATTTTTGTATATAAATATAAAATTACTAGTGTAATTTTAAAATGTTATTTAATTTAAAATTTTTTCCTCATACCAACTTATATAGGTTGGTCTAAGTAGAAATACTTTTTTCAATAGCCTTTTTTTGACAGATCACGTGTCAGTCGTGTTATGCTGTCATGTTATTTTTGTTAAGTATTATTTGGCATTTCATCATGGAAAGACTTACGCCTGAACAACGTTTACAAATTATTCAGTTTTATTATCAAAATAATCGTTTGCCAATTGCGCCAAGTCCATTTTTTGTTAAATCCAAAAAAAACAATTTCCAGTCGACCCACGACCTTGACACCCATGAGCAATATTTTAGCTCTCGTTAAGAGCTATCTTTTTGCCATTGACCGATTCCCGATCCGACGTACCAGAATCATCGGTCCATATTTCTTCAAAAATGATGCCGGTGAGAACATAACCGTCAATGGCGACCGTTATCGTGCCATGATAACCGACTATTTGATGCCGGAAATTGAAGCTCGTGATCTCGGCGACATTTGGTTTCAACAAGACGGCGCCACTTCCCACACAACGCATTAATCAATGGATTTATTTAGAGAACACTTCGGTGAGCAGATAATTTTACGTTTTGGGCCGGTCGATTGGCCACCAAGATCGTGTGATATCACACCGTTAGATATGTAAAGAATAAAGTTTATGCGGACAACCCCGCTTCGATTCAGACCTTGGAGCAAAACATCACTCGTGTCATTCGCCAGTTACCAGTCGAAATGCTCGAACGAGTCATCGAAAATTGGACTCAACGGATGGACCATCTGAGACGTAGCCGCGGCCAGCATTTGATAGACATAATCTTCAAAAAATAAATGCCAAAGAATGTTCTTTCAAATGATAATAAACATTTCCTATTCAATTTGAATTTTCTGTGTTTTTTTCTTTAAAAGAAATGGTTCACCCTATATTATGACTGAATCATAAACGGAGAATTTAGCCATAACTTGTCCACCTCAGACCCTATAACTTAATTTAATTTATTTATAATATTTCTACCACATGTTGTTCAAAGAAAATGCAAAAATAAAAATATATGCTAATGTTAGAATAAGTAATCGGTGCACGAAAATCGTTGAGGAAATATTTTTGTAGAAAATTTGGATTCAGCATCTATAATATGTGGGCATCCTTTTTTCAAGATACACTTAAGCACTTAAACTAGAAATCGTCGCATTTTAAGTTCTAAGTATTCTACAGAAATGTTTCCCGCTACCAGACAGGATTTTCCAAAAAGAGTGATATGATTTCTTTGAAAAAAAAAACACTTATTGTAAAGGAAATTCAAAAGTTTTTTATTTAATGTGAAGTACAATCGATATAATTAAGTTCTAAATAAAACATCATTCAAATGGCCTCCACGACTTCTTCTGCAGGAACGAATTCGATGAACCCAATTTTCGAGCACTTTTTCCACTAAATCAAGTCGTATGAATGGCACGTTCAATATTGACTTGTAAATCTTGAAGAGAGTCTGATTTATTTCGAAAGACCAATGACTTCAAATAACCCCACAAGAAATAGTCTGAAATAATCCAATCTCCAAACTTTTCACGCAACAATTCAATTGTTTCATTTGCTGTGTGGCACATAGCCACAATCGGTCAATGGCAAAAGATAGCTCTTAACGAGAGCTAAAATATTGCTAATGGGTGTCAAGGTTGTAGATCGACTGGAAAGTGTTTTTTTTTTTGGATTAAAAAAAAATGCACTTAGCATATTTTTCAAATGTGAACGGAAAGTTTATTTTTGCTCTAGCTCCTTAACGGTACGTCGGATCGGGAATCGGTCAATTGAAAAAATATTGCTCATGGGAGTCAAGGTCGTAGGTCGATTGGAAAGTGTTTTTTGAATAATTTGTAAACGTTGTTCTTATATCTCCATGATGAAATTGTAAACACTACTGAATACAATGAAAAAAAAAAATGACAGATCATGGCATATTACAAATGGCCGAAACGTGATTTTAAAATCATATAATCCATATTGGAAAACCCGTTAGAAGAGATTAGCATCAAAATCGCGTTTTAGAAAAAATTATGATAGCCGCTTTTAAATATGAGCCCTCGAAATATACTTAATCGTCGTAAAATCGCCGAATTAGCCATGTCCGTCTATCCGCATTGGTAATTTGCGTATATTTATAGCCAGAATCCTTCACACGAACAACGTACAGTGGGAGGAATTTAAAAAAGTGAAATAATTCGGCTATTTTTTTTATCTTATCGAAGAGTTATTAGAAAAGTTAAAATTTCAGTTTAAAAAAAGTATAACATATGTATTTATATTTAACTTACAGAAAACATCCTATAGATTGTTTTCGAAGAAGGAATGGAAATACACTGCTATTGTTGTCAAGCTTCTTAATTTACACCATTTTTTATAAAAATTTCGAAAGTAAGCTATATTTTCTCCAATCGCAAAGCTAGAATATGAAAACCTTTATCATTTTTATATGTAGTAATGTATTATACGGTAACCTGCAGATGAAATTCTGAGCCCTGATTTTAGTATAATACATTTTGGGGAGAAACTAAAAACATGTTTTTTGGGGATTTTAGAATTTAATTTGGGAATTGTGGGATTTTCCTTTAGAAATAGACTTATATTACAACTAGCTGGACCCGTTCCACTTCGTTGCCCCCACACTTCAGATTTCCGACAGTAGGAATCTCTTTAATCTATTCGTAGGTACGAACAGTAGGAATCTATTCGTAGGTACGAACAGTAGGAATCTATTAGTAGGTACGAACAGTAGGAATCACTTAAAAAATTGCCTTATATAAAATGGACCCGGTTCACTTCGTTGGTCCACTATTTGCAAATTTTTTTTCCAAAACCATCTCAGACAAAATAGCTTTCAAACAAAAGAAAAAAAATTTAAAATCGGTCCAGTAGTTTAAGCGTCTATAAAATGCATACAAACATTTTTCCATTTTTATATATATAGATTAGCTTAGTGTTTTGGTGTCAGACGGACAAATCAATTAATTTTTAAATATTTTATGGAATTATTAAGTTTTCATCTGCGTTTGAAAAGGTTTTTTAGTTCTTCATGATCCTTTTCTACGAATCGGAATATATAACAGCCGAAGATATGACGAAACAATATTGACATTAGTTTAGATTAGAAGTTATACTTTCCATAAACAAAATGGAGAAAAATGCCGCTAGATATTATAGCAGTGCAATATGCCGCATGTACTTCGATTAGACTCAGGGAACTGTCACTATGGTCAGGAAATGTCTACGGACATAGTGTTATCCTGGACAGAATGTTATACACTGCTGATTACACTATTTCTGAACCACACTTTGACAAGATATATACCTGATAGGTCAGAATGGAATGGTCATATCCCAGGACAGAGAAGTTTCGTTAATATTCTATACAGATGGTTCCAAACTCAATAACCAAGTGGGCTTTGGTGTAGAGCCGTAAAACTATCGATAGTCGCCCCATTCGACAGTTTCCGCCTCACCATAGAGAGGAGGGTATATATCATTTACTACGAGCCAAAAGTGTAACACATCGAAGGAGTGACCTAAGACCCTAAGTACGTTCGGCGGATATCCGTTTTGGGTAATTTTAAGTCGAATGAGCAATGTCCGTCCGTCTGTCTGTCGGTCTGTCTGTCTGCTGGCTGGTGCTCACTAAAGGAGTAACCGATTGACTTAAAATTTGGTATGTGGTAATATTTTTTCTATCTCCGGCTAAATTCAAAGATGGGCCATATTGGTCCACTCCTTCTAGTACCTCCCTCACAAAGGGTTAACATTTAGTGAAATATTGATTATTTAATAATTTCTATATGTACTACTTACTTGAATCCTCTTAAATTCTACACGTAGTATTAGTTTATTAGTCACTATTACCTCGAGAAAAATGGGCGAAGTTGCCCATTTTTGGTACCTCCCACACAAATGGACAATTTTGCACCAAAAGTAAAGAGCTTATAACTTTATTACCAGTGCATACAAAGACTTGAAATTTCATACAGTGTAATGGTTTAATAGTACCTGCAATACAATGAAAAATGGGCATTATTGCCACGCTCCTTTTGGTGTTACATCTTATAACGTTAATACCAGTGCATACAAATACTTGAAATTTTGTACAGTTTTATGCTTTTATAGTACCTAGAGTCGGGAGAAAAAAGGGCGTTGTTGACACGCCCCTTTTGGTAAAAAAAGTTAACAGCTTTTAACTTTAATACCAGTGCATACAAATACTTGAATTTTTGTTCAGTGTTATGCTTTTATCGTACCAAGAGTCCAGAGAAAAATGGGCGTTATTGGCACGCCCCTTTTGGTGCCTCCCACACTAATGGACATTTTTTACCAAAAGTTAACAGCTTTTACTTTTTTACTACCAGTGCATAGAAATAGTTGAAATTTCGTACAATGCAATGCTTTTATAGTACCTAGAGTCTATTTTGCACCAAAAGTTAACAGTTTATATCCTTAATACCAGTAAATACTTTAAAGTTATTAAATACAATTTAAATTGACAATAATTTAATTAAAACAGAAGAACATTTTTGGGACTCAAGGTGAGGGGATTCAAAAGTCGGTTTACCCGACAGAACTTTCTTACTTGTTTCTGCTTTTTTTATGAAAAATTAAAAATATTGTTTGAAAATAACACTACGCAAAAACATACAGTCGAAATGTTAGAATAAAAACTGATGTTTTGTCAACATATGAAAGGAAAGTATATTTTTGTATAAGCAAAAACTCCTGGGAATTCCCGCACAGATTTTCCGGGGTTGCGGGATTAAGAAATATGAATTTATCCCGGGATTTCCCTGTATGACGTGAAAAAACTCTAAAGAAGACGTACAAATTACAAAAAATAATTGCAATATATTAATTTTTAAATATTTTATGGATTTATTAAGTTATCGTCTGCGTTTGAAAACGTTTAAAGCCGAATATATACCGATTCCTTTCCAATTCTTAAAATAATTCTCAAAATATAAAAAATATAAAAAAACAATATAAAAAATATATTTAATATTTTAGCTTTGCGATTGGAGAAAATTTGGCTATCTTTTGAAATTTGTGTAAAAAATGGTGTAACTTGGAGAAGCTTTTTTCTTTCTTCGAGAACTTTTTGTATTAAATTTCCTTTCAGACGGATATACATAAATACTCGTATGTTATACTTTCCATAACACTTTAGTAAACCGACTTAGCATGTTTTTAGGCAGACTGCATTTTTAATTTTTAAATATTCAAAATTATATTCAGTGAAAATTTGGTGTTTTGGGGGAACTCTGCATTATTTACCAAATTTTAGGACAGGATCGTCAGTTGCAGATATATCGTTAACGATACGAGAGAGCTCTTAGTTGTAAAAAGTCTATTGTAGACCTCGGTTAGTTGAATGCGCACAAAAATCAGAACGAAAAGTTACACGTGTATTTTTTTATCCCCGGTGGCCAACTTTGAGGCCCTGTAGCTCCGCCGCTGTGTATTATAGTATGCCATAATTTAAAACTTAACGTATCTAATACCTTTTCTTCAAACATGCTAAAACTTGTCACAATCGGCTGTTTGGTTTTAGGTTTAGGTTAGGGTGGGAGCCGTTTTTTTGTCAGCTCACATAGACCAGTTTAGGTCCCTAGTGTTACCACGGGCTAAATGCCCCTCATCGAAACCAACCTGTTTGATATACAAATGTATCGATAGCACGAATATTGGTACTGGAAAGATCTGTTAGGCTGCCTAGAAAGGCCGACCACAGTATATCCAGTCGTCGTTTACTCAGAGCGGGGCAGTCGCATAGCAAGTGCTCAATGCTCTCCACTTCTTCCTCATCTGCACAGCTTCTACAGAAGTCATTGGAGTCAATACCCAATCTTTCGGCGTGTTCGCCGATCAAGCAGTGTCCCGTCAGAACTGATTCTAACGTAGACAATCTTTTCCTCTCTAGTGCGAAGAGATATTTTGACCTTCTCAGGTCATACCTTGGCCAGATTTGTCTAGATACCCTGCAGCTGCCGATTTCTGTCCATCTTTTGGTGGACTGCCTGATTGTCTCTTGCCTAAGCCAAAGCTTGCACGTGCACCAATATATGTAAATTCTTCGAGAATTTGTAATGTCGCCCTTTGCCTATAGCTAGTTCATCGGCTTTGAAGTTCCCCGGGATATCCCTATGTCCAGGCACCCATATGAGGTGTATATTAAACTTTCGTTAAGAGATCTGCGGATCTGAGGGCTGTTTGTGAATTTAGGGATGTTGCCTCCAGAGAATTGATGGCAGTCTGGGTGTCCGAGTAAATGACAAAGTCAGTGTTGGTTACTATGTTGCGACTCAGTCACTTGGTGACTTCCCATATTGCCATTTTTTCGGCTTGATAGACACTGCAGTATCTGATAGTCTTTGAGCTAAATCCAAACTAAGTTTTTCACAGTGTACTCCGAAGCTAACCTTTTCATCAAGCTTTGAACCATCCGCATAGAAGTGGATATGGTTTTTATTACCTGGTATTCTGCCAACCCATTCATCTCTGGCTGGTATCATAGTGATGTAGTTCTTCTCGAAGGTGTACACCCTTGGTATATAGTCTACTTGGTCGGTTACCATATCACTACACTTTGATATCCTAATGTGACCGTAGTTTTTTTACCTCCACATTGATAGGCAGTTTAATCTTAGTGCCGCTCAGGTTGCAACTTCTCTCGCCACAATATTAATTGCCGGTATATGGAGTACCATGCAGTTCTCTGTACCTTTCATAGTATGTTGGTGATAGTCAGTTGCCGTCCACCATACCACAATGCCGTATAACAGTATTGGGCGAACTACTGCTATATATATCCAATGGACGATTTTTGGAGAGGACCTACCGCGACCTTCGGGCCTGACGTTGGGCTTCTTTACACGTTCCTGAGCGTTAAGTCTGAAAAACAGTTTCCTATCTAGAACTATTCCTAAAAAAGTTGCTCTTTCAGAAAAGACTAGATCCACATGTGGGACATTATTCATCCTAGTAAAGAGAACCAATTCTGTCTTGTTTGGGTTAACGCCCAAACCGCTGCTTCTGGTCTATCTTGCCTACTTTGTCAGGGCCACCTGTAGGATGTCTCTGAGGACGTTTTCGATGAGGACTCACTGCGATTGCCACGTCGTCCGCATATGCCACGACCTTGAAGCCACAACGTTCTAGATCTAGCAGGATTTCATTCGCTAGGTTCCAAATTAGGGGAGACAGTACTCCCCCGTTTACAAACCTTGTTAGAGTTGTGGACCCAAAACACGCTTTTATGCGTCTTCTGTTGAGCAGGCTTTGAATTAGTCTAATCAAGCTAGAGTTTACCTTTAGATGTAACAGTGCCGCAATTACCGCATCTGAGTGCATGTTGTTAAGAGCTCCTGCAATGTCAAGATCGATAGGGACGGATCGATAGTGCTCACAAGTTCGTGCAGGGCTGATTATGAAGACTTCCCCTTATTGTAAGCATGTGGGTTCCCCGACAAGAGTTTTGTATCCAGGTTTCCGTAATGAAATAATCTAAAAGTCTTTCCAGACTTTTCAATAGGAAGGAGGATAGGCTAATTGGTCTGAAGTCCTTTGGCGTAGTGTGCGATATCTTTCCCGCTTTGGGTATGAATACCACTTTGGTATGTATGAAAGCCGGCTATGCGAATAATCGCCCCAGGAAAAATCGCCCTAAAGTCAAAAATGAACAATCGCCCAAAAATGTTGACAAATTAATTTGGGCGTTGGTTCATTCGTGTTTGGGCAATCTTTCGCATTTTAATTAATGGGTATTTATTCATAGTGAATAATCATCCAATTCTTAAAAAATTTAAAAAGACCCAAAAAAGTTTTTGGTGGATTGAAAATGAATATTTTGCTTCAAATGAATGAGGAATATATATTTTTTGTTTATGGTTTATGGAGGGTTAAGATCTTCCACAAAAATGATCCTCATAAGATTCCACTTTGTAACTCTGACAATAAGAAATCTCTCAGACATTAACTTACAGCTTTTTTTATTTAGTATAATACTCCCTTCGACCAAAAAATTAAATCTTTGAACAGAATTATAGAGTCGCTCTTCTGCCCAATAATTCCACAGATATCACGGCTTTATATTTACCTTATAGTATTTTTTTGTATATGTTGGCATGTAATTTTGCTAATTAAATGTAAAGAGCTATAACTACAACTTTGGTGTCCTTGACGACCTCCACTGAAATTTTCCCGCAACCATTTTCGTAGAATACTTTAATCCTTTAGTGTCCTTTTTGAAATGACTTTCTTTAATTTTTTCGAAAAAAGTGTCAAATTGACCCATTAAGAGGGGAGCTAGAGGGTTAAGATATTCCACAAAAATGATCCTCATAAAATTCCACTATGTAACTCTGACAAGGAGAAATCTCTCAGACATTAACTTGCATCATTTTTTTCATTTGGTATAATGCTACCTTCGACAAAAAAATGAAAACTTTGACCCACTGTAAAAAAAATCAGACCAGCTGGACCATAAATTTATTCTACAAAAATGATCTACTCAACATGCCCTTTCAGAATTATGGGTTCGCTATTCTGTTCCAATCAAAAAGCCCTAATTTGTTGGACAGTGTTATCATATCATTTATAATTTCAAAACTTTGGAAATTGGAAAGGAAATTGTGCATAAGGAATAAAATTTTTTTTAAAAAAATCGCGCGATTTTTTTAATAAAATTTTTTTCCAATTTCCAAAGTTTTGAAATTATAAATGATATGATAACACTGTCCAACAAATTAGGGCTTTTTGATTGGAACAGAATAGCGAACCCATAATTCTGAAAGGGCATGTTGAGTAGATCATTTTTGTAGAATAAATTTATGGTCCAGCTGGTCTGATTTTTTTTACAGTGGGTCAAAGTTTTCATTTTTTTGTCGAAGGTAGCATTATACCAAATGAAAAAAATGATGCAAGTTAATGTCTGAGAGATTTCTCCTTGTCAGAGTTACGGGCGATTTTTCATCACTAGTTTTTAGTTTTTTGTTTTGGGCGATTTTCTCTGGGGGCGATTATTCGCATAGCCATGAAAGCCTAATACAGCCTACATAAATTTTATCCAGTAGGGGATAATGTACATTGACATTTTCTGCTGGAGTGATGTCGTCTGGTCCGGCGACTTGAAGTGCTCAAAGCTGTTAATAGCCCAGATTATTCTGGATCTCTCAGTCAGTAAGCTAGCGACGCATTCCTGTTAGTCCTGCTGATCTTCGGGTTCTGTTGGTGAGTTCCCCGGGAAACGTCTGTCAAGCACATTAAGCGACTGCTCGCTGTTTTTTGGCCAGATATTTGCCTCATACTGCAGATAACCCACTGTACAGGGTAAAGCTGATAGTATCTTCCTCAGCCTTGCGGCGTCGGAGACCTTTTCCACTTCGCCACATAAGGTATACCAAGAACGTCTTTGCACCTTCCTAAGATCCTTCTTATATATCTTGAGTTGATTAACGGCCTGCTTAATAAACGGCCTAATTATTTTCCTTTTCTTAATCCCCCCCCTCACTGTGCGCCATAGAGACCACAATTTTTATATGATCGGGCTAAAATTGATACTGTGAGCGTATGTATTTATACCCAGAATCATTGAAACGAAAAACTGTCATTATAGGCACCCATTTAAAGTCCCGGTATGAGTCCCCGTTTTGAAGTCCCCCACTGTGTTGTGATCTCAAATGTATTTCACTTTTTGTTAACTCTTATTACACATTTTATACCCTACACCACACTGTGGTACAGGGTATTATAAGTTTGTTTCACGGCAGATGTTTGTAACACCTGAAAATAACACAGCTAGACCCACCTTAAAGTATACCGATCGGCTCAGAATCACTAGCTGAGTCGATTTAAGCATGTCTGTCCATGTAAAGTTGTTCGTCGACTACAGGTCGCAATTTCACTCCGATCGTTCTGAAATTTTGCAGTTTAGAGTATTTCGCAGCTGTTAAGATCGCTATTGAATTTGGTTGAAATCGGTTCAGATTTAGATATAGCTCCCATATATATATTTCCTCCGATTTGGCCCTTTAGTCCTATAGAAGCTGTATTTTACATCCAATCCTTTTGAAATTTAGAATGGTAGAGTTTCTTGATCCATGAACCAACATTGCTGAATTTGAAGAAAATCGGTTAAGATTTAGCTATATCTCCCATATATATGTTTCGTCCGATTTGGCCCTTTAGTCCTATAGAAGCTGTATTTTACATCCAATCGTTTTGAAATTTAGAATGGTAGAGTTTCTTGATCCATGAACCAACATTGCCGGATTTGAAGAAAATCGGTTAAGATTTAGCTATAGCTCCCATATATATGTTTCGTCCGATTTTGCTCTTTAGTCCTGAAGAAGCTGTATTTTACATCCAATAATTTTGAAATTTAGAATGGTAGAGTTTCTTGTTCCATGAACCAACACTACCGAATTTGAAGAAAATCGGTTAAGATTTAGCTATAACTCCCATATATATGGTTCGTCCGATTTGGCCATTTAGTTCTATAGAAGCTATATTTTACATCCAATCGTTTTGAAATTTTGAATGGAAGAGTTTCTTGATCCATGAACCAACATTGTTGAATTTGAAGAAAATCGGTAAAGATTTAGCTGTAGCTCCCATATATATGTTTTATCCGATTTGGCTCTTTAGATCCAATCGTTTTTATACCCTACACCACACTGTGGTACAGGGTATTATTTAAGTATAAAATGTCCCAAAAGTAAATTTATGTAAACAATTTATACATGAATTACAAAATTTATGTATCAGTGTTATTCAATATTTCGAGAGTGGTGTAGGGTATTATATAGTCGGCCCCGCCCGACTTTAGCCTTTCCTTACTGGTTAATTGATATAAATGGATGACAATGGATGACTGAACAATTTTATTACTGAAAATGGCTTACTAACGGAACGAGAGTCTGGATTCAGAACTGGTAGAAGCTGCATCTCAGTCCTAGCAGATATCGTCGAAGATATTCGATCGAAAATGGATAATAATATGATTTCAATACTAGTACTACTTGACCATAGCAAAGCGTTTGATACCGTGGACCACTTCACTTTGATCTCAAAGCTAAAAGCATTGTTTAACTTCTCTGAATCTGCATGCCGGCTTATCTCGACGTACTTGACCGACAGGACTCAATCGGTTTGTCTCAACAATGTAACGTCACGTGCATTAACGTTAAAAAACGGAGTGCCACAAGGATCAGTACTTGGACCTTTACTGTTCCTTCCTGAAGCGTTACACAATTCCAACGTTCATCTATATGCCGACGACGTTCAAGTGTATGCAAGTTCGGACATTAATAATATACAAAATTGTATTGAAAAAATCAACGAAGATCTAGAAAGGGTTAGAAACTGGGCTGTAAACAATCACTTAAAAATCAATCCTTCAAAATCTAAATGTCTATTTATATCGAAGGACAAACTAACCCCAACGGAATATATACTAAGTATTGACAATGAGACAATTAATATTGTACCTACAGCCAAAAACTTAGGTGTAATATTCAGTAGTAATTTATCATGGTCAAGTCATATCCAAAGTAATATTTCGAAAACATACGCCATGTTACGTAACCTGTGGGCGGCACAGGAGGCAACTCCTTTAAACATTAGAATGCTCCTAGCCAAAACTTATCTTGTGCCAATGCTGCTATATGGATGCGAATTATTTGTGAATTGCAGCAGCACTGATAAACACAGATTAAATGTGGCATTCAACAGTATTGCCAGATACGTTTACAAAAAGAAACGACATGATAGAATATCCATGTACTCATACCAGCTATTTAATATGAGTTTTTCCAACTTACTTAATTTTAAATGCTTGTTATTCCTCCATAAAATAATCAACAGTGGCGAACCTACATATTTATTCCATCGATTACAATTTGCTCAATCAAATCGAGGGAGAAAACTAATACAAATGCGATATAAATGCTCCAGATCTGAACAGCAGTTTTTCATTTACGCAATCCGCCTATGGAACAATCTGCCAACAACTACGCAAATCATAAGCAACGCTATACATTTCAAAAAGAAGCTAATGCTACTCTACACATAATATTTAATTGTTCTTATGTAATTGTATTGTCACTATTCCTTGTATTACTATAAGTCCAATGTATATCATAATAAGTATGTTTAACATTTGCTACATCCAACAGAATGATTACCTAGTACTGTAAATTATAAGATGTTTATCTTGTTGTACTAGGTTTCCGAATAAAAATAAAATAAAATAAAATAAAATAAATGTCTATATGGATAACATGTGACATTCACTGTACCCCACAAGATAATTCTAACGGTGTCAAATTGCAGGTCCAACGAGGCCAATTAACATCGCGGAGACGGCTGGTAACACAATTACCAAACTTGTTGCAAAAAAAGTGATTAGGCTGTTCAAAAACCCGGTTATATATAAAAAAAATTGTGTAGAATATTCATTTCATTTTGTGTGTGATGCATTCTTCATGCATGTGTGTAAACTCAACTTGAATCACCCTTTAGTTAAAAAGTATTTCCCATTTTTCAATGTCTCTTTCAAAAACAAAAAAAAAACACAGAAATATTGTCTGTGTTATAAATATCAACATACCGATTTAAAATAATAGAATATTGTAGAAAAATTCATAGAAAGAAATATTTAAGGATGTTGACACGTCTATATTTCTTGGAATAGCCGCAATAGCTAGTGAATGTACACTGAAACCCCGCCCCATCAAACAAACGTGATTTTTGGACTCACTTCCTAAACCCCATCCCGCAGATCGAAGGTATTTTAGCAGCTTATTTCAATATTTTGCTTTGGTGTTTTTTGTTATTTTTGTCATTGCTACTGCTATGACTATTGCTTACCAGATTAAGTGGTTAATAACACTTTTGGCATTGTTTTTGCTGTTGTCTTACTTTTCAATTAGTCATGAATTTTGGCCAAAATTCGTTGCCGTGTTTCTTTCCTCTTGAATTGCCACGATTTTCCCGTCTTCTTCTTTCGTTGTTTATAGGTACATAGATATACGAGTATGTAGGTATAAATATACACAATTCTATATATATATTTATGGCTAAAGATACATATATATATATTTTAATTTATTAATAAATTGTTATTGTTTGTAATATACACACATTCGTTGTTGCGTATTTGCAAAAATATAAACACATCATGTGTTCCAACCAAGTGTACGAGTACTGGTATATTATGATATTGGTGTTTAATGTTTGGCAAAATTATTTTGTTAATTGTTTTAGAAAAAATTGAAAGGATCGTTAAATTCACAATGAAATTTGCACATTAAAAAAAATAGTCAATAAATTCTTTAATTTTGCACCTTATATACGATCTCTGCATTTTTTGTATTATTATTGACATTGAGAAATAAAGATTATGGATTTATTGAGGGACATTTTAAGTCATTTGAGCAATGTCCGTCGGTGCGTCTGTCCATTTTTTACAATGACTCACGAAAGGAGTAACCGATTAACTTCAAATTTAGCATGTATTAATATTTTTTTATCTTCGGCTAAGTTCGAAGAATAAATATTTATTCTCAAATAACTTAAATATCTGAATCTTCTGTTATTCCACACATTAATAACACTATGCAACAACAAATTTATTTTTGTGTGCGAGACTTAAAATCTCTTTTTGTATAGATTCAGGCATACTATTTAATGAAACCAAAACATTTTTTAATTTTTTTTTTATAATTCCAATTGTCTTAAAAGGTACCTTCAATATCTAGACCATATTTTTGAAGTATAAGCTCGAAAAATCCGGGATACCATTTAAATTAAAAGAAATTATAAGGTGTAGAAATGCTGAAAAGTTCACTTTCATGTAGAAATAGAAGTTTAGTAACTGCTGTTTTTCCTGACACGAAGAAAACCATAAAAAATAGAATAAAAATTGATTGTTCCGTTTTTTACATGTAAAAATAGGGAAATTAAAAAAATAATTTGTCATATTTTTATACCCTGACTTTAGTGTGACGAGGGTATATATCATTTGCTGCTGACAAAAAGTTCAATACGTCGAAGGAGTGACCTAAGACCCCAAGTATGTACGGCGGAAATCCGCCATTTTAAATCATTTGAGAAATGTCCGCCAGTTTGTCTTGTCTGGCTAGAGCGCACGATAACTCTCGAAAGGAGTAACGGATTGACTTCAAATTTGGTATGAGGTAATATTTTTTCTATCTCAGGCTAAGTTCGAAGATGGGCCATATTGGTCCATAGTTTATCTGTCGCTATCAACTTCAAAAAATCGGTGAAGTGTCCCCGCTCCTTATGGTACCTCACACACAAAGGGACCATTTTGTACAAAAAGTTAACAGCTTATAACACTAATAGCAGCGCATAAAAATACTTTAAATTTCGCACAGGGTAATGCTTTTATAGCGCCTACAATCCAGTGGAAAATTAGCGTTATTGCCACGCCCCTTTTTGTACCTCCCACACAAAGGTACCATTTTATAAAGAAAGTTAAAAGCTTATAGCGTGAGAGCCAATGTACTTAAAAATTGTGCACAGTGTTACGCTTTTGAATTACCTATAGTCCTGTGAAAAGTGAGCGTTACCACCACGCTCCTTTTGGTACCTCTCACACAAAATGATCCATAATCGATTAAAATTAGGCACAGTGCAATGTATTTGAAGTATCTACTATTCATTCAGCGAAAATTGAGTGTATTTGATAAACCCCTTCTGGTACCTCCTACACAAATTGACACATTAATTCGTGTAATATTCGATTTTACATTACTCACAAATTGAGGGTATACCTTAGTAGGTTTACCCGACTGAACTTTCTTACTTCTTTTTTTGACAGTTTTTTTTGAGGTACCAACAATAACACCCATTTTTATTCCCTCACCTTAGAGAGAAGGGGTATATATCATTTGCTACGAACCAAAAGTGTAACACATCAAAGGAGTTACCTAAGACCCTAAGTATGTTTGGCGGATATCCGTTTTGGGTCATTTTAAGTCGAATGAGCAATGTCCGTCCGTCTGTCTGCTGGCTGGTGCGCACGATAACTCTCGAAAGGAATCCGGCTAAGTTCGAAGATGTGCCATATTGGTCTACTCCTTCTAGTACCTCCCTCACAAAGGGTTAACATTTAGTGAAATATTGAATATTTAATAACTTCTATACTACTTATTTGAATCCTCTGAAATTCTACACGTAGTATTAGTTTATTAGTCACTATTACCTCGAGAAAAATGGGCGAAGTTGCCACGCCCCTTTTGGTACCTCCCACACAAATTGACAATTTTGAACCAAAAGTTAATAGCTTAAAACTTTATTACCAGTACATACAAAGACTTGAAATTGTGTACAGTGTAATGGTTTAATAGTACCTACAATACAGTGAAAAATGGGCATTATTGCCACGCTCCTTTTGGTACCTCCCACACAAATGGACCATTTTGTATCAAAAGTTACCAGCTTATAACTTTAATACCAGTACATACAAATACATGAAATTTTGTACAGTGTAATGCTTTTACAGTACCTAGAGTCCAGAGAAAAATTGACCTTTTTGTACCAAAAGTTAACAGCTTTTAACTTTCATACCAGTGCATACACATACACAATTTCGTACAATGCAATGCTTTTGTAGTCCCTAGAGTCTAGAGAAAAGTGCCCGTAATTGGCACGCCGCTTTTGGTACCTCTCACACAAATGGACCACTTTGTACCAAAAGTAAACAGCTTATAAATTTAATACCAGTGCATATAAATACTTGAAAGTTTGTACAGTGTAATGCTTTTATAGTACCTAGAGTCCAGAGAAAAGCGACCGTTATTGGGACGCCCTTTTGATACGTCTCACACAAATGGACCATTTTGTAGATACTTTAAAGCTATTAAATGCAATTTAAATTGATAATAATTTAAATAAAACAAAAAAAAAAAATTTACTAATATTTTTTTGAGACTCCAGGTGAGGGGATTCTTTAGTCGGTTTACCCGACTGAACTTTCTTACTTGTTTATTAGACTATGGGTGCTATAAATATATTATACAGTACAAGTGTTTGATTGTGCAGGAAGCGAAGTTATAAGTCAATAACTTTTTGTGCAAAATATTCCATTTGTATGGAAGTTAACAAAAGGGGCGTGGTAATAACGATAATTTTGCACGGGACTATAGTTACTGTAAAAGCATTACACTCCACAACATTTTGTATGGACTGGAATCAAAGTTATAAGCAGTTAACATTTAGTGCAAAATGGTTCATTTGTTTGGGAGGTACCAAAAGGGGCGTGGCAATAACGCCCATTTTGTACGGGACTGTTGCTACCATAAAAGCAATACGCTTCACAAAATTTCTAACATTTATATAAAGAGGAATCAAAGTTATAAGCTTTTAACTTTTTGTGCCATTGCTTCATTGTTTGGGAGGTACCAAAGGGGCGTGGAAACTTCTCCCATTTTTCTTAAGATGATAACCACCAAGAAATTTGAATTTCTCAATTCCAAGTCTGGAATTGAGAAGTTATGAGATAATCAGTATTTCACAAAATTTTGACCCTTCGTGGGGGAGGTACTCGAAAGACACGTACAAAATTTGAAGTCAATCGGTTAATCTTGTCGAATGTTATAGTGCGCACCAACCTGACGGACATTGCTCAAATGACTTAAAATGGCCCAAAACGAATTTCTGCCAAATATTCTTGGGGTCTCCATCGATGTGTTACACTTTTGGCCCGCAGCATCTGATATACCTTCTTGGGGGTATAAAAACCGGATACCCTCCAAGAAAATGGTAATTTTAAAGAAAAATACTACCATAAAATTTTTTAACTCTTTTTTTGTGTTTATTTATTTACGCCCTGCTCAAAGATTCAAGCGTTGAGATTGTTTACATATTTAAGTTCAGTTTGTTTACATATATTCATATTTTCACGCTTGCTTTAAGTGCTTTAACACCTTTTGTCTTGCTGAGCGTACTGTCGTTTTTGTTGGAGTTGAATCTTACACGTTTTGTATTTTATTGGGCTTTAATCGTTCAATTCATTACGAACCATTGGTGATTTTGGATATTCACCTCCAAGGCTACCAGCATTATTTGAATGTGTAATGGTTCATAAATGACAAAAATATCGTAGCTTATTAACAATGGCTGGTTGTGGTTTTCTATCCAAATACAAAGCAATAACACTGATTCTTTTCAATTATATTTCGATCAATTCTTTTAATTGCAACAGAAAATGATATGCTCTTGAAGGCTTGTAAACAGCATAACGAGTTTCCATTTATCCTGTAGATCCCACTATCCGGTCCGGCCCACTTGTATTCCCTCGCCTTAGAGAGAGGGGTATATATCATTTGCTACGAGACAAAAGTGTATCACATCGAGGGAGTGACCTAAGACCACAAGTATGTTTGGCGGAAATTCGATTTGGTTCATTTTAAGTCATTTGAGCAATGTCCGTCCATCCCTCTGTCTGCCAGTGTGTTTGTCTGCTGGCTGGTGCGCACGATAACTCTCAAACGATTAACCGATTGATTTCAAATTTTGTATGCGGTATTTCACATGATATATACCCTCTCTAAGGGGAGGGGATAAAGAAAAACATATTTATTTTCGTTTTAAAGGAAACTTTGTGGAGTATGTTTTCGAACAAAAATGGTCAACAATTTTTATAGATAGCGTTGTCACGAAAATTTCAAAAACAAATTCAAAACTTCGCAAAGCTAGAATCTAAAAACCACTACCATTTTTATATGCAGTAATGTGTTACGCGGTAAACTGCAATAGGAATTTTGTGTCCGGCTTTTAGTATAATAAAGGGTCTTCCAACAACAGGTGTTATTTTGGTATTCAAAGAAAAATGCAATTTTTTTGAGATAAATGATCGATTATTTATTTCATAATAAAGAGGAAGGTATGCCGTTACTAATGAAAAACAATATCAGCCAAATGGCCACCACGACCACGCTTACAGGACAATATCCTTTTCATGAAATTTTCCATAACCAAATCGCAAAGTGGCTGCCCTATTTCCTCGATAGCCTCACGAATTCTATCTTTGAGGCTTTGAATCGACGCTGGGCTGTTGGCGTAGACCTTATCTTTCACGTGGCCCCAAAGGAAGAAGTCGCAAGGTGTTAAATCACAAGATCTCGGTGGCCAATTGTAATCACGACTTCGAGAGATAACACGGTCCGGAATCTTTTGCCGAAACAGAGCAATGGTTTCGTTGCTTGTGTGGCACGAAGCGCCGTCTTGTTGGAAGTAAACGTTGTCCAGATCAATACCATCCAACTCCGACCATAAAACATCATTAATCATCTCTCGATAGCGCAATCCATTCACCGTAACTGTTGATCCAACCTCATTTTCGAAAAAGTAAGGTCCAATGACCCCGCCGGACGATAAACCGCACCAAACAGTCACACGTTGAGGATGGAGAGGCTTCTCAACAATAACTCTTGGGTTTTCCGAGCCCCAGATACGACAATTTTGCTTGTTGACGTAGCCACCGAGGTGGAAATGGGCCTCATCAGTCAAGATGATTTTTCGATGATTTTCGAATTTTAAAAATTTCAATGCGTTGTTGAATCGTGTGTCGTTTCATTTTTATACCCTACACCACACTGTGGTACAGGGTATTATAACTTTGTGCATTTGTTTGTAACACCCAAAAGGAGAAGAAATAGACCCGTTTATTATACCGATCAACTTAGAATCACTTTCTGAGTCGATTTAGCTATGTCCGTCTGTCTGTCTGTCTGTCCGTCTGTCTGTCTGTCTGTCTGTCTGTCCGTCTGTGCATGTATTCTTGTAATCAAAGTACAGGTCGCAATTATGGTCCGATCTCGACGAAACCTTACACATATCTTTTTTTTGGCCCAAGGACGATCCCTATTGAATTTGGTTAAAATCGGTTCAGATTTAGATGTAGCCCCCATATATATGTTAGCCCCGATTTGACATGTAAGCGCTGTAAAAACTTTATTTTATATCCGATCAGTATGAAATTCGGCAGGAAAAGGTTTCTTATTACATGAATGAACTCTGTTAAATTTGGAAGAAATCTGTTCAGATTTAGATATAGCCCCCATATATACATTACCCCCGATTTGACATATAAGCGGTGTAAAAATGTTATTTTATATCCGATCAGTGCGAAATTCGGCAAAGAGAGGTTTCTTATTACATGAAGGAATACTGCTAAATTCGGAGAAAATCGGTTCAGATTCAGATATAGCCCCCATATATATGTTAGCCCCGATTTGACATGTAAGCGCTGTAAAAACTGTATTTTATATCCGATCAGTGCAAAATTTGGCAGGAAGAGGTTTCTTATTACATGAAGGAATACTGCTAAATTTGGAGAAAATGGGTTCAGATTTAGATATAGCCCCCATATATACGTTACCCCCGATTTGACTTGTAAGCGCTGTAAAAATGTTATTTTATATCCGATCAGTATGAAATTCGGCAGAAAGAGGTTTCTTATTATATGAATGAACACTGTTAAATTTGGAAGAAATCGGTTCAGATTTAGATATAGCCCCCATATATACGTTACCCCCGATTTGACATGTAGGCGCTGTAGACTGTATTTTATATGCGATCAGTACGAAATTCGACAGAAGGAGGTATTTTTACATGAATGAGTATTCAGGGAAGATCGGTTCGGATTTATATTAATTGTTCCTCCTGATTTGGTATCAAACCGCTATAGAAGTTGTATTTTACTTCCGATCATTAAAATTTTCCAGAAAGATGTTTCTCAATTTAGGAACGAATATTGCTTAATTTAGCGATTATCGTTTCAGAATTAGATAATATGTTTCTACCCATTTACCAATTATTCCAAATTATTATGGCAATGACCCTTATCGCATTGTTAGGGAGGTGTAGGGTATTATATAGTCGGCCCCGCCCGACTTTCTGCCTTTCCTTACTGGTTAGTAATGGCGTAGTTTATACTTGTCAAATGTCAAAGAATAAAAGCTTCAATAGTGATAGCTACCAAAATACCGGGTGATGGAAAACCCTGTATTATATGTTTGGGAGTATGTTGTTCATAACGAAACAATGTTTTCGTTTCAATATTTTTTTATGTGGAACTAATATTTCCGAAACATAGATAAATTGTTTTTAAGTATTTTGGCAATGTATCGATTTCACCTTTTTAGAAATTCAAAGTTTTTCTTTTAGAATGAATTTTTGTAAAATGCTATCAAAGTTCAAATCTTATGATCTTGGGTGACGATAAATTGCATTAATGGATTGACCACAAGTGATGATTTAGAATATTTAAATTTGGAAAATTTTACAAGGTCGGCAAAGTGTTTTTTTAATATAACGTATGAGTGTTTGGAAGAATTCTTAAAAAATAACTTTGTTTGTTTGTAAACATATGTTTTGCTTGTAAGAGTCAGTTCGTAAATATATTTTGTTCTAATATATGCGTCCCAAACAAAATGTCTTAATTTTCAAATAAATTGCATTTATTACACAAAAATGTTATAAAGGATTTTCCAATAAGAGTGACATGATTTTTTTGAAAAAAAAAAAACACACTTATTGTTAAGGAAATTCAAAATGTGAAGTACAATCGATACAATTAAGTTCTAAATAAAACGTCATTTGAATGGCCTCCACGATTTCTTCTGCAGGAACGAATTCGATGAACCCAATTTTCGAGCACTTTTTCCACTAAATCAAGTCGTATATCATGAATGGCACGTTCAATATTGACTTGTAAAGCTTGAGGAGAGTCTGACATATTACGATAGACCGATGATTTCAAATAACCCCACAAGAAATAGTCTTCTTGGATGCCATTCAATATCACAATTTCTTGAAATAATCGAACCACCAAACATTTCTCGCAACAATTCAATTGTTTCATTTGCTGTGTGGCACGTAGCCACAATCGGTCAATGGCAAAAAGATAGCTCTTAACGAGAGCTTAAATATTGCTCATGGGTGTCAAGGTCGTTGGTCGACAGGAAAGTGTTTTTTTGGATTTAAAAAAAATGGACTTAGGATAATTTTCAAATGTGAACGGAAAGTTAATTTTTACTCTAGCTCCTTAACGGTACGTCGGATCGGGAATCGGTAAATGGCTAAACGATAGCTCTTAACGAGAGCTAAAATATTGCTGATGAGTGTCAAGGTCGTAGGTCGACTGGAAAGTGTTTTTTTGGATTAAAAAAAATGGACTTAGCGCACGAAAAGTTGCAATTGGAGAACGATTATTTTGATAATAAAACTGAATAATTTGTAAACGTTGTTCTTTCGTATATCTCTCCATGATGAAATTGTAAACACTACTGAATACAATGAAAAACAAATGACACATCATGACATATTGCAAATGGCCGAAACGTAACTTCAAAATCATATCATACCTATTGGAAACCCCGTTACTAAAAAAGGGTTGATTACAAAAATATTTTCTTTGAATTCAAACATATAAAAAATGGCGATTTTTCACTACGTTATTCAAATTGAGAATGATCTGTCTGACTTGCTTACTAAACATATCAACAAGTCCAATAATGAATCATCTCCTATTTAACATTTTAAAGCGTTTATAAACATAGGATAAATATGTATTTAATAAAATGAGGTTCTAAGCTAAATGCAAAATATGTCTTTAGCAACAGTCGACAATATCTCTTACGGAAATTATTTTTTTCTTCGTTAAATAAATTGTATAATTTTTGTTCGACTTGTAGAAAATAACTTAATTTTTCCAAAAATGTCTCGCGAAAACTTACTACAAAGTAAAATGTGTCCTTACTGTAAATCTATAACAAATATATCTTAATATGAAAAAAAGAATTTCTTTAGTATCCACTCAAAGTTTTTCTCGGTGTGTTTTTATAGTCAACCATTTTCCGATTATAGCTCAAAAAGCTTAAAGCTTTCTCGGTTGTCTATTTGAGACACACACCGCACACTTTAAACACATACATTTAAAAGCATAGACACACGCTAACAAATAAATGATTCGCAAAGCTCTCCATAGATGTCGACATACTAAAAATATATACATACATTAATAAAAAGCTGGAAAAGAATATGTCATAAATGGTGAATCAATCGTCTCACCACACTGTGTCAATCAAAGAGATTGTATATAAAGAGTAACCACGGCGAAAATTCATGTGCAGAGGTGAGTTTTTCTATCAAAATGATGGACAAAAAGGAAAATTAAATTGATTAAAAAAGAGATTTTTCTGCGTTTTCTTTGTTTCTGCTAACGTATAAGAAGTTTATTTTGTGTGTTTATTGACATGCATGTGAAAAAGTGCAAGAGAAACACATAAAATACACGATATTTAAATTACATTTTCATGAACTCATCTTTGCTCATGAGGTGGAATTCACATTTTCCGTGTGGTGAATGAAATGGTATCTCTTCTTGTATTGAATCTCTTTGGTGTCAATTTCACTGAATCTTACTTTAATATCTATTTGCATAATTTTCTGAATTTCAGTTCTAATTTTTCCTTGAATTCGAGTTTACCTTTCAATTCAAAGTGTCACATATTGCATTCACTTTTGTTTTATTTCACTTATTTTCATCTCCTCACCTGGAGAGGATGGTATATATCATTTGCTACGAACCAAAAGTGTAACACATCGAAGGGGTGACCTAAGACCGTAAGTATGTTCGGCGAAAATCCGTTTTGGGTCATTTTAAGTCATTTGAGCAAAGTCCGTCCGTCCGTCTGTCTGTTGGCTGGTGCGCACGATAATTCTCGAAAGGAGTAACCGATTGCAGATGGGCCATAATGGTCCACTCCTTCTAGTACCTCCCCCACAGAGGGTTAACTTTTAGTGAAATATTAATTCTTTAATACCTTCTATACTACGTACTCGAATCTTCTGAAATTTCCCACATAGTATTAGTTTGTTAGTCGCTAACACATCAAGAAAAATGGGCGAAGTGGCCACTCCCTTTTTTGTACCTCCCACACAAATTGACCATTTTGCACCAAACGTTTTTTAAGCAGTTAATGTCAGTTGACACAAAAACTTGTAATTTTGTACAGTGTAATGCTTTTATAGTACCTAGAGTCCAGAAAAAAGTGGCCGTTATTGGCACGCCCCTTTTGGTACCTCCCACACATAAGGACGTTTTTGTACCAAAAATTAACAGCTTTTAACTTTAATTCCAGTGCATACAAATACTTGCAATTTCGTACAGTGTAATGCTTTTATAGTACATAAGGTCTAGAGAAAAGTGACCGTTATTGGCACGCCCTTTTGGTACACCCCACACAAAATGGGCCATTTTACACCAAAAGTTAACAGTTTTTAACTTTAATACCAGTACATACTTTAAAGTTATTAAATGCAATTTAAATTGATAATAATTTAATTAAAACAAAAATATTAATAAATTTTTGAATATTTTTTTTGGGACTCAAGGTGAGGGGTTTGATAAGTCGGTTTACCCGACTGAACATTCTTACTTGTTTTTTCTATCTCAGGCTAAGTTTGAAGATGTGCCATATTGGGCCACTCCTTCTAGTACCTCCCTCACAAAGAGTTGACATTTAGTGAAATATGGTTTTTTAATAAATTCTATGCTACTTATTTGAATCTTCTGAAATTCCACACATAGTATTAGTTCGCTATCACCTCGAAACAAAATGGGCGAAGTTTCCACGCCAATTTTGGTACCTCCCACACAAATGGACCATTTTGCATCAAAATTTATCACTTCATACAAACACATGAAATGCAGTACAGTGTTATGCTTTTATAGCACCTAGAGTCCAGTGAAAAGTGGGCGTTATTGGCACGACCCTTTTGGTACATACCACACAAATAAACAATTTTGCACCAAAGTGGACAGCTTAAAACTTTATCCTAGTGAATACAAATACTTAAAATTTTGTATAGTGTAATGTTTTTAGAGTACCTACAGTCTGTCGAAAAATTGGAATTATTATCACGGTCCTTTTGGTACCTCCCACACAAACGTACCATTTTGTACAACAAGTTGACAGCTTATATCAAAAATATCAATGCATATAAATACTCAAAATTTTTGAGTGTACAGTTTTTAATATTCCTACAGTCCTGTTAGAAATGGGAGTTATCCCGTTTTAGTATTTTCCATAAAAAAAGACCCAAGACATATCAAAATTAAATAGTTAATAATGTTAGTACAAACACCAGTGCAGATTTGCATTGAGGGTATACTACTTTAGTCTGTTTACTCGACTGAACTTTCTTACTTGTTAAATTTATTTTTAATCCAGCTATTGTTGTCAATACTTCTATAAGCTGTAGCTTTTCACGCGTCTCCTGGAAGCTTTGTGACAAGAGAATTCCACTGGTGTTTTCTGTAGTCGTTGTCATCACTACATCGAGAACTATGTGTAATAGTAGGGGTGACATTACGCACCCCTGTCATAGGCCGGTTTTCACATCGATTTTGCTGCTGAGTTTATTCGCAAGGAGAACTTTACAAGTGGCATAATTGTAAAGGCTTTTAATATGAGAAATTAGTTATTGGGGAGTGCCTTTGCATTCAAGTGCATTCCAGCTGGTACTATGATCGAGTCTATCAAATGCTTTTTCGAAGTCAATAAATAAAGGGGTTTTCAATAAGAGTGATATGATTTGTATATTGACTTGTAAAGCTTGAAGAGAGTCTGGTTTATTTCGAAAGACCAATGACTTCAAATAACCCCACAAGAAATAGTCTAATGGTGTTAAATCACAACTTATTGGAGGCCATTCAATATCACAATTTCTTGCAATAATCAAATCTCCAAACTTTTCTCGCAACAATTCAATTGTTTCATTTGCTGTGTGGCACGTAGTTTTTTTTGGGATTTAAACAAATGGACTTAGCGCACGAAAAGTTGGAATTGGAGAACGATTATTTTAATAATAAAACTGAATGATTTGTTAACGTTGTTCTTGATGAAATTGTAAACTCTGCGTCTCTGCATGATGAAATTGTAAACTCTACTGAATACAAAGAAAAACAAATGACAGATCATGACATCTTACAAATGGCCGACACGTCACTGCAAAATCATATCATCCCTATTGGAAACCCCGTTACTAGGTTTAATAGAGATCTCCACCCTACTGACTAATTAACAATGACCCGTAATGAGTTAACGTGGTCCACACACGTTTTTGCAGGACGAAAGCCTGCTTGCTCTGGGCGAAGTTCTGGTTCCAGAAGGGATTTGAGTCGGTTGGTGGTAATGTGAGCTGTTACCTTATTTACTTTCCGCAAAAGGGTAATACCTCTCCAATTGGTGGCCTCTGATAAAATGCCTTTTTTGGTAACTTCACGAACATTCCCCCTTTTAAATTGTCGTACAGGCATTGTCTTTCTAAAAAGATTTTCGATTATTGAAATACTTTCAAGTTTTCCGGTGCAATATTATCAGTTCCTGGGGCTTTGTTGTTTTTTAGGGCCTTGATAGCGTTGGCGACTTCAGACACTGATGGACTGTTACACTATGCAACAACATTTGTTGTTCACGGGATGTGGATAATAGTTTCTGGTGCAATTAGGTGTCACAAACACGAAAAAATATTTTAAAAAAAATTTATGGTAAATTTCTTTTCTTAAATTTTTTTTTTATAAATTCCAGCTTTCATGGATGGTACATTCAGTATTTTGACCATAATTTTTCAAGTATAATTTTTCAAATTAAAGGGAATTATGAGGGCTACATATGCTGCAAATATCGCTTTCACGTAGAATCTTTGGTTTAGTAACAGTCGTCAAAAATATGAGAATAATAATGATTAAAAAAAAAACACTTTTTCTGGTACAAAAAAAAACCATAAAAAATAGAAAAAAATCGAAAAATTAATTTAATACAGCATGCTAACGAAGAAAACACTGTCTATTTGATCTCAGTCGTATATACCGGCAGTAAAATTAGATGTATTGGGTTTCTACGTTCGAAACAAACGATATGTCAGCAACAGGTACTGCAACTTATGTACCTTAACCCTCCGTTGGGCACATGAGTCTGGCCAGTACTTTTTCGAATTTAATTGAAATGTAATGATATTTCTAAACGCGCTAGCGACTCGAAACATCAGGTGGCTTCCTCAAAAATAATATTTTATCGACCTATGAAGAAATCCGGACGATAAACACCTTACAAAAAGAATTATAAGGATTTTGTGAGGTACACATCGTTTACGTGCCTCATAAGTCTGGCTGGACCCATACTGACTTCATACGAAAGTTTGTAAAATTTTATTATTTTATTTTCATGTAGTGGATAATATTCCATTTAAATTGTCATTTTTATATTCTCAATATTGTTCTTACACATAGCTGTACGTATAAGAGTGTGTTTTTAAATACATCCTCACGCACATATCGCGACCTAAGAGTGTAAAGGCGCTAAGTCCAATATTTTAAATTTTACAGGAGAGGCAAAATATTTACTGCATATGAATGTTTTTATAATTCAGCTTTTAAAGATGACAACGCATGATTTTTTTGGATTTTTGTTTTCAAATCGATGTATATCCAACTTATCTTACGTTCTGCTTCAAAATATACGTTTTGGCAAAAAGTGGACTTAGCGCCTTTTCACTCTTAGGTCGCGATATGCTTTTCTTGTTTCTATGGGTCATTATAACCTACATGACTCTGTGGTAAAGGTTACTATAAGTTCCCTAAGAAAAAAAATCGCTTCTGTAGTATATTTTCTGGAAATATATTATTTTTGAGAAGATTCGCTTTTTTGCTATAATTCGGAAAACAAAATTTTTATCATATTTAAATATTTCCCCGTTTTTTAATATAACCTGCACCAAAACTTCGAAAACAATTATATTGAAAAAAGAGATATTCAAAATTTTTTCCGGTATATAAATATAAAATATTTTTACCAAAGTATATTTTATTTAAATTTTGCTTCCAAACATATTTTGTTTCCTGTTCTTTTCTCCGTATTCTTGTTGCCCAGATGTTTGTAACACCTTAAAATATTGGAGCAAGACCCACCTTGGAGGCTCTATCAGATTTAGGTATATCCCCCATATATCGATACCTACATTCTAAACAATACTAAGTTTGTGTGGAATTTCTTTACAAAGCAAATAGAACGACCTGTACTGTTTCAAATTCTGACTGAATATAAATTGGAATATTTAGAAATTAAAAAATGCAATCTCCCGAAGAACATGCTAAATCGACTTAGCATGCTTTATAGTGGAGGTATCGATATATGGTCCTTCCGATTTAGCCGCTTAACTCTACAGAAGCTTTATTTTTCTTCCAATCATTTTTGAATTATGGAGGGGCCGAATTTAAGGAATATCGGTTCCGATTTACATATGTTTATGCCCCATATAAAGTCCTCACTTCTCAACAGATCTTTATAAAAATTTGCAGATAACAGTTTGTTGAACGAAAAAACCGCCGTCAAATATCAAGAAATCAGGCCAGATTTGTATATAGCACCTCATATATATATAAATATATATCAGATTTTGATCCTAAGCGTTATCAAATATTTTTTTTTTGGACAGATCAGTAACATTAAACAAACAATTTTGATAAAACTTGACAATATTTCTCTTATTCTGCACGAAAATATAAAATGTATTTATTCCACATTCTACGATATTTTTTAAAATTATTTTTATAAGTTTAAGAACCTTAATTCATAGAAAAACAACTGAAGTCAAAACCAAATGTAAATTGTATACCAATATTTTATATAAATACGTTTCATTAAACCACCAAAAACCCGATATTTTCATACAAATACATGAAAATGTCTATGGGTCTGGCCAGACTCATGAGGCACGTATATGACTATTGAAACATGTGCCTAACGGAGGGTTAAACCCGGAATTTATGAATGAAATTTCTTATTAATAAATTAGTGTAATTCAGCGCCTTAAAGAGAAAAGTCGATTTTCCGAAAAATATTATAAAGTTATATTTCGAAGTATGAGTAAAAGGCAAAGAACTTTTCAAAGTGTAAATGATCCCGACAATTTCTGCTACATTTGCGGAAAATATGTAATTAAAAAAAATCTACGTGAGTTTAGTAAAATAATAGATGAAATATATGTGCAATATTTTGGTATACGAATTGAAAATATGAACGAACCGTGGACACCTAGTATTTTGTGTAATTCGTGCCATCTAAATCTTACTGGAGTAGTGGAAACAGGCGGTAAGTACTTTACAATTAATGTACGAGTATTACAATGTTTTGTGGAATAAAACGTTTTAATTTTAGACATAACGTGCAATTTGGAATGCCAATGATTTGGAGATAACCATTCATTCACGATACGGACTGTTATTTTTGTCTAAGTAAACAGATTGGAGTAGGAAGGAGCATTCGCTGGAATTACGCTGAAGTAAAATCTGTCACTTTGCCAGTTGCACATTCGGAAACAATACCAATTCCCAAGTTTCCAAGTATAGCTAACAGCTTAATTACGGAAACATCAGCAAGTACAACTGAGTACTCAACTCTGAGCGATTCAAGTTTGAGTCAGAAGTCATCGCTTTTAACACAGTTTCAACTCAATGATCTAGTGAGAGATTTGGAACTGACCAAAGTTAAGGCAGAACTACTTGCATCTCGGATGAAACAGTACAATATTTTGGCCCCAGATGTTAACATAGCATATTATAGAGTCCGTGATATACCTTACAAACAATTTTATGTGGATAAGATATGCTTTTGCAATGACCTTTCCGGATTGTTCGAGGAACTTAATCAAACATACAATTCAAAAGAATGGCGGTTATTTGTTCACAGCAGTAAAGAAAGTTTGAAAGCAGTACTTTTGCACAACGGAAATCAGAAACCGTCGCACAGTGGGGTATTGGACCCCTAAAACGGAGATTAATTCAAGGAAGCCCCAAATGAACTTTTTATTAACATTTTTCGATTAAATATGAACAAATTTAATGAAAACAATCAAACGTTCATGTATTTAAAATAATATTCATTTATTTTGCCTGATTTGTTGAAAACCTTATTTATAGCCAAACCAAGAAACAACATTTCTTCATTCATATTTATAAACAATTTCTTGGAATTAATGGCTGTATCATCTGGAAAAAGTAGACATTGTTATATATATTTTTAAAAACCATATCAAATATAGGAACCAGATTTTCCATTAAAGTGTTATTTAGTTTAGTCACTGTCGTCGGAGTTGCAAGCCTCTGGTTCCTCAATATGTCCATCTCCAGTTTCATCATCACTATCATCAGATCGAACAGCACTTGCTGAAATAGTTGGCGGAATAAGCAATTCTACTACCGATTTTGACAGGGCTTGAAATTTTTTTTTTGGTAATTTAATTTTGCTGCTTATGATCGGATCGAAGCTCAGTAGAAACCTGTTTAAAATGTCTTCATTTGATTTCTCACGGCTACATTTACGTGAAAAGTGCTCCCTATAGCATTTAAAGTCCTTGTTTCAAGCTTCTTGGGCTTCCTCTGAAAGTTGTCCGATTGGTACACACTTATTTTACATACATATATTATCTGTTATTTAAATTAAGTTATACAAAATTGGCTAAGAACACGAGCGCGAAGTCAAAATAAACGTATCCTACACTTTTAATAAACCAAACAACACAATGAACAGAACACACATATTATTTTTGTGTAGAGTGCGTACTAATAAAATAACATAACATAAATAAAAATAACAACAATATATGAGATGATAACAAAAGAGAAAACAAAACAAAAACTACTGCCACGGTTCTTCTCCCACTTTGGACGACATGAGTTTTTTTTTCAAAATTTGTTAAAAATCGAATTGGCGCAAAAACGCGCAAGATGTTTTTGTTTATTATATTAGTACAGTTCCTAAGCTTTGAAAATATATAAATTTCAGAACACGAAGTTGTCCGGAACATTTTAAAACTCTCCATACTTCTCAAGAATGGCTAAAATTTAGACCTTTTTTCCATAAATGATTAAAAATAGTTGTACAGGGTAAATGTCGACCTGCAACTGATTTTTTTGTTAGAAATTACCTGAAGTTGAAGGATCCATAATAATATTTGGCTTTTGAATGGCAAAAATAGAAAAACTTGCACTTGAAAATACAAAAAATTCACTTTTTGCAAAAACGCGGAAAAATCGAAAAATATGACGAACTTTGAGACAACACAAAAAGTGAATTAAGCAACATATGTTATCAATGCTTTTCGCTAATGATGGAGAATTTTGTCTACAATAATCGAGTATAAAACATTAATCGGATATCTCAATTTTAATTTTTCAATTAATCTCCGTTTTTGTGGTCAAATACCCCAACGTGCGTCGATTCCCATTGCTCATGCCGTCAACACTAAGGAATCATACGAAACAATAGCTAAATTGATAAAATACATAAAATATGAACAACATGACTGGAAAATTTGTTGCGATTTAAAAGTAATTGGGATGTTATGTGGAATGCAAGGGGGATATAGACAATATTGCTGTTTTTTATGCCTTTGGGATAGCCGTGCTCGCGGAGATCATTAGAGAAGAAAGAAATGGCCAACAAGAAAAAACATAACATTAGGTGAAAACAGCATAAAAAACACACCTCTCATCCAAAAAGAAAACATTATTTTGCCACCACGGCATATTAAGCTGGCGCTCTTTAAAAATTTTGTAAAAGCCTTAAGGAAAAAATTCACTCTCATATTTAAAAAGTTTATTTAAAAGTCTTTCTTTTCAAAAAATCGAAGCAGGTGTTTTTGATGGGCCTTAAATAAGGAAATTGATGAAAGATGTAAATCATATTTGACGTCGGATGAAATTGCAGCAGGAGGTCGTTTAAGCTTGTAGTTTCAAATTTCCTTGGATCCAATAAAAGCCCGCAATATGAAACAATGATTAATGATTTGTTTAAAAATTATGAAAAAAAAATGGTTAGATATATATTTTTTTATATATATGTATATAACACATATGTATGTATTCTTCCAACTTATTTTTCGCTTTATGTATTCCAACAGGTGTAAATATGTCCCTCAAAATTCATTTCTTGCATTCTCATTTAAACTTTTTCCCCGAGAATCTTGGCGACGTAAGTGACGAACATGGTTTCAAAGGTTTCATCAAGAATTGAAGTCCATCTAGCGGCGTTACCAAGGGCACTGTGATGAAAGAATGATTGGAGATTATATTTGGTCCCTCATTAGAGAAATCGATTCCAAAATCTACAAACGTCAACAAAAAAGTCACAATTACTTCTAATGAAACTTGTACATGTAAATAAACTCAAATGTTATGTACATTTTTATTTACATATAAATAAAAGTAACAAATAAAATCGCTATTTAAACAGAATTTAAAAAAAAAGATTTTTTGAAATTCTCTTACCTCTACCAAAAGGGCTGTAATTTCTACATTTATCCATAGATTTTTGTCAAACAGGCATTTTTTTCTTCGCTAGGGTGCAAACTTTTAAAAAATTACATAACATATTTTTTCGATTTTTTTCTATTTTTTGTTTTTTTTTTGTCCAAGGAAATTTTTATTTTTTTTTTGGAAAAAAATCTACTTTTCCCAATTTTTTAATGACTGTTACTAAACCACTGTTTTTAAGTGAAAGAGATATTTCTAACATTGGTAGCGCACACTAATAGCTTCAATTTAACGTATATGTTGACCTGATCGGGCATATACTCCAAAAATTATAGTGCAAATACTAAGGGTACCTTCGACGATTTCTCTACTTTAAATAATAAAATTTTTAAAAAAAATTTATCCATAAAAATTTTTTGATTTTTATTTTATACTAGCTGGACCCGGTCCACTTCGTTGCCCCAGATATCAGTTTTTCGATTCCGTCCATTTTTATTGAAGATTTAGAAAATAACTCCACTAATGTGTGTTCCAAATTTCGTTCTTCTAGGGTCAACACTTTTTGAGATAATCGGATTTTAAGTAATGTCACGCCTACTCCTGCCCCGCCCACATTTTTCCAAAAATTTTTTTCCCTAAACCATCTCTGACAAAGAACCTTTCAAACAAAAGAAAAACAAATAAAATCGGTCCAGTGGTTTCAGAGTCTATAGCATACATACATACATACATACATACAAACATTTTTCCATTTTTATATATGGGGAAAAACACGTCAAAAGGCCCACTTTTTTCAATTTTATTCCGATCGCGTCAAAACTTGGTGGGTTTGCAGAAGTACTTTGGGTATGCTATGTGCTTAAAATACAGCTTCCTAGCGTGATACGTTATGAAGATACAGGGTGTCAAATTTGGAAATTTTGACCATTGTATCTCCCGACTACGTGGGCCGATTTGAATGAACCGTGGCTTATATGGCAGCTATTTAGAAACGCACAAAATGTGCATTGATAATTGTTTGCAAATATTCAATTTTCATATTTTTTTCTCGCGACTTATTTTTTCCTCGCGATTTTAATTGTGTTCCGCGGATGGGATTCTATATCTTTAAACTACAAAAATGAAGTCCATTCTGTTTACTTTATCAATACGAATTTTCGCTGTGGGATGAAAACCACAACAAAAGCTATTAAAATTTTGAATGTCAAACCTACTATTTTTTCATTACTTCTTTCGTATTATAAAGTGAGTTTATTCTAAGATGTGGACCGGAAACACGATTAATAAAATGTAATGGTGGCATTCTATAGCCAAATACGCCAGAACAACAAAATAACTTATTTCGCAAAAAGTCGACGTCGCATTTTTTACACTGGCCTACAATATTGCACTGGTCAACTCGAATCCTAGCGAGCAGATATCGGACACGATCTCGATGGATTTTGAGGTTCTAAATCCGAATATAAAATCAAAAATGCAATATATATTCGCGTTTTTGCGATATTGTATTAATTATGTGATAAAAATGCTGATTTTACAGCTTTAATGAATACAGAAACGCGAAAGACGCACTTTTACAAAAAAAAATTCAGTTTTCGGAAAATAATCGTTTTTCAATTAATACGAGTATTCAACAACTGTAATAATCGTACGTCATCTCCGAGATATCTCCCGGGAAACCTAGTCGGAGAAATCGTATTTTTAATATAGCTACAATTGGAAAAATAAAAAAAAATTAAAATATGATATCTACGAGATGGTGTAAGATTTTGACCCTTTATAAAATTAACTTTTAATTCGTTTGATACTCGTTTTAATAGCAAAGCTGTTATTTTGAGAAACCTGCAATTTTTTTTGGTAAAAGTGCGTCTGTCGCGATTCTGTTTTCAAAAAGCCTAAAATCATCACTTTTATCACATAATTAATACAATATCGCAAAAACGCGAATATATATTGCATTTTTGATTTTATATTCGGATTTAGAACCTCAAAATCCATCGAGATCGTGTCCGATATCTGCTCGCTAGGATTCGAGTTGACCAGTGCAATATTGTAGGCCAGTGTAAAAAATGCGACGTCGACTTTTTGCGAAATAAGTTATTTTGTTGTTCTGGCGTATTTGGCTATAGAATGCCACCATTACATTTTATTAATCGTGTTTCCGGTCCACATCTTAGAATAAACTCACTTTATAATACGAATGAAGTAATGAAAAAATAGTAGGTTTGACATTCAAAATTTCCATAGCTTTTGTTGTGGTTTTCATCCCACAGCGAAAATTCGTATTGATAAAGTAAACAGAATGGACTTCATTTTTGTAGTTTAAAGATATAGAATCCCATCCGCGGAACACAATTAAAATCGTGAGGAAAACATAAGTCGCGAGAAAAAAATATGAAAATTGAATATTTGCAAACAATTATCAATGCACATTTTGTGCGTTTCTAAATAGCTGCCATATAAGCCACGGTTCATTCAAATCGGCCCACGTAGTCGGGAGATACAATGGTCAAAATTTCCAAATTTGACACCCTGTATCTTCATAACGTATCACGCTAGGAAGCTGTATTTTAAGCACATAGCATACCCAAAGTACTTCTGCAACCCCACCAAGTTTTGACGCGATCGGAATAAAATTGACAAAAGTGGGCCTTTTGACGTGTTTTTCCCCATATATAGATAGATAACAGTTTGCCACAATCTATACAAAAAATTAATTTTTAGGTCTAGGACACAAAAAAAATTTGTTTCGTAGTGTTATTGGGAATATCAAGCCTTTCTGTGTGCTCGCCACAATTGCATAGGTTCTGAAAGGTCCGGGATGAAGTTTCCGCAGTTCCCGATAATGATTTGTCCTCTCTCTCTCTCCCTTGGTCTATATTTAACACTGTGTCATGTGCAACCCCCTATGTCACTCTCTGTTGCCAAAAGTAAATAAAGTTTATATTCTAAGGACTACACACATACCTTGTCACCATATTTATTCCTTCTTGCCGCACTGTGCACTGCGAAAGACACCTTGGAGTTTTTATGAGAACCAATAATATATGTACACACAGAAAACAGTTTGGTTGCCTCAATCGAATTTTGGTAGTTCTGTCTACTATCATGCGATTTCATCACGACAACCAACATTTTGGTTGTGGTATACTTCGGCTTCCATGTTGACAACAATTATATTTGGTTGCGCCAACTACGAAAATGCTAGCTAAAATTATCTTTTGTATGTTGCCACAACCAAGTGTTTTTAAAAATTGGTTTTTCTGACAATTTGTCTGTCATATACTACCGACAATTAATTAAAATCACACTCAGAAAAATGACAATCGTTTATGTGAGTAAAATCTATATCTCAGTTTAGTTCAAGATTTTTACTCATGTTTAGTTAAATTTTCCTCAAAACTGGGAAATTTTACTTTCAATGAGTAAATTGAACTAAATTCAAAGATATAGCAATTTGGTTACATACTCGGAAATGGGATATGATTTTACTTACTTAAAATTCCAAGTAAAATTTCCTACTATTTGGTAAATTTTGACTTTTACCGAGGAAGGATTTCTTAGCGTCGAAGAAACATTTACTACTCCTCGAAAATGAATCATTTTAGGAAATTTTAACTAGAAATATCCGAATTTCCTTAGTTCTAGTTATGTTTTTCTGAAATTTATAATACGGGTTTCAAATAATCCTTGAATATTCGTTAAGCAAAAAATTCCCGTTCGTTTCAAGACATTCTTTCCTTAACTGCGCAAATATCATTTCAAACAGCAGCTGCGAAGTTAAGTAATTTAACTTCGCAGCAAATATATAGGATTATATGTGAAATACTTAAGACATAAGATTGAGACATTGAATGAGAATTCTATGTGTTTCAGGTTTTTTGAATTTGTTTCAAATACATTGGAGCAAAATATTTATTGGAAAATTCCCGAGAATATTTTGCTGAATTATATTATTAGTAATGAACTAAAATTTAGTTTACTTCTACAAGTTGCAAGTTCAAAAATTACTTATTTATAGCTATAAATATGTAAGAAACGTTTAACTATAGTTAAACGTTTCTTACATATTAGTTTAATTTTCGTATATTCAAGTAAAATTGAACTTGATTTGAGGAATTATTTTACTTCCATTTAGTAAAAATGTAACTTAATCTTAGTAAAAAAATTACTTGATTTTAGTTAAAATTTTCTTAATTTTTAGTAAAAATTTCCTGATTTCAAGTAAAAATGTACCTGATTTTAGTGAAAATGTAACTAGATTTTTTCCAAATTTCATGTAAATTTTTACTTAAACTGAGTTAATTTTTCCTTAATATGAGTTCAATTGAACTAGATATAAAGGAATATTTACTAAATTCAAGTTAGTATTAACTAAAACTAAGTTCAAAACATTTGCTAATATTAAGGACAAATGTGAACTTGATTTGGGAAAAAATTGCGTTAGCGCCATATGAAGTTTAATTTTCCTGAAGTTTAGTTCATTTTAACTTATCTTTGGGTTCATTTTTTTCTGAGTGCAGTTTTCATTAATTTATATTTTATTTATTGAACAAAAAAACAAAACAATGAGTACTAAAGTATTTTTTTTTTCAAACTTTAGAATACCTTGACAATAGCTGTATTTAGACAAATAATGAGCAAAATTGCCCTACATACTTGAGTAGGCACCTCCCAAGCGTCACATTAAATTCTGTATTATATTTCTCTAAAGTATTCGGCAGTGTTCGTATATGTTTAAAATTAACATTAACACATTAACATTGTCCTTTATAATATAGACGGTACAATTTGAGTTAGTTACACCCTAATATTTGCATATTTACTTTACTATATAAATACGAAAATATATAAACGAGGTTACATTGCACCTACCTGGGAATTGTATTTCATTTCCAAATGAACGACTAAAAAGGCCCTTTTTCGAAAGCAAAAACATTTGTATGAAAGTTCACATACTCACCCCCTGACACACCGACCTCACACGCACACAAACAGCAACATGAAACGGAGAATACATGACGCTTTAATAGTACGTTTGATTAAAAACTTCAAACACGTACTCATTCTCGTCTTCGCCGTCGCACTACCAAATAGGTACGTACATATTGTTGTACAGTACCACAGACCAATAGTTGACTCTGAAACTGTTGTCGGCCTCACACAAAAAGGTAATTTTAAATTTCATTTGTATGAGAATTCCCGCAGGATGACAAAGGGCAAAGTGTAAGTTATGAACTTTTGACAGTGTGTGTGTGTCGCAATTAATGAATACAATATCTAAGAGACTGAACGGTGGCACCCCAGAGAATTCATTGGAAGATTTTCACTAGAGAAAATCACAATTATGTTGTGACAACTTTTGGTATGAGATTTTAAATTCAAATAAATTTAATTGTTAAATTCACAAGAGAATTTCAGACAATCGTATTCCTTGTAAATATGTTGTAGGGTAAATTTGGAATACAATTAAATTTCATTGAGAGAACTTTAAATTTTCTATCTAAGCAAAACTTAAAATGGTTATAATTCTTTAAATACGAAAATGTCAAAATTATATTTTCAAAAAATTAGATTTTTTAATTTTTTTAGGAAAAAAGTATATGCCGTATTTTCGAGTTTTAGAAGAAGTTAGTTAAAAAAGGTATAACATATTTACTATCATCTTAAAGGAAACTTTCCAGAGAATGTTCGCAAAGAAAGAAAGGGCCAAAAATATTCACGGGTATTGTTACCTGCTTCTCCAATTTATACCATTTTTTACACAAATTTCAAAAGTAAGCCACATTTTCTCCAATCGCAAAGCTATAATGTTAAAACTTTTAGCATATTTATATGTGGTAAGGTGCTGTAAGTAAGAACTGCAAAGGGAATCTGAAAGCCGGCTTTTAGTATAACAGATTTTGGGGAAAACCAAAAAATCGCTTTTTTTTGGGGATTTTTGAATTTATTTTCTGAATCGTGTGATTTATATTTACAAATATAATAATATTATAATTAGCCTCTATTTCTGGTGTCAAGACATACAATTTAAAAAAAAAATAATTGAGATCTATTTATTTTTAAAGATTTTATGGAATTATTAAATTTCCTTAACATCTCTAATACCTCTTCTACAAACATGCCTAGTTTGGTCGCAATCGGTTGTCTGGTTAAGAACGACAGAATGATTTCCCCTTTTTTGTAACACATCGAAGGAGTGACCTAAGACCCCAAGTATGATCGGCGGATATTCGTTTTGGGTCATTTTAAGTCGAATGAGCAATGTTCGTCCGTCCGTCTGTCTGTCTGTCTGCTGGCTGGTGCGCACGACAACTCTCGAAAGGAGTAACCGATCGACTTCAAATTTGGTATGCGATAATATTTGTATCTATCTCCGGCTAAGTTCGAAGATGGGCTATATTGGTTCACTTCTTCTAGTACCTCCCCCACAAAGGCTTAACTTTTAGTGAAGTATTGTTTCTTTAATAACTTTTATACTACTTATTCGAATCTTCTGAGATTCTACACATAGTATTAGCTTAAAAGTCACTATTACCTCGATGAAAATGGGCGAAGTTGCCTCGCCCCTTTTGGTATCTCCAACACAAATGGACCATTTTGTACCAAAAGTAAACAGCTTTTAACTTTAATACCAGTACATACTTTAAAGTTATTAAATGCAATTTAAATTGACAATAATTTAATTAAAACAAAAAAAAATATATAAAAATATTTTTTGGGGACTCAAGGTGAGGGGATTCATAAGTCGGTTTACCCGACTGAACTTTCTTACTTGTTTTTTTTTCTAATATCATTTTCATCCCATCAGCGGTTTCAAAGAAGTCTTACAAGATGTTTCGTAAAAATTCAATTTTTCAGAAAATTTTAATGGTGTTGCATGCAGGCTATGAAGCCGACGCGGCGCAATCCGGCGGCGCGCCATCGCCGATGATTTTTTACAAGCCGGCGCCGCCGCCGATTTTAGCGGCTCATATCGGCTGAAACTCAGCCGCCGAATTTTATTTGGTGAGTCAAGAAGATTTTATTTTTGCAACCATGAAAATTTAGAAAGCGACTACTAAGTGATACCTTAGGTACGGAATTTGCAATATTTAGAGTTAAGTGCAAAGCGTAGCGTACAAAGTTTATAAAAAGTTGCTAATGTTAATATAAGATATGGCTATCTTTTATTAAAAAAACGAAAATTACAGCTGAACCGATTTTTTCAAAGTCTACGTTTAAAAAAGTTTGAGTTCCAAAAAAATTGTTTCCCTCGATTTTTTTTTTAAATTTTCACAGAATATTCGCGGTTAAAATTCATATGTGCAGAAATAGAAGAAAGGCGCCAAAATTAAGAGACCAATCTTAGTATTTCGTCCATAACTTTTAAAAAACTGAGGCCCAAAACCATCGGATCTAAACTCCGGAACGACCCAATTCCTTTTGGCCAAGGATTGTCAACTTAATAACAAATGTATCAACCATTGAAGATTTATTAAACCTATTTTCAATAGTATATCAAACTTCCATAACTTTGTGTTAATTTTAAGTTTTTTCCTCTAACGCTAAATATCAAAAAAAGCCACTTTTGCAGGAGAATTACATTCGTATTCGTGCTGCTTTCGATTGCGGAAAATTTACCGGCTCAGCCGATTGTTGAAAATTGATCGGCTCAGCCGATCAGCCGCCGCCGCCTATCGATATTTTTCCATGCGCCGCCGCCGCCGAAAATTTTGGTCGGCTTCATTGTCTGGTTGCATGTCATATATGTAGTTTGCTCCGCCCATTTTTGTCTTTCCTTACACTTTGTAAGTAGAAATGATATAACTAACACATCTGTTCTTTGTCCGCATAAATAATCATTTTATTAGAGTCATAAATAAACTAACTACGTTTACCTTAAGAACTAAATAATATCTAATTCCTTTAATATGGATAAGATCTCTTCCTCAGACCCAGCTGTATGCCAGTCTTAGAACTTAATGTTAGGCCCATAGTGGGCTCAACATTTCGGCCGAACGGCAATAGCTCATATTCATTAACAATTTTCGTCACAATGACCTTCATTTCCAGCATGGCAAATTTCTGGCCCACGCAGTTGCGTGGACCTGCACTAAACGGTGTGAAAATGCAGGCGCCACTCAATTTTGCATCCTCATGACGTTCTGGTCTGAACTATATAATAAACCACATAGGAAAAATGACATTAATAACCCTACAATGACTATAATTATTAAAATAATCCTCCTATAAGGAAAAGGACTAAAATTTGGTATCACTTAGCAAAATTTAAAATAACTGTAATTCCTTAATTAAGCCTCGGACAAGGAAAGGAAGAAAATATTTGAATTTCCTTAGCAAAATTTAAAATGGCTGTACTTCCTTAATTAAGCCTCGTACAAGGAAAAGGAAGAAAATTTGGTATCACTTAATTTTTGATGAACATTTTGAATTTCCTTAGCAAAACCTTAAATGATTATAATTCCTTTGAAATGCTAAAACGTTCCTCAAACCTTCTTTAAATTATTATTAATATTTTATTTCTGCTGTCAATCATATTTCAGTTCGTTTAAAATTTTATTGAAACCAAATATTAAGAAATTTTTAAAATTCCAAAAATGTCTATAAGATAAGTTTGATGATAAGCAAAGAATTTCGCAGGATATTAATAAATGTCAAACGCAGTAAATAGAGCGCACATTTAACCCACCGTTGTTAGAGTGAATTATCTATGCCATTTTCGGGAAGAAAATTGAATACATTAAATCTTCGAAGACAAAGCTTTTGATCTCATTACAGCATTTCGTTGGCATATCTTAGTAATTAGTGCACATTTTTCAATGTGTATTGCGAAAACTAACTACCTCCATTGCTCGAAGACATCGGAGATGTGCTTGATTTAAATTGACGCTTTGCGTCTCCGAAAAATTTCCATAGCAAATTTGGTGGAAATTTATTCATGTGCAAAAGTTCTCTTAAGAAATTTTCATTTTAATTTAAAGTCCCCAAACGAAAATTGTCAACAATTCAAAACATTTCCATTACACGCAATGCCACAAACCAAAGGCAAAAAAATCATAGCCATTGTCATCATCAACTTCCTTCTCCTCCCCCTCCTCCTCCTCTAGGACAGCAGCAACAATGACGACAGCAAATTTATCAAATTCCTACAATTATTATTTAAATCAGTATCTTCCTTCATTCAAAATCATCCCTCACCCCTCTCAGAAAACCCATATCCCACTGAATTCAGGCCTTTTTTTTTATCAAAATGGAAAAGTTCGATAAAATTATTCCAAAAGTTTTCTCTCTAACAAAACGCTTTGCTGCTATGAAATATATAAATACATTTTCGGTTTGTTAATTTTATACTTCTTTAAATCATGATTCAATTGTCGACAGTTATGAATGAATTGAAAAAGAAAAAAACGTTTCATTTGAGGCGATGGATGCCCTGTGAAAAGTGTTTGAAATTCTAAACACGTAAATAATTAAAAAGGTAAACAATTGAAAAGTACAAATATACACAATACAATTACAAACCATGCAATAACAACGGCAGCGACGACGACTAGCAGGACAGAATTTAGAAAAAATTTCGGAAAAAGTATTTTTTGTGGTATTTTCCGCTGTCTCTTGTAGAAAATTGTCTACGTTTTAGGAGTGTCCTTTGAGAAACTTTGAATCCCTGAAATAGGTAAGAGAGGAGGTTATACAGGCTTTTCCAATAAGAATGATATGATTTCTTTGAAAAAAAAACAGACTTATTGTTAAGGAAATTCAAAAGTTTTTTATTTAATGTGAAGTACATTCTTTTTTTCCCAATTCATTACATTTATTATTGAGGCCGAAAAGGGAAGTACTTTAATCACTTTCGCTGTTATACCATCTCCTCCGGGCGATTTCTTTAACTTTAGATCTTTGATAGATTTTTCAACATCCTTCAACATCATCTATCACGGGCTGATAGATTGGGCGAGGAATTAAATCAGCTATCACGGGCGGATAGATTGGGCGTGGAGTTATGTCGTCTATCACGGGCGGATAGATTGGGCGAGAAGTTATGTCATCTATCACGGGCTGATAGATTGGGAGAGGAATTGAGCCATTTATCCCGGGCGGATAGATTGGGTGAGAAATTATATCATCTATCACGGGCGGATAGATTGGGCGAAGAATTATGTCGTTTATCACGGGCGGATAGTGTGGGCGAGGAATTATATCTATCACGGGCGAATAGATTTCAGATGTATCACTGTTGGGTGTAAAAAGAGGTAGTTTGCAAATGCATTAACTTTTTCTTCTGTGCTTTTTGCCCAGTTCCCATTTTCAAGGCGAATTGGGGATTCATGCGCAACAGGGCCTGGGTTGGATCCAGAGATTGCAAATATATTTTTAGATCACTTTCCTCGCCTGTTTTTAGGGTTCATTTCAATCTCTTCTGAAAATTTTTTAGTTTTTTTTAGTGCTGGGGAGCGATATTGTTGCCACTCTCTTCTAACGCTTCTTTTTTCATTGATTAACGCTTGGATGCCTGTTGGGTTATTTGAGTTATCTCTTGAATGCGCTTTTCGAGTAACCAGCAATGTGAATAGTAGACCATTTATTATTTTTTCGGTACTGATTTCCGGGCCGAAAAAGTTTCCATTTGACCTACAAACCTCCAATAAAAAATTTGGTGCCGATTGGATAACGCTAAGGTCTGCCCAAAGTTGTTTGAAAACACAAAACTCACTTTACATGAACAAAATTTGGGTTTTTATCAAATGTCACATGTTCAAGTAATTACAAAATATTTTATTAGCATGAAAAGTTTGTAAATGATCTTTGAATAAAATTTTCTTTCTTACAAGTCGTAAACAATCAAAATCGAACGAGAAACGAAAAAGTTACAGCAGTTTTCATTTGAATTTTACGTCATGACAGGGCATGCATGCACACCGACATGGCCTCTATGAACCTATGTAGACGTAAGAGCAATCACAATAAAAAATAAATCATGCTTGTGCATGCATGAAAAAAAAACAACGGATTTGCATGATAGTTGATTTTTCGCATCAGTCTGACATTTTTCTACTGGTCAAATAAGAAAACATAATCAGAACTTTCCAGCGCGCTATACGGCCATGCAACAGGGTCGCTTACAGAACGCGCTCTGCCTCCAGCCTAAGTGAATTGAGAAAGGGACAGCTTCGCACAAAATTAAATTTTAGTCATATTCTTATTTGTCTCCAGACCGACCACATCCAAAATTGTTACTAGATCCAGTGATAAATTTCGCACCGTAGAATCAGTTGGGCATGTTGTGAGCTTTTTACATTGTTTTAAAACAAGGTAGAAACAAATCGTAGGAAGTTATATTATTTGATTTTTGATTTTCTTGTCGGTAAATTTGGAAAAACAACTCATTCATTTGGAATAGCTTCAAATAGAAAGTTCAAACGTTCGGAAAAAAATATAAATTATTTATTGTACGAATACATAAAAATTAAAAAAAAAATAAGACCTAGAATTTGTGATAGACCTGGAATCTGTGCTCAGTTCATTTCTCGCGTATATAGGTGAGTCGCAATCGTATAACATGTTGTGAAATTCAATTATCGAATACAATTTTTTTTGTAAAGATTTAACGATATTTTCCGAAGTAACGGCGAGACTAGGCTGTGGGATGTGTATCCCACAGTCATCTTCATTTTTACATATCCCGATAATCCTGAATCAACAATCCTATTGAACTAACTGGGACATTATTTTAAAGATACTAAAAAGATGATTTGTTAAATTGTCCCGAATCGGTAGTGTATATCCAGCATCAGCAACTTGAAGAGTTCGTTTTCCATTATGGATAAAAGATCTTATAAGTCAATTTTAGAGCGCCCCAGTAGGTGAGTTGGTAGCGAGCTCGCCTATGAGTTTGGGGGTCGTGGGTTCGATTCCCACCAGAGGCTCTGGTCTGTCGCAACAAAAATTTACAAGCAACATGGTCTTTGTCACCCTGCTTCTCCCTGGACCTTAAAATTAGAATATAAATTTACTTTGTATTGTAATTCATATAAATAAATAAATAAAATTATAAGTCAATTAAACCAAAGAATTACCAATAAATATAGATGATTTTATCTTCGAGATAATCATACGTCGGATTGAACAATTGTGTACCACGGAATTTAGTAACGGAAAATTCAACATCAATTCCAACATTTTAATAACCGCAAAGATGATGGAATCCCGTAAATAAATACAGAACAACTTCTCTTCACTGGAGCATCAATTAATTTGCCAATGTTTTAATAACTTCAAAAATTATGGAACCTGCTATTATCATTTAATTTTAAGGACATTAGATTAATTTCGCATACATTTTAACTCGTCCTAAACACATTTTATCAAAAGAATCAACTAATCAAGAGTTACAAGATCCAATCTACAAGCGCTTGTTGGCGAGGATGCTGTAAACTGTGAGTATATATACAATTAATAACTAGAATAAACTAAAATGTGATTATAGGTCAAACATTTTAAGATATTACACAATTTAGAATAGTATTTTCCATTAACTTAATACCTATTAAGAAATTTTCATTTTATTGCACTTATGCAATTTCTTTATCTCCTTAATATTAGAATATAACTTGCCTCCACGAATTTCCTTACTAAATTTTGTTAAAAACGGTTTGTTCGTTAATTTATTTTCTGAATTAAATGCCTAATATGGCTGTTTAAACAAAATTCTTTATGTTTTCCACGAAATTGAAGGCTTAGTTTAAAGTCAGGTGGGCTGACATGGAATTGGAGAAAGTCAGCATGGTTGGGAGGGTTAAACGACTTTGAGAAGGTATACAACATCTTAGTTCTTCTCATCTTTTTTCTTTCCGATGTAACGATAGACTATTCTCTCGATTTCAATTATATAATGCTACCTACAAATTTTAATTTTTTTTTGTGGTTGACCCAGACCAATTCCTTCTGGTACGAACACCCCCCATTAGCCCTGAGCACGGCCGGAATTATAGGCAGCGTTGGGCCGGAAGGAATAGGTTCTGTAGAGTGGCGGGTCGTCACAATGTATCACATACAATATCTGGAGCCAAACTGCCGTCAAACAGACAGATATTTCATAATGTGATAACTGCAATGTTTAATGCTGCGACGCCTCTGACCTCTGTTGGTGAGCTTGTGATTAATCGTTCTACACATCAAAATTTTTGGGCGCTCCCAAAATCCCGGCTGCTACTGGAGAAAATATGGCCAAAGTCGTTCATGATACACTCATCAAATACAGGTCAAAACACTGGATCGTGCATTTTGTTGCAGAACAAATTAGATCGAAAATTAATCAAGTTCCCATGTTCTCATCACATGATGGAGATAGTAATGAAACATGTGTTTGAGGTTAAACTTCGGCGACTTGTGGTCCTGAAGTGCCTATTTTTAATCGTTTTGCTGCCGTTTGGGTAAGTCTCGACCACCAATCGTTTAAAAACGGCCTCGAAGATCCAACTGTACGCTCAAAAATAAGTAATGCTGACTGCGAAGTCATTAAGAAATTCTGCATTAAACAGCTAAATGAAACACAAATCCGAGCTGATTACAAGGAACTATTACAATTAATGATAATGTTTCTTGGTGGTGTCGGCGATAACTTCCGAACACCTGGTCCAACATCCCACGCAAGGTTCATGGGAAAAGGCATTTATGCCTTAAAAATATACCTATTTCTAGAGCAGTTTGCATTGACAAAACGAGAGTCCAGTGGGCGTGGTTTACATGCAAAATGGCATACGAGCACCAAATCAAGATATACACTTGTTGAAAGACAAGATGTGTCTGAAGCGGTTTTGAAGAAATGGAAAAATCATTTGTGGTATTTGGCCCTAGAATCAATCGCTTTGGCATTTTTCGATTCGGATGTTTCACTCGAAAAGAAACGAAAAATGGTTAGGCATCTGCAATCAACAGAGCCCGTCGTAAATCTGGAAAACGATCGAAAATTCTCCGACCCGAAACTATTGCTGTGTAATAATTTGAGCGATTTCCTTTCATACAATACCAAACATTTTTTCGGTGCTTTTGGATTGAGTACTGCATTTTTAAAGCATGACCCATCCATTTGGGAAGATTATCAATATACTCTCGATGTTTGTCGTAATCTGTTTGTTGTTAACGACATTGCTGAACGCGGTGTACAATTTATGAATGATTACAACAGAATACTTACGAAAGACGAAGAACAAAATCAATTTATATTACAGTGCATTGAAGAATATCGTAGAAAATGTCCCTCACATAACAAGTCAGATCTAATATAATATTGAATTAATTGTATTTTTTGTTTTTTTTTCACCGATCTTAATACAGTATAACCTCTCTAATCCGGACAGATATAGTTTCGACCTTTGTCCGAATTACTGAATTGTCCGGACTACAGTACAAAACTCGAAAGTGGTTCATATTTTCTTATTTTATTAAGAAACGCGTTTCTTAAAAAGAGAAGATAAATAATAAATATAATTGAAACTTTTACACTTATCTCTGTGCAGTTTTTTAGATATGTTTTTAAATTCTTTTAGAAATATTATTACTTCCTCAGCCTATAAAATAGCACTTGCTACAAAAAATAGTGAATTTCCTCAAGACTACAATTGGAGTCTATGTTCTCTTCAATATTTTCGTTTGACAGAACTGACGGAACTATAACTTCATCAGTGGTGAACAAGTAATGTAAGAGTTGCATGGTCCTATTTTCTTTCTATGGAATCCTCCGTATTGATTTCAATTTCTTGTGATGGAACGGAAGTTCTTTCAGCGGCTTCTTAGCATTTATCAGGAATTCTTCAATATTCAAAGAATATCCAGCTTTTTTTGTGGACTTATATATATTATACGCTCATGGATTTTCATGCTTTCCTATTAAAAGGACAGGCAACGTATGAGATCCAGGCCCGTCACCATGAAGGTAAATCTATCTGCTGACATGTTTCTGCCTGGAGCTGAATTAAAAACGACGGTATTCAAAAAAGCACCAATTTCATTACAAACTTTGAACTTTAGCAACCACCGATTACTTAAAATCATTTACTTAAAATCATTTATCATTTCCCAGAACCACAACAAAAATATGTTACTGTCCGGACTACAGAGGTAAATTTTCGAAACTGTCCGAATGATTGAGCTGTCCGGATTACTGGATAGTCCGGACTATCGAGTGTCCGGATTAGAGAGGTTATACTGTATTTAAAAACTATTTATTAATTAATAATACAAAGAAATGTAATTTTACTTATTTAAACATACGATTTTTGAATAAAACAAATATTTCCCCTATAAAGTGTGTTCTAAATTTTGAATGAACTTTGGGCAGACCCTAGGGTTATCCGATCGGCACAAAATTTTTATGGAAGTCTTGTAGGCCAAATGGAAACTTTTTCGGTCCGGAAATCAAAGATCTCAGCAACTTTCACTTTTTGCATCATGTGCTATAAACGGTCATATGAATAGGTTTACCGCGGCTTCAATTTCATCCTTTGTACGTAACGACACACCATCGGATAGGTGTGAGCTAACGTATTTTTTATATTTTAGCCAGTTGGTATACTTATTGGGCAAATTGTCACACCCATTTTCATGATTGTTGTAAAGCAGTGTCAAAATGGTAGGCGAATGATCCGATGATAGATCAAGTGATGGACATAGAGATAATTATTCACGCCTTATATTTTTATTATAGCCAAATCAATAAGGTCTGGCGTTTTATTCAGATCTGAGGGCCAATATGTTGGGTGGCTTTTAAGTAGTTGTCTACCTTTTGGAGTAGTAAGGTGAGAGCCCCAAAAATGTGTGCTTGGAATTGTAGTCACCTGCTACCAAAAACTTTGTGCCAAGAGTGAAGAAGAATTCCATGAATTGATCTTTGTCTATATTGTGACTAGTGGAACAATATATCGACGATATCACCAGATTTGTGCTCAGTCCTATACTCGGGTATACGATAATGTTTTATTTTATTTTGGATAATGAGAGCTGTACAACCACAGGCTCTCCCGCTATGGTGTTAAGTATCGTATGTGGAATAACCACGTATCCTAAAACAATTTCTGGTTGAAAAATGTGTCTCAGAGTCTAATAAAATATCTATACAGTGGTTTCGGAGAAAATGTTCTACCTCATTTCTGTGTTGGCTCAAGCCGTTTGCATTCCAATAACAAATTCTCAGTGGATTTATTTTTGATTTAACACGAGTTGCATAAGCATACTTTGATTTCTCAGCATTTCTTGCATCATGCTTTGCATATTCAACATGATTGAATTCATAGTTTCTATTAATTTTTCTATTGAGTTTTCGAGGGGAAATTGAGGGGGTAACGAATTACCATTTCTTGTCATACGGGCGTATGACATATTTGGATGAATTGTGTTCTTTGGCATTTGGTTTACGTTTGGGTCGCTAGAACTAGCATTTTCAGTATCTGTTCTTGGATGGGGACAGTCGACGGACTTGTGCACATCGCCACATCTGACACAAACTGCCGCTAATTTACAGCACGCCTTGGTATGTTTAGATTCTTGACAATTTGTACATTCGGGAGGGTCAGCTCGTTTTAAGCGTTCCTCGACTTTTATTCTATGGTTGGACAAATATCTAAAATCGTAAGTAGGATGAGTTTTCTTTATTCGCGAAGAATCAAATGTTAGTTCAAATGTAAACATGGGCATTTTTGTGGTATATTACATTAAACATATCTCGGGATAGATTGGCTTTACTAAGTGCCACCAATTTATGATAGGGTGTTTCGGTGATTTTTCCTCGTGTACAGCCCTTCCGTAATATGATTAATTTTACATCCTGGAATTCGTGCGAACAGTCTCAGTCGACATCCCTATCGCTGCCTTCCTACCATCGAATAACATTGCAGAATTCATAGCAAGGACAACAACGATCCATTGTTGAGTCGATGGTACCACCCCACATTGTATTCGGACATTGTGCATTGTAAACTCCAGTATTTATTTTTGGCCACAAAACAGATAACAAAAATAAACATTGACGATTCAATGTTGCACTCGGGAATGGAATGTTCAGTATTTCGTATATTTTACAGAACAGTTGTAAACCGCTAAAAAAATTGGTATTACCTAATCAAAGGCCAGAGGGGGGAGATGATTTGTATTAGCAAATTGTAATTTGTACAAATTGATATTCGACATCCAATTATTCAAACTCCAACTGCTACCATATACACAATCTAATTTTAGGTCGATGTTGAAACTGTGTGTGCCCTATACTGCGTATAATTATTAATAATTTGGTTATATTAAGGTATGATTCATACGTAGCATGGTACGCACCATTTACATAAAGGGTGGTAATAAGTATATGCATTTTTTAGAAAGCAGTGGCAACTTTATGTTATCGCTCGACATACATCGCTGGTATTAAGTACATCTTGCTGTTCATAATAAATTAAGGTAAATCTTCGTTACCACACACCAAAAGATCAAACATCTGCTAGTCTGGAGATCGGTAATCGCATATATTGGGTGGTCTTCAGTTACTTGCCTTATGAAGCTGTAGTACGGAAGTAGTGGAAGAAGCAACGTCTGACGAGGTCGAGCTGATTATTGGTGGCGCAGACACGAACGCTCATCATACTATCTGGGGTAGTTCGGATATAAACAATAGGGGTGATTCGCTTCTTGACTTTATTCTAACTACCAACCTATTTATTTGTAACATAGATAATAAAAGGACCTTTACAATTAAAGTCAGACAAGAAGTACTAGACGTAACGTTTGCTACTGACCGGCTATCAGACAAAATTATTGGGTGGAATGTACTGGACGACCACTCATTCTCTGATCACATTTATATTGAGTTCAAACTCGCTGAAAAACCGCCATAACCTGCCGTCCACAGAAATGTCGGAAAGACAAAGTGGCACCTGTATGAGAAGAATTTCAAGAAAGTCCTCAACTCCAAACTTCTGTACGAACCGAATGACAAAGCCGGTCTGGATAATCTGGACGAGCATATCACCACATCATTCAATAGTTCCCTTGAAGAAGCCTGTCCAAAAACAAGATACAAGTGTAAAACTAAACCCCAATGGTGGACTTCTGAGCTAACGGCTATGAAAAAGACCTGCAACAAGCTATTCAATAAGCCTAAATCTACTGGGGTCGCTAATGTTTGAGATGCCTATAATGAGCAACTCAAGATCTATAAGAAGGAGCTTAGAAAGGCGCAAAGATGCTCTTGGTATACCTTCTGTGGCGAAGTGGAAAAGGTCTACGACGCCGTAAAGCTGAGGAAAATACTATCAACTTCACCCTGTACAGTGGGTTACTTGCAGGATGAGGCAAATAACTGGACAAAAAACAGCGATAAGTCGCTGAATATACTGCTCGACACACATTTCCCGGGGAACTCAGCAACAAAACCCGAAGATCAACAAGACCAACAAGAATGCTAGTGGACTGCGAGCGTTACTAGCTTGTTGACTGAGGGATCCAGAATAAGCTGGGCTATTAACAGCTTTGAGCCCTTCAAGTCACCTGAACCAGACGGCATCACTCCAGCAGAAATGCAGAAAATGTTAAAGTACATTATCCCCTGGCTGGAGAAAATTTATGTAGGCTGTATTAAGCTTTCATATATCCCGAATGGATGGAGGGATACCAAAGTGGTATTCATAACTAAAGCGGGGAAGATATCACACACTAGGACAAATTAGCCTATCCTCCTTCCTATTGAAAGGTCTGGAAAGACTTTTAGATTATTTCATTAGGGAAAACCTGGATACAAAACTCCTGTAGGTGAACCAACATGCTTACAATAAGGGGAAGTCTACAGAATCAGTCCTGCACGAACTTCTGAGCACTATCGAATCGTCCCTGCATTTCAAGGAATTCGCCATGGAGGAATTTCTTGACATAGAAGGGGCTTTTAACAACATTCACTCAGATGCAGTAATTGCGGCACTGTCACATCTAAAAGTGAACTCTAGTTTGTCTAATTCAAAGTCTGCTCAACAGAAGAGGCATAACAGCATGTCTTGGGTCCACAACTCTAACAAGGTTTGTAAACAGAGGGACCCCACAAGGAAGAGTATTGTCTCTACTAATTTGGAATCTAGCGGTGAATGAAATCCTGCTAGATCTAGAAGGTAGTGGCTGCAAGGTCGTGGCATATGCGGACGACGTGGCAATCGCAGTGAGTGGCAATCACGAAAACGTCCTCCGAGACATTCTACAGGTGGCTCTGAACAAATTGGCTAGATGGGCCAGAAGCAGCGGTTTGGGCGTAAACCCAAACAAGATAGAATTGGTTCTCTTCACTAGGATGACTAATGTCCCACATGAGGACCCTCCACCTCGGATAAATGGAACAGATCTAGTCTTTTCTGAAAGTGCAAAATTTTTACGAATAATTCTAGATAGAAAACTGTTATTTAGACTTAACGTATTGGAACGTGTAAGGAAGGCCAACGTCGCCTTATATTCCTGCAAAAAGGCTGTAGGGTCGCGGTGGGTCCTCTCTCCTAAAATCGTCCACTGGATATACTCGTATATATAGCAGTAGTTCGCCCTATACTGTTATACGGCATTGGGGTATGGTGGACGGCAACTGACAAATTAACAATCACCAACCTACTAACAAAGGTTCAGAGAACAGCCTGCCTGAGCATAAGCGGTGCCTTAAGGACTACAGCGACCGAGTCTCTACAAGCCCTACTCCATATACTGCCGATTAAAATTGTGGCGAGAGAAGTTGCAACCAAAGCGGCAATAAGATTAAACTGTCTATCAATGTGGAGGTACAAGAACTACGGCACATGAGGATATCAAAGTGTAGTGCTATGGTAACCGACCGAGTGGACTATATACCAACTGTGTAAACCTTCGAGAGAAATTACATCATATGATTCCCGCCAGAGATGAATTGGTTGGCAGAATACCAGGTAATAGAAACCATCTCCACTTTTACACGGATGGTTCGAAGCTTGATGAAAAGATTGGCTTCGGAGTACACTGTCAAGAACTTAGTTTGGATATTGCTCACAGACTACCAGATGCCTGCAGTGTCTATCAAGAATGACTATCGAAAAATGGCAATATGGGAAGTCGCCAAGTGGCTGAGTCGCAACATAGTAACCAACACTGGCGTTGTCATTTACTCGGACAGCCAGGCTGCCATCAATTCTCTGGAGGCAAGATCCCTAAATTCACAAACAGCCCTCAATGGCTGAGCAGTTTAATATACACCTCATATGGGTGCCTGGGCATAGGGATATCCCGGGGAACTGCAAAGCCGATGAACTTGCTAGGAAAAGGACGACTTTAAAAATTCTCGAAGAATTTGCATATATTGGTGCGCCATTATCCACGTGCAAGCTTTGGCTTAAGCAAGAGGCAATCAGGCAGTCCAACGAAAGATGGACAGAAATCGGCACCTGCAGGTTAGCTAGACAAATCTGGCCAAGGTATGACCTGAGAAGATCAAAATATCTCCTCGCACTAGAGAGGCAAAGATTGTCTACGTTAGTATCCGTTCTGACGGGACACTGCTTGATCGGCAAACACGCCAAAAGATTGGGTATTGACTCTAATGACTTCTGCAGAAGCTGTGGAGATGAGGAAGAAGTGGAGAACATTAAGCACTTGCTGTGCGATTGCCCCGCTCTGAGTAAGCGACGACTGGACATACTGGGGCCGGCCGTTCTAGGCAGCCTAACAGATCTTTCCAGTACCGATAATCGTACTATCGATAAATTTGTATATCAAACAGGTTGGTTTCGATGAGGGGCATTTCAGCCCGTGGTAACACTTGGGACCTAAACTGGTCTATGTGAGCTTGTATAAACAAAAATACGGCTGCCACCCTAACCTAAACCTAAAACTCTAATGACTTCTGCGGAAGCTGCGGAGATGAGGAAGAAGTGGAGAGCATTGAGCACTTGCTATGCGACTGCCCCGCTCTAAGTAAAAACAACAATAAACCTACAGGTACCTTGCCTATTATTATCATTATTAGAAAAACCTAATCATCGCGTTTTATTCTATTTCTCCCTACTCTCTTTTTATTTACATTCGCGGAGTAAACGTTTACTCCCCTACGCCCCCGCCTCTTATTAGCATAAGTTTCAGGGACTCGTAATTTTTCACTAACAACATTTGGCAATTGCAAACTGTAGCCAAGGTATTTCTAAACAACTTTTGTGAATATATCAATACAATGTGAACGTGCCTAGGCAACCTAAATAGCTCAAAAAATCACATTATACTTCAGAAATGTTAGTATTTCGCTATTATGTAACAAAAATATTTTTTTGGTGTAGAGTATGTTCAGCAACTTTATAGAAAATATTAAGGCTAATATTTTTGTGGGGTCTAGATCCTCCAAATAACTGTAATTTTTGGCCCTATTTTAACAAATTGAAGAAACACCACTTAAAATGGTGAGGCCGGAGATGAAATGTTATCAAAACAAGTAAGAAAGTTTCAGTCGGGTAAACCGACTAAGGTATACCCTCACTTTGTGAGTAATGTAATATTGAATATTACTCGAATTATTCTGTCAATTTGTGTGTGAGGTACCAGAAGGGGTTTATCAAATACACCTTTTTTTGCTGAACATTAGATACTTTAAATTCATTGCACTGTGCCGACTTATAAGCATTTATGTGCACTGGTATAAACGTTATGAGACATTAAATTGTGGTATGATTTGGGCATTTTGTGTGGGAGGTACAAAGAGGGGCGTGGCAATAACGCCCATTTTTCACAGGGCTATATACACTATAAAAACATTACACTGTACAAAATTTCAAGTATTTTTATACACTGGTTTTAATGTTATAAGCTGTTAACTTTTGGTGCAAAAAGGTACCTTTGTGTGGGAGGTACCAAAAGGGGCGTGACAACAACACCCATTTTTCCCTGGACTGTAGGCAATATAAAAGCATAATACTGTACAAAATTTCAAGTGCTGTTAACTTTTGGTGCAATATGGTGCATTTGTGTGGGAGGTACCAAAAGGGACGTGGCGATTTCGCCCATTTTTCTCGAGTTGATAACGACTAATAAGCTAATACTATGTGTGGAATTTCAAAAGATTCGAATAAGTAGTATAGCAGTTATTAAAGAATTAATATTTCACAACATTTTAACCCTTTGTGGGGGAGGTACTAGAAGGAGTGGACCAATATGGCCCATCTTCGAACTTAGCCGGAGATAGAAAAAAATATTACCACATACCAAATTTGAGGTCAATCGGTTACTCCTTTCGAGAGTTATCGTGCGCACCAGCCAGCTGCTGTACTACTTATTCGAATCTTTTGAAATTCCACACATAGTATTAGTTTATTAGTCGTTATCAACTCGAGAAAAATCGGCGAAGTTGCTACGCCCCTTTGGTACCTCCCACACAAATGCACCATTTTGCACAAAAAGTTGACAGCTTATAACATTAATAATAGTGTATAAAAATACTTGAAATTTTGTACAGTATTATGCTTTTATATTGCCTACAGTCCAGGGAAAAATGGGTGTTGTTGCCACGCCCCTTTTGGTACCTCGCACACAAAGGTACCTTTTTGCACCAAAAGTTAACAGCTTATAACATTAAAACCAGTGTATAAAAAATACTTGAAATTTTGTACAGTGTAATGTTTTTATAGTATCTATAGCCCTGTGAAAAATGGGCGTTATTGCCACGCCCCTTTTTGTACCTCCCACACAAAATGCCCAAATCATAACACAATTTAATGTCTCATAATGTTTATACCAGTGCACATGCTTATAAGTCGGCACAGTGCAATGAATTTAAAGTATCTAATGTTCAGCGAAAAAAAGGTGTACAGGGTTGCCCATATTCGACGGACCCGTGTTTTTTTTGGGCCCATTCCAATCGACTAGGCTTGTCCGCAGGCAACAATCTTTGCGTCAATTGAATTTTGTACGGGAACAAATGCAAATCAACGCGAATAATCCGTTGTAAAGTGGACCGAGCCATGCCCAACTGCTGAGAACGGCGTTTTTGGGATGTTCTTGGGGACCTCTCAACACTGGCTCGTACGGCAGCGATATTCTCGGCCGATCGCCTTGGTCGACTTTTATTTGGCCTCTTCGGATTAGAAAGAGCCTCACCAGTCGAAAATTTTTCGCATAAACGCTTAATGGTGTTCTTAGAAGTCGCACTTCTCACATTTTTTAATATTTTAAAAGCACGTTGAGTTTTCACAATTGACGTCTTCTGTAACTTGTTTTGAACTTTCTTACTTGTTTTTGCATAAAATGTTAAGAAACTTTGTTCAGCATATTCTTAGCTATATTATTGCCAAATATAGTTAAGAGGTATCACCAAGTCTGAATTAGTTGTTGGACAAAAGCTGATGACACCTTTCTCGAGAGTCTCACTGATTTTCAGAAACTTTGGAGGCCTGTAAACAAATTGGTCCCCAATTTCGCCAAACCGAGTATAGGGTTATACTACCCTTTGGTAGTAGAATCGAACCTATACTGCCAAGTCCATGTATTTTTTGTAAATAAATACAAAATATTTTACGAAACATATTTCACACTTGTGGATAGTACAGCATGTGCTTGGTTTAATTAATCTAAAGTCACTTTATGTATTTAATGTAAGCACAAGGCGTAACAGCGTACGGTATACCAAGAAAAAATATAGAAAAAGTGCAAAAAATTCACCTTGAGCAAAAAAAATCGCATGACCATTAAATTATTAATTAAGCCAACTTGACTAAATGAATGATGCAGAAGTTCATATTTTTGGAGCTACTTTCACATCAAATTCGCAGAATTGAGTCCCGAAATCATGTGTTGTAGTGTGAAAATATAAAAAATTGCAAAGGTCTTTTGAGATATATTTATACCCTCACTTTAGTGTGCTACGGACAAAAAGTGTAACACATCGAAGGAGTGACCTAAGATCCCAAGTATCCGTTTTGAGCCATTTTGAGTCATTTGAGCAATGTCCGTCCGTCTGTCTGTCTGCCTGGAGCACACGATAACTCTCGAAAGGAGTAACGGATTGACTTCAAATTCGGCATGGGATGATATGTTTTTCTTTCTCAGGCTAAGATCGAAGATGGGCCCTTCTAGTACCTCCCCCACAAAGGGTTAATATTTAGTGGATTATTGATTATTTAATAACTTCTGTACTACTTATTTAACTCCTCTGAGATTCTACACATAGTATAAGATTATAAGTCACTATCACCTCGAGAAAAATGAGCGAAGTCGCCAAACCCCTTTTGGTACCTCCCACACAAATATACCATATTGCACCAAAAGTTAACCGCTTATAGCTTTAATATCGCTTCATGCAAACACTTGAAATTTTGTGCAGTGCAATACTTTTATAGTACCTAGAGTCCAGTGAAAAGTGGGCGTAATTGGCACCCCTCTTTTGGTACCTCCCACACAAATGTATTTTGCACCAAAAGTTAACAGCTTATAACTTGAATACCAGTACATACATACATTTTGTACAGTGTAATGGTTTTATAGTACCTACAATGCAGAGAAAAATGGGCGTTATAACCGTGCCCCTTTTGGTACTTCCCACACAATGGTACCATTTTGTACGAAAATTTTACAGCTTTTAACTTTTATTCTAGTGCCCACAAGAACTTCAAATTTTGTACAGTGTAATGATTTTATAGTACCTACAGTATGTCGAAAAATGGGCGTTATTTTGACGCCCATTTTGGTACCTCCCACAAAAACGTATCATTTTGTACAAATAGTTAACAGCTTATATCGTGAATACTAATGCCTATAAATACTCAACATTTTTGCACAGTGTATAGTTTCTAAAATTCCTACAGTCCTGTTATGACCACACCCTTTTAGTACCTCCCATACAAAAATATCCAAGACATACCAAAATTAAAGAGCTCATAATATACCAGTGCATATTTGCATTGCTCACAAAGTGAGGGTATGTGTATCTTAGTCGGTTTAACCGAATGATATTTCTTACTTTTATTTTAATTGTCCACTTAATTTGAAATTTGTGTTCAACACAGCATTTTGTCACAGCCATGTATTAATAAATACAAAATGTAACGGTGCTTATCATATGAAACAGTGAAAGATACTTTGGACCGCGTAGTCGTCTGTGGACATACCTCAGAGTAGAACATAGTTAACCAATGCCGAAGACCAGTGCTTTGTAAAATTTTGTATTGATTAAAATGTCATATCGCCCAAAAAAAATCTTTGAGCTTTATGACATTTTAGACGCCGGAAAATTAATTATCAGTAACGTTGGTACCAATTATTTCAATGCCTTAAAATTCCATATATTTGATTGCTTTTGCTATGAATATTGTCTGACAATGATACTAATAGAAAGATAAAATTTTCCACCAATTCTGAAGACTCCACGCATAACACCATATTTCTCCCTCTGGTAAACTTTTCAAAACTGATGATTGTTTCTTTTGAATCATGCATATATGTAAGTACGTATGAGTATGTGTGATGATATCCTCCACAAGACATGTGACAGTGACTGGTTAGGTTAGGTTGAAGAGAGGAGACGTTTAAACGTCTCATGTCCATGGACATACACTTAAGCCAGTGGTTCGGCATGTTGTGCGCTCCTTACAGTGACTGAAAGGCGGATATATTTTTTAATGTGAGTGATATTCCATGGAATTCTTCAAAAGTAAGGACAAATCAAAACTTTTCTCAAGTTAAAAGTACATACATTTTCTACTTCAAAATTAATACTAAAAAGATTGTCGATTTTTGCCGGCATTAAAAAACTGTTCACGTACTACAAATCTCTTTTAGTTTGTTTGCTCTCTAAATATTTTATTTTTTATACAAATACACTTTTTAAAAGTTGCCATGGGGTATACCGGTAATGGTTTTATCTTATGTAAATTTATGTATAGTAACATTCTCTAAAATCTAAAAATCAAAACTTTTAAGTAACGACAAAACTGGTACGACCCCTGGCACAAATAAATATTCATATCTACACACACACACACAAACCGGCACATCCAAAAAATTCCTTCAATCATATAACAATGGTAAATACATTCAAACGTTTTACGAGTCATTCTTCAATTATTATTATTTCCATATCAATAGAAAATGAATAAGCCAAAGGATATGATGAGAGGAAGTGCGAAAACGGTGTGAGTGTGTGGGTTTGTTTGTTTGTTTTTGTTTGAGTTTGCATATGTTTATGTTGTGCGTGCATGAATATGTATGCCGAGGAGTTGTGATCCTAAAGTGCTTCGTACTCACACGCACACACAACCCCTCGTGTGTACATTGAGTGTGAAAAGAATGAGAACGTGTCTAGCATAACACAGTTCCAACACTTAAACTTCAAACACTTTGGTACACATCGTCTGTCACACAGCACAGACATAAATCCATACATACATATTCATTCGTATGTGTATAAACAGGTGGTGCTGTTGGCATTGGGCCTGAAACGTTTATTGCTGTCTCTCACACATACCCACACTCAGAATCACAAACTTTGGTGGCTCTTTTCATTTGCACGTCTCCACGGGAGTGATATCAATCCATAAATATGCTCACACTCTCCCCCACAAAAAAACACACAGACTCATTCACTCGTTTAGATATTTCTTGTAATTATATTAGATATTAAGTTAATGTTGTGCATTGTTGTTGTTGATGTTGTTGTTGTGCTGTTGAGATGCTATCTGTCTCCTGTTGGCTGTTGGTTGTCGTTATTGGTGATGTTGCCACTGCCACTGTCGTTACTACTATCTATATATACATATACACATGCACAAATATTACTTGACATCATAACACGTACATGTGTGGCAATTAGTGGCGGGAAAGAATACTCGTTCATAATGTCATAATGAATGGGGAGAGTGTGAGGGAGACGAGAGACACTCTTTAGAAAACTCGTTAAAAGCATAAGTTTAAAGATGTTTATTAAAAAGGTACGAGTCTATCTGTAATATCGCACAGTGGTTCCTTTCAATGCCATAATTAAAAACAAACATTTGAGCATTTCCATGTTAAGTAAGTGATCACAGTATTTTTGGCGCATGACACTGATTTTAGTGAATTTAAGATTTTGAATTTGTATCGGCTAAAAAAAATTACAGATAATATTTTCAAATTTCTGGTTTTATTTGGGAAGGTTGAACTTTGTCGTTTAATAATGGAACACAATATCATTTATATTATTTGTCTGACCCAATTTGTCAGTACATTTTCCCTTGTTTCGGGTCGAATTCCTTCAATGGCAGCTTCGATTTCATATTTCAACGCTTCAATTGTCTCTGGATGCTTTGCGTAACATTTATTTTTAATGGTTTCCCACAGAACCACTATGACGATTTTATGAATACTGGGTTTTTTAAAAAAATTATATATTTGTATCGGTAAAAGCCATCAATATGTGACTGTTTCTTAGTAATTATTTGCACTCTTCATACAAAATAGAAAACAAATTTAAAAAATAATTGTTTTCTATTTTTTTTTTAAATTTATTAAAATTAATTTAAAAAATAAAATCCCTTTTTTATTTTTAAATTTTATTTTTTGTATTTTAGGCCAAATTGTCTTCTACAATATAGGCAAGTTCCACGATTGCCTTTTTTTGTATTTCTCGAGAAATAATTAAATCTTTATGACAGGTTTGTCCCAGTATTTTCTAAAAAGTTCAATAGGCGAGATTGAAACACAAAAAATACCAGTAATCACTTTTGAGTAGCACACAAAAGTTGTGTCACGGCGGCAACAGTTCTGTACCAAAAGGAAAGAAATCTTAAAAATTTCTTAAGGTCGCGGAAAGAATTTTTTTTTTAAATTCTTTTGCAGACTTTTTGCATAGCATTTGTTAAAAGACGTGCTTAAAGTTGAAGTTGAATTTTGTAATTGATGCGTATGCTGTATTAGGCATTAGAGTACATTGTAAATAGGTTGTAGGGTATTAGGACATGGCCTTCTACTTTGTCTGCAACGTTGAATTTAAACTTTTTAAAGTAATGAGAAAAACATGCTATTATTTGGTAAATGGCGTCAAAACCATTTTTTATTTTGCGATAAGCATAGAATAAAACCTTTCATTCAACACCAACGTCGCTAAATTTTTTAGGCTTTTTTAAAATTTATGTAATTATAGTAGGAGTTTACGTGGAACCGCCCACACAAACTGAGAGTAAGATCGGTCAGGCCGAATCTTATATATCCTCAACCATGAATTGCATTCAATTATATAACCGGAGATATCTTCGTCGAGGAATATAAGGAATAAATAACGATCGATATAGTTATTTTTGTATTGAATTCTTTTGAAAATAATATGAAATCTGCATCGTTTCAGAAAAACTGGTTTGTGGCATCCATTGCTTAACTAAAGAAATTTCGATGCAACCTCTACGTGGGGACTATATCAAAGTTGACCGATATTGGGACTAGCTTGTCAGTTACGAATAATTTTGGTATAAACTAGCGTACCCGGTCTACTTTGTTGCGCAAGACTTCAGATTTCCGACAGTAGGAATATCGTTAATCTATTATCTATTCTATTTTTAAAAACCATCCTCATTGCATGTTCTACAAAACGTATTCAGCCATTTTTTATTTTATGCAGCCGTTCTCGAGTTATGGAGTGACAATCGAAATGTACACTTCTTTTTATATATATATAGATACAACGAAACTGCAAAATTTTAGAAATATCGACTGGAAAATGTCGTATTTATGGCTTAAATAAGAATATTCCACAACTATTACAAAATTACACACAGAAGTACCCCACAAGGAGTAGCACTGTCTCCACTAATTTGGAATCTAGCGGTGAATGAAATCCTGTTAGATCTAGGACTTGTGGCTGCAAAGTTGTCGCATATGCGGATGACGTTGCAATCGTCACAACTAGCAAATTTCCCTATGTCCTCAGAGACATCCTACAGGTGGCTCTGAACAAATTGGTTAGATGGGCCAGAAGCAGCGTTTTGGGCGTTAACCCAAGCAAGATTGGTTGTATTTACTAGGAAAGATAAGGTCCCACATGTGGGATAAATGGAAAAGACCTAGTCTTTTCTGAAAGTGCAAAATTTATATGAATAACTCTAGATAAGAAATTGTTATTCAGACTTAATGTACTGGAACGTGTAAGTAAGGCCAATGTCGCCTTATATTCCTGTAGGAAGGCTGTAGGGTTGATTTGGAGGCCTTTCTTCTAAAATCGTCCATTGGATATATATATAGCACCAATACTATTGTACGGTACTGTGGTGTGGTGGACGTCAACTGAAAAAAATTAATTACCAACCCATAAGCATAAGCGGAGCTCTAAGGACTACAGCGACTGAGTCTCTACAAGTCTTACTAAACCTACCACCAATTGAGAGATGTTGCCAACAGAGCGGCCTTACGTTTAAGCTGTCTATCAATGTGGAGGTATACGAACTACGGCCACATGAGTATATCACAATGTAGTGCTATAGTAACCGACCAAGTGCCTATATGCCTATACAGGGTGGCTGATATGTAATGCAACAAAGTAAAGCGCTACATTTTTTTATTTTTTTTTTTAAATTTTATTGTTCAAATGCAAAAAATGTCGGAAATAACATAGAATTTTAGAAACAGTTTAGATTTGTTCGAATTGGCCACCTTTGGCACGAATTATGGCCTTCAAACGGCCGACAAAGCCATCACACGCTGCACGAAAGTGGCTCTGCGGTATTTTGGCCCTTTCCCGGCGAAGCGCCGTCTTGAGATGAATACCAGGAGATATAAATCATCTTGACTTCTACACAGATGGTTCGAAGCTCGATGATAAGTTTGATTTCGGAGTACACTGTAAAGAGATCAGTCTTGATATAGCTCGCAGACTACCAGATACCTGCATTGTCTATCAGGCCGAAGTAATGGCAATAAGGGAATTCGGCATGTGGATGTGTCGCAACATAGAGACGACGACGACATTGTCATCTACTCGGACAGTCAGGTTTTCATCAATTCTCTGGAGGCCACATCCATAAATAAACAAAGAGCCCTCGACTGCCGCAGATCTCTCAGCGAGTTGGTTGAGCAGTTTAACATACACCTGATATGGGTGTCTGAGCATAGAGATGTCACGATATAACAAATTCTCGAAGAATTTGCATATATTGGTGCGCCGCTGTCCACATGAAAGCTTTGGCTTAGGCAAGATGCGATCAGACAATCCAATCTAATCTGGCATAGGCAACACTTAGTGTTGCCTGGCGCCCTCTGACATTTTCATTGGAAAGTTTTACATTTTTTAGCATATACGTACTTGAAAAAATCAATTTGGCAAAAAATGGAATTAACTCGTGAACATTTTCGTGCGATCATTTTTCACAACTTTCGACGTGCACAGAAAAAACAAAATTTTCAATTCAACAACAATTTTCAAAAACTCAAATACAAAAATTTTCAAAATTCCTGTGATAAAGAAAATTGAAGTTCCAAAAACGGAAATTGTGACTCGTTCATTGGGTATTTTTTCTTTTTTTAATAAACAAACATATTTTCATTTCAACCACAATATTTGTAATTTGTTTATTAAAAATATTTTTGATTTTGCTCAACAAATATATTTTCAAATAATTTATTGAAAATATGTTGCCTTTAAATTCAACAAATATATTGTCATATTAACCAAAAATAATGAATAATAAGATATGTCATCCCGGAGCGAGTAAGTTATCAGGTACGAACGAGTAGGTGTTCAAAGAGTGAGTTTTTCCGCGGATTTCGGACCGATTTTCCCGAATTTTTTTTAATTGTCACAATTAAAAAACTAATATCAATCGATTAGTGCAAAAAAAGTTGAAATTACCTTCGCGGAAAACTGTTTTTTTTCGCGTGTGACATGTCATTCCTATTCGTCCGTAATTGATAGATTTTGACGTTTCTGGCTGATGGCACATCTGTATAATTTAAGGTCTGTGATATTAACAACCAAATATGTTATTTCTCCTGGAAATCAGTGGATTTATGCAATTAACAAATAATAACATTATTGAATAAAACAGTATCTTTATCCGCATCGTTGTAACGACATTTATTTATATTAAAGGATACATTTAAAAGTGAAAATTAGCAAAAGAACAAATGATGGTGTTTATAAGTATTAAATTTACTTATTCAAAATCTTACCGCCGACTTCCTCACAATAAATCCAATAACTCGGACTCTACTGAAAATAATAGACGAAAGTACAAACAAAATACAAAACATTATTTTAATAAACAATAATATTTGATGCAATACTTTACCATCGTCACAAGAATATAATTTAGAAAACTGAACTCTTATAATACATTTTGGAAATTTAAAATTGGATTTAAGTTTATGTATAGGGACCGCACCGCACCGCTTCAATTCAAAAGGGGTACATATTTTCTAGTATTTGACGTCGACGGGCAACATTTTTCCAGAAACGAAAACACCATTAGAGATAAGGAGGATGTTTTTGACTTTATTAAATATAAAATCTTGGTCCCATAAAGATGGCACACAGGTAAAGCATAATTTGCTTTAGTACTTCCTCCAAAACAGGTCCACGGCATTTGCTGTAATATTTTCTAAACGCATATATTTGACTGCCTCCACTGTATGTGTCTCTGGAACTGAGTAATTTAAATTTAAAATTTAAATTTTAATTTAAAACCTGTAAGGAAGAGCTAAAATCAACCAGAGCCGACTATAATATACCATAATATACTTAAAGAGCTCAAAAGAATTAGTGTCAAGTTTTATCGATGCTGTGTTTCTAATGATTTTTATAATTCTAGCGCCTTGAATGTGGGTATGTATACACGAGGGCTACATCTAATGTAATTCTGGACCAAAATTACACAACTTTCGTTTTTGGTTCAATAAAGATCTGCTAAGAAATGCGAGTGTATAGATGCAGATGATAAAAGTAGGTATATGGACTATATCTAAATCTGAACCGATTTTGTTCAAATCCGTCTATGTATTAATATATTACAATCTCCCAAATTTCGGAATGAGTTGATGTAAGATACAGCTGCAATAGCGCTAAGAGGCAACTCGGGATGAAAATATATCTGGGACTTTTTATTGATGAACCAGAAGTCGAACTTCACGTCCGCCTCCCTGACCATAACACGGTATTTCAAGCAGAAGTTCGAGCAATCACGGAGTGTGTGAACTGGCTCAGTAACACGACAAAGCCTAAATATGCCAACATCTTCACAGATAGGCAAATGGCGATTCAAGCAATAACATCGGAAAGGGTCAAATCCAGAACTGTATTAGACTGTAAAAGAACGATAAATGATTACTCAGCCCATGGTCAATTGCGTATTTGCTGGGTACCAGGACACAACGGAGTGATTGGTAATGAACGGGCAAACAACTTGGCTTCAAAGGGCAGAGAACTTCGAGTAATAAACTTGAAAAATTGGAAACCTTTCGAAGCCACGAAAAATGATTTGAAGCACTGGGCAGTGATGGCTCATAAAACTGTGTGGAATAGCGCAACAGTAGGAGCAACTGCAAAGATACTGTGGGCGTGACCCAAATGAAAAGAAAACAAGAAGCCTTCTGAAACTAAACAAGATCGATATTAGTAAGATGATGAGTGTTCTAACGGGACACTCAAGCTTACAAGCACATCTTCATCGCATAGGACTAGCAGGAAACGACGAATGCAGGGCATGCAGAGAAAACATCGAAACGATGGAACATTTTCTGTGTCACTGCCCGGCTTTCACACATGCAAGATCCCAACATTTCGGGTCCGACATATTACCCGACTTGACTCATCTCAGAGAATATGACTGGAAGATACTGAGAAAATTCGTGTCTAGTACCGATTTTCTATAACTCGTGAGGTATAAAAAGATCATAAATAAGGAGCGCACAACAGGCCGAACCACTGGCTTAAGTGTATGTCCATGGACATGAGACGTTTAAACGTCTCCTCTCTTCAACCTAACCTAACCTAACCATATCTAAATCTGAGTCGGATTGCTTGAAATTCGAATGCATCTATGCTTTGACCAAAAGTTTTCTTTGGGTCGAATTTTAAAAACATCTGTTGGAAATGTGGATTCTACAGCGGTGCTTTCTGAAAAGTTTAAGATGGACAGACAGATGGACGGACATAGTTAAATCGCATTAGCTAGTAATTCCTAGTAAATGTGTATATTTTAGGATGCGTCTTCCTTCAATATTTTTATGTGTTACAAACTTCAAAAGCGAAACAAACTTATAACACCCAGTACCACATTGTGAAACTTAATACCACTTACCTTTTTATCCTCATTTATGCTATCACTTTCGCACTTTTCAGTTAATGTACGCACTCCGTATATTTCTTTAAAATTAATTAAAAATGCATTTGTTAGCGACGGTAAAGGCACGACAAAAAATCTATTTTATTTGAATATTTGTGTTGACATTTTTAATGTACTTACATACATATGTATTGTGTGCATAGTAAAGTTTGAATAAAAAACTAAAAATACGAAAAAATATTGACAAATAAAAAAGATATTGACAAATTTCTCATTTGAGAAGTTTTGGAATATTTATGAAACTTATTTTCCAAATTTCAATAACAAAATTTGTTGAACTCCAAAAATTGTAACATATGTAAAAATAAATTTGTTGACATTTTTAAATTGTGTATTTTTTCTGTGTGGATTATCACGACAAATGTGCATCGATGAACTTAAATCTTTGTATGGCAATGAAGCACCTAAAGCACTGTGAAAAATGGTTTAATGAAGTCGTGGCCGACGCTCTCTCAAAGACGAAGGTCGTCCAAAAACGGACGTTATGCCAGAGAACATTGATGCCGTGCGTGAACTGATAATGCAAGATCGTCATGTGACATACCGTGAGATAGAGGCATTTTTGGGTATTTCTTCCACCAGCGTTCATTATATTGCATGAACACCTGCCGTAAAAAAGGTTTGTTCCGGCAGATCCCGCACATACGATCGCGGTGCTTCAAAAGACGTTTATAAGATCGTCACAGGTGACGAATCTTGGATCTATGTATGCGTATGAGCTCGAATCAAAACAGCAATCGAACGTGTGGGTCTTCGAAGTCGAGCCAAATCCAAGGAAAGTTGTTCGTGTAAGAAGCTGTTGGAATCGAATAATGAAAACCATTTATTTTTCTATACTTTGAACGAACGAAAATGTTGTTGTTGTAATTTGAATAACTTGTTTGTGCAATTTTTTCTGTCAAGCCTACTTGATTTTTATGTTTGATAGAAATGAAATTATTTACGTTTTTGAACATTTTAGTTTTTCATTTTTTCATTCTCGTGTATACTTTTATCAAATAAATACGCATTGTTCTTTTTATATAAAATCTCGGAATTCTGCTGTTTTATTGTTCTAACAAAGGTTATGGGCCTTTTGCACGGAAGCTTAAGACTACAATAATATATAATGGCTTCATCGTTTAATATTGAGAAGTTGGAGGAAGGAAATTATGATGGATGGCGTATACATATGAAAAGTCTCCTAATACATTCGGATCTTTGGGGTTACGTATCAGGAGATATTGGGATACCTGAAAACAAAGACGAACTGCAAGATTGGATCAAGAAGGATCAAAAGGCGTTATCATCAATATTTCTATGTATGAAATGCGACCAATTAGGCGTTGTGAAAAATTGCCGAACTTCGCGGGAAGCGTGGATCAAGTTGCAAGAGAAATTCCAACCACGAGGTCCTTCAAGAAAAGTGTTGCTGTTTAGAAAGCTTTTATCAACAAAGATGAGCAATGGGCAAAGTATGAATGAACATCAAGCAATTTTTAATGACATTATTGGAAAGCTCGTGGAAGTGGATATCTCTGTTCCGGATGAGTTACTGGTAATAATGATGCTAAGTAGTTTGCCAGAGCACTACGAGAATTTTGTAGTTGCTATGGAATCGAGAGATAGTTTGCCGTCTTTAGCCGTGCTCAATAATAAATTACTTGAAGAATTTGAAAGGAGGAACAGTAAAATTGGAATCGAAGAACATCAACAAGTTTTTTTGTCAAAAGGAAATCAGGAGAATGCAGCGAAAAGTACAGGTGAGCGAAAATATAGAAATGTGAAGTGCTATAACTGTGGAAAAATGGGACATATCGCTCGTGATTGCTGGAAAAAAATGTCTGAATCAAACGCAAGGCTGCATGGTGTAGAATCTCAAGATATATCGCAAGACACGTGGGTGTTTGATAGTGGAGCAACGTGCCACATGTGTTGTAGCCGTGAGAATGTGACAAAATTCCGTGAACACAAAGAACGCATCGAATTAGCTGGGGGATACTATATTTTCTCTGAGGGACTATGCAATATTCGGCTATTTTCTAACAGCGACGAATGTGTTGAACTGAAGGATGTCCTTTTCGTACCCAAGATAAAATACAACTTCATTAGCATTGCTAAGCTGTTTGAGGATTATAATGCCGTGACTTTTGGCAATGACAAAGTTGAAATAACAAATTCTTCAGGAGATGTAATATTAACTGGGCGTCGAAGTGGCCAACTTTATGTGTGTCAAAGCAAGTTGTCTCAAAAGATACATGGTATGTATTACGAAAATAATTTTATGAAGTGGCATCAGCGGTGGGGCCACCTAAATGTTAGAAGTATTTCTGAATTCTCAAGAAAGGGGATGGTACACGGCATGAATGTTGATAATATTCCACAGAATTTTAATTGTGAGACCTGCTTAAAGGCAAAAATTTGTGTGCAACCGTTTCCAAAGGAGGCAACATTTCGAGCGAAAGAAGCACTTGAGTTAGTTCACACGGATGTATGTGGACCAATGAGAGTAACATCGGCTGGTGGATCTAGATATTTTTTGTTATTTATTGATGATTACTCTAGAATGACATTTGTATATTTTCTCAAGCATAAAAGCGAAGTTTTTAAAGCATTCCAGAATTTTATAACAGAGGCAGAGCGGCAAACGTCGAAGAAATTGAAAATCATCCGTAGCGACAATGGAAGGGAATATTTAAGCACCGAGTTTTCACTTAACCTTGAGATGTTGGGAATAAGGAGACAATTTACTGTGGAATACACGCCCCAACAAAATGGAGTGGCCGAGAGAGCCAATCGCACGATAGTTGAAATGGCACGATGTATGTTGATTGGAGCCGGCTTAAATGAGAATTTATGGGGCGAGGCAGTGGGTACAGCTGTCTATTTGAGAAACCGGTGCCCATCAAAATCATTAAGTGACAATACACCTGTAGAGCTATGGAGTTGTATAAATCCAACTGTATCACATTTAAAAATTTTTGGCTGCAAGGCTATAATGCTTGACAAAAGGCCTGGAAAATCCAAGTTTTCATCGAAAGGTATTGAATGCATTTTAACAGGATATTCAACGGAGTCGAAAGCGTATCGCCTATTTGGTACAAAGACCGGTAAATTGTATAAAAGTCGCGACGTGAAGTTTATAGAGGATTCGGTAGGATCTTTAAAGCAAAGTTATGAAATTTTCCCGCAAGAACAATTGGAAAGAAGCAGAGATGAAGTTCTTAACAGAGAGACTGACAACGTCGATGATGGTGTACATCAAGATGTAATTAGATCTGTTAATGATATTGTTGACAATCAACCAGGGACGTTTTCTGAGAATGTCACCGACATAACTAATCCGGAAATTATTGCTGGAGAAGATATAACAGGACATACTGATGATCCGAACTATAAAGTTTTGAGATCTGGAAGGAGAATAATTAGTAATTATGTACAGGCTACACAACAAGAAATATCGGATTGTCCACAGAATATCACCGAGGCGATGTCTAGAACCGACAGTGCAATTTGGTTGCAGGCAATGAAGTGTGAATTCGACTCACTTGTGTCTAAGAAGACGTGGGTTTTAGTAAATAAACCACCAAATCAGCCAATTTTGAAGAATAAGTGGGTATTCACGATTAAGCAAGATAAGGATGGAAATTTAGATCGCTATAAAGCACGTTTGGTGGCTAAGGGCTGCGGCCAAAAATATGGTGTTAATTATACCGAGACATTTTCGCCAGTTACAAGATATTCAACTGTAAGAACTGTATTAGCATTGGCTGCAGAATATAAATTACTGGTACATCAAATGGATGTTGAAACAGCCTATTTGAACGGCAATTTGGACGAAGATATTTATATGGAGCAACCTGAAGGATTTCAAGATGCACATCACCCTGAACAGGTGTGCAAACTTCAGAAGTCAATTTACGGCTTAAAGCAATCCGGCCGCAAATGGAACGAGAAACTTGATGTTGCATTGAAACAAATTGGATTTAGTCGTTGTACAGTGGATCGATGTGCTTATGTTATGAATCGCGAAGGGGAATATAACATAATTGTTGTATATGTGGATGATTTATTAATTGCGAGCTCAAACGATAAAACTTTGAAGTTAGTGAAATCTGCGATTGGAAGAGAATTTGACGTTGTAGACAAGGGTCCAGTAAATTATTTCCTGGGGATGGAGGTTGAAAGGAAAGAATCGACTGGCTGCATAAGATTGTCACAAAAGAAAATGATAAGAGAGTTATTGAGAGAACAAAATATGCAAGACACGAGAAAATGCAGTACTCCCCTCGATCCAGGAACAAAGTTTAAAATATGTCTAGATTGTTCGAGCTGCGAAAAACTAGATGAAAGCAAATATCAATCTCTCATTGGATCTTTGATGTACATTGGTATTTGTACGCGACCTGATATTGTACATGCTGTTAACAAGTTATCGCAATTTAATAAAAATCCACATGTAGAGCATTTACAAGGAGCCAAACATATTCTCAGATACTTGTCAAATACTGTCGATTATGAACTTTGTTATAGACCTAACAACAAATTGCTGCAAGGATATGCGGATGCTGATTGGGCAAGTGGCTGTGATGACAGAAAATCTTACACTGGGTATACATTCCTTTTGGCTGGGGCATCAATTTCCTACGAGTCGAAAAAGCAACAGACAGTTGCGCTAAGTAGTACAGAAGCAGAATATATGGCTATATCTGCTGCCACAAAAGAAGCAATTTATCTGAAGAATTTACTCACGGAGCTCGGATTTGGAGACATCGTCAAAACGGCAATACAGATATATGGAGATAACCTCAGCGCTCAACAGCTAGTTCGAAATCCAGTATATCACGCAAGAAGCAAACATATTGACACTCGGATTCATCATGTAAGGGAGGTATATGAACGAGGCGATATAAAACTGTCATTCATACCATCAACTGAAAACATCGCAGATCTTCTGACGAAAAATTTGAAGCCATTTCCACATAGGAAGTTGACAGAAAAACTTGGCATCGGAGAGTTTTCATTAAGGGACAGTGTTGGAATCGAATAATGAAAACCATTTATTTTTCTATACTTTGAACGAACGAAAATGTTGTTGTTGTAATTTGAATAACTTGTTTGTGAAATTTTTTCTGTCAAGCCTACTTGATTTTTATGTTTGATAGAAATGAAATTATTTACGTTTTTGAACATTTTAGTTTTTCATTTTTTCATTCTCGTGTATACTTTTATCAAATAAATACGCATTGTTCTTTTTATATAAAATCTCGGAATTCTGCTGTTTTATTGTTCTAACAGAAGCACTTCGAAGCAAATGGTCGACTGTTTCTTCGGCAAAACTGGTCATGTGGCGACTGTCCCGCTTGAAAAACGTAGGACGGTCAATTCTGAGTGTTTTCATTAAGGGACAGTGTTGGAATCGAATAATGAAAACCATTTATTTTTCTATACTTTGAACGAACGAAAATGTTGTAGTTGTAATTTGAATAACTTGTTTGTGAAATTTTTTCTGTCAAGCCTACTTGATTTTTATGTTTGATAGAAATGAAATTATTTACGTTTTTGAACATTTTAGTTTTTCATTTTTTCATTCTCGTGTATACTTTTATCAAATAAATACGCATTGTTCTTTTTATATAAAATCTCGGAATTCTGCTGTTTTATTGTTCTAACAGAAGCACTTCGAAGCAAATGGTCGACTGTTTCTTCGGCAAAACTGGTCATGTGGCGACTGTCCCGCTTGAAAAACGTAGGACGGTCAATTCTGAGTGGTACACCATAATTTGTTTGCCTGAAATTTGAAAAACGAACAAGAGAAGTCGAATCATTGTGCACCATGACAATGCGAGCTCTCACACATTGGCTCAAACCAGCACCTTTTTGAACGTCCAAAACGTCGAATGGATGGGTCATCCGCCGTACAGCCCTGACTTGGCACCCAATACTTCTTTTTATTCCCGCACATCAAGAAAAAATGCGTGGTCAACGATTTTCGTCGCCAGAAGATGCTGTTTAAGCGTTCAAAAACCATGTTTGTGGATGTGTCTCAATCGGAGTGGAAAAGTGCTTCGACAATTGGATTGAGCGCATGCAAAAGGGTATGCATGCATGCTGGAGAATACTTTGAAAAACAATAAAGCCATTTTTGATGATAAATATTCGCATTTTCATTATTAGGCCAGATATATATACAGCAGCCCTCGTAAGACGTTTTAGCCATGTCCGTCTGTCCGTCCGTCTGTCTGTTGTAATCACGCTACAGTCCGTAATAATAGAGCTAGGTTGATCAAAATTGGTAGAAATACTTCTTATAGTTGCAGGTTGTTTGGGATTGCAAATGGGCCGTTTCGGTTAATATTTTCATATAGCTCCCCTATAGAGGTCGCCCCCAAAATACGGTTTTTAAGCCATAGATACCACATTTTTAAAGCAATTTAGCAGAAACTTGCAGTTTGTATTCTATTTTGACAAGAAATCATCACAGCAAAAATTTTACGAATCGGTTCATATTTTGTTATAGTCACCCTATAGAGGTCGCTCCAAAATATACATACGTATTTAAGCCAAAAATACCACATTCTCTAAGCATTTTAATTGAATATTAAATATGAATATTTAATTAAGACAAGAATTCATCGCAGTAAAAATTTGTAAAATCACTTCATAGTTTGTTATATTCCACCTATAGATGTCGCTCGCCAAAAAGGTTTATTTAAGCCATAAACACCACATTTGCTAAGAAATTTAGCTGAAACTTTGCAGTTTGTATTCTATTTTGGCATGAATTCATCTCAATTAAATTAATAAAAATCTAAATTTATTTTGTGGTAGTCCCCTTGTATATGTAGATATTTGCTATTGCTATTTTAAGCCATAAATACCACATTTTTCAGGTGAAGAGTTTGCTAAAGAATTCGCGGCCTAAAGTTGGGTTAAAATTGCAGCGTTGGTTTTTTTTACTAATTTACTTAAACAAGAAGGATCGTTTCATGATTTGCTCCATATCCAAAAATTTTTCCAGTAATAAAATTGAATGCAATCCATGGTGTAGGGTATATAAGAGTCGGCAAGGCCGAACTTAACGCTTTTACTTGTTAATATTAATATAATAATAATATTTTATAAAATGTTGTTAAATGGTAAAAGAAGTTTTCGCTATCAGATATTCAAATCTAACGTAAAATTGGGTTTGTTGTACACCTACGAGAAGTGTCTTAGAAAACTCTTGAAGGTCTGGTGGCCGAATACAATATTAAACGAAGAACTATTGAATAAATGTTTGATTAAAAGGAAGATTTGACAATGGATAGGGTAGACTGATCAAAAAACCGCTTTTTTTGAAAAAATAAAAAGTTATAAGTTATAAAAAAACCGGTGGACGGTTTTTTTTTCTTCGAAGAAAACCGGGGAAGCCGGTAGAACCGGTTTTTTTCTGCATAACAAAACAGTATGAAAATTGCCGTTTGAAAAACATTTTCATTTTTAATAACAAAAAAGGCGATTTTTAATATTAAATTTTTAAAAGCGATGTCATCTGATCAGGAATCTTGCATCAAATTTAGTCCTGTTGGATAGTAGTTATGAGTTGGATTGTGATTAGAGTGATCAAAAACCCGGTTTTTTGAAAAAATAAAAAACCGGTGGATGGTTTATTTTACTTATAAAAAAACCGGTGGACGGTTTTTTTCTTCGAAGAAAACCGGTAGAACCGGTTTTTTTTCTGCATCACAAAACAATATTAAAATTGCCGCTTGAAAAACATTTTCCTTTTTAATAACAAAAAAGGCGATTTTTAATATTACATTTTTAAAAGCGATGTCTTCTGATCAGGAATCTTGCACCAAATTTAGTCCTGTTGGATAGTAGTTATGAGTTGGATTTTGATGAATATTGTCATTTGAGTCAAACGGTCCTTTTATCTCATACTTATAACTAATTAGCTATTGTATTTAGAAACATTTTCCAAAAGTGCTAGTGATAGTCTTTTCTTCAACCTTTTAAAAAAATTAGCAAATATATTTTCATTACTTTTTTGCAAAATTAAACTTTTTTGAAATTTTGGTAAAACCTATAATTTAATTTTTGATTTTTTTGCTCAAAAGAAAGCTTAGATAATTTCCTTTAAAAGCTTTGTGACCTATTAATGGGATGGGACCTGTTGATCTATCAAAATAAATATAAACCTCTGAAAAAAAATTAACGTTCAACCAAACATTTTAGCATTTCAAATGGGAAAAACAACCGTTTGACAAAAATGTCAATATTTGACACTTGGTGCAATTTTCATCCCGACAGAAGACATCCCTTTTAAAAATTAACTCACTTGACATGAAATTCCCCTTATGTAGTTCAGTCAAGAAAATATTAATATTTCGGGGTATTAAATAGAATATTTAATAGAGGTACTAAATCTTTATACATATATATTTTATATACACACTTTAGTGCAGGTGGGTATATACGAACTTAAAATCGCAACTTAAAATCGTTGCGTATCGATGTTGAATTAAAAATTTTGCAACTTTGCCAAATTCAATGTTGATTTAAAAACGAGTGACGTTAAAATAAAGTAAAACCACCCTAAATCAAAGTAAAACTATGTTGAAATTTGTACTCAACTTTTAATCAAAAATGTTTTTCTTAATTTAAAAACGTTCAACATCAATTGAACATGAACATTGTTGATTTTTGGATCCACATAATTTCGACAAAGTCGACTTTAAATTGAAAATGTATCAATGTTGAATCAAATTTGTAAAAAACTTTAATTAAAAAACGCAAGACTTTAAAATGAAGAGGAACATTTTTAGTTCAAAGTATTAACGTTTTTGAAGTGAAGTCAGGCATTGTTGAAAGCATTTCAATGGTGAAACAAAGTTGAATTAATATTGATTCATCCTTAAATTAACAATGCGTTTTTAATTTAAAGTGGCTCAACTTTAAATTGAGATCCTGTAATTATAATTTAAAGTTGGACAACTTCGCATCAAAGTGGAACACTTTTGAGTTAAGGTGGTACCATTGTCATGATGTAAACAAAGAAATTAATTATTGTTTGTGAGCTGCAAGTCAGGTCGGACTGAAAAATTGTGTCAAAATTCAATTAAATATAAGTAAAATGGAAGGCCTTGAGTTGGTAAATAATATAATAATTAGTGGTGATGAGGTGATAGTGAGTGCATTACATAACTCTGAAGGGATGCTAGAATCTGTAGAAGAATTTGAAGCCCCAGCAAGTGATGATGACTTGGACAAATTAAGGTCCCTATTAAATGATTTCAATTTATTGCAGCTGCTGCCCACACTACAAGGTAAGCTAATTTGACACGGTTTGTTTCGAATCTTTAGCAATATTTTTAATTCACAGCTGCTAATTTGACACACATATGTTTGCAATATATTCAGAAGCAAGATCTAGTTGAAGCAATACCTCACTTAGGACTTCGGGTGGAGTTTCGCGAGAAATTATTTATATTGCGAAAAAAAGAAGTAAACCATTTTAGATTTTAAACTAGCCTCTTCAAAAAACTAAAACGATTTTTTTAAATTTCGTTCCAGTTTGGAATTGACGATTAGACTCTTTCGAACCCAAACAAAGTTCAAGACTGGCTCAACAGAGATTTTCCTAATGTCCCTTCACCATGTTCCTCAAATTCATCGATAAAACGTGTTTTGAATAAGGTAATGTATTATGAGATTTTGTTTTCTGTAAGGAATAATTTATTTGTATTTTAAAATATAAGAATTTGGCAGACATATTAAATCGTACTTCAAAGGGGCAGTCCTGTCTAAACAATCTCAAAATCTTACTGATAACAACCGTGACGATATTATTAATATTATTATAGAGGAAATTATTTGTAACAAAATATCTCTTAAGCCAAATGACTTTGTGGGCATTGTCAGTGATATTGGCGAGATTTTTCCCTGTGATTAAGTGCAAAGGTGAGTACATAGTTTTTCAAAATTGTGAAGAAAATTGTATATCTTAATATTTTTTATTTATATAATTACATTTCAATAGGATTATTACTACATTGAACGCCAGGGGAATAAGAATCCCAGCGGCAAGTTATAATCCAAATATGTCAACGCTCGATCTATGCATACGAAAAAGCCAGTTCAATCTACATCCGAGTTCAAATGTGACGAAATCAACGATGAAGTGGTAGAAATAGACGAATATATTGCCTTAGCTTTGAAAGCATCACTAAATAGAGATAGTTCCAATTGGCAAGAAGTCTGCAAAAATGGAAGAAAACGTATTATGTGAGACAAAAAGATTTTAAACGTCTTAGTCATTCTGAATTTCTAAAAGCTTGGCCTAAATATTCGGATGCTCGAGCTCCTGAACTAGTAAGTATTATTTTGAATCACTAATAAAATTTACATTGTATAATATATGTTATTTTTATTAGATAAAAATTGATTTGAATATTATGTATCCAGATAAGGAAAACATGTTATATTCAAAGTGGAATAGATTTAAAGAAAATATTTACATTGTACTTTGATGATAATATTCACAACGCATACTGCAAGCAACTTTTATCCCTTGCAAAATCTACTAAAAAATATATAAATAAATATAAATGTATATATATACTGATGTATAAACTCATTTATTTCTAGATGTTGCAGACTACATACTTGCATTATTGCTTGCTGGAGTTTTGCTGCCGTCAAATCGTTTAAAAATGAACAGGGGAAATTGAGGAAGAAAATAACCATTATCGATTCACTGGAAAGTTTTGTTCTTCGTCTTACATCACTCAACAATTACGAAGCTGAAATTGCTGAACGTACAAGCAAGTATTACACTATTGGACTAACAATTCAACCATTTATAATTGTTGAGGGATCTTCTGATAACACCGTTAAGTCCTTTTACGTTTATTTTGACAAAACTCTCTACAAATTTAATTCCTTCATTAAAAATTTGGACATTTGCTTTAAAATTTTTGAAAATTTGAAAGATGAAGAATTTTTAAATTTTGAAGAAAGTCCAACTTCAGATGCAACTAAAAATCTAATAATAATAATAATACATTAATATTACATACATAGCTACTCATGAAATGAATTTTAAGGCATGTAAAATATTTTTTTGTTTGTCATCATTTCCAATCACATGAAATAATTAAACAAACGGATGAAATTTATACATTATCCTATTCCATAAATAATGAAAAAACGTATTTCCTCCAAAAAATTTTAATAAAAAATTCACTAAATCCCTAAAAAATATATTGTTTATTCTTTAATTACAAATGTAAATGGTAAGTATAACTTTTGGAAAAATTAACCACTGTGCAACCGAAGTGGAGTGGGCCACAAATTTAAATCGACAGTGAACGTTTTCAGTTCAAAAACTCCACATTTCTAAATTGAAGGCGTGCACCAGTGATTTAAAGTTGTTCAACTTTGATTCAAATATATTTCTATTTTTGATGTAAAGTTGCTTGTTTATGATTTAAAAATGCCAAATTTTTGATTTAATATTGGGATACGTTGAATGAAGTACGAGCAACATTAAATCAATGTTGTTTTATGATTACATTCGGTTTTATGTTGAACGTTGTCGATTTTACAATTTTCCACTTTGGTCGTTTTTTGAAGCTGTTTTTGTTGATTCAAGGTGGAAATTTTTGATTTCATGCTGTTTTTTCGCTGGGTGTACTTCCCAGAAAAATCTTGGTAAGTACCTGTCATTATTCCCTGCATTACCAAATAATGACATCTCAATATTCGCTGAATTACTTTCGGCTTATTAATAATGACTTACCAATAATAACAGTAAATAACTTTGGGTAGAGGGGGGTGCTGGAATTCTCCTTTTGGCGCTCAACTGATCGCGAGAGTAGAGTAGTTGGAGTCTTCTCAGTTGTAGTGGACTGTAATTGGGGTTGATTGTTAAAGTGTAATTATTCCTCCCGCAACGAGGAATAATTACTCGTAAGAAGCAGAAGAGCGGAAAAAATACTAGAAAAAGACAAGAGTTTTTTTAGTGTATGATTAAAGTTTTATTTATGAGAGACGAGATGCTCACCCTTGTAGTATTGTCAGCAAAGAGACAGATTACACTGTACAGCAATTTCAAACTTTTTTCAAAATAACAGGGTTCTGTCAGTGGATTCTGGTAGGGGAGACCAAAAAAATATATACGTGTATCGGCGTTTTGAAAGATCACATCAGAATTTTATTTTAGAGGGGGTTAAAGTTTTCCCCCTTTTGCTTGTTCGTGCAGAATATCGGTACATAAAACTATGTGTTCCGTTCATCTGAGGTGTAGAGTATCTTCAGCAGCTTTGTAGCAAATGTTAAGGCCTATATTTTTGTAGAATATATTAACCCTCTAGCTTCCCCCCATAACGGTTACTTCTGCCTATATTTTAACAAATCATAAAAAACTCCCCTAAAAATGGGTGGGGCGGGGTTGAAATGTTCTACAAAAATGTCGGCCATATGTGTCGGAACACACCAACACCAAAACTTAACGCAAACTCCAAAAAAACGCCCAAATTTAAGATATCCTGTTAAGGGTTATTTTGTTATTCCTCGCATATGTAGGTTCTCCCAGCTCTGCAGAGAAGGTTGTTATTTAACAACTACCAAGAGTACTTTTGTTATTGTTATTTCTGTCATTATATTTTTGTCACTCAAAATTACCATAACGGAACTTTTGAGTGACACGTTACTTATGAACGTTAACGTTTGACATCGTGGGTCAGCCAGTTAATCTTTTTATTTTCTTACAATATTCTACAAGGGAATTTGTAAAAATAATAATGACTGACTGTTTGGGAAAACTTGACTGGTTTTGCTACGCCTGTGGCAAGCATACCCTTATGGAACATAGGGTTTCATTTTTTACGAGCAAAGTGGAGGATATATATTAAATTTATTTTGAACTGGAAGTTTTTCCAGACGAGCCATGGGTGCCAAAACATATATGCCGAAATTCCTATATCGGTTTGATGCTGGTAATACAAGTTTTGATTTATATTTGATTATACATATATATTTATATTTTGATTTTCAGTTTTCAACTGAAACTGATGAGCATGGCGAACGATTCCATCAGATATGTCTTCCTATTGAAAAACGCTATAAAGGCAAGAGCATTTTGTCTCTTATAACAGATTTATGTTGGACATTGTTTGATAATGGCGTCGAATTGCCAAGAGTGAAAAGAAAAGTGAATTAAAAATAAATGAACTTATGTATTTAATAAGTATTTCTCCTTGTATATGCGTTATTAATACATTTTTTGTTTATAGTCCTGAAGTATAATTTAATATAAAATACATATTATTTAATTGTAAAATAAAATCATTATTTTCTTTTTGCATCTCTCACATCAACCCCGAAAAATCCAATTTTTAAATACCTTTTTGGTACTAACACTATTTAATATCTAAATTAACCCTTAACAGGCAATCTTGAATTTGGCCGGTTTTTTTGTGTTTGTGTTAAGTTTTGGGCTTTGGTGTGTTCTGACATATATAGTAAAATTTTATGGCCATCATTTTTGTAGAACATTTCAACCCCGCCCCACCCATTTTTAGGTGAGTTTTTTACGATTTGTTAAAATATAGGCAAAAATTACCGTTATGGGTGGAAGCTAGAGGGTTAATATATTCCACAATAGTATAGGCCTTAACATTTGCTACAAAGTTGCTGAAGATACCCTACACCTCAGATTAACAGAACACATAGTTTTATATACCGATATTCTGCACGAACTAGCAAAGGGGGGAAAACTTTAACCCCCTCTAAAATAAAATTCCGATGTGATCTTTCAAAACGCCGATATACGTATATATTTTTTTGGTCTCCTTTACCATAATCCATTGACAGAACCCTGTTATTTTTTTTTGTGTTGTACTGTGTTACAATTCTTTTTCTAATTAAGAAAAATTGACAGTCCAAGTATAACGTTACTTTCGGACATACTTTAACTTGGCAATTCAAAAATATAATTTGACATTTTATAATATGGCAAATCTTAATCTATTACAATTCATTCAGGATAATTCATTCTCTTAATCTATTACAATGATTTTGGACAGTACAATTTTAATGACAAACAGTTCAAGTTTTTCCAAACAGAAATAAGTGATTTTTTTATCAAAATAATTTTTGGCAAATTTTAGTATAATGCAATTTTGACTATACTATGTGGGTTATTGTAGAAGATTTATTTATTTTCAACAAGTTTTCCAAAAATACGTGCAAATTGAATGAAAATACCAAAAATATTTACGTATATCGTATGATGTTAGACCATTGAAGAATTTTTCACATGGTCTTTTGGGTTCAGAAATATGCACGACAATATGCACAAAATTACTTTCAATGGCCATCTCTACATATCTACTACGTATTTTGTAATTTATTGGCAATGCATTATTCAAGTACTTAAAATCGTGAAAACATAAGCACATATTTATGTGGTATGCCTATGCTACAAATAAGTACTTATTATGCTACTTTATTGTATGCTTTTGGGAAGTACTTCCCTCCAATGACATCCCCATGTTAAAATAATGAGAAAAGTGACTAAATAATAAGTACTTACCATTATCGAACTTTGCTTACTCGTCGGATTATTTGGTAATGAGAAATTTTGCTGGGTTGTTTTTGTTTCGGTTTGGAAGTGGGAGAATGCGTTTACTTTTCACATAACTTCTGCGCGTATGAATCATTTATTTTCTTTAAATTTTTGTAATTTGTACACGCTGAAAAAAAAATCGCTTCTGTAGTATATTGTCCCAAACATATTCGGCTTGAAATAAACATATGTATGTTTAGGGTACACTCCAAATATATAATATTTTACACACACAAATATTATATGTTTGGGTGGATATTGTTCTAAACAAAAATATGCTCCCATTCAAATATTTTTTATTTGGAACTAGTATTTCCGAAACATGGATTCATTTGTAATTATTTATTTTGGTAATGTATTAAATGTCTTAACTTAAAGACAAGTTTTCTGTTTTTCAGATTTTCAAAGAGCAATTTTTTTTTATAAATTTTATATGTTTGTAAAATTTAATCAAAACTTAAATCGAACAATCTTTCGTAAATATAAACGACATTGATGGATTGACAAAAAGTGATGAATAGGAATATTTATAAATAAGGACATTTTTAGCTATAAAGTGTAACACGAAAACTAGGAAAAGCTAACTAAAATTCGAATAAGTCAGTAATGTTTTAAAAATCTTTTTAAATAAAACATATTTGGAAATCTTCTTAAACAATAACTTTGTTTGTGTGTAAACACATATTTTATTTGTGAAATTCAGTTTGCAAATAAATTATGTTCTAATATATTAATATATGCGTTCCAAACAAATATATAATATTTAAAAAAATCGTTTCCAAGTATATTTTCTTTCGTTTCAAACATATCAAAAATGACGATTTTCCTCCGTGTATAGAAATTGGTGAATGGCTTCGGATTCTAGCAAAGTTGCCGAGTCTTTTTAGGCCATATAAGGAGATCTTTCATATTATTATCTTAATTTGTGATATTTTGTATATAAAGTTGTAAATAATTTTTAATATTATAGTGATAATAAAAAACCGGAAAACCGGTGGAAACAAACGAAAAAAACCGGTTGTTCGAAATTCATGATTTTGAGAAAAACCGGGGACGGTGGAAGCAAAAAACCGGTGGGCCGGTTTATTTTAAACCGGTATTGATCACTCTAATTGTGATGAATGTTGTCATTTGAGTCAAACGGTCCTTTTATCTCATACTTATAACTTATTATATATTGTATTTAGAAACATTTTCCAAAAGTGTTATCGATAGTCTTTTCTTCAACCTTTTAAAAAAATTAGCAAATATATTTTCATTACTTTTTTGCAAAATTAAACTTTTTTGAAATTTTGCTAAAAACCTATGTTTTAATTTTTGATTTTTTTGCTCAAAAGAAAGCTTAGATAATTTCCTTTAAAAGCTTTGTGACCTATTAATGGGATGGGAGCTGTTGATCTATCAAAATAAATATAAACCTCTGAAAAAAAATTAACGTTCAACCAAACATTTTAGCATTTCAAATGGGAAAAACAACCGTTTGACAAAAATGTCAATATTTGACACCCTCCAACTCGGAAAGTCCTTAACCGATCTCGTTGGAATTGTGTCTCATAACTACTATCTGATAGGGCTACTTGGTGCAATTTTCATCCCGACAGAAGACATCCCTTTTAAAAATTAACTCACTTGACATGAAATTCCCCTTATGTAGTTCAGTCAAGAAAATATTAATATTTCGGGGTATTAAATAGAATATTTAATAGAGGTACTAAATCTTTATACATATATATTTTATATACACACTTTAGTGCAGGTGGGTATATAAATATGTAAGAGTATACACTAGTCGGTTTACCCAATTGAAATGTTCTTACTTGTTTTTGTTTCGGTTTGGAAGTGGGAGAATGCGTTTACTTTTCACATAACTTCTGCGCGTATGAATCATTTATTTTCTTTAAATTTTTGTAATTTGTATAGAAATTGGTGAATGGCTTCGGATTCTAGCAATGTTGCCGAGTCTTTTTAGGCCATATAAGGAGATCTTTCATATTATTATCTTAATTTGTGATATTTTGTATATAAAGTTGTAAATAATTTTTAATATTTTAGTGATAATAAAAAACCGGTGGAAACAAACGAAAAAAACCGGTTGCACCGGTTGTTCGAAATTCATGATTTTGAGAAAAACCGGGGACGGTGGAAGCAAAAAACCGGTGGGCCGGTTTATTTTAAACCGGTTTTGATCACTCTAGGATAGGGCACACTCTATGGAAACAACCAACAGAAATCTGTAGACAGACCCCTCCAGTGGAACTTACAAGGCACCAGAGCACGAGGATGACCAAAACACACGTGGAAGGGCACAATGAAAAAGATATACAATAACTAGGATATAGTTTCAACGAAGTGAAACTGTAGCAAAGGAACGGAATAGTTATCGAAGTTGTGTTGAGGACCTGTGCTCCACCGAGAGCCAAAGGACATTAGAAGAAGAACGTTTATTCAACATTTTATGCAAAAATAAACTTCATTGGTTAAAATTAAAAAGTTTGACACATGTCAGCACCATAGTAGGCTTAGAATCACTTCTATGGTGCTGACATGTCGTCGGCTTAATGCTATTTTGGTCCATACGCCATTTTTGTGTTTTTTGAGTTAAGAGTTGATAATATGGGTTCCAAGCATGCTCTTTCAGAATCTGCAATCATTTTTTTTCCTATCTCGCCTAGTTTTCGAGATATTGGTAGGGTAAATTTGTTTTACTCTAAATAACGGGAAATAATTTCGATATTTTTGTTCTATGTCTCAAGTTTTCTATCGCCCTATATTTTTCACTCAGTATTTTACGTTCTTTCAATCACAATATGTAAATTAGTGTCCATCCATACCGACCCTTTTTGTGGTCCATGTAATACAAATACGAAAAAATAGTAAAATAAAAGTGGATATGGACCAAAATGCCAAGAACAAAAATTGTTATAACTTGATTATTTTTGGATGTAATGGCATAGAAATGCATGAGAATCATACAAACACTGTTGGGAACCCGTTTTTACTCAAACAATAAAATGCGTTTTTCTCCGTTCATACAAAATGGCGTATGGAACAAAATAGCATTAAGCCGACGATGTGTCAAAATTTATAATTTTATACTTATGGTGGGTCTAACTGCAGTATATTTATGGTGTAGGGTATAAAAATATATAGTTGTCACAGTAAATTGTAACCACTGTGCAGCAAGTGTGTATGATTATTATCACTTTGCTTATGAGTCCTGGTTATTGTTATAATTTATGCCAAATATTGCCTTTTATTAGAGTTTATACGAGTATCTCCCTCCTCGTAAAGGACACAAGGCGAATGTGGATTGTAGATACTCATGGCTTTGCCGCAATTTTGCTTCTTCTCTATTGATTAAACAATATTCCGGGCGTAATGATGTTAATGTGCATCGAGACACGTTCTGGGATTAGCTGATATTCATACATAATTAAGTAGGTAGCAACTATCCACAGCCCCGTCATTGTATTATAACAATTATGCCGCATTGATAGCCGGGTGCGCATTTTGTTACCGACACATTTTAAAATTAATTTTATGTACCATTATTTTGAATGGGACTCGTAATCCAAGTTCAATTGGTCGTACTGGTATTACGATTGCTAGTCATTTAAAATAATGTAATCATAATTGAGTTTTGAGCTAGATAATCTGCATATGGAGTTGGGGTAGACCTGCAATTAAAATGCGAATGATAGAAACTGGTACATGGAACACACCAGAGTAAACCATCCCACATTGAGAATAAAATTATATGAAGGCATTATTAGTTTTGAAAAGATTTAAATAGTAATAAGCATACTAAAGTACTATCTGTATTTTGTATTGATATTTGTAGTTATGACTAATTTATCAAATAATTTAAAATATATCATATAAACAGTTATAGTGTTCTATACTGTACGATGAGATCTGTCTTTAGAACGATATAAGATATGGCCCGAATTTAAGAATTTAAGGAATCTCTCATCTATAGCATTTCATAAATGCGAGGGTTGCTATTTATATTTCGGTCCTGGCAATGCTGGTGTTGCCAGATGAAAACTGGATCTTCCATTGGAAATGACATTTTTTAGCATAACTTCACTCAGACCGTTTTGTCATTTGAGCGCGAATTGTTTTGTTTACAGTGTGTTGAAAATTCACCTCCAAAACATGGTTTTTGAATGCTTCAACAGCTGCTTCAGGCGTCGAAAAACGTTGAGCAAGCAGTTATTTCTTGATGTGAGTGAGGAAGAAGTCATTGGGTGTCAAATCAGGGCTGTACGGCAGATGACCCATCAATTCGACGTTTTGGCCGGTCAAAAAGGCGCTGGTTTGAGCCGATGTGTGAGAGCTCTCATTGTCATGGTGCACAATGATTCGTCTTCTCTTGTTCGTTTTTCGAATTTCTCCGAAGACTTCAGGCAAATAGAACCACTCAGAATTGACCGTTGCTCAAGCGGAACAGTCGCCACATGACCAGTTTTGCCGAAGAAAAAGGTGACCATTTGCTTCGAAGTGCTTCTTCCACGAACAACTTTCGTTTGATTTGGCTCGTCTTCGAAGGCCCACACGAAAAGAAATGCCCAAGGATGCCTCTATTTCACGGTATGTCACATGACGGTATGTCACATGACGGTATGTCACATGACATGATCTTGCATTATCAGTTCACGCATGGCATCAATGATCTCTGGCACAACGGCCGTTTTTGGACAACCTTCGTAATTGAGCGAGCGTCGGCCACGATTGAATTCATTAAACCAGTTTTTCGCAGTGCTATAGGATGGTGCTTCATCGCCATACGATTCGTTTGCCTGACTTCACTTAGTGTTGCCTGGGCCAGAAATATAAACAGCGACCCTCGTATAAATAAGTAACTACTTATGTATAGAGTACACTAAGAAAAAAGCCTACTACAAATCGAAGAATTTGTCATGCAAATCGAATCGAAGGTCGACCCAAGCATCAACTTTAACTGAAAATGTCAACTCCTTCAACTTCCTTGGAAGTGTAATTACAGCAGACAACGGTGCTGCCAACGTTATTCTAAGGAGGATATCTAAAGGCCAAGGAGCCTTTTCAGAGCTCTAGAAAATCTAGAGATCATCCATTTGTCATACAATTAAAGATTTCGGCAATGATTTCGAGACAAAGACAATCTGTATTAATATAAAAATGTTTGTAGTTTAATTAATGGAATGAAACGTAGTTGATTTGACATTGCATATCATAGAATTAAGTACATTACATAATAAATAGAATTATTCTTGGCCTTAAAATAAGCATATTTGGCGGAAATTGACTCGTACTTATTTGTAGTAATATTTTTTAAAATTATTTCGTCTGCGTATTTAAATTTAAAATGACGACCTCAAAATAAGCATGTCCTAGTAATTTATTTAAGGCATACATGAGCTTAAATACTGTTCACAAAATGTATATCGAAAAGTTCATTCATAGAAAAATATATAAATATCGTGGTAAAGATATTCAAAATATATCGATTCGACTTTCCAAAGTTTTTATTTATAATTTGTTATACGGGAAAATCATAAATCTATAACACATATCGTCCCCTGAATATAACAATAGCGTATACACATATACACCATTATTTTATTATTGCATTATAAGAATCTACGTAATCTATTCTATAGCTGGTAAAAAGTTGATGGAATTCTACTTCCAAAGTGTGTCAAACGTTAAATTTAAAAGTAGTGTATACATGTACAGGGTGGCGCAGTATGAGCTACGAGTGTATGGTTTAAATGGTTTTTAACTTTTTGATTTATGCGATTATTATATTTATTTTTAAAAATACTGTATATGATTGGGGAATTTTTTGCAATTAGATTTGAAAAATGATATACAGTGATGTCCATTTTCTGCTTCGCACATACGTGCTCTTTCTAGCATATTTTCCATAACTTTTCGCAAAATTTCGGAAAATCCAATTATTACGTACGTTGTTCGATTCATAATTAATTCCCCAAGTTTCTTTCACAAAATGCGGAAAAAACAAAGATAGAATAATAATTAAAAAAGTTATAACGAATTCAAAGCATATAGCTCATTCTGCGCCACCCTGTATTATAACTATTTAAAGAAGTGGGGGATATGAAACGAACGAAAAATTTCGCAAAAAATCACTTATTTTTATACGTTGTTCGATTCATAATGAATTCCCCACGTCTCCTTCACAAAATGCCAAAAAAATACAAAGAAAGAATAATAATTAAAAAAGTTATAAAGAATTCAAACCATATAGCTCATTCTGCGCCTCCCTAATGCACATTTAGGATAATAGAATATCATCTGGCTGTAGACTGATTATTTCACCACATACTAAAACGACAAGAAATTGAAAACATCGATTCTCTTCTAAAATATAAATATTTATCTTCCAAGAAGTCTAATTTCACAAAAACTTAAAATTTGATTTTCTTGAAACTACAAAAAAGTATACACTTTTCTTTTATTGAAGGGACAATATAAGAACACATTTTAATGATCAGTCGGGTAAACCTCGTGTAGGTAACTTTGCAGAGCTCCAAAGTTACCTATCTCAAAGATTTTTCTCAAAATTACCATTCGTTAAACTAGCCACATCTTCTTATCCACTTCACGTATTTTGGAGAAATTAATACCAAAAACCTCTGCTACTCCTCTTCAATGTTGCGGAATGAAATATTTATGTGATTTTAGTGGAAGGATGTAAAAATATGAAATATATCCTTAATTCTTGAATATCCTGAAAAAGTATCAGTTCATGTCATTGATTTTTGCTAAAGGGTCAAACTATTCTGAACCGACTATGAAAAATTGAACCTTGATGAACTTAAAAAATATGTCAATTTTATTGAGTTAATATTATCATTTTTATACCCTCACTTTAGTGTGACGAGGGTGTATATCATTTGCTACGGAAAAAAGTGTAACACGTCGAAGGAGTGACCTAAGACCCCAAGTATGTTCGGAGGAAACCCGTTTTGGGTCATTTTAAGTCGAATGAGCAATGTCCGTCCGTCTGTCTGTCTGTCTGTCTGTCTGTGTGTCTGCTGGCTGGTGCGCACGATAACTCTCGAAAGGAGTAACCGATTGACCTCAAATTTGGTATGTGGTAATATTTTTTTCTATCTCCGGCTAAGTTCGAAGATGGGCCATATTGGTCCACTCCTTCTAGTACCTCCCCCACAAAGGGTTAAAATGTTGTGAAATATTGATTCTTTAATAACTGCTATAATACTTATTCGAATCTTTTGAAATTCCACACATAGTATTAGCTTATTAGTCGTTATCAACTCGAGAAAAATGGGCGAAGTCGCCACGTCCCTTTTGGTACCTCCCACACAAATGGACCATTTTGCGCCAAAAGTTAACAGCTTATAACATTAATAACAGTGTATAAAAATACTTGAAATTTTGTACAGTATTATGCTTTTATATTGCCTACAGTCCAGGGAAAAATGGGTGTTGTTGCCACGCCCCTTTTGGTACCTCCCACACAAAGGTACCTTTTTGCACCAAAAGTTAACAGCTTATAACATTAAAACCAGTGTATAAAAATACTTGAAATTTTGTACAGTGTAATGTTTTTATAGTGTCTATAGCCCTGTGAAAAATGGGCGTTATTGCCACGCCCCTCTTTGTACCTCCCACACAAAATGCCCAAATCATACCACAATTTAATGTCTCATAACGTTTATACCAGTGTACATAAATGCTTATAAGTCGGCACAGTGCAATGAATTTAAAGTATCTAATGTTTAGCAAAAAAAAGGTGTATTTGATAAACCCCTTCTGGTACCTCCCACACAAATTGACAGAATAATTCGAGTAATATTCAATATTACATTACTCACAAAGTGAGGGTATACTTTAGTCGGTTTACCCGACTGAAACTTTCTTACTTGTTTCTTTTATATTTTTATATAGAATTTTAGATTCATCGGCTGGACTAGTGTAACTTTTAAACGGCTTGAACGTTTGATGTTATTTGTCAATTTTATTATCAATGTGAGTATGCGCAACTGTATCTGGATCCGGTAGGTGGCGCTGAATTCAAGTTATTAACTATATAAATAAAAAAATGCATTGCACTGCACAAAAATTTCAAGTAATTATTTGTACAAAAATGGTCCCTTTGTGTGGGAGGAACCATAAGGGGTGGCGACACTTCGCCCATTTTCCTCAAGATGACAGCAACAGATAAACAGTTACGAATTACAGATGATTCGAACAAGTGGTATAGAAGTTATTAGAGCTGTAATATTCCACTAAATTGTAACCCTTTGTGAGAGAGGTACTAGAGGAAGTGGACATATATGGCCCATCTTCGAACTTAGCCTGAGATAGCAAAAATATTATCACGTACTAAATTTTAAGTCAATCAGTTACTCCTTTCGAGAGTTATCGTGTGCTCCAGCCAGACAGGCGGACGGACATTGTTCAAATGACTTATAATGGTCCTAAAACGGATTTCCGCCGAACTTTCTTAGGGTCTAAGGTCACTCATTTGATGTGTTACACTTTTGGCTCGTAGAAAATGATATATACCGTCCCCACTGCCAGGTGTGGACATAAAAATATGATAATTTAATGCAATTATTTGAAGTTTGACCTTGTTCGTACATTATGTATTGATGTGTAAACCTATTGTGAGTTCATCTTCATATTTGTTTTTCATTATATTTGCTTTTCATCGCAACCGAGATTAATGAGTTTCAACATTGTATTTATCCGGAATTAATAATAAATTTCTAAAATAAATATTACATATTACTTTTGTATATCATAAAATTGTGTGCTTATTTATTTATGTAAGTTGTAAATCCCATTCACCACGGTTACATACATTTTATCTATAAAATGTTTTTATACCCTCACTTTAGTGTGACGAGGGTATATATCATTTGCTACGGAAAAAAGTGTAACACGTCGAAGGAGTGACCTAAGACCCCAAGTATGTTCGGAGGAAATCCGTTTTGGGTCATTTTAAGTGGAATGAGCAATGTCCGTCCGTCTGTCTGTCTGTCTGTCTTTGTGTCTGCTGGCTGGTGCGCACGATAACTCTCGAAAGGAGTAACCGATTGACCTCAAATTTGGTATGTGGTAATATTTTTTTCTATCTCCGGCTAAGTTCGAAGATGGGCCATATTGGTCCACTTCTTCTAGTACCTCCCCCACAAAGGGTTAAAATGTTGTGAAATATTGATTCTTTAATAACTGCTATAATACTTATTCGAATCTTTTGAAATTCCACACATAGTATTAGCTTATTAGTCGCTATCAACTCGAGAAAAATGGGCGAAGTCGCCACGTCCCTTTTGGTACCTCCCACACAAATGCACCGTTTTGCACCAAAAGTTAACAGCCTATAACATTAATAACAGTGTATAAAAATACTTGAAATTTTGTACAGTATTATGCTTTTATATTGCCTACAGTCCAGGGAAAAATGGGTGTTGTTGCCACGCCCCTTTTGGTACCTCCCACACAAAGGTACCTTTTTGCACCAAAAGCTTATAACATTAAAACCAGTGTATAAAAATACTTGAAATTTTGTACAGTGTAATGTTTTTATAGTGTCTATAGCCCTGTGAAAAATGGGCGTTATTTCCACGCCCCTTTTTGTACCTCCCACACAAAATACCCAAATCATACCACAATTTAATGTCTCATAACGTTTATACCAGTGCACATAAATGCTTATAAGTCGGCACAGTGCAATGAATTTAAAGTATCTAATGTTCAGCGAAAAAAGGTGTATTTGATAAACCCCTTCTGGTACCTCCCACACAAATTGACAGAATAATTCGAGTAATATTCAATATTACATTACTCACAAAGTGAGGGTATACCTTAGTCGGTTTACCCGACTGAAACTTTCTTACTTGTTACACTACCTTTTGATACACTTTTTTGGAAAAACAAAATTATGTATTATTTATAAAAATATTTTCTTTCCATATTTGTAAGAAATTCAATTATTTTCTATAAATAACTTAGACAAACACAGCAATAAAAGCAAGTAATAAAGTTTCAGTCGGGTATACCGACTAATGTATACCCTCGCTTTGTGAGTAATGTAATATATAACATTACACTAAAAATCTGTCAATTTGTGTGGGAGGTACCGGAAGGGGGTTTTTCCAAATACACCTATTTTTCGGTAAACAGTAGATTCTTAAATACATTGCATTGTGCCGAACTATACGCGTTTATGTGCACTGGTATATTAAAGTTACGAGCTATGTAATTTTGGTATGATTTGGGAGGTACAAAAAGGGGCGGGGTGATAACGCCCATCTTTTACAGGACTATAGGCACTATAACAGCATTACCCTGTACAAAATTTCAAGTATTTGTATGCACTGGTATTAAAGTTAGAAGCCGTTTACTTTTGGTACGAAACGGTCCATTTGTGTGGGAGGTACCAAAAGGAACTGTACAATAATGCCCATTTTTTTTACCGAGCTATAGGCGCTACAACAACTTTATACTGAGGTAATAGAGGTAATAGCGACTAATATACATACTAATATTATGTGTAGAATTTCAGAAGATTCGAATAAGTAGAATAGAAGTTATTAGAGAATCAATATTTCACTAAATTTTAACCCTTTGTGTGGGAGGTACCTGAAGGAGTGGACCAATATGGCCCATTTTCGAACTCATCCGGAGATAGATAATAATATTATCGCATACCAAATTTGAAGTCAATCGGTTACTCCTTTCGAGAGTTATCGTGCGCACCAGCCAGCAGACAGACAGACGGACATTGCTCATTCGACTTAAAATGACCCAAAACGAATATCCGCCGAACATACTTGGGGTCTTAGGTCACTACTTCGATGTGTTACACTTTTTCCGTAGCAAATGATATATACCCTCGTATCACTAAAGTGAGGGTATAATTAATTTCCTCACAAAAGTTGGTGTCAAGAACGTCTTTTTTGACCGTCCCAAATTCCGATCTGTAGTACATGTATGGACAATTTTTGATAGTATTCTGCTATTCGAGTACATAATGCAATTAAAAATTTCAAATAATATAACAATAAAGGGTATTTTTTAACCTGAAAAAGCGAATGTCAAAAGATTTGCTTGACATACTGTATATATCTTCCCAACAAAAACATGAAAGAAATACTTCCAACAGAATAAGTAGTACTTCCAAATGAATAAGTACTTCCAAATCATAAGTATATAAGACATTTTTTTAGCATTTAATGAAGTTCTTCTAAATAACATACCAAAGTATAATTTTGAAGTATAAATTATTAATCTTACAAAGCTTCCGAAGTGATAAAATCTTGGCAATGTAGGTCCTAGTATTAAGACACTTCACCCTGTTAAATTTTAAAATTATTGAATTTGAAATACAGTTTCTATCGTCCTAAGGGGCTAAATCGGATGAAATACAGGGATTACCAATAAGGGTGATATGATTTCTTTGAAAAAAACACACTTATTGTTAAGGAAATTCAAAAGTTTTTTATTTAATGTGAAGTACAATCGATACAATTAAGTTCTAAATAAAACGTCATTCAAATGTCCTCCACGACTTCTTCTGCAGGAACGAATTCGATGAACCTAATTTTCGAGCACTTTTTCCACTAAATCATGTCATATGTCATGAATGGCACGTTCAATATTGACTTGTAAAGCTTGAAGAGAGTCTGGGTTATTTCGAAAGACCAATGACTTCAAATAACCCCACAAGAAATAGTCTAATGGTGTTAAATCACAACTTCCTGGAGACCATTCAATATCACAATTTCTTGAAATAATCGAATCTCCAAACTTTTCTAGCAACAATCCAGTTGTTTCATTTGCTGTGTGGCACGTAGTCACAATCGGTCAATGGCAAAAAGATAGCTCTTAACGAGAGCTAAAATAATGCTCATGGGTGTCAAGGTCGTAGGTCGACCGGAAAGGGTTTATTTTTGTGATTTAAAAAAAAATTTGACTTACCGCACTAAAAGTTGCAATTGGAGAACGATTATTTTGATAATAAAACTGAATAATATGTAAACGTTGTCTTTCGTATATCTCTCCATGATGAAACTGTAAATACTACTGAATACAATGAAAAACAAATGACAGATCATGATATATTACAAATGGCCGAAACGTCACTTCAAAATCATTTCATCCCTATTGGAAAACCCGGTACTTATGTTGCGGTTTTTGTTAGAAGTAGTCACTCTTGTACGACACAGATCCATATTTATAGACCCAAATCACACATATTCGCGGTATAGGATAATTTTTTGTAAAGAAAGGGAATAGCAATACGTGGATCCGGAGCCATTTTGTGCCATTTTTTATTAAAATCAAAATACGTTATTATTAAAATTTGTGTTTTATGACTAATTTGGTTTGGGATTACCATATGAACTTGCATATACATCTCATTTCAATAGTGCTCAGTGTTAATAAATCATTGTTTTAGAGGTAATTAGGGGACCCTTTTTGAAAAATTACCTGAAGACTTGCTTAAAAGTGAAATATTCATTTGAAGAAATCAGACAGAGGATTAATTTGATATATCTTTCACCACCAGTTGTTGTTGTTAGCATTTTGTCTAAAATCGACAGATTAACTAAAACGAACCATAGTGTAATTAACATTAGTACATTATTCTATTATACTTTAATTTTATTTATTTTAGTTTTATTTATTTTAATTTGATTTATTTTAATTTCATTTATTTTAAGTTTCTTTATTATATAGCAAAGACTTTTTCTATGACATTTGTAGTTTTTACTTACTCGACATTTTCTACAGAAACTATTTTAATGTAGAGAGGACAACCGGTCAAACTGTTTTACTATGAGGTGGACATCAATTCGAAAGCCTAATATGAAAACTATATTTTAAAATTTTTGCCTAAATTAATTTTTAAATAAAGTTAAAACTAATTGGTGAATTGACTTTTCAACTTCACATTTAAATAAATTTGTCTATGACAAAAAGTACTCATTTAAGTATGCAATTATTTAAAGAATTTCAATTAAAATGTTCTGTACATATTTACATATTTTAATCTTTGCCTTATAACAATCATGTTTTTCTACATCTTTGTGTTTATCTTACTTTAATCTCATTTCAACAATTTAATTTAATTTCAGATGGCGACTATGACGATAACCATGCACCACCAACTACAGAACCAGCACAATATATGGGTAAGTAAGTGTGTGTGTATGTCTAAATGTTCGTTATGCATCCATCTTTGGTACAATGAAATTGACTTTATTTTCCAGTAGAATGCACTTAAAATTGATTAAACTCAATTTCCCACTGCTTGTGTTATTTGTTATATGCTCGCATATACTCCTAGACATTAGCGCGACTTCAAAAGGAGTTGCTGATATTCAAAGCCTTTTTGAAAATTTTACAATTGAACCATTTGAACCATTCCTGGACCTATGTATGTGACCCATTTTTACTAGGAACGATTGTATGCAATATGAATATCGTGCGATTTAACGCCTTTAGATTATTTTTGTGGGGCTATGTTAAGGCTCATGTCTATAGGTACAAGCCCGCAACAGTTAACGCATTGGAAGCCAATATTGAAGAATTTATTCGTGAGATACCGGCCGATATGTTGGAGAGAGTATGTTAAAATTGGACCCAGTATGAACCATTTCACATTTACATGAAATCTTTAAACATTGAAGTATAGACCGTTCTATCGACTCAAATGAAGATTTCGTATATTTCTCTAAATTGTATGTGTTTTTTAAAATCAAATCCGAAAGCTCATAAAAAATCACTCGTTAAACATTATTTGAGGTTTATTAAAATATACACTTAAAATAGCTTAAAATGGGTCCGATCTGTAGGTTAATGGTCTATAAAAAATAAAAGTTGGCAATTTTGTTAAATAATAGCCTGTTTTTTTCGATATTATTAGCAGACAAAAAACCTTTTGAGAATATACATAAAACAAAACAAATTCTCATATAAGCTTTTAACATCATCAACTTTTTATTCCTCCACGCAAATGTAGCCACTCTACTATACACTGAACTTCATTGCACAATGTATTTTTATAGCATTTGTTCTTTAGAGAAAAGAGTTTGACTTTTAATTGATGAAATATTTCGACAGACAAGAAAGATAAATTATATTGTACGAACACAATTCTCTTCTGGTAATATATATGTATTTTTTCTTTCTAAGAACAAAACAAATTCAACTTTCGTTTTGACTGGACATAATAGATAGATTGTTACAAGGTTACTAATATTGTTTGTGTAACATAATGACTAATGAGTTTTTTTTACAATGTTCATTATCAGGATATGCACACTGTGCAAGAAAAAGCAAAATAATTTTCCCAATTCCGAAATTCGTGGATCAGGAATCTCTGGGAATTCAATATCCACATAGATTGGTTTAAAGCCACATCATCAAAAAACAAACAATAATTAAAATCGAGTTTTATTATAAAAGTAATATTTTTAAATTAAAAAAAATTATAGTAGTTTACAAAATTTTTGTCGAAGGGCTGTGCATAACGCCATCTGGTATAGTATGATGTCCTAAACAAGAATCAAACATTTAAAATTTTTTTATTAGTTTTTTTAAATCCCATTTTTTGAAGTATAAGCTCGATAAAGCTGAGATGCCTTTTAAAACAAAGGAAATTACAAAGACTACAAATGTTGAAAAATATCACTTTCACGTAGAATCAGTTGTACGTAACTGTGTTTGATGTTGTAACTGTCGTTAAAACATTTAATCATTTGTACATAAGGAGACTCAATTTTTTCTTGTACAGGCGGTCGGTGCAAATACTATTACTTGACTTTTTTTTCGAGTTGAAATGACAGAAGTGAGGCATAACTTTTTTTAGTTTGAAAGAAGCTATCCGTCTTAGAGGTGGAGTTTTAAATGAATTATCACAGCTAAACCGCGGTAGAAGTAAGATAATTCAACAAAATAATGTTTTTTATACCATCACTATTGTGAACGGCGGTATATATGCTACGGGCCAAAACTATAACACATCGAAGGAGTTACCTAAGAGACCCCAAGAATATTAGGCTGAAATCAGTTTTGGGCCATTTAATGTCATTTGCGAAATGTCCGCCCATCCGTCCGTCTGTCTGTCTGGCTGGTGCGCACGATATCATTCAATAAGAGTAACCTATCCGATTGACATTAAATTTGATATGTGTTCATATATTTTTTTATCTCAGGCTAGGACCACAGATGTACCATGTTGGTCCACTTCTTCGAGGACCTCCCCCACAAAGGGTGAACATTTAGTAAAATATTGGTTCTTTAATAACTTATATACTACAAAGTATTAATTCCTTGGTCGGCATCACCTTGAGGAAAATGGGCGTTATTGCCACGCCTCTTTTGGTACCTCCCATAGAAATGGGTCATTGTGCAAAAAAAATGTTAAGAACTTCTAACTTATATTCCTGCGCACACAAACACTTAAACTGTTGTAGAGTGTAACGATTTTATAGTACCAAGAGTCTATTGAATAACACAATACAATACATGATTTTGGGACTTAGTTCTGAGAATTGGACGTGAAAGTAGCCCCAAAAATAAGAGATTCTGCATCATTCGTTTAGTCAAGATGGCTCAATTAATAATTTAATGGCCATACGATTTTTTGATCTAGGTGGTTTTTTTCAGCACTTTTTCTATATTTTTTCTCGGTATACCGTACGGACTGTCTAAAGCAAAGATATTGTAGATATTGAATAGGAGAAAAAAATGCGGAACAAACCTACCGTAAACCAGTAAGGAAAGGCATATATATATGGAGGTTATATATAAATCTGAACGGATTTTCCTTGAATACTCATTCATGTAAAAAGAAACTTCTTTCTGTCAAATTTCGTACTGACCGGATATAAAATACAGTCTTCTACAGCACTTACATGTCAAATCGGGGGTAACATATATATGGGGGCTATATCTAGATCTGAACCGATTTTCTCTGAATATGGAAGTATCCCTTCATAAAGTAAGAAACCTCTATGTGTAGATTTTTTTACTGATCGGATATAAAATACAGATTGTACAGCGCTTACATGTTAAATCGGGGGTAACATATATATATGTTATATAAATATATCTAAATCTGAACCGATTTCCCTCAAATTTGGCAGTGTTAATTCATGTAATGAGAAACCTCTGCTGACAATTTTTTTACTGATCGGATTTAAAATACAGTTCTACAGCGCTTAGATGTCAAATCGGGGGTAGCATATACATATATGGGGGCTATATCTAAATCTGAACCGATTTCCCTCAAATTTGGCAGTGTTAATTCACGCAATGGCCTCTTTCTGCCAATTTCTTTACTGATCGGATATAAAATGCAGTTTCTACAGCGCTTACATGTCAAATCGGGGGTAACATATATATGTGGGCTATATCTAAATCTCAACCGATTTCCCTCAAATTTGGCAGTATTAATTCATGTAATAAGAAACCTCTTTCTGCCGAATTTCGTACTGATCGGATTAAAAATACACTTTTTACAGCGCTTACATGTAAAATCGGGAGTAACATATATATGGGGGCTATATCTAAATCTGAACCGATTTTCTCCGAATTTGGCAGTATTCCTTCATGTAATAAGATACCTCTTTCTGCCAAATTTCATACTGATCGGATATAAAATAAAGTTTTTACAGCGCTTACATGTCAAATCGGGGCTAACATACATATATATGGGGGCTATATCCAAATCTGAACCGATTTTAACCAAATTAAATAGGGATCGTCCTTGGGCCAAAAAAAAGATATGTGTAAAGTTTCGTCAAGATCGGGCCATAATTGCGACCTGTACTTTGATTACAAGAATACATCTACAGACGGACAGACAGACGGACATAGCTAAATCGACTCAGGAAGTGATTACAAGTCGATCGGTATAATAAACAATGGATCTATCTCTTCTCCTTTTGGGTGTTACAAACAAATGCACAAAGTCAGACCTTAAAAAAATCGCAAATATGCCCACAAAGTCATAAAATATCTGTCAGTAAAATATTGAAAAATACTTATACGCAATCGTAATACGTATACGTAATCGTAATACGTATACGCAATACGTATACGTATACGTATACGTAATAGGTATACGTATTCGTAATACGTATACGTAATCGTAATACGTATACGTATAAAAACATTATAAAACAGAACAGAAGGTTCTAAATATGAATATAAAATGAAAAATTCAATATATATTCGCGTTTTTGAGATTTTGTATTAATTATGTGATAAAAATGCTGATTTTACGCTTTTATAAATACAGAATCGCGAAAGACGCACCTTTACCAAACAATTTCAGGTTTCGCAAAATAATCGCTTGCCAATTAATACGAGTATTCAAAAACTGTAATAATCGTAAGTCATCTCCGAGATATCTTCAGGGAAACCTAGTCGGAGAAATCGTATTTTTAATATAGCTACAATTGGAAAAATAAAAAAAAAAATAAAATATGATATCTACGAGATGGTGTAAGATTTTGGCCCTTTATAAAATTAACTTTTAATTAGTTTGATACACGTTTTAATAGGAAAGCGATTATTTTGAGACACCTGCATTTTTTTTTTGGTAAAAGTGCGTCTGTCGCGATTCTGTTTTCAAAAAAGCCTAAAATCAGCATTTTTATCACATAATTAATACAATATCTCAAAAACGCGAATATGTATTGCATTTTTGATTTTATATTGGGATTAAGAACATCAAAATCCTTCGAGATCGTGTCCAAAATCTTCTCACTATGATTCGATTTGACCAGTGCAATATTGTAGGCCTGTTTTTTGTTGTTCTGGCGTATTTGGCTATAGAATGCCACCAATACATTTGATTAATCGTGTTTCCGGTCCACATCTTAGAATAAACTCACTTTATAATAAGAAAGAAGTAATGACAAAATAGTAGGTTTGACATTCAAAATTTCCATAGCTTTTGTTGTGCTTTTCATCCCATTGCGAAAATTCGTATTGATAAAGTAAACAGAATGGGTTTCATTTCTGTTGTTTAAAGATATAGAATCCCATCCGCGGAACACAATTAAAATCGCGAGGAAAACATAAGTCGCCAGAAAAAAATATGAAAATTGAATATTTACAAACAATTATCAATGCACATTTTGTGGGTTTCTAAATAGCTGTCATATAAGCCACGGTTCATTCAAATCGGCCCACGTAGTCGGGAGATACAATGGTCAAAATTTCCAACTTTGACACCCTGTATCTTCATAACGTATCACGCTAGGAAGCTGTAAGCACATAGCATACCCAAAGTGCTTCTGCAACCCCACCAAGTTTTGACGCGGAATAAAATTGAAAAAGTGGGCCTTTTGACGTGTTTTTCCCCATATACAACTTTGCTTCAGACACAATAGAGCTATTCCGTACGGTGTACCGAGAAAAAAAATATAGAAAAAGTGCTAAAAATCCACCTTAAGCAAAAAAATTCGTATGGCCATTAAATTATTAATTGGGCCAACTTGACTAAATAATGATGCAGAAGTTCTTATATTTGGGGCTACTTTGACGTTCAATTCTCAGAATTGAGTCCCAAATCAATGAGCTAAAAACTGTACTGTGTAATGGTCGTTATTGCCCCTCCCCAAAATAAAAAATATTAAAAATAATTTATTTCATTACATTTACATTTATCCATAGAACTTTTTAAACAGTCATGTTTTCTTCGTTAGGATGCCAGCTTTCAAAAAATGGAACAACTCATTTCATTTGCAATTTTTTATATTTGTTTTAGTTGTTTTGTGCCAGCAAAAGACTATTTTTTTGAAAAATATTTTTTCTAATTATTTAAGGAGAGTTACTAAACCACTGTCTTACGTGAACATTTGTAGCCCTCATATTTTTATCCCCTCAACTTAGAGAGGAGGGTATATGTCATTTGCTACAAGCCAAAAGTGTAACACATCGAAGGAGTGACCTAAGACCCTAAGTATGTTCGGCGGATATCCGTTTTGGGTAATTTTAAGCCGAATGAGCAATGTCCGTCTGTCTGTCATTCTGTCTGCTGGCAGGTGCGCACGATAACTCTCGAAAGGAGTAATCGATTGACTTCAAATTTAGTATGTGGTAATATTTTTTTCTATCTCCGGCTAAGTTCGAAGATGGGCCATATTGGTCCACTCCTTCTAGTACCTCCCCCACAAAGGGTTAACATTTAGTGATATATTCATTATTTAATAACTTCTATACTACTTATTTAAATCCTCTGAAATTCTACACATAAAATTACTTTATTAGTCACTATTACCTCGAGAAAAGCGGGCGAAGGTGCCACACCGCTTTTGGTACCTTCCACACAATAAACAATTTTAAAACAAAAGTTTACAGCTTATAACTTTAATACCAGTGCATACAAATACTTGAAATTTCGTACAGTGCATTGCTCTTATAGTACCTAGAATGTTGGTTTCTTCATTCCATATTTAAAAAGCTATAACAGCGATACTATTCTCATTTTCTGACCACTCCATGCAACTGCAGCAATTTTGAATTCCCGTTACACACTGACGCTACAGAGATTAGGTTTCATTATCCACGTGGTAAGGGTGGAGTATGTTCAGTTCCACTATTGTAATGTGTGTGTTCAATTTTTTAACTGTATAAATGTACCTAATAAGTATCTGAGGACAGTGGTAATTCGAACTCGTTTGTGGCCGAGCGTGCTAATCCAGGTTCAAATCACGGCAAGACCAAAAATTTCACTTTGAATAATTAAATAAAAGTTTCTAAATATAAAATTAAAAAAAAATAATTTAAAGAAAAAGTTACAAAAAATACTTTTTGGAGGAGATATGTTTGTACTACAATAGCACCTAAAACATTACATTAGCATTGCTTTATAAGCACTGCTGCAAATTCACTTCAAAAGAATAGCATTATGGCGCGACAAGCACTTGTTAAATTCATTGGTGAAGATCGATTTTGAACAACTTCCGGTTCATAATATTGGGAATTTGATCACTTCTTTGGATCCTTTTTTTTTGGTGGGTTAAAATGCCTTAAAACATACTCATGGTCTTAGGTTACTTCTTCGAAAATTTCATAAGCAGCATTAGCTATTGTTTTGCAGCACTAATTATTAATTTACAAATATTCCAATTCATCATCGTTTATTAATATATGATTACGAAACATTATACGATTAATTTTAATCGAATTTTACAAACAAGTTAAATTTCCAAAAAAAATGCACTTTGAACTTGTGAAAAACAGGAAGTTTGCTTTTAAATTTAGACATTAATATATTGTCAAAATACTTAACTACAAATAAATCTTTTTTCAGAAAAATAATATATAAAAACAAGTAAGAAAGTTCAGTCGGGTAAACCGACTTATGAGTCCCCTCACCGTGAGTCCCAACAAAATTTTCGTAAATTTATTTCTTTTTTTTTTAAATAATTATTATCAATTTAAATTGCATTTAATAACTTTAAAGTATGTATGTAGTAAGTTATAATCTGTTAACCTTTGGGGTAAAGTGGTGTATTTGTGTGGGAGGTACAAAAAGGGGCGTGCCAATAACGCCCACTTTTCTGTGGACTCTATGTACTATCAAAACATTTCACTGTCCAAATTTCAAGCATTTGTATGCACTAATATTAAAGTTATAAGCTAGAAACTTTTGGTACAAATGGTCCATTTGTGTGGGAGGTACCATAAAGGGCGTGCCAATAACGCCCACTTTTCTCTGGACTTTAGGTACTATAAAATCATTGCACTGTACAAAATTTCAAGTATTTGTATGAACTGATATTAAAGTTATAACCTGGTAACTTTTGGTGCACAATGGTCCATTCGTGTGGGAGGTACCAAAAAGAGAGTGGCCACTTCGCCCTTTTTTCCTTGGCGTGTTAGCGACTAGCAAACTAATGCTATGTGTGAAATTTCAGAAGAGTCGAGTAAGTTGTATAGAAGGCATTAAAGAATCAATATTTCTCTAAAATTTAACCCGTTGTGGAGGAGGTACTAGAAGGAGTGGACCAATATGGACCATCTTCGAACTTAGCCGGAGATATAGAAAAATATTACCGCATACCCAATTTAAGGTCAATCGGGTTTTCCTTTCGAGAGTTATCGTGCGCACCAGCCAGCAGACAGACAGACGGACGGACATTGATCAAATGACTTAAAATGATCGAAAAGGGATTTCCGCCAAACATACTTAGGGTCTTAGGTCACTCCTTCGATGTGTTACACTTTTGGCTCGTAGCAAGTGATATATACCCTCCCCTCTAAGGTGAGGGGATAATTACAAAAAAATATTTGTATGAAAACATACTTTTGTTAACAACAACAATCTCCTAAACATATAATATTTGTATGTGTCAAATATTATATATTTGGAGTGTACCTTACACTGAAAAAAAAATTTGACATGAAATTAAAAACAATTTTGCCCTTAAATCGTATATTTAATCTGTCTTTGTTTGAAGAACAAATTTCTTTAAATTTAAGAAAATTTATTTGATTTCAAAGAAATTTTCATTCGTTTAAAGTAAAATTCCTTACCTCTATTATAAGATGTCCATAACACTATGTCATGTTGACTTTAACGTTACGTCATAAAATTAAAGAAAAAAACATTGATTTTAGTGCAACTCTCATTAACTCAAGTACACATTTTAATAGTTTGTAAGATTTTTTACTTAACATTGTAGAAATTCTCGTGTCATGTTTTTAAAGACAATATACCCTTAAGTTTCAGTTTATTTTTTGGTATTTTTGAATTAAGGAATAGTTATCTTTTAAATTAAGAGAATGTTTTTATCTGCGAGAGGACAATTTTTATAACAAAAAAAGACATAAAATCTGACATTCAGAGTAGTGGAGTTTATGTGCTTTTACGAATTTATTACTGTGACAAAAATAATGCAAAAAGACTATAAATATGTATATGTATGTATTCAAGAAAGAACAAATTGAAGCCGATGTCGGAACAATGAACAATCGAACGTTGTTTATCCGCTGTCGAAGTAAATTGCAAATATTTCCATAATAAATAAATAAAAAAACGTTATTTTGTGAATTAAATAGAATATCATTATCTAAACATGCAAATATGCTAAATCCAATTTTATGAAAATTGAGATTTGTTATAGAATGATAAAATACATCATCTAGAAAAAATAAAACACTATTATGCTGTTTTCCCACTTTGTGCAGAGATATTCAAATATTCTAAGTTCACACAAAAATTCAAAGCATGTGAACTCTGTATAAAAACGGATAATTATGATAATTATAATTAAAAATTATTGATATTTAAGCGGAACAAATAAAAGATCATTCGCGTATTTGCAGAACGAAAAATATATTAAAAAAACAGTTAGTTGTTAATTGTTCTTCCTTCTGAAAACTTTTTGAAACTGGACTTAGCATATTTGCATGTTTTGCTCACGATATGTCATATTAAACAATTTCGAATCGATACAAAAATGTTGATGTGAACAAGTCTTAATTTATGAGTAAGAAAAATTTGCATATCGCACCTGTTCCACAAAAGGGTAATAAATCAAAATTAAATTAAATTAAACTTTTTTACAAAATGGTATGGCAAATACAATTACTTGACAGCTCAGCTCCTTGTATTGCGATTTCGTGGTTGCTAAACCTATAATTCAGCAAGGTTCAGCTTAAAAAACCAGCTCTAAGAGGCCTAGCTTCTCCCAAACGAATAAGAAATATTCCTCACCACTGGTATTTAAACTCAAAAATAACCACGTCAAGTAATGTATTTGCTACCGCTGCTCATACGAAGAGAACTATTCGTTCAAGGAAAATATTTTGCAAAATGTCATTTGTTTATCCATTACAATAAATACTCATTCTCGTATATGTACCCTCTAATATGAAGAAAACTAGACGAAAAACAAAGGTTACTGAATAAACTATTTATCGAAATTAAATGTTTTAAAACATAATAATTTAATAAAAAAAAATAATAAAAATTACCATGAACGTTTAAACAAATAATGAAATAAAAAATATTTTACGAAACTTAATTTACACTTGTAGGAAGTACAGATTGGTTCTATTACAGAATGTTCTTAATCTAAAGTCATTTCATGTATTTAATGTAACCACAAGCTGTAATAGATTTAAAAATGTGATGTCTTTCATCGAAGTATAAGGCGTTATTCTTTCAAAGATATTTAATGTCCCGATTTAAAGATGATTAATGACTTTAATTGTAGTACAAGATGTACTTATTTTAAAAGTCTTTATCTTTGGAGCCAAATCAAAGAAAAATCTTAAATGTTAAGAAAATTTCAATGATTTTCAGTACACTTTTCTTTCAGTGTATACATAATCGTATGTACATATATTTCAAGATGAATATGGTTGGGACAATATACTACAGAAGCGATTTTTTCAGCGTGTTTCAATGCAAGCACTTTTCTATATTTATTATTAGGGCACCATACTTAACATTTCGATCAAGTTTCGTCAAAATCGGAGACCTCAAAGAAATTTTCTTGATCATTTCAAGTGATTCTCGTATATAATACAGCACCTTCTAATATTATATAAAAATCATCTGAATGTTTTAGTATTCTGAATTTTAGATAACCTTTTTGATCACTATGGGCTGAGCAAAACCTTATTTCAAAGCAGTGTACATATTAGTCGTTTTAATCGACAGAATCTTTCTTACTTCTTTTCAATACATGTATCTTTACACAATTTGAATTTGAAGCGCTTTTTAAGCCAAGAATAACCGATGCCGATTTTGCAAAAATAAAATAGTTATCTTCTCATTTCACATATTAATTTTGCAACTTTAGTAGCTTTGATAACATGTATATTTCTATCTAGATCCACAAAAGCTCAGTTTTCAGGAGGAAGAAAAAACTTTTGAACTTTTTCTGTTTTAAATATATATTTAATTCTGCAAATGCAAAACTCTTCTTTTATTTGCTCCGGTTAGAGCTAACACACAGTTAAAAAATAGAAATTGCATACAATTTGACAGCTTTAACTGTAGGTTAGCTCTAACTGTAACCAGAGATTGTGGAATTGGCCGTTAATCAATAAAACACAAGTAAAGTAGTTGGATATTTTTGCACTTTTCTTCACACGTTTTTAATTTCTTTATGGACTTAGCATATTTGCATACATACCACTGCAAAACAAAAATCATAACGTTTTTTTTTCTTTTTCCTAATGATGTATTTTTCATTCAGCTTCATTCTAAAACAAAATCTCAATTTTCATAAAAATGGTCCTGGCATATTTGCATGTGTAGTTAATGATATGCGTTTTGATCTTTCGATTGAAACCATTTCATTGATTCAAACCAATCCGACATATTTACATTTTTGCTGGTTCCTTACATTATTCAAACAAACCATTTTACAGCTAAAATGAGGTTATTTGCACAGACGTATAAAAATGTAATAAAGTTTGTAATTTTATTAGAATTCTACGAACACTCCCTTGTCCATTGGCAGATATAAAATACGAAATTATTACAATTATGCCAAAAGAAGAAACATTATCATCTTCCAAATCCCTTAATAAAATAATGGAAGGAAATCCCATACTTCCACTTTGCTCATCCGTATTTTACAATTTCTCTTTGATTCATCCGTTTGCAAACCTTTGGCGTCTCTATTCGTTTTCAATACGGATCCCAGAATGCAATGTCTGCCATTCACATTTCTCTTCGTCTTTAGTTTGAGAATTTTGGTACATCACTGATGCAGTGGTTCTACGTGGGGGGATTGTGAAGAGAAATTTAGTTACGTAGTTACACTTAGAGAAAGTGTCATCCTATGTTTGAGTCGTAATCAATTTAATTGAATAAGGACATTTTGTATAACAACCCTATATCAAAAAATTAGTAAAACAATAAAATGAGTTCCGTAATAAATTATATATATTTTTAGTTTCATTGGAAAATTCAGAAAAGAATAGTTTTTTATCTATGTAAAATATTGCAAAATATCTCTTTATAATATCCTTAAAATGACACTGTTAAATTATTTGAAATTTTTTTTTGGATTTTTCTAACAATTCACTGTTATTAAACAGTTGAATTTTTTTACTCTCACTTTAGTGAAACGAGGGTATATATTTGTTTCCAACAAGGGGCTGCTTTTAATCATTGGTTTATGTCGACAAACTATCAACTCTTGAAGCATTTGAATCCAACATTCAAGCCACCTTTGACGACATACGGCTTGATTTATTGGAAAAAGTAGTCAACAATTTGACCGATCGAATGAACCATATAACTCGTAGCCGCGGCGGACATATCGTAGCCGCGGCCGGAAATCATATCTGAAAAAAATGCCATGAAATTATCTACCAGATTGTAATTAAAAATTGCTTTCCAACAATATTCCTGTCTTTCAAGTTCTCAAGCTCTTAAAAAACACCCTATATAACTTCAAATGGCGATAACTTTTGTTTCAGATCTGATGGAAATATTGTTTCATCAAATAGCAAATTATATTGTCTATCCAGAATCTAAAACTCATTAGGCCAATCTGACCTTCAGTCCCATAAAATATTCGTAAATTTATTTATTTATGTTGTACTTATAATTATATTATCAGTGTAAATGGCATTTAACAACTTTTAAGTTTGCATTATAGTTATAAGCTGTTAACTTTTGGTGAAAAATTGTCCATTCGTGTTGGAGGTTCTAAAAGAGGCATTTTTCACGAGTTGATAGCGACTAATAAACTAATACTTTGTCTGGCATTTCAGAATATTCTAATTAGTACGAGGGTTGCTATATATATATGTCTGCCTAGGCAACACTAAGTGTTGGCTAGCGCCATCTGACATTTCCATTGGAAAGTTAGACATTTTTTGGCATGAACGTACTCAGAACATTTTAACGTACGACCATCATTTTTGTTGTTTACAGTGACTTAAAAAATTCAATTTGGCAAAAAAATGGAATGAACTCGTGAACATTTTCGTGCGATCATTTTTCACAACTTTCGACGTGGATTATCACGACAAGTGTGCATCGATGAACTTAAATCTTTGTATGGCGATGAAGCACCATCCTATAACACTGTGAAAAACTGGTTTAATGAATTCAATCGTGGCCGACGCTCGCTCAAAGACAAAGGTCGTCCAAAAAAGGGCCGTTGTGCCAGAGAACATTGATGCCGTGCGTGAACTGATAATGCAAGATCGTCATGTTACATACCGCGAGATAGAGGCATCCTTGGGCATTTCTTCCACCAGCATACATTCGATATTGTATGAACACCTGGCCGTAAAAAAGGTTTGTTCTCGTTGGATCTCGCACAATTTGACATCGCTCAAAAAAAGGCTCGTGTCGATTGGTGCAAAGAAATTTTGAAAAAATACGATCGTGGTGCTTCAAAAGCCGTTTATAAGATCGTCACAGGTGATGAATCTTGGATCTATGCGTATGAGCCCGAAACAAAACAGCAATCGACCGTGTGGGTCTTCGAAGACGAGCCAAATCCAACGAAAGTTGTTCGTGGAAGAAACACTTCGAAGAAAATGGTCGCCTATTTCTTCGACAAAACATGTGGCGACGTTTCCGCTTCAGCAACGTAGGACGGTCAATTCTGAGTAATACACCACAATTTCTTTGCCTGAAGTCTTCGGAGAAATTTGAAAAACGAACGAGAGAAGACGAATCATTGTGCACCATGACAATGCGAGCTCTCACACATCGACTCAAACCAGCGCCTTTCTGAACGGCCAAAATGTCGAATTGATGGGTCATCCACCGTATAGCCCTTACTTGGCACCCAATACTTCTCTCGATTCCCGCACATGAAGAAAAAAATGCGTAGTCAACGATTTTCGTCGCCAGAAGATGCTGTTGAAGCGTTCAAAAACCATGATTTGGAGGTGTCTCAATCAAAGTGGAAAAAGTGCTTCGACAATTGGGTTGAGCGCATGCAAAAATGTATAAATCATGCTGGAGAATACTTTGAAAAACAATAAAACCATTTTTGATGATAAATATTCGAATTTTAATTATTAGGCCAGAAATATACATAGCAGCCCTCGTAGTATAAAAGATATTAAAAAAAACAATATTTCAATACACTTTAACCTATTGTGGGTGGTACTGTAATGAGTGAACCAATATGGCAGATCTTTGAAATTGACTTGAGACTAAAAAAATATTACCACATTCCAAATTCTGTTGGTCAGCATAATCAACCCAAGTGTCCACAATCGGGAGAATTGTGCACAAATTTCAGCGAACTGGGTATGTAGGATATGTGAAAACACTTCTCCAAATATGAGGTCGGCCAAGCAGTTATCGTGAATGGTGTTCGCTATCGCGATATGTGAACAGACTTCTTGTGGCCAGAAATTGAGGATATGGACTTGGACGATATGTGGTTCCAACAGGATGGTGCCGCTTGCCACACGGCCAACGAAACTATGGCTCTTTTGCGCGAAAAATTCAATGGCCGCGTTATCTCACGTCGTGGCGATGTTAACTGGCCGCCACGATCATGTGATTTGACACCGTTGGACTTCTTTCTTTGGGGATATTTAAAAGAAAAAGTGTACGCCAATAAGCCAAGAACAATGCAAGAGCATCCCCAAGAGGATGAGATAATTCGACACATTAATGACATTGAACTTCCATTATGTCTCTGAGTTATTGATAATATGAACCATCGGATAGAGGTATGTCACCGAAGCCGTGGCGAGCATTTGCAGAATTTTGGCTTCCAACATAATTGTCATAGATTCTTCTATCATAATACAGGATAATTCTATGAAAACTTTTTGTTATATTTACAATTAAAATCGTGCGTTTTGGTTGGACTTCCCTTTAGTTTGAAAATAAATACTTTCGCGAAAAGTTTCCACTTTGTTTAGTATATTTTTGATCACTCAAAAGTAAACGATCTCAATGAATTTGTAAACATGGAAACAATTGGTCACCGATATGTAATACAATACTTTCATTTGAAATGTCTCAGTCCAACCAATATTAAAACCAAGCTAGATTCTACCTTGCTATAAAATATTGGGCCGTACCAGCTGCCAAGACGGACACAGTAGTGATCGACCAATTGAGGTGCTCAGGGCAGAAATGGTTGCAAAAAAATCCACAAAATGGTTATGGATGACACTATCCTCTTTCGATTTCGGACATATTAAGATATCGAGTCTTAACCGCCAAAAAGACGTAAGACGATAATTTATTTTTTTATTTTTTTTTGTGAGAAATCGTTTACTTATGGCCGATGGCATCATGTGTCAGATTTTTATTGCTGTAAAATATACCGTTACTTTATTTTACAGTAATATAAACCGATGTATGCATTACATATGCATTTAACCAAAAAATAATCGCAAAAGAAACCTTCCCCTCTCAATTTTTGGGACTGGCGCTTACGTCTTTTTGGCCGTTAAAGTTCGAAAACACGTTTTAAACCCAATCTTCTTAGATTTTAATAAAAATAATAATCGTTTTAGACCACCAGTGTTTGTACTTATTCTGCAAAAGCCTCTGTGGTCTGTTCGTGCAGCAATGACGCCTTGGTCGTATAACCAACATTAATTCATACGACCTCCTGCAAAAAAAAAACTTGACGTTAAGGTGCGGTGGAAAGTTTAAACCACCCCTTTATACATTGTCGGAACCCCGTTATTTTTGAAAAAGTTCGACATTTTTGAACAGTGTTACTAATTAAACCTATCCATAATTGTCTTTTTTTAACAAACGTTTTCTTCGTTTATACTCATTTGGTAGTTAAACTATTTGTATACTCCATTCCATTTTTTTCAACGTGTACCCTGCGCTGTAAATTATATTTTTTTTATTACTGAAGACTTGAGAGAGTTAAAGGAAATAGTACCATAGAATGCGATAATAGAATTTCTCAATAGAAATTCGTCGAAACTCTAGAAATGAAAGCAAATGGACCAAAAAGAATTAATTGCCAAACACAAGTTTAAATTTGAAGATACTTAGTTGGAAAATAACAAATGAAATCAAGGAAGAAGTGCTTAAAATTTCCTTGGATAAACTTTTGTTAATGTCGCATGACATAGATGTAATAGTGGCAGTGTCAGATTTTAGAGAAATTCTTCTTATGTGAAATATTTACATAAGTATGTCAGAGTATTTACATAAGTATTCATGTTTAACAGAAAATTCAATTGTAAGTCAATAACTGTTTTGAAAAAATGTATTGTAACGAAGTACAATAGAGCATTTCCATGTTAAGTGATCACAGTATTTTTGGCTCATGTCACGGATTTTGATGAATTTTGGTATAATGGTTGTACTAAGTGTTGTCAACAAACCATGCAAATTATTTTGCAAAAAAATAAAAAACAGGCCTACTATGAAGATTTTATTTTATTTTATTTATTTATTTATATGAATTGCAATACAAAGTAAATTTATATTCTAATTTTAAGGTCCGGGGAAAGGCCGGGTTACAAAGACCATATGGCTAAATGTTTGCAGCGACAGACCAGAGCCTCTGGTGGGAATCGAACCCACGACCCCCAAACTCATAGCCGAGTACGCTACCAACTCGCCTACTGGGGCGCTCAATATAAAAATGGCCGATAACCAATTGCCAAATATTTCGAATTTCAATTGGTGTATTACGAATTTCAAATGGAAAAATTCGAATTTCAATTGATGTATTTCGAATTTCAATTGATGTTTTTCAATTTTCAATTGATGTGTTTCGAATTTCAATTGATGTGTTTCGAATTTCAATTGATGTTTTTCGAATTTCAGTTGATGTGTTTCGAAATCCAATTAATGTGTTTCGAATTTCAACTGATGTATTTCGAATTTCAATTGATTTTCTCGAATTTCAAATGGAATCTTCGAAATTGAACTTTTTCGAATTTAAATTTTTAACGTCGACGGGGCATTTTTTCGTCATTAGTGTTTCTTCACTCTATTGGTAGCGGAAGACATTTTAAGCCATACGAGCAATGTCCGACGGAATTTCAAGTGTTGGTTTTTTACTGGTTTTAGAGTTAAACAGTATTAAATGTTGGTACGATTTCCTCCTTTTGAGCGGGAGGTACCAAAAGATGTTTGGCAATTCTGCCAGTTATATTTCACTAAATGTAAAATAACTTTTCAATAAACTTAAACCATTTTTTGGGTAATAGAAAGAGTGACCAATATAAAAATTATCAATCAAATTATCGAGAATCATTGTGCACTTCAGTGTCGTATATAGGGTTATACATCGGTAACTCCTTTAATGTAAAATTCTCTGTATCCCCCCACAGTAGAGGAGAAAGATGTATACCAGTAGCTACGAGTGACATAAGACTTTATGCATGTTGGGCGAAAATCCATTTTAGCTTCAGTTTTTGTTCCATCTTGTATTTGTATTTAATACAGTTGTTATCCGCTATTGTTAAGAAATTCTAGTTAATTTACACGTCATATTTTCGTTTTATGTTTTCGAGTAGAGACAACATTAGATTCTTCTCCCTCTGGAGAATAATCTTTCTCCTACATATCTACTATAACAAATACTCCAAGCAAAATGTAGAATTTATCTTTATGTAACAGTAATAATTTAGGACATCGATTTGAAATTGTAGTTAGAGTACTTTAAATTTTTCATACGTATGTTTTTTAGTAAAAAAATATTTCAAATTTTGCAGGTTGGATTAACTTAACAATGTCGTGAGCAGTAATTTATCAAATAGAAATGTGGAAAATCAAAACATGAATAATAAGTCTCAAGGAAGAACTCCCTTCAGTTGAAGCAAAATAGTTTATGGTTAATTAAAAATTAACATTGCAGCGTTAATCCCATTACAGGTGAGTCAAGAGATACATAATTTATTCTTTATAATCTGTATTGCAAACATAAAGGTCAACTTTTATGTTGCCTTTAGCTTTTTCGTCATTTCTAAAACGATTGTTATAATTACTTTTTTGACACTATCAACGCCCCCAAATGTCTTTAACACTCAGAGGGAAAACGCAACAATGTAAATGTAACACATCCCCTTCGAAAAGAAAAACGGAAACAGCGAGGAGCGTGGGTCGTTGAAATAAATGTCCACATTTACATTAGGGTTAGTCGGTCCTTATGGATGCAAAATTTTTATTTTTCATATCCAAATTTTGTTAGTCCATCAGGAAAGAAAATTTAAGTAGAATAAATCGATTGAAGTATACCCCCAATCTCGGAGGTCCAATAGAAAATAGTTTTCTCGTTTTTTTGTCAGCCAAAAGTCGTTACGAAATTAAGCTAAAATGTTAAATTTCAGACATGGAGATGATTTACTGAGCTGCACAAGGAGAAAAATCACGGGTTTTGAACAGACTCAATTTGGGTACAATATACTCGTATAACATAGGCATTTGCAGCGTTGCGAACGGTTTCATTAGTTTCTTCCCCATAACTTCCTTAATATTGATGTTAGGAATACTATTGCTAACAGCCAATTTGTAGAGTCTAGATAGTTCTATAAAACTGTATTTATAGAATTTGAAAATTTTTTAAATTGGATAAAAATTGGGTAATGGACAGCGTTGCACAGACTGTACAAAAAAACACAATTCTTGAGGTATATTGAGCAATAAATAATACCAATCTTTTTTGCATACTTTACATACACATAACACTACAGACATAAGGTGTATATTTACTATTTACTATAAAAACATAACATTTTTGTTGAGTTTCGGAAAGCATGTTCCCGATAGCACAATATTTATATGGAATAGGAGCATTAAAAAAAAGGAGTCTCACAAAAAATAAATATTTTCAATCAATTGCCTTTAGCTGCCAATGACCTTTTGTGACTTTTTATCGGCGTTATTGATCTTTGATCGGGGTCAATGGCCTCTAATCGAGGTCAGTGACCTTTAATCGGCGTTCTTGACCTTCAATACGGGTCAGTGAGCTTTATTCAGAGTCAATGACCTTTATTCGGCTAAAAGAAATGCTGAAGACTAAGTTTCTATAATATAAGGCGTTTTTAAGGTTGCTTGGGGAAATGCCCATATATATACAAATTTAATGGTGAACTAATCGGGGTAGTTGACCTTCAATACGGGGTCATTGAGCCTTAATCGCGGTCAATGACCTTCTGTCGGGGTCAGTTACCATTAATCGGAGTCATTGACCTTTAATCGGGTTAAGTGACATTTAATAGGCATCATTGTTCTTTAATCAGGGATCATTTACCTTTTATCCGGGTTCAATTATCTTTAATCCGGAGTCAATCACCTTTAATTTAGTTCATTGACCTTCAAGCAGAGGTAAACGATTTTTAATAGGAAACATTATCCTTGAATCCGCGATCAATGACCGCTAATCCGGGGTCATTCACTTTTTATCCGGGATCAATGACCTTTTATCTGTGTCGTTAAGCTTTAATCTGAGTCAATGACCTTTAATCCGGGATCAATTGCCTTTAGCAGCCAATGAGCTTTAATGACTTTTTATCGGGGTCATTGAGCTTTTATCAGGGGCCAATGAACTTTAATCGGGGTCAGTGACCTTTGATTGGGGTCAATGGCCTCTAATCGGGGTCAGTGACCTTTAATCGGCGTTATTGACCTATATTCCTGGATCAATGCCCTTCAATCTGGGCCAATGACTTTTGTCGTTGATCCCTAATCGAGGCTCAGTGACCTTTAGTCGGGCCTCAGTGAGCTTTAATCGGGCCAATGGAATTAAATCGCGGCCAGTGATTTAATAGGAATCATTGTACTTGAATCCGCCGTCAATGACCTTTTATCCGGTGTCAATTACCTTTAATGGCAGTGAGTGAAGTTTAGTCCAGGGTCAATGACCTTAAATCGGGGTCATTGACCGGTGTCAAAGATCTTTAATACGAGTCATTGTCCTATTATCCGCTGTCAATAACTTTTAACCTTGGTCTTTAATCCGGGGTCAGTGACCTTTAATCTGAGTCAATGACCTTAAATCCGGGATTAATGGCCTTTATGCTGCCAGTGTCATTTAGTCCGTGGAAAATCACCTTTAGGCTGGGGTCAATAGGTATCAGTGACGTTTTATTGGGGTCATTGATCTTTAATCAGGGGCCAATGAACTTTAATCGGACTCAATGACATTTAATAGGGTTTAGCGACGTTTTAGTCGTGATCAGTGATCTTTAATCAGTGACCAATGAAAGGTCAATGAACTTTACTCGGGGTCAATAAAGAGTATGCCACAATTTAACGTTCAGAATGGACCGCCTGAAACTCAGCCGCCAGCAACATTTATATTAGATAATTTTTTAAAGTAAATTCCTTCACCTGTACAAAATTTCCATATCGCTCATGTAGACAAAGAACGTCACAACTCCAAATTTGACATTTCACTGAAGTTTGATTTAAATTATCTATACAAAAATAACTACGGAACGGCGGAACGGGAAGACATAACTTCTGAAGTGCGCCAAATATTGTTGTCTTCCTCAGGAATCAGCCGAATCATGGATCAGCTTGTAGATATTGAATGTATGACCAACTCCAAAATAAAATATTTTGAGTTGTAACGTTTTTTTTTCCTAAATAAGCGATATGTTCTTCAATTTTAAAAAACCAAACACTTCAAGAATCGGCTATTATATTCATAAGTACTATCAGTACTTTTTGTGGTAGACATCTTTACAAAAGAGGCACATACCATCTACTTATATATCTGCAAAATGCGACTGTCTATATCTGCAAAATGAAAAAATACTATGCTTACTGAAATGTAGTAAAGTCTTTCTAATCGTCCAACTAATCTCAGAATCCACGCCATCTACCTGGCGATTGGTGTAGAGACAACTGTGTCGAACTGGCAACCCTTACCAGTCACATGGGTGGTGAAAATGGTGAATTTAAGTCTCGCTTAAAGCTTTGGCTGTGTGACTTGTACGCTTTCTTCGTAGGTAATATAATTCCCATATGCAAATTTCTTTGTAGATTGGTATATATACAAGCGATGATCGCCACAACTACAAGCTCACACTGTGTGTCATGTATAAGACCCTCTGATGATATCCCCGCACAGGATTGAAATACGTATAAGGGTATGTGTTTACATGGCTTTCAGAGCGCAGTGTCTTATCTTTTCCAATACACCACAAAAACCTCTCTTTCGAAAGGAAGAGTTGATCGAAAAAGCTGAACAATTCGAATGTGAAAAACATTCAATAAATAAATCTAAATAAAAATTAAATCGATCATTAACAAAAAACTTCTAAAAACATTGAAAAAAAGTATGCTTTTTCAAAATGGACTAAACTAAGGTATGCTAAAAACACCTTTTAATGTTGATATTAATCGATGGAAAATTCTAAGACGATTTAGCCATGTCAGTATTTCTGTTTTTCCATTTATTAAAATCACGCTACAAAATGCAATAATAAAAAGGTTAGGTTACTCAAATTTGATGTTTTGGGATAAAGAATGAGCCATATTGCCTTTATGGTACATGTTTCGATATAATCCTCAAGTGAAGCTCCCACCCAATTTGACTTGTTGCCTTGAATTTTATCAATTACCATTTTATTTTACCCAGAACCATTACAGGAAGCACTGGACCTTATAAGCCCTCAACGAGATATGGTCCAATCAATATGAAAAAATGGAGCATTTTACCTGAAATAATTCGTACGGATAATGACCAAGTTTAAGCATAGATCCAACTTCAGTTCAAAATTTGATTTAAAATTTTATCTCCAGCTTTTACATTTTAATTATAGATGCTTTTGCTTTTATAGCAATAAATGGACTAAGAGTTTGACATGATTTGAATTATTTACACTCTAGTTTTAAATAGCTATGTAGTACATTACACAGTCGGCCTTGCTTAACATCAGTCATTCCTCACGCTTCAATCTTCGGTGGTAATCTATATATATAAAAATGAAATGGTGTTCGTTGGTACGCGATGGACTCGAAAACGGCTGAACAGATTTTGCTGAATTTTTGCATGAGAATATATATTGTTGTGTGGAAGGTTCGTAGCTATATTCAGTTTTGATTGAACAAAGGGTCGTGGTACCGCCCATACTAAGTGAAATTTAAAAGTGGAATATCTTGGGTACTATTGGTTCAAAATACTCGATATTCGATATGTGTGACCTTGGTACCAGTACACATCATGGAGCCAAAAACCGGTGTGATAGTGACAATGGGCGTGGCACCGCCCATACAACCTAAAATTCAAATATACAATATTTCGAATACTATTGTAGCAAAATTCTCGAAATTGGGTATGTGTGACCTTGGTGCCATTACGCGTCATGTAGCTGAAAACTGGGGTGATAGTAAAGTGGGCGTGGCACCGCCCACACAACATAAAATTCAAATATGAAATATTTCGAGCACTATTGCAGTAGAATTCACGAAATTTAGTATGTGTGACCTTGGTAGCAGTACGCGTCACAGAATAGTGACAGTGTGATAGTTACAGTGGGCGTGGCACCGCCATACAACCTAAAATGCAACTATGAATACTATTGGATCAATATTCTCGAAATTGGGTATGTTTGGCCTTGGTGCCATTACGAGTCATTTATCTGAAAACTGTGGTGATAGTGACAGTGGGCGTGGCACCGCCCACACAACCTAAAATTCAAATATAAAATATTTCGAATACTATAGTATCAAAATTCTCAAAATTTGGTGTGTCTGACCTTGGTGCCAGTACGCGTTATGTGGCTGAAAACTAGGGTGATAGTTGGCCTGACATCGCCCACCTAACCTGAAATTTAAAAATGCTGTTGATAGCACTCCACGGAATCTGATTAAAAAGCTGATCAGTGGAAGTATCTGTGCCTACGACACGCTTGCTGAAAACGAAATAACTGGAGACCATTATATCTAGATTGACGCTTGACCAAGTGTGTTTAGTATTCACGTGACTCAACAAAATTGGGAGATATCGGATTAGAGGGCGTGACTACGCGCATGCGGCATCGTTATAAAAAAATAAATACTGATAGAATTATTGCACTAATTGGTATGACTGTATTTCACAGCAATCTATATGCCCCAACAGAGAATGAGCGACGAAGCCTCCCAAGGTGATTTGACGGGAATTGCACTACTCGAAATTTGTTCATTTAATTGCAACATGGATGACCCCAAAAACACTGCCGTAATATCAAGAGTGTCAATATATCATATGGTTTTATTTCACTGAAACGCACTTTAAGGGCAGCGAAGCGCACCGGGTCAGATAGTAAATAAATAAAATTAAACTAACACAAAAAGCAGTTCAATTTTACCCAATACAAAAAATGCTTAGTTGTTTAATTAACTGCCTCAAAGTACATTGTAATCCAACATCAATTCTCACTTTACCTGAACATCTCTAGTAAATTGTTAAAATAATGTTGACTTTAGGTCGACAAGTATAGACTGTAAAACTTTTGTTCGAACCATTCGTCAATTGTTGTTGTCCATTGCACTTTTAATTAACATTTCTTGTTAGTAGCTTGTTCTCTGCGTTTTTGCTCCTCATTTCATGTTCCTGGTGCTGGCCGAAATGTTTTCCCGGTTTTGCGAGTTTCCGTTTTTGTCGTTTTATATGCATTTGCGTGGGTTAGGCCTTAAGGTAAAATAAGTTTAAACGCTATGTTGTCTGTCAGCATTTCAGCTCCTGTCATTGCTAACGAAAGCTTAAAGAACCGCCTACGTAGTTGTGCAACAAAATGACAAGAGAAAACGTGAATTCACAGCCGCCATCTCGTCGTTGCCGAAAGCTGATGGCCAAAATGCTCTTACATAAAATACAATTTTTATGACAATGTTGTTTCATGTAAATGGTAATAGGATGCTATTGTTGTCTTTTCTTTATAGTAGTTCTTCTTCTTTATAGTAGTAGGATTCATTTTGTTGAAGCTATCGCAGAAACACGCCCTCAAATATGTCATTGCTTAAATATTCAATTTTGTCCTGATTTGCCTCTGAGTGGAAATTTGATTTTCTTTTCTCACTCTAATCTAAATAACACTAAATAAAAATTGTAAGTAAATGTCTGAATATTCATAAAAAACCAGTAGGGAAAGACTAAAGTCTGGTGGGGCCGATAGTACAGGGTTTTCCAACAAGAGGTTTATTTTGAATCACCTGGTATTTCGGCAGCTGTCACTTTTGAAGGTTTTATTCTTTGACATTTGACAAGTACAAACTACGCCATTACTAAAAATGGAACGATACACGATTCAACAACGCATTGAAATTATTAAAATTCGAAAAATCGAAAATCATCGAAAAATCATCTTTACTGATGAGGCCCATTTCCATCTCGGTAGCTACGTCAACAAGCAAAATTGTCGCAACTGGGGCTCGGAAAATCCAAGAGTTACTGTTGAGAAGCCTATCCATCCTCAACATGTGACTGTTTGGTGCGGTTTATGGTCCGGCGGGGTTATTGGACCTTACTATTTCGAAAATGAGGTTGGATCAACAGTTACGGTGAATGGATTGCGCTATCGAGAGATGATTAATGATTTTTTATGGTCGGAGTTGGAGGGTATTGATCTGGACAACGTTTACATTCAACAAGACGGCGCACAAGTAACGAAACCATTGCTCTGTTAGGGGAAAAGTTTCCGGACCGTGTTATCTTTCGAAGAGGTGATCACAATTGGCCACCGAGATCTGGTGATTTAACACCTTGCGACTTCTTCCTTTGGGGAATCGAGGACACAGGGCAGCCACTTTGCGATTCGGTTATGGAAAATTTCATGAAAAGCATATGGTCCTGTAAGCCTGGTCGTGGTGGCCATTTGGCTGATGTTGTTTTTCATTATTAACGGCATACCTTCCTCTTTATTATGAAATAAACATCCGATCATTTATCTCAAAAAATAACACTTTTCTTTGAATACCAAAATAACACCTCTTTTTGGAAAACCCTTTATAAGTTATGACCCATTTGTTAAAAATGAGAGAAATGCAAAAAAATCATTTCTAATATTTTAATTTTAAAAGCCAACATTCTAAAGAAAAAGCAAAAAAAGCTTGTTTTTATACCCTCACTACTCTGAACGTAGTCAGAGTATATTTGACTGTCAAGTATATTTGACAGAAATCCTTTTTTGGGTAATTTTCAGTCATTTGATGTCCGTCTGGCTGTAAATCGTCGTTATCAGGAAATAATAATCGTCATTATCGAAAAAATTATTTAAATTGCGATAAATGGTTATGGTTAGCAGTACTGTCCTTGATATTTATTATTTTTCATTGTTATATTTGTCCCCATAAACTTTAAGACATGAATTTTATCACGTTTCGGTATTATATTTGAAACTCAGATATTTCAAGTTTGAAATAATAAAAATGGTAAATTTATCCATAAAATGCCTTCTCTAGAAATGTCAATAAAGTGTCATTTTGGATAATCCAGCAAATGCCTCCTATATCTTTAACAACGACTTAAAGACAGTCATGAAATTTTACATTTTGTAACAAATCTAAATCAGCCAATTTGTGCAAAAATAACCCGTACACATATTGTCAAATTCATTTATTTGTATTTGTATAGGTGTATAGGTTTGTCTTGTTGCTGTTATATTTATTTAGGATTTGATTTTGGGGCTTTTTGTTTTCACAACCAATCGCTGTTCTCAATTACGAATTTGTTTTTGTGTTGTTAGTCTTTTTCACAGCAGTTGTAATACCGGACGACCATTGGACCGAAACACAGGAGGACATGGCTTTAAGGCTTTTCAATCCTTTTACTTCTTATGCTACTTTACAACCGACTCCGGACTGGTGCTGCTGCTGAATGTGTTGGTTTGTCCTTTCTTTCCTTCTTTTGTGTGAATAGATTCGATTCTCTATGCTTTTGACAAGCGATGTGATAGGATTTTCCCTGGACGTAATAGGATATCACTTAAAGTGACATTTCTATTCGAATCAAATTAAATTTTATGATAAAAGTAAATAAATTGAAAAATCTTCTTTTGAACAGAATCGCTTGAAAGGATAGAGATAAATAGACATACATTTGTTAATATTTACACATACATATATGAGTTTTATTTTCCTTTGTAAATGTTGCCCAAGGTTCCAACAGTGGCTTATTTAATTAGAAAGGGTAAATAGTTAATATAATATGGACGAGCACGAGGGTTGCTATATATATTTATGGCGCCGTCTGACATTTCCATTGGAAACATTTTTTAGCATAAACGTACTCAGAACGTTTTGACGTACGACCATCATTTGTGTTGTTTACAGTGACTTGAAAAAATCTATTTTGCAAAAAAATTGAATTAACTCGTGAACATTTTCGTGCGATCATTTTTCACAACTTTCGACGTGGATTATCACGACAAGAGTGCATCGATGAACTTAAATCTTTATATGGCGATGAAGCACCATCCTATAGCACTGTGAAAAACTGGTTTAATGTATTCAATCGTGGCCGATGCTCGCTCAAAGACGAATGTCGTGAAGGTCGTCCAAAAACGGCCCTTGTGACAGAGAACATTGATGCCGTGCGTGAACTGATAATGCAAGATCGTCATGTGACATACCGTGAGATAGAGGCATCCTTGGGCATTTCTTCCACCAGCATACATTCGATATTGCATGAATACCTGGCCGTAAAAAAGGTTTGTTCTCGTTGGATCCCGACAATCGCTCAAAAAAGGCTCGTGTCGATTGGGGCAAAGAAATTTTGCAAAAATTCGGTCGCGGTGCTTCAAAGGGCGTCTATAAGATCGTCACAGGTGACGAATCTTGGATCTATGCGTATGAGCTTCGAAGACGAGCCAAATCCAGCGAAAGTTGTTTGTGGAAAAAGCACTTCGAAGCAAATGGTCGCCTGTTTCTTCGGCAAAACTGGTCGTGTGGCGACTGTTCCGCTTAAGCAACGTAGGACGGTCAATTCTGAGAGGTACACCACAATTTGTTTGCCTGAAGTCTTCGGAGAAATTCGAAAAACGAACAAGAGAAGACGAATCATGGTGCACCATGACAATGCGATCTCTCACACATCGGTTCAAAGCAGCGCCTTTTTGACCGGCCAAAACGTCGAATTGATGGGTCATCCGCCGTACAGCCCTGAGTTGACACCCAATGACTTATTCTTATTCACTCACATCAAGAAAAAACTGCTTGGTCAACGTTATTCGACGCCTGATGCAGCTGTCGAAGCGTTCAAAAACTATTTTTTGGAGTTGAATTTTGAACACACTGTAACCAAAACAATTCGCGTTCAAGTAATAAAACGGTCTGAGTGTAGTTATACAAAAAAATGTCAAACTTTCCAATGGAAATGTCAGATGGCGCCAAGCAACACTTAGTGTTGCCTAGGCCAGAAATATATATAGCAACCCTCCTATGTAGTCTTGCCGTAACATTTTAAGACTTGTTGACAAGATTAAATAAATGCACATATATAATTTATTGATGGGGGGAATTTCAATGTGTATCTGAAGGCAATCCTTCTTTTATTTAATCCTAAATTGAATGAAATTTAAAGCTTTGAGGGAATTGCATAGTTAAAGATAGTATAGTTAAGTATAGTATTTTTATATATATACCAAGGCCTCAAATCTTTTTATTGTGTAGTTTGAGGAATATAATTCCATAAAATCAAAACCAACATATTTGTTTATGTTAAATTTAATTGTATGGTTTTATGTTTTTTTTAATTAAAATTTTTAGCATTTTGATTGTATATTGATGCCTGATAAGCCTGATAGATTCAGGATAAATTTAAGGTAATTATGAGTGCTACAAATGTTGGAAATATATCTTTCAGGTAGAAAGCATTAAATATTTTCCAAAAAAATATTTTTTGCTGGCACGAAAAAGACTGCAAAATTGAAAACAATGCAAACAACAACTTTTTTAATAGCCATCCATTTCTTAATAGCCAGCATCAACACCAAGAAAACAATGTTTGGACCATTTTTTAAGGATACGCTCGATAAATCTGGGATACCATTTAAATTAATGGAAATTATGAGGGCTAGAAAACATTAATTTCAAGTAGAAACGGTTTAGAAACTGTTGTTAAAACAATTAAAAAAATATAAATATTTTTTTAAATGGTTTTTTGCTGGCAAGAGAAGAAAACATAATCCAGGCATTTTTTTAAAGTCTATGGATAAATGTATAAATTTGGTCCATAATGTAAAAATAGGGAAATTAAAAAAAAAACTTCATCCATATTATTTTTGTTATTATTATTATTACCCAGCAAAATTTCTCATTACCAAATAATCCGACGAGTAAGCAAAGTTTGATAATGGAACTTATTATTTAGCCACTTTTCTCATTATTTTAACATGGGGATGTCATTGGAGGGAAGTACTTCCCAAAAGCATACAATAAAGTAGCATAATAAGTACTTATTTGTAGCATAGGCATACCACATAAAAATGTGCTTATGTTTTCACGATTTTAAGTACTTGAATAATGCATTACCAATAAGTTACAAAATACGTAGTAGATATGGTAGATATGTAGAGATGGGCATTTAAAGTAATTTTGTCCATATTGTCGCGAATATTTCGAATTTCTGAACCCAAACCACCATGTGAAAAATTCTTCAATGGTCTAACATCATACGATATACGTAAATATTTTTGGTATTTTCATTCAATTTGCACGTATTTTTGGAAAACTTGTTGAAAATAATAAATTTTCTACAATAACCCACATATAGCCAAAATTGCATTATACTAAAATTTGCCAAAAATTATTTTGATAAAAAAAATCAATTATTTCTGTTATTATTGGTAAGACATTATTAATAAGCCGAAAGTAATTCAGTGAATAATGAGATGTCATTATTTGGTAATGCAGGGAATAATGACAGGTACTTACCAAGATTTTGCTGGGTATGGCATGTTTATATACAATAGTATTTAAACTTAGCCTAAATTAGAAAGATTATCTGTATATAATTTCCATTGTGATCTATCACGGATCTGCGCCACGTTGTCTTTGGTCTTCCTCTCTTTCTCACTCCCTGGGGATTCCACATGAGCGCAGCATGGTTTACATCATCGAATTCCTTCCGCAAGGTGTGTTGCTTGTTGCTTTCGTTACGTACCAGGTTTCAGCCGTAAAATAGAATGGATTTGACGCATGCTTCGAATAGGCGTATTTTTGTAGACTGCAGAAGTGTATTTGATTTCCATACCCGGTTCATTGATGCGAATGCTGCTCTGGCTTTACGGAGCCGGTTGTCTATATCTGCAATTGTTCCGCCATTTTTGTTGATTTTGCAGCCCAAGTATTCGAAATCGTCCACCTTTTTGAATATCCATGTCATTGATTGCAAGTGTTGATGTATTATTTGTATTTATTCTCATGCATTTGGTCTTCTTGAGTTAACATTTAAACCTATTTTCTTGGCCTCCTTTGCAAGGGTTGACATCTGGTTTTGCATATCCTGCTGTCTATTGGCGATTAAGAATATGTCGTCGGCATAAGTTCAACTAACTTCCCATTAAATTGCCAGTTAATCCCTACTGCATTGCCATTGACGGCTTGCAAGACCAAGTCTAAAGCTGCGATAAAGAGTAGCGGAGAAAGCGCACAGCCTTTTTTCACTCCGCTATACGTATGAAAGGGATCGCTTAATGCTCCCTCGTGTGACACCCTTGCAACCCCACCATCATAGCTGTTTTTAATGATGGATATGCTTCGAGGGCGAGCCAGATATATTATCTTTTCAGGGAGTCGAATGCTTTCTCGAAATCTATGAAAGACAGATAGAGAGTAGTATTGCATTCAGCAGATTGTTCCAGGAGTATCCGAACAGTGCTAATGTGATCTGTACAGCTTTTATTGGGTCTAAACCCAACTTGGCGTTTAAGGATTAATCCATTTAGTGTTGTAGTTATTCTGTTCAGAACTACCTGATTGAAAAGTTTTGTGATAGCGGGGAGAATGGATATACCTCTCCAGTTGTCTCTGTTTTTTCGATCTCCTTTTTTGGGAAGTTCTATTATAGTGGAGGAGACAATAGTGCAACAGTTCCTTCCACATCAACCTTTAACCATTTTGTTGGGATCCCGTCATGGCCAGGTGCCTTTCCTAGCTTCAATGACTTTATTGATTTATAAGTAGGAATATTTAGATTGGGACTTAGACGAGTACTGATTCGTAGGGCATCTACACTTTCACTGGGAATTACATTAAGATTGCGATCGAAGTGTTGCTTCCATGCTAAAAGTTGTTCCTGTTTATCCGTTACCAGATCTCCGTTGTCGTTGAAAATAGGTTTTTTATTCATTCTCTTCATTCCACTAATTTCTTTAGTTATTTTGAATATTTCCTTTATGTCTGGTTTATTGGCGGCTGTTTGAGCTTTACTTCCAAGGTTCTCGAAAAACTTGTTCTTATCGCTCTTCACTTGTTTATTTATCTGTTTGTTGGGCATATTCCTCCTTATATAACTGGTTATTGCTATTGGCGAGCATTAGTAGCTTCACTTCACGCCTTCTTTTTATTTGATTCCAGCTTTCCTGAGATATCCACTCTTTCCTGTTTTGTGTCCCATAGCCCAGTGTAGCTTCGCAAGCATTCCTTAGTTCCTGTTTTATATTAGTCCATATTAGATCATTAGACTCGTTGTAGTTTACGTTTTCTATTTTGTATCCTCGCGGCATGTTCTGTTTTAACCGACTCTATTTATAATTTGCCTGTGTCAAATCTTCCTTCACATTTTATGGAGGACCATCGCTTCGGTACACAGAGCCGAAAATACAATGATTTTTTTAACCATGTGTCTGGTTAAATTTTTCATGGTAAATGTTTGATTACGAAGACAAAAATAACCTTATATAAGTTCAAATGTACATGAAAAATGGTTAAGTTAACATTATATATGGTTGGTTTTTTTGAAAGAGAGGCAGAAAAATGTGCGAGATAAACAACAATTCGGCTCTGTTGTGGTCGACGTTTTTCAACTGCTTTGTGTTAGACGAAGTTGAGTATTAAGTTAAACGAAGTTGAAACGAATGCGACTGTCGTCATAAGAGAATTTATCTCGCTCATTGAAAACACCACCAAATGCCAGCTTCGGTGCTTGATCGAGTGCGGGAGTTCAGTTGGTGTTGAATAGTCGATGGGACTAGTGCTGTTGTCGGAAGCTGTTGGTATAGAGGTAAGTAGTAAAACATTTTGTAAAGAACTACATTCATAAGTATGTATGTACATATGTGTATTTAAAAAGTGAAATAATAAAATATGAGTTTTAAAAATGTTAATAGTGTTTTGAGCCTGTTTAATTATAGTAAAGGCGAATGTAATATTAATATTATTTTTTGTGATTATGCCATTAAAATTGTGAAATTCAGTGGTTAAGAGTGGAAAAAAATATGTACACGCTGTCGCATTAACTGAGCATGAAAAAATAACCAACTACAATGTATGTACGTAAGTATATGCAGCAGCAAGCAAACATACGGAGAGAAGTGATGTGTACGTGTGGGTATGTGTTCATCTTGTCTTTTCGTTTGAACACTTGTGGCTGCTACGCCGTACATACATACGTTAGTTTTTTTGTTGTGCGATGTTGATACTGTTAAATGTACATACATACATATGTTGTTAGAAGTGCTTTCGTAATACCTACATACATACATATAAAGGATGTTTTTGTTTTTTTCTTTTCAGTTGTTTCTTTTTCTGTGGCTTGCGCCTGCTTGTGCTGGGAGTCCGGCCTTGAATCTGTTGGTAAGTTGTGCCAATACTAGAAACTGTTGATAAGCTGTACCAATACTAGTTGTAGTGTGCGAAGTAATTACAGGAAAAGTGGTATGCATGCATACATTTGTTTTTGTATACCCTCATTTTAGTAATACGAGGGTATATATCATTTGCAACGGGCCAAAAGTGTAACACATTGAAGGAGTGATCTAAGACCCTAAGTATGTTCAGCGCATATTAGTTTTGGGTCATTTTAAGTCGAATGAGATATGTGCGCCCGTCTGTCTGCTGGCTAGTGCGCACGATAACTCTCGAAAAGAGTAACCGATTCACTTCAAATTTGGTATACGGTAATATTTTTTCCTATCTCCGGTTAAGTTCAAAGATGGGCCATATTGGTCCATTCCTTCTGGTACCTCCCACACAAATGGTTAACATTTAGTGAAATATTGATTATTTAATAACAACTATACCTTGGTCGGTTTACCCGACTGAAACTTTCTTACTTGTTTTTAATATACAATTCAGTGCACTTCCTTGAAGTATCATCCATTGACTTACCCAATCCTTGATTTTTATATCTATTCCGATTATGATTTTGGTGGGACATCGGCTTTCTATCAGATTGCCTTTGTTATTAGTCTCCTCTCTCCTATAAGTTTGCCGTAAGATCGGACTAAGCTCAGTACCCCAAACTAAGTGCCTAACCGTCCTGGGGCCTAAATAATCGAAAGATTCAGGGAGTTTACGTGGACGGCACCTTTTGAGCGGGAACTGATCACATGTTGGTCAAGCACAGAAACGTAGGCACTTAACTTATAGTCACAGAGCAGATTTTTCCATCAGATCAGTTCATCGGTAAATGCTTATGCTCTTTGAACTACAGAATTTAGGTAAAAAGTCAAAAGATCTTCTTAGAATTGCACCCTTTTTTACATTTATACTTACATTTTCTAACCTTTTTGTTTTTTTTTTCTTTTCAGGTGTTTCTTATACATACATATACATATATTAACATATATTTTGTAAATAAAATAAAAATGCGAAATTTAAATTTTTCTTGTTTTATTTAATATAAATATTAAAAATTATTGAAACAACTATGTTTCTGGTTACGTGAAGTAACCACTAAATAGTTAAATTAACAATAAAAAAGGTTTCAATAACAATCTTCATAGTTAATAATATTAACAATTTCATTGTTAAATTGAACATGCATTGTTTCAATAAATTAACTATAAAATGTTAATATTAACAATTTTCATGGTTAAAAAATTCAACCATGGAATAGTTAAATTAAATATTATTATTGTTAAATACCAGTCAACAAGAAAATGTTCAAATTAACCTTATATAACGTAGACTCCAAATCATGTTTATTTATGGTTAAGTTAACCTTATATAAGGTTAATTTTTGGCTCAGTGTATAAGATTTAGATTTACTTTACAAATAATTAAGTGTGGTCGCTAGCTATCTCAGCACTTCTGCGGTTGCGCACGTCGCAATATATGTTGAACCATTCGCGGGATATGCAGATATATATGATCGATCTGTTGCTGATCATTCGCAGTGAACGGACGTGTTTATCACATAGCGGATAGTTACCAGTACCTATTACGCAATAGCAAAAATCTGTACAAAGTCTGTAAGGCCTACATCGTAGTACCTATTACGGTCTAATACAGACAAAATACAAATAAATTCTCTTGACGGGGATGCCTTCGTGTTCCGATGGAGCGCGGCTCCCCAATCGTCCGACTGTCCGTCCGTTGGTCTTGGCCAAAGCCGACCACACCAAAAATGGTGAAAATCTCCCCCAAGTACTCACAACAGGTGGTGCGGTGAGGGGTAAACGTCATGTCCGACCGTCGAAACGGAAGCACAATGAGCATCGTGTAGCGCTCAGAGTTTTGACGAAGTTGGAGGCTGTTGAGGTTTCGGCTCTTACCGAAAAACAAAAAGAGTCACTTACCTGGGCTAAAGTCGTCATAGATGCTTCTAAGGCCAATGAGTCGGCTGAAAGAGCCACAAATTCAGCTGTGTTAACGGCTAATAAAGTAAAACGAATCAGATCACCTGATGAACCACTGCCTTCGAAAAAGGCAAGAGGCCCTAATGTCACCATCAACAGGACACTCACCAAGCCCTTCAATGAAGTGGCGAAGGAGAGTCTAGTGATGGCTGTTATAGACAGAAGTAGTGAGGATGGATCCATCCTCAAGGACAAATGGAGTCATGTACAATCAGCCATTATGGCTCATTACCTCGATGTCCGTAGAGAAATGCCGGGCAAACCACCAATCTGCAACGATGCAGGATGGCATCAGGGGAGAGTAAAGCTCTTATATTTCGGTGATGCCAGATCAGTAGACCTGTATAAGGCTGCTCTGAGTCGAGCGGGTGAGGTGTGGCCGGGTGCCCAGTTGGATGTTGTCGAAAAAACAACATCCCTAGTCACCCTAGAGCCATCACCTGGGTTACAGAAGAGCCCTCCAACCCGGCTGACATCTTAGAAATAATAAAAGATTCCAATCCTGGTCTGCCGGCCCATAATTGGAGAATCAGCAAGGTGGGTGAGGCGGATGGTAAAAAGCGGCAGGTCAATCTTATCCTAAACGCTGAATCCACCTCCCATATACAAGGTGCGAGTGCAACCCTACAATATGGCTTCGAGACTATAGTCTTGAAGATATATAAGCAGGATATAGCTCTCACTGCAGAAGGTGAGTCGTCCACCGTGGCACTTCCTGGAAGTGCGGAGGTACCCACGCCTATTATTTCTGGTGACTCCAACTCTAACAGAAGATCTGTAACGTCCTTCTCTGAGGACAAAAGCTCTACTTCGGACACAGAGAGGCTGAGGGGAGTCTCCGGACCCTTTGACGCATCTGGCGGGGACATGCTTCTCGACGATACGGACAATAGGGGTGACTCGCTTCTTGACTTTATTCTAACTACCAACCTTAGTATTTGTAACATAGGTAATAAACCGACCTATACAATTAAAGACAGACAGGAAGTACTCGACGTAACGTTTGCTACTGACCGGCTGTCAGACAAAATTATTGGGTGGAATGTACTGGACGACCACTCATTCTCAGATCACCATTATATTGAGTTCAAACTCGCGGAAAAAGCGCCTAAACCTGCCGTCCACAGAAATGTAAGGAAGACAAAGTGGCACCTGTATGAGAAGAATTTCAAGAAAGTCCTCAATTCTAAACTTCTGTACGAACCGAATGACAAAGCCGGTCTGGATAATCTGGTCGATCATATCACCACATCATTCAATAGTTCCCTTGAAGAAGCCTGTCTGAAAATAAGGTACAAGGGTAAAACTAAACCCCAATGTTGGACTTCTGAGCTAACGGCTATGAAAAAGACCTGCAACAAGCTATTCAATAAGGCTAAATCTACTGGGGTCGCTAATGATTGGGATGCCTATAAAGAGCAACTCAAGATCTATAAGAAGGAGCTTAGAAAGGCGCAAAGGCGCTCTTGGTATACCTTCTGTGGTGAAGTGGAAAAGGTCTCCGACGCCGCTAGGCTGAGGAAGGTATTATCTGCTTCACCCTGTACAGTGGGATATTTACAGGATGAGGCAAATAACTGGACCAAAAACAGCGAGCAGTCGCTCAATGTACTGCTCGACACACATTTCCCGGGCAACTCTGTAACAGAACCCGAGGATCAGCAGGACCAACAAGAGTGCGAGTGGACGGCGAGCGTCGCTAGCTTCTTGACTGAGAGATCCAGAATAAGCTGGGCTATTAACAGCTTTGAGCCCTTCAAGTCACCTGGACCAGATGGCATCACTCCAGCAGAAATGCAAAAAATGTTAAAGTACATTATCCCCTGGCTGGAGAAAATTTATGTAGGCTGTATCAGGCTTTCATACGTCCCTAATCGGTGGAGGGATACCAAAGTGGTATTCATACCTAAAGCGGGAAAGATATCACACACTAGGCCAAAAGACTTCAGACCAATTAGCCTATCCTCCTTCCTATTGAAAGGTCTGGAAAGACTTTTAGATCATTTCATTAGGGAAAACCTGGATACAAAACTCCTGTCGGGGAACCAACATGCCTACAATAAGGGCAAGTCTACAGAATCAGCCCTGCACGAACTTGTGAGCACTATCGAATCGTCCCTGCATTTCAAGGAATTCACCATGGTGGCATTTCTTGACATAGAAGGGGCTTTTAACAACATTCACTCAGATGCGGTAATTGCGGCACTGTCACATCTAAAAGTTAACAATAGTTTGATTAGACTAATTCAAAGTCTGCTCACCAGAAGACGCATAACAGCATGTCTAGGGTCCACAACTCTAACAAGGCATGTAAACAGAGGGACCCCGCAAGGAGGAGTACTGTCTCCACTAATTTTGAACCTAGCGGTGAATGAAATCCTGCTAGATCTAGAACGTTGTGGCTGCAAGGTCGTGGCATATGCGGACGACGTGGCAATCGCAGTGAGTGGCAAATTCGTAAATGTCCTCAGAGAAATCCTACAGGCGGCTCTGAACAAGTTGGTTAGATGGGCCAGAAGCAGCGGTTTGGGCGTTAACCCCAACAAGACAGAATTGGTTCTCTTTACTAGGATGAATAATGTCCCACATGTGGACCCTCCACCTCGGATAAATGGAACAGATCTAGTCTTTTCTGAAAGTGCAAAATTTTTAGGAATAATTATAGATAGGAAAATGTTATTTAGACTTAACGTATTGGAACGTGTAAGGAAGGCCAACGTCGCCTTATATTCCTGCAAAAAGGCTGTAGGGTCGCGGTGGGGACTCTCTCCTAAAATCGTCCACTGGATATATATAGCAGTAGTTCGTCCAATACTGTTATACGGTATTGTGGTATGGTGGACGGCAACTGACAAACTAACCATTACCAACCTACTAACAAAGGTTCAGAGAACTGCCTGCCTGAGCATAAGCGGAGCCTTAAGGACTACAGCGACCGAGTCTCTACAAGCCCTACTCCATATACTGCCGATTAATATTGTGGCGAGAGAAGTTGCAACCAAAGCGGCAATAAGATTAAACTGCCTATCACTGTGGAGGTACAAGAACTATGGTCACATGAGGATATCAAAGTGTAGTGCTATGGTAACCGACCGAGTTGACTATATACCAACTGTGTACACCTTCGAGAGAAATTACATCACTGTGATTCCCGCCAGAGATGAATGGGTCGGCAGAATACCAGGTAATAGAAACCATCTCCACTTTTACACGGATGGTTCGAAGCTTGATGAAAAGGTTGGCTTCGGAGTACACTGTGAAGAACTTAGTCTGTATATAGCTCACAGACTACCATATACCTGCAGTGTCTATCAAGCCGAAATAATGGCAATATGGGAAGTCGCCAAGTGGCTGAGTCGCAACATAGTAACCAACACTGGCGTTGTAATTTACTCGGACAGCCAGGCTGCCATCAATTCTCTGGAGGCAACATCCCTAAATTCACAAACAGTCCTCGACTGCCGCAGATCTCTTAACGAGATGGCTGAGCAGTTTAATATACATCTCATATGGGTGCCTGGGCATAGGGATATCCCGGGGAACTGCAAAGCCGATGAACTTGCTAGGAAAGGGACGACATTACAAATTCTCGAAGAATTTGCATATATTGGTGCGCCACTATCCACGTGCAAGCTTTGGCTTAGGCAAGAGGCAATCAGGCAATCCAACGAAAGATGGACAGAAATCGGCACCTGCAGGGTAGCTAGACAAATCTGGCCAAGGTATGACCTGAGAAGGTCAAAATATCTCCTCGCACTAGAGAGGAAACGATTGTCTACGTTAGTACAGGTTCTGACGGGACACTGCTTGATCGGCGAACACGCCAAAAGATTGAGTATTGACTCCAATGACTTCTGCCGAAGCTGTGGAGATGAGGAAGAAGTGGAGAGCATTGTGCACTTGCTTTGCGACTGTCCCGCTTTGAGTAAACGACGACTGGACATACTGGGGTCGGCCTTTTTAGGCAGCCTAACAGATCTTTCCAGTACTGATATTCGTACTATCGATAAATTTATATGTATATCAAACAGGTTGGTTTCGATGAGGGGCATTTCAGCCCGTGGTAACACTATGGACCTAAACTGGTCTATGTGAGCTTGTAAAAAAAATACGGCTGCCACGCTAACCTAAACCTATGATCGATCTGTGATTGAAATAGGCCATTAGGTGACTGCCATGTAATTTTGTGTATTTGTTTGTGGGGCAAGACAGATCCACCAATTTTTAGATCATGATTATTGCAGATTTCTAAGAAGAGTTCTCCGTTTTCGTTACAGTTTCCAACGGCGTGTTTGCCCATAATTTTCTCAAGGCCTGCGTTACTTTCTCCAATTTGCTCATTAAAGTTGCCCATTAACACTTTAATATCTTTAGGATGGATTTGGATGTTGGCGTTAGCATGCTATAAAATATTTCTTTATCGTTGTATTTGCTCCCTTCGGTCGGTGCATATCACTGGACTATGGACATGTTCTTATGTTTGCATCTGATTCTTGCTAGAATGATTATCTTAGAGATCGGTTTCCAGGACAGTAGCGATTTCCTTAAAACTTTAGAAAAGTAGAATTCCACTCCCCTTATATGGGGATCATGTTCATTTGGCATTCCCGAGTACACAATTAGTCCGCCATTGTTGTCGTTGTTTTCACCGCTGCCATTCCAGTGCATTTCGCTTAATCCCACTAAATCCAGATTTAATCTTTCGCATTCAGCATTATATTCCATTGTCCAAATCTTGTTCTTTTTCGTTTGCTTGGTATCGCCATCGGGTTGTTAGATTTGTTGTTATTTTTCTGTTTCTTTGTAATTTCTCGAATCAGTGGTGGGTCTCAGCAGGACATTGGAGATTGGCCTTTGCCTGCCAAGTAGGGCTGCTACCTTCGATTGAGTGTCCGGCTTCCGAACTTGCCTGTATGCCAACGTACCCATGTACAAAGGGTTCTGGTCGCATCCTTTGGCAGCGGGCACATATGTTGTAGTTATCATGTATCCCACACTATTTGGGGATCTGGAAGCTACCGATGACTCTAACCTAGAGTTCATCCGCTAGCATTATAAATGAATACCCGCAATTCAGCATTTCTAAGTAAGAAAGTTTTAGTCGGGTAAACCGACTAAGGTATACCCTCACTTTGTGAGTAATGTAATATTGAATATTACATGAATTATTCTGTAAATTTGTATCCCTTCTGGTGAAGGTTTAGGAAATACACACCCGCGTTTATGTGGACTGGTATATTAACGTTATGAGATATTAAATTATGGTATTACTGACCATTTTGTGTGGGAGGTACAAAAAGGGGAGTGGTGATAATGCCCATTTTTCACTGGACTATTTGTATACACTGGTATTAATGTTATAAGCTGTTAGCTTTTGGTACAAAATGGTGCATTTGTGTGGGAGGTACCAAAAGGGGCGTGGCAATAACGTCCATTTTTCACTGGACTGTAGGCACTACAAAATCATTACACTGTACAAAATTTCAAGTATTTTTATACACTGGTATTAATGTTATAAGCTGCTAACTTTTGGTGCAAAATAGTGCATTTGTGTGGGAGGTACCAAAACGGGTGTGGCAATAACGCCTATTTTTCACTGGACTGTAGGCAATACAAAAGCATTACACTGTACAAAATTTCAAGTATTTTTAAATACTGGTATTCATGTTATAAGCTGTAAACTTTTAGTACAAAATGATGCATTTGTGTGGGAGGTATCACCCATTTTTCTCGATTTGATAGCGACTAATAAACTAATACTATGTGTGGAATTTCAGAAGCTTCGAAGAAGTATAATAGCAGTTATTAAAGAATCAATATTTCACAACATTTTAACCCTTTGTGGGGGAGGTACCAGAAGGAGTGGACCAATATGGCCCATCTTCGAACTTAGCCGGAGATAGAAAAAAATATTACCACATACCAAATTTGAAGTCAATCGGTTACTCCTTTCGATAGTTATCGTGCGCACCAGCCAGCAGACACACAGACAGACAGATAGACAGACGGACGGACATTGCTCATTCGACTTAAAATGACCCAAAACGGATATCCGCCCAACATACTTAGGGTCTTAGGTCACTCCTTCGATGTGTTACACTTTTTTCCGTAGCAAATGATATATACCCTCGTCACATTAATGTGAGGGTATAAATATTGTTTTCATATATTGGATGATTGTTACTATACCAAAGCTGCTACGTAAAAGTGAGACATGTAGTATTTGTAGCTCTGATAATTACCTTATATTTATTGCATATCACTTATACGTCAAAAATATAGTCCAAAAACTGGAGGCACCTACAAAGAAAATTTAAATTTTACAAAAAATAAAAAAAAATACCAGACATTTTGTTTAAGTCCACGCCAGGATGGCGGGACTTAAAAAACAGAAAGAAACAAAGCTTATTTTTATTTAATTTATTGTAAGATTTTATTATGGCCGTGAGCCGTAAGCGGTGCGGTTGAGTTGTGAGCTGACTACCAACAAGTAAGAAAGTTTCAGTCGGGTAAACCGACTAAGGTATACCCTCACTTTGTGAGTAATGTAATATATAACATTACACCAATAAATCTGTCAATTTGTGTGGGAGGTACCAGAAGGGGTTTTCCAAAAACACGTATTTTTCGGTAAATACATTGCATTGTGCTGAACTATAAGCGTTTATGTGCACTGGTATATTAAAGTTACGAGCTATGTAATGTTGGTATGATTTGGTCATTTTGTGTGGGAGGTACAAAAAGGGGCGGGGTGATAACGCCCACTTTTTACAGGACTATAGGCACTATAACAGCATTACACTGTACAAAATTTCAAGTATTTGTATGCACTGGTATTAAAGTTACAAGCCGTTTACTTTTGGTACGAAATGGTCCATTTGTGTGGGAGGTACCAAAAGGGGCTGTACAATAATGCCCATTTTTTACCGGACTATAGGCGCTACAAAAACATTATACTGTAGAAAATTTCAAGCATTTTGATGCACTTGTGTTAAAGTTATAAGCAGTTAAATGTTGATGCAAAATGGTCCATTTGTGTGGGAGGTACCAAAAGGGGCATGCCAACTTCACCCATTTTTCTCGAGTTAATAGCGAGTAATATACTAATATTATGTGCAGAATTTCAAAAGATTCGAGTAAGTAGTATAGAAGTTATTAAAGAATCAATATTTCACTAAATTTTAACCCTTTGTGTGGGAGGTACCAGAAGGAGTAGACCAATATGGCCCATCTTCGAACTCATCCGGAGATAGATCAAAATATTACCACATACCAAATTTGAAGTCAATCGGTTACTCCTTTCGAGAGTTATCGTGCGCACCAGCCAGCAGACAGACAGACAGACAGACAGACAGACAGACAGACAGACAGACAGACAGACAGACGGACGGACATTGCTCATTCGACTTAAAATGACCCAAAACGGATTTCCTCCGAACATACTTAGGGTCTTAGATCACTCCTTCGATGTGTTACACTTTTTTCCGTAGCAAATGATATATACCCTCGTCACACTAAAGTGAGGGTATAAAAATGTCACAGTGACGGCGTTACCATCACTGAGTTTTTTTAGTTTCTATCAATGCCGATAGGGCGCGATGTTGTTAAACGTCAAATAGAAAATCTGGGGGTGCTGCTGTTGAAGATCAGCTGTTGACAATTCAACACATTTTTTTATATACTTTTCGAGTTTAGGTTACAAGATTACTCCGGAAAATGTTATGTACATCCCTCCGACGAAAGATGGACAGAAATCGACACCTGCAGGGTAGCTAGACAAATCTGACCAAGGTATGACCTGAGAATGTCAAGATATCGCTTCACACACTCCAAAAGATTGGGTATTAACTCCAATGACTTCTGCAGATGCTGTGGAGATGAGGAAGAAGTTTAGAGTATTGAGCACTTGCAATGCGGCTGTCCCGCTTTGAATAAACGACGACGGGACATACTGGGGTCGCCCTTTCTAGACAGTCTAACAGATCTTTCCGGTACCGATATTCGTACTGTCGATATATTTGTATAACAAACTAGTTGGTTTCGATGAGGGTTACTTCAGCCCTTCATTAAAATAAGTACGGCTGCCACCCTAACCTAAACCCTCCGACAAAAACTTTGTAAACTAATGTTGCCCTGTTCCCTGTAGGTTAAGTAAGGTATACTAAGAAAGGTAGGTTAAGTAAGGTAGGCAAGTTATGTTTAAATAAATCTGTAAATTTTTGTGGAGGGTACCGAAAGGGGCTTGACAAATACGCTTATTTTGAACTTAACAGATACAGTTCAAAGACATTGCATGATGATTTGGCCATTGTTTAGTTCGGAGTAACCAATGGGAGTGGAAATGCCGTCAATTTTTCACTCGACTGTAAGTACTGTCTAAACACTGCACAACATTTTATTAGTATTTGTATGAATTCGTATTAAAGTTATAAGCTGATAACTTTTCGCACAAAATGGTCGCTTTGTGTAGGAGGTACCAACTTCGTCCATTTATCTCAAGGTGATAGAGACATATAAACTATTGATATTACTTTGATGCTGTATCCTAATCAGTTACCCATCTTAAATAAACGATTAATGAAGAAATATTTAATTAAAACGGATCGATCGATGACGACTATTGGCATGCAAAAATGGATATGATTAGGAATTTGGCACTACAACGTTCTCATATTATGTTTGAGTAACATCCGAACTCAAACCCTATAATTGTCTCACCTTCTTATATACGGGGAAAAAACATCACACCCAAGATAGAGTATACATAGTTGGAGTTGATAGGAGAAATCCTATCAAATGAAGCAAGCAAATCACGTATAGAGTGTAATCCACACAGTGGCAGAGTCACACTGCCAGTTTACGAATAAATTCCCACTAGCTCAACTGTATCTTTACCCAACCTAGAAAGCGTCATTGGTAGACATGGGAATGATCCATGAACAGAAACGGAGAACTCATTATTGAGTTATGAGTTATAAGTAGTATAACACGATCAACGGAGGCACTTTGTTTCCACATAAAACTATACACAAAGTAACGTGGGTGTCCTGAACTTAAAAGTGAAAATAAACAAGTAAAAGCGGCGTTAAGTTCGGCCATGTCTATTCTTATATACCCTCCACCATGAATCGCATTTGAATGATTTCGGTTACAAAAAGCTCATATTGCCAAATTTCAACCCGATTCGATGAAATTTATATTTTTCGACAATATATGGGGTCTATGTCACATCGTGGACCTATGACGAGCCATGTGTGAAGAGTTCCGGATATAAATAAACCCAAGATACCAATATTCAGCAATTATATTGACAGACGGACATGCTTAACTGTCGAAATTAGTTTTTTTCTGTCAGCTCTTGGTTCGAACTTCTCCACACTTTAATTTACTAATTTTGCAAAATATCTCGAATTTTCACTCATCGCTAAAACCAACATTTCATTATACCCTCACTTTAGTGTGACGAGGGTATATATCATTTGCTAAGGAAAAAAGTGTAACACATCGAAGGAGTGACCTAAGACCCCAAGTATGTTCGGCGGAAATCCGTTTTGGGTCATTTTAAGTCGAATGAGCAATGTCCGTCCGTGTGTCTGTCTGTCTGTCTGTCTGCTGGCTGGTGCGCACGATAACTCTCGAAAGGAGTAACCGATTGACTTCAAATTTCGTATGTGGTAATATTTTTTTCTATCTCCGGCTAAGTTCGAAGATGGGCCATATTGGTCCACTCCTTCTGGTACCTCCCCCACAAAGGGTTAAAATGTTGTGAAATATTGTTTCTTTAATAACTGCTATTATACGTATTCGAATCTTCTGAAATTCCACACATACTATTAGTTTGTTAGTCGCTATCAACTCGAGGAAAATGGGCGAAATTTCCACGCCCCTTTTGGTACCTCCCACACAAATGCACCATTTTGCACTAAAAGTTAAAAGCTTATAACATTAATACCAGTGTTTAGAAATACTTGAAATTTTGTACAATGTAATGCTTTTATAGTGCCTACAGTCCAGTGAAAAATGGGTGTTATTGCCACGCCCCTTTTGGTACGTCCCACACAAATGCACCATTTTGCACTAAAAGTTAAAAGCTTATAACATTAATACCAGTGTTTAGAAATACTTGAAATTTTGTGCAGTGTAATGCTTTTATAGTGCCTACAGTCCAGTGAAAAATGGGCGTTATTGCCGCCCCCCTTTTGGTACCTCCCACACAAATGCACCATTTTGCACCAAAAGTTAACAGCTTATAACATTAATACCAGTGTATAAAAATACTTGAAATTTTGTACAGCGTAATGTTTTTATAGTGCCTACAGTCCATTGAAAAATGGGCGTTATTGTCACGCCCCTTTTGGTACCTCTCCCACAAAGGTACCATTTTGCACCAAAAGTTAACAGTTTATAACATTAATATCAGTGTATACATTTACTTGAAATTTTGTACAGTGTAATGCTTTTATAATGCCTATAGTCCAGTGAAAAATAAGCGTTATCACCATGCACCCTGTTGTACCTCCCACACAAAATGGCCAAATTATACCACAATTTAATATCTCAACGTTAATATACCAGTCCATATAAACGGTTACAATTCGGCACAGTGCAATGTATTTAAAGTATCTACTGTTCAGCGAAATATAGGTGTATTTCTTAAACCCCTTCTGGTACCTCCCACAAAAATTGACAGAATAATTTGTGTAATATTCAATATTACATTACTCACAAAGTGAGGGTATACCTTAGTCGGTTTACCCGACTGAAACTTTCTTTCTGGAAATAGTTGAGAACAGATTCGAGATATTTTGCAAGATAAGTATACCAAGTTTCACTAAAATAACTTAAATCCGTGACAATATTCGAACTTGTTAGGAGGTTACCGTGCAAATTAGCCAGACACAGCGTTGTACATTGCTCAAATGGTTAAAATGACCTAAAACGGATTTTCGCCGAGCGTACGTACTTAGAGTCTTAGGTCACTACTTCGATGATTTAAACTTTTATATTTGCAAATTTGGCAAATGATATCATATATTCCCTCCTCCACTAAAGTATGAGCAGAATTAATATAAATTGTACGTTATAACGGAAGTGTCTATGTATATGTATTAATTACGGTCGCTTTCTTTGGCACTGGATAAAATCTTTACAATAAAATGTCAATTTAGCAAATTTCCGGAAATATTGCCCCAATTTCCAAATTACATCATTGTGGACAACGGAACTAACATTCCGAGAAATTTGTATGCGTGTATACAAATAAATTGCCATTAAAATACCAGTTGTATGTATTCCTATTGGTTTGAGTTAATTTTCCTAATTTCATTAATTTGTCCAGTCTAAAATACTCGCAAACATTACAAAAAAATTATACTTAATTTTCAAAAAAAATACTTTGCAAGCGTCTGCAAAACTAGACTTTTGCCATAAACCAAAGTACTATTTCATGTAGACAATGTGCGCATTTGCAAATAAATACATATTCTATTATTCCTTTTTTTTGCCAATTCCGACACATTATTATGACTTTGATATCTTCGTTTTTTTGTCATAATAAGAGCAGCTTTATGTAGCAGCATATGTTTGTACGTTAAAACCTATTTTCATCTGAATTTATGTAAATATTTGCATATGTTCACACAGACACACGCAAAGATAAAATCAAACATTCTACATAAATGAATATGAAATTTGAAGATGAACAAAAAATAATGAAGATATTGACAACATCTGATATTTATTTGATTGCAATTGAATTGGAAAATATATAATTGAATTCTCTACTACCAAATTACAAAGTTACTACAATGTGTGTTCATATTTTGGGTTTAAATTTATTGCTATTGAAAAATTCCATTAAACCGGAGGATGAAACGAGGGAAATTGTTGAAAGTCTTAAATTTTTCACAACGACGTTGTATTATTTTTTTTTCGTAATCATCGTTTGCCAATAACTTTAGGACTTTTTGCGGTAGGATACACTTGAAGCAGATGATATACATTCAAGATTCGATTTATTGAGACTTTTATAAGAATTTTGAAGATGGGGTGAAAATAATGACAATGAAAACTTGAAACTATTATACATTTTAAATTTTAAAGTCGTTGTTATGAGCTACGTGCTCCTGTGTAGTGGTTATCGAATATACACAAAGTGTATTTCTTCTCTTTTATGACTGATCAGACTTTACGATAAAAAATGACGTAACCAACCCAGGCAAATTTGTCTATTTTAAGCTGAACAGTAAATACTCCCAAGGCTTTGCTTTGTATCAAATGTTAAGTGTTTATGTGCATTTCTATTAAAGTTATTATCCATACAATTCTGGGTTGATTTCGTGATTTTGTGTGGGAGGTACGAAAAGGGGCGTGGTGATAACGCCTATTTTTCACAGGGCTACAGGCACTATAAAAACATTACATTGTACAAATTTTCAAGTATTTTTATACACTGGTATTAATGTTATAAGCTGTTAACTTTTGGTGAAAAATGGTGCATTTGTGTGAGAGTTACAAAAAGATGCGTGGTTATAACGCCCATTTTTCACAGGGCTATAGGCACTATGAAAGCATTACATTGTACAAAATTTCAAATATTTTTATGCACTGGTATTAGTGTTATAAGCTTTTAACTTTTTGTACCAATTGGTCACTTTGTGTGGGAGGTACCAGAAGGGGCGTGACAATAACGTCCAATTTTCACTTAATTGAAGGTACTATAAAATCATTACATTGTACAAAATTTCAAGTATTTTTATGCACTGGTATTAGTGTTATAAGCTTTTCAATTTGTATACCAACTGGTCCCTTTGTGTGGGAGGTACCAAAAGGGGCGTGACATTTTCGCCCATTTTTGTTCAGCTTATAGATACGGTGAAATGATTACTATGTATGAAATCATCATCGGTTTCCCATGAGTAGTATAAAAGTTCTAAGAGTTTTAAAATGTCACAAAATGTTAACCCTTTGTGGGGGAGATACTACAAGGAGGGGTCCGACATGGGCCACTTCAAAACATTAAGTAGATTTGAGGAAATTAATACCACATACGAATATGTAAGTCATTCGGTCACTCTTTTTCAGAGATATTGTTCGCATAATCCAGTCAAACGAACAGACAGACGGACATTAATTAAGTCATATCTTTTGAACCCATTGAGCACCCATTCTGAAAATTTTGTATTTTATGGGTAAATATGGGGGTTAAATTGAAAGTATTTTTTTCAGGATAATCAAGGATTAAGGACATTTTGGTCCTTTTGGTATCCTTAATACACATTTAGTTATCCTTTTGTACATTATACTTAGAAAGAACGTTAGTATCTTTAAAATGGTACTTATTTCATTTAACCCATTCCTTCCCATTGTACTCGCTTGAGTACAGGAAATTGGCCGAATTGGTACTACTATATAATCCACATTTTTTGTACAATTATCGAATTGGTTGTTTACATCGGAGTCTTAAGAAGGTTTGTGTCCCAAAGTGTAGCAAATAAAGTGTAACGGTAAATTTTAAACATACTTTTTGTGCACTATCTTATGCGAAATCACTATTTTTTGCAACTTCTTTTCAGGTCGTCATTTGATAGGTATCAGATTCACTTTAGTTTTACCGGAGTTAAACTGATATCGCCCATTAATCCGGTTAACTAAGCAGTAACCAGATAAAAATATAAAATCATTCGAAAAAAGTCAGAAATTGTTTTTTTTTGTACAAAATTTGGTGTACTCGCTTGAGTACACCTCTAAAAAACAATTTTGAAAAACAAATTTTCGATTTTTGATTATTAATTTTTCATAATGGAGCAAATTAAGTGCTATATCAATAATAACATTTCAGCATTTCCTAAAATAAAAGGTCTTGGGAATTTATGGGTTAAATCTAACCTTCCGTTCTAAAGATATGTCGACTTGTCGACATAGATTAATTTTCAAAAAAAATTTATATGCCCCATTTTGGCACCTTATAAAATCTAAACCGCTATAAATTTTGACAAACGGTAAACTGTCAAAATTTCGTATCATCTAGCAGTATGCGCGTGCAAAATTTCAGCAAAATCAAAGAGGTAAAATTTTTAAATCGTAATTTATGGGTCGATTTTCTTTGGAATTACCCTATATACGTTTTATTAACAGATTCATTAAAAAAAAACTTGTTGTGATTCCTACTGTTCTCATTTACTATATTTTTTTGTGTTTTTCGGTGTTATTTTCTTTAGGTTTGAGTTATTTTGTAAGGTCACATCCATGGTGGAGGCCGCGCGCAAATATTGGCCGATGCTACGTCTCAGATGGTCCATCCGTTGAGTCCAATTTTCGATGACTCGTTCGAGCATTTCGACTGGTAACTGGCGAATGACACGCGTGATGTTTTGCTCCAAGGCCTGAATCGAAGCGGGTTTGTCCGCATAAACTTTGGACTTTACATATCCCCACAGGAAAAAGTCTAACGGTGTGATATCACACGATCTTGGTGGCCAATCGACCGGCCCAAAACGTGAAATTATCTGCTCACCGAAGTGTTCCCTCAATAAATCCATTGATTAATGCGATGTGTGGGAAGTGGCGCCGTCTTGTTGAAACCAAATGTCCCCGAGATCACGAGCTTCAATTTCAGACATCAAATAGTCGGTTATCATGGCACGATAATGGTAGCCATTGACGGTTACGTTCTCACCGGCATCATTTTTTATGAAATATGGACTGATGATTCCACCGGCCCACAAACCACACCAAGCCGTTGTTTTTTCTGGATCAAGTGGCAGCTCTTGAATCTTCAGGTTGCGCTTCGTCCCAAATGCGGCAATTTTGCTTGTTTACATATCCATTGAGCCAGAAATGGGCCTTATCGCTGAACAAAATTTGGCTTGAAAACGTCGGATCATCTTGGAACTTTTCAAGACCCCATAGAGCGAAGCGATGTCGCTTGGGAAGGTCGGGCGGCTTCAGTTCTTGCACAAGCTGTATTTTGTATGCTTTCAATTTAAGATCTTCCATACGTCAGTCCGAGTTGCTGCGAATGGCGCTGAATCGACTCTACACGGTCTTCGTGTACACTCTCAGCTACGGCCGCTACATTTTCTTCACTGCGTGCTGGACGTGGTCTATTCCGTCGAATATTATCCAATAATGAATGCTGGGTTTCTGGATGGGTGATGGTGTTGCGAATAGTACGCTCAGTAGGCCGATTATGTTGACCATAAGTTGAGCGAAGTGCACGAAACACATTCCTCACAGAACGTGAATTTTCGTAATAAAGTTGAACGATTTGTAAACGTTGTTCAGGCGTAAGTCTTTTTTTCCTGGTATGGAACACTCGAGCTTCAAACCTGTAACTGACTTTCTTAGATAAATAACCTAAAATTAAATAAATGTTTCCGGAAATAAAATCACCTACTGGCAAATAAAAGTAACTCATAACATCGTAACCATGAATTAGTACTTTATGTACATCAAATTATGATCCTTGTTGCTATAAGGAACTCCTTAAATGCATTACTGTTATTTTTTTGTCGCAAGAAAATTTTAGACATAAAACAAAAGTACTTTTTGGTAATTTTCTGCACGAATAATTGAAACTTTTATATTTTATTTTTAAAGAGGATATGACATTAATAACACTGTGCAACAACCAACATGGGAATGGGATAAAACCAATTAAAAATGAAAGTTGACATTATCCATAACAAACCCTTCAAGGGTTTTTTTTCAGTTCAGTGCTAGATTTTTTTTACACGCTTTTGAAGTTGGTGATTTTGAACCGTTTTTCTATGAAAATCGACAAGAAATAGCACCATTTGTATGTCAGCGCCATCTAGCGTGAGCTGTAGTTAAAAATAAATATCAAAAATGAATTCCTCGACCCGAAAAACAGTAAGATACCACAACATTCCATGATAATAAAATATAAGCATTATTTTATCAAATTCTCAATGATATTTTCTTGTTAGACAGCGTTCCAAAATCACCAACTTCAAATGCGTGTAAAAAAAATCTCGCACTGACCTGACCCTTGAAGGTTTTGTTATGGATAATGTCAACTTTCATTTGCAATTGGTCTCATCCCATTCCCATTCGGAAAGTTCAATTTTGTATCACAGTGTAATTTTTGGCGAATAAAATGTAGATCTTTACGATTTTTACCAATAACAAAATATTTTTTTGATTTTTCGCCCAAAAACCACCTTATTAAAAGGATTTTCTCAAAATTATTCTCAATAATATTCTATAAATATGATTTTTTGTATTTTTAAGAATTATGTCAACTATCAAGCGCAAAAAAATATGGTTTTGTTCTAAAAGTTAAAGGAGATTGTTTGTGGAAAGACACCTAAAAATTTTTTTAGCAAAATTACTTTTTTGAAATTTTGTGGCGCGAATAATTTGAACTGTTATATTTTATATTTAAAGAAGGGATTTTTACGATTTTTTTTTCCGATGCCATACAATATTTAATATTTTTTGTTTTTTTTTGTTATTTTACTCAAGAATAATTTATAAGTATGAATTTTTTGTATTTTTTAAGAATTCTGTGAGCTATCTGGAGCACACTAAAAATTATGCGTTTGGTCTACACGTTAAGCGTTGACGACCCCTACCAATCATATTTGAAAATAACGTTTTTAGACATAAAAAATATATTTTTTTTTAAGTTTGTGCGTTTTTATTTTATATTTTTATGTTTTTTATTTACTAGTAACAGTAAATAGTATATTGTGTTTGAAGAATAAAATTTTAGGGATCTGGTCCAAATTATTTTTTTCATTCCAATTAAACTTGCAAATTCTTTTACACTTTAACAAAAAATACGAATTTTCCAAAGCAATTTTGAATAGTGCAAATGCAATTTTCTACTGACTTGGCATTTTTGTATTATTAGGAATTCGATTAACTATCATATACAAAAAGGTTGGTTTAATTTCCCTAATAAACGAATTTTATACAGCTATTTTACAATGTACATTTAAGGAAGTGGCGAAAAAAATTAGGGATTTTTACGATTTTTTTTTCCGATGCCATACAATATTTAATATTTTTTGTTTTTTTTTTATTTTACTCAACAATAATTTATAAGTATGAATTTTTTGTTTTTTTTAAAAATTCTGTGAGCTATCTGGAGCAAGCTAAAAATTATGCGTTTGGTCTACACGTTAAGCGTTGACGACCCCTACCAATCATATTTGAAAATAACGTTTTTAGACATAAAAAATATATTTTTTTTAAGTTTGTGCGCTTTTATTTTATATTTTTATGTTTTTTATTTACTAGTAACAGTAAATAGTATATTGTGTTTGAAGAATAAAATTTTAGGGATCTGGTCCAAATTATTTTTTTCATTCCAATTAAACTTGCAAATTCTTTTACACTTTAACAAAAAATACGAATTTTCCAAAGCAATTTTGAATAGTGCAAATGCAATTTTCTACTGACTTGGAATTTTTGTATTATTAGGAATTCGATTAACTATCATATACAAAAAGGTTGGTTTAATTTCCCTAATAAACGAATTTTATACAGCTATTTTACAATGTACATTTAAGGAAGTTTATTTATTGGTCGATTTGCATATACAACAATTGACTTTGGCGCCCTCTCGCGGCTTCAAAAATAGCTAAATAAAAAACCAGTAAGGAAAGGCTAAAGTCGGGCGGGGCCGACTATATAATACCCTACACCACTCTCGTAATATTGAATAACTCTGATATATAAATTTTGTAATTCATGTATAAATTGTTTACATAAATTTACTTTTGGGACATTTTATACTTAAATAATACCCTGTACCACAGTGTGTTGTAGGGTGTAAAAACGATTGGATCTAAAGAGCAAAATCGGATGAAACATATATATGGGAGCTATAGCTATATCTTTACCGATTTTCTTCAAATTCGGCAATGTTGGTTTATGGATCAAGAAACTCTACCATTCTAAATTTCAAAACGATTGGATGTAAAATACAGCTTCTACAGAACTAAAGGGCCAAATCGGACGAAACATATATATGGGAGCTATAGCTAAATCTTAACCGATTTTCTTCAAATTCGGCAGTGTTGGTTCATGGATCAAGAAACTATACCATTCTAAATTTCAAAATGATTGGATGTAAAATACAGCTTCTACAGGACTAAAGAGCAAAATCGGACGAAACATATATATGGGAGCTATAGCTAAATCTTAACCGATTTTCTTCAAATTCGGCAATGTTGGTTCATGGATCAAGAAACTCTACCATTCTAAATTTCAAAACGATCGGATGTAAAATACAGCTTCTATAGGACTAAAGGGCCAAATCGGACGAAACATATATATGGGAGCTATAGCTAAATCTTAACCGATTTTCTTCAAATTCGGCAATGTTGGTTCATGGATCAAGAAACTCTACCATTCTAATTTTCAAAACGATTGGATGTAAAATACAGCTTCTATAGGACTAAAGGGCCAAATCGGACGAAAGATATATATGGGAGCTATATCTAAATCTGAACCGATTTCAACCAAATTCAATAGCGATCTTAACAGCCGCGAAATAGTCTAAACTGCAAAATTTCAGAACGATCGGAGTGAAATTGCGACCTGTAGTCGACGAACAACTTTACATGGACAGACGGACGGAGGGACATCGTTAAATCAACTCAGCTAGTGATTCTGAGTCGATCGGTATACTTTAAGGTGGGTCTAGCTGTGTTATTTTCAGGTGCTACAAACATCTGCCGTGAAACAAACGTTAAGCGTTGACGACCCCTACCAATCATATTTGAAAATAACGTTTTTAGACATAAAAAATATATTTTTTTTTAAGTTTGTGCGTTTTTATTTTATATTTTTATGTTTTTTATTTACTAGTAACAGTAAATAGTATATTGTGTTTGAAGAATAAAATTTTAGGGATCTGGTCCAAATTATTTTTTTCATTCCAATTAAACTTGCAAATTCTTTTACACTTTAACAAAAAATACGAATTTTCCAAAGCAATTTTGAATAGTGCAAATGCAATTTTCTACTGACTTGGCATTTTTGTATTATTAGGAATTCGATTAACTATCATATACAAAAAGGTTGGTTTAATTTCCCTAATAAACGAATTTTATACAGCTATTTTACAATGTACATTTAAGGAAGTGGCGAAAAAAATTAGGGATTTTTACGATTTTTTTTTCCGATGCCATACAATATTTAATATTTTTTGTTTTTTTTTTATTTTACTCAACAATAATTTATAAGTATGAATTTTTTGTTTTTTTTTAAAAATTCTGTGAGCTATCTGGAGCAAGCTAAAAATTATGCGTTTGGTCTACACGTTAAGCGTTGACGACCCCTACCAATCATATTTGAAAATAACGTTTTTAGACATAAAAAATATATTTTTTTTAAGTTTGTGCGCTTTTATTTTATATTTTTATGTTTTTTATTTACTAGTAACAGTAAATAGTATATTGTGTTTGAAGAATAAAATTTTAGGGATCTGGTCCAAATTATTTTTTTCATTCCAATTAAACTTGCAAATTCTTTTACACTTTAACAAAAAATACGAATTTTCCAAAGCAATTTTGAATAGTGCAAATGCAATTTTCTACTGACTTGGAATTTTTGTATTATTAGGAATTCGATTAACTATCATATACAAAAAGGTTGGTTTAATTTCCCTAATAAACGAATTTTATACAGCTATTTTACAATGTACATTTAAGGAAGTTTATTTATTGGTCGATTTGCATATACAACAATTGACTTTGGCGCCCTCTCGCGGCTTCAAAAATAGCTAAATAAAAAACCAGTAAGGAAAGGCTAAAGTCGGGCGGGGCCGACTATATAATACCCTACACCACTCTCGTAATATTGAATAACTCTGATATATAAATTTTGTAATTCATGTATAAATTGTTTACATAAATTTACTTTTGGGACATTTTATACTTAAATAATACCCTGTACCACAGTGTGTTGTAGGGTGTAAAAACGACTGGATCTAAAGAGCAAAATCGGATGAAACATATATATGGGAGCTATAGCTATATCTTTACCGATTTTCTTCAAATTCGGCAATGTTGGTTTATGGATCAAGAAACTCTACCATTCTAAATTTCAAAACGATTGGATGTAAAATACAGCTTCTACAGAACTAAAGGGCCAAATCGGACGAAACATATATATGGGAGCTATAGCTAAATCTTAACCGATTTTCTTCAAATTCGGCAGTGTTGGTTCATGGATCAAGAAACTATACCATTCTAAATTTCAAAATGATTGGATGTAAAATACAGCTTCTACAGGACTAAAGAGCAAAATCGGACGAAACATATATATGGGAGCTATAGCTAAATCTTAACCGATTTTCTTCAAATTCGGCAATGTTGGTTCATGGATCAAGAAACTCTACCATTCTAAATTTCAAAACGATCGGATGTAAAATACAGCTTCTATAGGACTAAAGGGCCAAATCGGACGAAACATATATATGGGAGCTATAGCTAAATCTTAACCGATTTTCTTCAAATTCGGCAATGTTGGTTCATGGATCAAGAAACTCTACCATTCTAATTTTCAAAACGATTGGATGTAAAATACAGCTTCTATAGGACTAAAGGGCAAAATCGGACGAAAGATATATATGGGAGCTATATCTAAATCTGAACCGATTTCAACCAAATTCAATAGCGATCTTAACAGCCGCGAAATAGTCTAAACTGCAAAATTTCAGAACGATCGGAGTGAAATTGCGACCTGTAGTCGACGAACAACTTTACATGGACAGACGGACGGAGGGACATCGTTAAATCAACTCAGCTAGTGATTCTGAGTCGATCGGTATACTTTAAGGTGGGTCTAGCTGTGTTATTTTCAGGTGCTACAAACATCTGCCGTGAAACAAACTTATAATACCCTGTACCACAGTGTGGTGTAGGGTATAAATATTGTTTTTATTTATCTTAATTGGTTTGTTAAGATATGATGAGTACCAATTTTACCATTATTTGAGACAGTACATTATTATCGATTTGGGACAGAGCACTGTGCGTCATAGGCCTGTGTCGTGGCCTCCAAAATGGTGCGATTTAACACCGCTGGATTATTTTTTGTGGGGTTATGAAGGGAATCGCTTGTCTACGCAGATAAGCCCGACACGATTGACGCCCTGAAGATAATATTCGGAACTTTATTGCTGACATACAGCCCAAATGCTGCAAAAAGTGGCCGAGAAATGGGCATACGAGGGTTGCTATTTATATTTTGGTCCTGGCAATGCGGGTGTTGCCAGATGAAAAAGTTCCTTCCATTGGAAAGTATGACATGTTTTAGCATAACTTTACTCAGACCGTTTTGTCATTTGAGCGCGAATTGTTTTGGTTACAGTTTGTTAAAAATTCACCTCCAAAACATGGGTTCTGAATGCTTCGACAGCTGCTTTAGGCGTCGAAAAACGTTGACCAAGCAGTTTTGTCTTGATGTGAGTGAATAAGAATAAGTCATTGGGTGTCAAATCAGGGCTGTACGACGGATGACCCATCAATTCGACGTTTTCGACGGTCAAAAAGGCGCTGGTTTGAGCCGATGTGTGAGAGCTCGCATTGTCATGGTGCACAATTATTCGTCTTCTCGTGTTCGTTTTTCGAATTTCTCCGCAGACTTCAGGCAAACAAATTATGGTGTACCACTCAGAACTGACCGTCCTACGTTGCTCAAGCGGAACAGTCGCCACATACCAGTTTTGCCGAAGAAACAGGCGACCATTTGCTTCGAAGTGCTTCTTCCACGAACAACTTTCGTTGGATTTGGCTCGCCTTCGAAGGTCGATTGCTGTTTTGTTTCGGGCTCATACGCATAGATCCAAGATTCTTCGCCTGTGACGATCTTATAAATGTCTTTTGAAGCACCGCGATCGTATTTTTTTCAAAATTTCTTTGCACCATCGTTTTTTTGAGCGATTGTCAAATTGTGCGGTATCCAACGAGAACAAACCTTTTTTACGGCCATGTGTTCATGCAATATCGAATGTATGCTGGTGGAAGAAATGCCCAAGGATGCCTCTATCTCACGGTATGTCACATGACGATCTTGCAATATCAGTTCACGCACGGCATCAATATTCTCTGGCACAACGTTTTTGGACGAACTTCGCTTTTGAGCAAGCGTCGGCGACGATTAAATTCATTAAACCAGTCTTTCACAGTGCTATAGGATGGTGCTTCATCGCCATACAAAGATTTAAGTTCATCGATGCACTCTTATCGTGATAATCCACCCCAAAAGTTGTGAAAAATGAGCGCACGAAAATGTTCACGAGTTCATTCCATTTTTTGCCAAATTGATTTTTTAAGTCACTGTAAACAACACAAATGATGGTCGTACGTAGCAAAACGTTTTGTTTTAAAGCACTAAGTTTTAATTTCTACGAGTATTTATTCCAAGTCGTCATTTGTTGTCAATCCATGAAGCAATGTATCATTTCAATTACAAAAAAATTTTGCGAGCATTTAAAATTTTTTAAAAAATTTACGTTGAATTACTGAGAAACATAAAACTTGTCTTAAAATTAAGGTATTGATATAATTTGATGCATTAAATACAATTAAATACTTGTTTCGCAAATAATAGTTCCAAATAAAAAATATGATGGAAACAAATTTGTTTAGAAACACATCTTCCCATATATATAATTCTGTCAAAATACAATTATTTAGAGCAAAATAGTCTTACCGCAATACACGCCAAATACAATTATTTTTCAACGTTATTCGTCTTTATCCTCTCCGCTTCAATTGTCTCTATTGGGAAAATAACTCTTCTTTATACAAACATTTTAAGTAATTTTATTAAAATATTAGGTTTAGGTTTAGGTTAGGGTGGCAGCCGTATTTTTTATACAAGCTCACATAGACCAGTTTAGGTCCCTAGTGTTACCACGGGCTGAAATGCCCCTCATCGAAACCAACCTGTTTGATATACAAATTTGTCGATATTACGAATATCGGTACTGGAAAGATCTGTTAGGCTGCCTAGAACAGCCGACCCCAGTATGTCCAGTCGTCGTTTACTCAGAGCGGGACAGTCGCATAGCAAGTGCTCAATGCTCTCCACTTCTTCCTCATCTCCACAGCTTCTGCAGAAGTCATTAGAGTCAATACCCAATCTTTTGGCGTGTTCGCCGATCAAGCAGTGTCCCGTCAGAACTGATACTAACGTAGACAATCTTTGCCTCTCTAGTGCGAGGAGATATTTTGATCTTCTCAGGTCATACCTTGGCCAGATTTGTCTAGCTACCCTGCAGGTGCCGATTTCTGTCCATCTTTCGTTGGACTGCCTGATTGCCTCTTGCCTAAGCCAAAGCTTGCACGTGGATAGTGGCGCACCAATATATGCAAATTCTTCGAGAATTTGTAATGTCGTCCCTTTCCTAGCAAGTTCATCGGCTTTGCAGTTCCCCGGGATATCCCTATGCCCAGGCACCCATATGAGGTGTATGTTAAACTGCTCAGCCATCTCGTTAAGAGATCTGCGGCAGTCGAGGGCTGTTTGTGAATTTAGGGATGTTGCCTCCAGAGAATTGATGGCAGCCTGGCTGTCCGAGTAAATGACAATGCCAGTGTTAGTTACTATGTTGCGACTCAGCCACTTGGCTACTTCCCATATTGCCATTATTTCGGCTTGATAGACACTGCAGGTATCTGGTAGTCTGTGAGCTATATCCAATCTAAGCTCTGCACAGTGTACTCCGAAGCCAACCTTTTCATCAAGCTTCGAACCATCCGTGTAAAATTGGAGATGGTTTCTATTACCTGGTTTTCTTCCAACCCATTCATCTCTCGCGGGAATCATAGTGATGTAATTTCTCTCGAAGGTGTACACCGTTGTTATATAGTCCACTCGGTCGGTTACCATAGCACTACACTTTGATATTCTCATGTGACCGTAGGTTTTGTACCTCCACATTGATAGGCAGTTTAATCTTATTGCCGCTTTGGTTGCAACTTCTCTCGCCACAATATTAATCGGCAGTATATGCAGTAGGGCTTGTAGAGACTCGGTCGCTGTAGTCCTTAAGGCTCCGCTTATGCTCAGGCAGGCAGTTCTCTGAACCTTTGTTAGTATGTTGGTGATGGTTAGTTTGTCAGTTGCCGTCCACCATACCACAATGCCGTATAGCAGTATAGGACGAACTACTGCTATATATATCCAGTGGACGATTTTAGGAGAGAGGCCCCACCGCGACCCTACAGCCTTTTTGCAGGAATATAAGGCGACGTTAGCCTTCCTTACACGTTCCAATACATTAAGTCTAAATAACAGTTTTCTATCTAGAATTATTCCTAAAAATTTTGCACTTTCAGAAAAGACTAGATCTGTTCCATTTATCCGAGGTGGAGGGTCCACATGTGGGACTTTATTCATCCTAGTAAAGAGAACCAATTCTGTCTTGTTTGGGTTTATGCCCAAACCGCTGCTTCTGGCCCATCTAGCCAATTTGTTCAGAGCTACCTGTAGAATGTCTCGGAGGACGTTTTCGAATTTGCCACTCACTGCGATTGCAACGTCGTCCGCATATGCCACGACCTTGCAGCCACAACGTTCTAGATCTAGCAGAATTTCATTCAACGCTAGGTTCCAAATTAGTGGAGACAGTACTCCTCCTTGTGGGGTCCCTCTGTTTACAAACCTTGTTAGAGTTGTGGACCCAAGACATGCTGTTATGCGTCTTCTGTTGAGCAGACTTTGAATTAGTCTAATCAAACTAAAGTTAACATTAAGATGTGACAGTGCCGCAATTACTGCATCTGAGTGAATGTTGTTAAAAGCCCCTTCTATGTCAAGAAATGCCACCATGGTGAATTCCTTGAAATGCAGGGACGATTCGATAGTGCTCACAAGTTCGTGCAGGGCTGATTCTGTAGACTTCCCCTTATTGTAAGCATGTTGGTTCACTGACAGGAGTTTTGTATCCAGGTTTTCCCTAATGAAATAATCTAAAAGTCGTTCCAGACCTTTCAATAGGAAGGAGGATAGGCTAATTGGTCTGAAGTCTTTTGGCCTAGTGTGTGATATCTTCCCCGCTTTTGGTATGAATACCACTTTGGTATCCCTCCATCGATTCGGGATGTATGAAAGCCTGATACAGCCTACATAAATTTTCTCCAGCCAGGGGATAATGTATTTCAACATTTTCTGCATTTCTGCTGGAGTGATGCCGTCTGGTCCAGGTGACTTGAAGGGCTCAAAGCTATTAATAGCCCAGCTTATTCTGGATCTTTCAGTCAACAAGCTAGCGACGCTCGCAGTCCACTCGCACTCTTGTTGGTCCTGCTGATCCTCTGGTTCTGTTAGAGAGTTCCCCGGGAAATGTGTGTCGAGCAGTACATTGAGCGACTGCTCGCTGTTTTTGGTCCAATTATTTGCCTCATCCTGCAAGTAACCCACTGTACAGGGTGAAGCTGATAATATTTTCCTCAGCCTTGCGGCGTCGGAGACCTTTTCCACTTCGCCACAGAAAGTATACCAAGAGCGTCTTTGCGCCTTTCTAAGCTCCTTCTTATAGATCTTGAGTTGCTCTTTATAGGCATCCCAAACATTAGCGACCCCAGTAGATTTAGCCTTGTTGAATAGCTTGTTGCAGGTCTTTTTCATAGCCGTTAGCTCAGAAGTCCACCATTGGGGTTTAGTTTTACCCTTGTACCTTGTTTTTGGACAGGCTTCTTCAAGGGAACTATTGAATGATGTGGTGATATGCTCGACCAGATGATCCAGACCGGCTTTGTCATTCGGTTCGTACAGAAGTTTGGAGTTGAGGACTTTCTTGAAATTCTTTTCATACAGGTGCCACTTTGTCTTTCTCACATTTCTGTGGACGGCAGGTTCAGGCGCTTTTTCAGCGAGTTTGAACTCAATATAATGGTGATCTGAGAATGAGTGGTCGTCTAGTACATTCCACCCAATAATTTTGTCTGACAGCCGGTCAGTAGCAAACGTTACGTCGAGTACTTCTTGTCTGTCTTTAATTGTAAAGGTCGGTTTATTACCTATGTTACAAATACTTAGGTTGGTAGTTAGAATAAAGTCAAGAAGCGAATCACCCCTATTGTTTATATCCGTACTACCCCAGATAGTATGATGAGCGTTCGTGTCTGCGCCAACAATCAGCTCGACCTCGTCAGATGTTGCTTCTTCTACTACTTCCCTGAATAGAGCAGTCGGTACTACAGCTTCATAAGGCAAGTAACTGGAGACCACCCAATATATGCGATTACCGATCTCCAGACTAGCAGATGTTTGGTCTTTACCACTTAAATTAGCCAGGAGAAAGATACTTAGATCTTTCCTGGCCAAAATGCAGGTTCTTGGAGTGCCTTCACAGTTGGCCACAAGCAGTTTAAAGTTGGGTGTCCTGATACCGCACACCCTTCCTCCCACTGCGTAGGGCTCCTGTATCAGGACGATGTCTACTGCACCTGTGGACAGGCGCAGCAATAGAGCCGCTGAGGCTGCTTTAGCGTGATGGAGGTTAATCTGTAAAATTCTTACCATCATTGGTAATTGACAGATTAACTTCCACCCCTACAAGGGTGTTATCGAACTCTTCGTCCGTATCATCGAGAAGCGTGTCCCCGCCAGATGCGTCAAAGAGTCCGGAGACTCCCCTCAGCCCCTCTGTGTCAGAAGTAGAGCTTTCGTCCTCAGAGTAGGACGTTACAGATCTTCTGTTAGAGTTGGAGTCACCCGAAATAATGGGCGTGGATACCTCCGCACTTCCAGAAAGCTGTGTTTCAACCGCGGTGGACGACTCACCTTCCGCAGTGGGAACTATATCCTGCTTGTATACCTTCAAGACTATAGTCTCGAAGCCATACTGTAGGGTTGCACTTGCACGTTGTATATGGGAGGTGGATTCAGCGTTAAGGATCAAATTGACCTGCCGCTTTTTACCATCCGCCTCACCCACCTTGCTGATTCTCCAATTATGGGCGGGCAGACCAGGATTGGAATCTTTTATTATTTCTAATATGTCAGCCGGGTTGGAGGGCTCTTCTGTAACCCAGGTGATGGCTCTAGGATGACTAGGGATGTTGTTTTTTTCGACAATATCCAACTGGGCACCCGGCCACACCTCACCCGCTCGACTCAGAGCAGCCTTATACAGGTCTACTGATCTGGCATCACCGAAATGTAAGAGCTTTACTCTCCCCTGATGCCATCCTGCATCGTTGCAGATTGGTGGTGTGCCCGGCATCTCTCTACGGACATCGAGGTAATGAGCCATAATGGCTGATTGCACATGGCTCCATTTGTCCTTGAGGATGGATCCATCCTCACTACTTCTGTCTATAACGGCCATCACTAGACTCTCCTTCGCCACTTCATTGAAGGGCTTGGTGAGTGTCCTGTTGATAGTGACATTTGGGCCTCTTGCCTTTTTCGAGGGCAGGGGTTCATCAGGTGATCTGATTCTTTTGTCTTTATTAGCCGTTAACACAGCTGAATTTGTGGCTCTTTCAGCCGGCTGATTGGCCTTAGAAGCATCTAAGACGCCTTTAGCCCAGGTAAGTGACTCTTTTTGTTTTTCGGTAAGAGCCGAAACCTCAACAGCCTCCAACTTCGTCAGAACTCTGAGCGCTATCCGGTGCTCATTGTGTTTCCGTTTTGACGGTCGGACGTGACGTTTTCCCCTCACCGTACCACCTGTTGTGAGTACTGGGGGGAAATTTTCACCATGTTTGGTGTGGTCGGCTTTGGCCAAGACCAACGGACGGACAGTAGGACGATTGGGGAACCCCGCTCCATCGGAACGCGAAGGCATCCCCGCCAATGATTTTTTTTCCGTATTAGCCCGTAATAGGTACTACGATGTAGGCCTTCCAGACTTTGTACAGATTTTGTTTTATTTTTTGCGATTGCGTAATAGGTATAATAGATTTTAACTATCCGCTCTGTGCTAAACACGTCCGTTCACTACGACTGATCAGCATCGACTATTAAAATATTACAAAAAATTATAAATTGTTTTACAAATTTGTTTGTTACCCGATGCAGTTTTAACTAAAAGCAGTGATATGGTAATGATGGGTGTGGGTATAGGTACTTGAGCACAAGTGGTTTCGTTACTTTCAATTAAGTTTGTATTTTCTATTGTTTGCGTACAGGTTACCTTTTCAAAATTTCAAATATTCATATCGAAGATACTCATGTGAGTATGTACTCCTAGCTGTGCTGAGCAAATCGGATAGTTGAAATTTAAAACTTTGTTCAATGGACAATGCAGTTTAGACAACAGTACGGCAAAATTAGTTAGGACCTTAGAACTGGTTGACTGTATCACTAATCCTTGCAGCGCCAACGCATTTGGAAAATATATTAAGATACGTTCGCAATTTTTTCATTTATTAAATTTCCAATGATTACACTGTGCAACAACAAATTTTTTTTTGCGTCCGAGACCTAATAACTTTTTTTAATAGTTTGAGACATACTATTTTATGAAGCCAAAACAAAATTTTGTATGGTGTTTTTTTAATTTTTTTCTTAAATTCCAGTTTCCATTGAAGTAACCGTTAGTATTTGGACCATATTTTTTGAAGTATAAGCTCGATAAAGTCGGGATGCCATTTAAATTAAAAGAAAATAATAAGGACTAGAAATGCTGAAAACATCAGTTTGAGGCGGAAACGGATGTTTAGCAACTGTGGTTAAAACTATTAAAAAAACTGTCGTTAAAACTAAAATTTGGGGCCTGTTTCTGTAACATTTTTTCGTTCGTCTTCGGCGAACGATCAAAATTCTCTCAGCTATTACTTGAATTCTATAAAACGCAGGTTAGAAATATTTTAGGAACAAGCTTTTTAACGATTTTCTACAGACACAACGAATTATAACCTTCTGTGATTTATAGATTTCTCGGAATAATTGAGTCATTTTTTGTTGGTTTGCAGTATTACGAACGAAAAAAAGTTACAGAAGCAGGCCCTTGATTTTTAAACCCTACACCACACTGTGGTACAGGGTATTATGCCTTTGTGCCTTTGTTTGTAACACCTAAAAGGAGAAGAGACCCATTGTTTATTATACCGATCGACTCAGAATCACTTTCTGAGTCGATTTAGCCATGTCCGTCTGTCTGTCTGTCCGTCTGTCTGTCCGTCCGTCTGTCCGTCTGTCCATGTATTCTTGTAATCAAAGTGCAGGTCGTATTTATGGTCCGATTGTGATGAAATTTAGCATAGTGCTCTTTTTTGGCCCAAGGACGATCCCTATTGAAATTGGTTAAAATCGGTTCAGATTTAGATATAGTCCCCATATATATGTTTCACCCGATTTGACATGTAAGCGCTGTAGAAACCGTATTTTACATCCGGCCTGTACGAAATTCGGCAGAGAAAGTTCTCTTATTACATGAATAAACACTGCCAAATTCGGGGAAAATCGGTTCAGATTTAGATATAGCACCCATATATATGTTTCACCCGATTTAACATTTAAGCGCTGTAGAAATCGTGTTTTATATCCGATCAGTACGAAATTTAACTGAGAGAGTTGTTTTATTACATGTATGCACAGCCAAATTCGGGGAAAATCGGTTCGGGTTTAAACATAGTCCCAATATATATGTTACACCCGATTTGACATGTAAGCGCTATAGAAACCGTGTTTTATATCCTATCAGTACGAAAATCGGCAGAGTGTTTGCTTATTACATGTATGAACATTGCCAAATTGTTATCGCAATGCCCATTATCGTATTGGTAGGTAGGTGTAGGGAATTATATAGTCGGCCCCGCCCGACTTTCTGTCTTTCCTTACTGGTTTTCAATTAAATAATTTTTGCTGGCACGAAAAAATCCATAAAAAAAATAGAAAAAATCGCAAAAATTGTTTGTTCCATTTCTTATAAGCTATCATTCTAACGAAGAAAACAATGCATATTTAAAAAATATCTATACATTAATGTATAAATTATGACCCAAATTGTAAAAATAGGGAAATTAAAAAAAATAACTTGCCTTTTTGTTAGTTTTGGGAATTTTGTTTGGGAGGTACCAAAATTGGTGTGGCAATAACACCCATTTTGTAATATACTATGGGTACTGTAAAAACATTACACTGTACGAAATTACAGGTATTTGTGTAAAATGGTCCATTTGTATGGGAGGGCGTGTTAATATCGCCCATTTTGCACGGCACTATAGGTACTGTAAAGGCATGACGCTCCAGTAAATTTGTTTGGACTGGAATCAAAGTTATAAACCGTGAACTTTTTGTGCAAAATGGTCCATTTGTATGGGAGATACCAAAAGGGGGCTCGAAAACTTCGCCCATTTTTCTCAAGATGAAAGCGACCAAGAAACTAATACTAAGTGTTGAATTTTGAAAGATTCTGAGTAGTAGTATAGAAGTTAGGAGATAATTAATATTTCACAAAACGTTGAACCCACGTGCGGGAGGTACTCGAAGGAGTGGACCAACATAGGTCATCTTTTACCTTAGCCTGAGATACAAAAAAATATTGACACATACCAAATTTGAAGTCTTTCGGTTAATCCTGTCCAAAACCGGTCACTACATGTTACACTTTTGGCCGGCAGCATCTTATGTATACTCTTGTTCACAATGGTGGGGATATAAAAACTGGATTATTTGGAAATTCTCTTATTTCTACCAAAAGTGCTATAATTTCTACATGTATCCATAGATTTTCTATTTTAAATAGGCATTGTTTTCTTAGTTAGGATGAAAAATGAAACAAACAAATTGCTTGCGATTTTTTCGTGCCAACAAAAAACTTTTTTTTTTGGAAAAAATCAAATGTTGTCTGATAACGGGTTTTCCAACAATAGGTGTTATTTTGAATCACCCGGTATTTCGGTAGCTGTCACTTTTGAAGCTTTTATTCTTTGACATTTGACAAGTAGAAACTACGCCATTACTAACCAGTGAGGAAAGGTAGAAAGTCGGGCGGGGCCGACTATATAATACCCTACACCTCCCTAACAATGCCAAAAGGTCATTGCGATAATAATTAGTAATAATTGGTGAATGGTTAGGAACATATTATCTAATTCTGAACCGATAATCGCTAATTAAGCAATATTCGTTTCTAAATTGAGAAACATCTTTCTGGAAAATTTTAATGGTCGGAACATATATATGGAGGTTATATATAAATCTGAACCGATTTTCCCTGAATACTCATTCACGTAAAAAGACCTCTTTCTGTCGAATTTCGTACTGATCGGATATAAAATACAGTCTCCGTGCTTACATGTCAAATCGGGGTTAACGTATATATGGGGGCTATATCTAAATCTGAACCGATTTCCTCCAAATTTAACAGTGTTCTCTCTGACAAATTTCATGCTGATCGGATAAAAAATCGGATATAAACAGCGCTTACATGTAAAATCGGGTGAAACATATATATGGGGACTATATCTAAATCTGAACTGATTCTCCCCGAATTTAGCAGTGTTCATTCATGTAATAAGAGAACTTTCTCTGCCAAATTTCATACTGATCTGATATAAAATACAGTTTCTACAGCGCTTACATGTCAAATCGGGGGTAACATATATATGGGGGCTATATCTAAATCTGAACTGATTTTGACAATTTTCAATAGGGATCGTCCTTGGGCCAGAAAAGAGCACTGTGCTAAATGTCATCACAATCGGACCATAAATACGACCTGCACTTTGATTACAAGAATACATGGACAGACAGACAGACGGACAGACAGACGGTCATGGCTAAATCGACTCAAAATTTGATTCTATGACGATCGGTATAATAAACTATGATTCTATTTCTTCTCTTTTTTGGCGTTACAAACAAATGCACAAAGTCATAATACCCTGTACCACAGTGTGGTGTAGGGTATAAAAATGGAACGATACACGATCATCGAACGATCGAACCAATAACGATACGAACGATACAAAATCATCTTGACTGATGAGTCCCATTTCCACCTCGGTGCCTACGTCAAGAAGCAAAATTGGGGCACGGAAAACCCAAGAGTTATTGTTGAGAAGCCTCTCCATCCTCAAGGTGTGACAGTTTGGTGCGGTTTATGGTCCGACGGGGTCATTGGACCTTACTTTTTCGAAAATGAGGTTGGATCAACAGTTACGGTGAATGGATTGCGCTATCAAGAGATTATTAATGATTTTTTATTGTCTTAGTTGGATGGTATAGATCTGAACAACGTTTACTTTCAACAAGACGGCGCTACGTGCCACACAAGCAACGAAACCATTGCTCTGTTACGGGAAAAGTTTCCGGACCGTGTTATCTCTCGAAGAGGTGATCACAATTGGCCACCGAGATCTTGTGATTTAACACCTTGCGACTTCTTCCTTTTGGGCCACGTGAAAGATAAGGTATACGCCAACAGCCCATCGTCGATTCAAGACCTCAAAGATAGAATTCGTGAGGCTATCGGGGACATAGGGCAGCCACTTTGCGATTTATTTATGGAAAATTTCATGAAAAGGATATGGTCCTGTAAGCGTGGTCGTGGTGTCCATGTTGTTTTTCATTATTAACGGCATACCTTACTCTTTATTATGAAATAAACATCCGATCATTTATCTCAAAAAATGTCATTTTTCTTTAAATACCAAAATAACACCTCTTGTTGGAAAACCCTTTAGTTTTAACGACACTTGCTTCTCTTTCCATGTAGAAGTGCCACACGCTGAAAAAAAATCGCTTCTGTAGTATATTGTCCCAAACATATTCGGCTTGAAACATATATATGTTTAGGGTAGACTCTGAGCAAGTAATATTTGGTACACACAAAAATTGTGTATTTGGGAAGATGTTGTTCTAAACAAATATTTGTTTACATCCCAATGTGACTGCTAATTGTGAAACAAATATTTATTTGCATTTAAGTATTCATAAAATACATAAATTGTGTAAAATTTTTCAGTAATTCAAAGTAAAATTTTTAGAAATTTTTAATGTTCGTAAAAAAAATAATAATTAAAATCATATAATCTTGGATCAATATAAAGTACTTAGAGGATTGACAACTAATGATGGTTTGGAATACTCAGAAATTTGAAATGATTGATTTAAAACAGAAGGTAATGCTTCATATGGTATCATAACTGGGAGGTACAATTCGAAACCCAAGAAAAATTGAAACTTAAATTTGAAAAACTCAGCAAAAGTTTGGGAAATCTTTTTTAAATAAAATATATTTGGAAAAATTCCTAAATAATAATTTTATTTGTATTAAAACACATATTTTATTTGAGAAATTTAGTTTGCAAATATAATTTGTTGTAATATATTAATATATGCGTTCCAAATATATTTTATTGATTTTCAAATAAAATTTATTTGCTAAGAAATATATAATATTTAATAATTTGTGTTCCAAATATATTTTCTTTCGATTCAAACATATCAAAAAAGGCGATTTTGCCCCGTGCAGAAATAAAATTTGTAGGTAGTGTAATTCTTAATTTTTCAAAATTTGTTCCAGCAAAATCGGAGTAGTCCATCTCGATTTATGCCAAACAAAAGACCCCCAAACGTGACTAATTCCCCTATATGATACTTACCAACTTCAAAACGATATATGTATCTCCATTCCTACACGGAGAAAAAAATATGTTAAAAATATGCTTGGATGCAATCATATATATGTTTGGGACGGGTACAATCATATATATGTTTGTGGGTAAACATATTATGTTTGCACACAATCATAATATGTTCGGGGCAAAATTCTAGCATATTAAAAAAACATATGATTGTGTCCTAACATATTTTTGGCAAAATAATATATTAGAACATATTTTTTAGAGTTTTAGAGAGTATTACTCTCTGAGAGCCCAATTATATGACTCATAATTTTGTGCAAAGAAGGGTAATATGTATATGGTAACCGTGTGTATGAGGAGGAATGGCACCGACACCAAAGGGTATTATTATTATTTGATGATGCTTACTCGCCCGGTCGAGTTTAAGGTCGGGTTTTTTATTGAATATGTGTGGTGAATGTCGAATTCCAAGAAATTAGTTGTAGTTTTAACACATACAACAAATTCAAAATAAAAGAAAGAATATGATATAAAAGATGTATTGAGGTTATTCATTAAAAAACACAATTATTTTGGTGCAAAATTAATTTTTTTAAAAAGGAATGTATGTTACTCCTAAACCTAATCCTTTATTGCCCTACATAAATTATTTTGCCAACGTACATATGTAAGTACGTATGTATGTGTGCTTTTCATGTTCTTTGAACAAACACACTACCGCACTAACAAATTGTTTTCATCTGAAATGACCCCGGGTACAGTAGTGAAGAGTGCACTGTACTATTGAAGTTTTGCCTTGCTCTGCACATTGCACAAATTCTTTTAAAGAGGCTCAACTCAAAATTTAGTAATTTTCAGAAAACTCAAAACTATTCTGCAGCTCATGAACTACTTTTCAGAAGCAAAGTGTGTATTACTGTTTGTTGTTATTGTATTTCTGTATTTGACGTAGTGAGTGACGATTTACATTAGGTTACTTGTTGCTGTGAACCGTTATAGTTTCATGAAGGAGCGAGAAGAGTAGAAGAGTAGTGAAGAGTGCACTGTACTATTGAAGTTTTGCCTTGCTCTGCACATTGCACAAATTCTTTTAAAGAGGCTCAACTCAAAATTTAGTAATTTTCAGAAAACTCAAAACTATTCTGCAGCTCATGAACTACTTTTCAGAAGCAAAGTGTGTATTACTGTTTGTTGTTATTGTATTTCTGTATTTGACGTAGTGAGTGACGATTTACATTAGGTTACTTGTTGCTGTGAACCGTTATAGTTTCATGAAGGAGCGAGAAGAGTAGAAGAGATACAATCATATATATGATTACATACAATCATATATATGATTACATACAATCATATAAATGTTTGCATACAATCATATATGTATATGATTAAATACAATCATATATATGATTACATATATTCATATACATGATTACATACAATCATATATATGATTACGTACTATTATATAAATGTTTGCATACAATCATATATATGATTACATACAATCATATATATGTTTGCATACAATCATATAAATGGTTGGTAACATTACCGCTAGCCCAAACATAATATGTTTGGGAGCTGCTCCAAACATATATATGTTGCCTGCAAAATATGTTTGGGACAATATGTTACAGAGGCCGTTTTTTTCCTCCGTGTAGGCATGGCACAGCGGAACTCCGGCGCATGTTAACTTTTTTGACCGATATGAACGAATATTTGTAGGTCATGTTCAGGAAAAAATCAATTTTGAAATGCATTTAAAAATGTAATAACACCATAAAATATTTTTGTGAAATAATGAAATATTTTGTTGTTTGCATGTACTGACATCATAAATCGAAAGTAATTCACGAAACATTATATTTGCTCCAAATTTCTGTTGCAGTTTTGCACCTTCCCACAGTTAGTGTGGTACATAGCACCAAAGTTACCTATACATTTGTTAAATTAGCCATAACAGTTTCTCGTATTTTGAAGATATTAATATCAATGAAAAGCTCTACTACTCCGATTCAATGCAGTGGAATGAATATTTATGTCCTGGCGGAAAATACGGAAAATAATCTTAATCCTTGAATATATTGAAAAAGTATCAAATAATGTTTTTGATTTCTGTTTGGTACTAAAGGTTCAAACTATTTCGAACTGATAGTGAAAAGGTCCAAATGGAACTTTGATGGACCTAAAAGATTAGCAATTTTATTCAGTCGATATTTTAATTTTTCTTGTATATTTTTACATAGCATTTTAGAGTCGTCGGTTGGACTAGAGTAACTTCCAAACGGCTTGACGGATTGATGTTATTATTATAAATTATACCATCCGACAATTTTTAAAAAAAGCCATTACACTTAAACCAAATGATATACGTCTGAAACTATAAGCAAAATGGAGCTAATTCGCATTTTCAGTTTTTCATTTCCTGGTGCTGTTGCCCTTTTAAGGGACTTCAAAGTTTCAAAGGATAACATTTTTCAACGAAATATTTTAAAAACTTATTCGTGCCCTACGATATCGGTATATGTAGGTGTCAAATTAAAGATGATAATTTTGACTATTTCTAATATTTTGTATACATACCATTCTAGGATTTTCAAATGGAATCCTTCTTGTTGTTATGACCGTGCGGTAATTTTTAATTAATTATGTTGTTTAAACTGGGCTATTTGGTCAGATATTTTTATGAAGTAAACTAGCTGACCCGGTGCGCTTCGCTGCCCTCAAAGTGCGTTTCAGTGAAATAGAACCATATGATATGTTGACACTCTTGATACTACGGCAGTGTTTTTGGGTCTTCCATATTGCACTTAAATACACAAATTTCGTGTAGTGCAATACCCGTCAAATCAACTTGGGGAGGCTACGTCGCTCATTCTCTGTTGAGTATAGATTGCTGTGAAATACATTCATACCAATTAGTGCAATAATTCTATCAGTATTTATTTTTTCTACAACGACGCCGCATGTGCGTAGTCAGGCCCTCTAATCCGCTATCTCCCAATTTTGTTGAGTCACGTGCTAACTTTGAAGGCACTTGAATACTAAACACACATGGTCAAGCGTCAATCTAGATATAATAGTCTTCATTTACTTCCACTGATCAGCTTTTTAATCAGATTCCGTAGAGTGCTATCAACAGCATGCACTAAAAACTTCAACACGATGAGTGCAACGCCTCTCTACATATATTTCGTTTTGATTACTTTATCGACACTATTTTAATGCAAATTTCAAAACTGTCCTGCAATGATATTGGAAATTTTTCAAATTCACATCTCGGGTTGTATGGGCGGCGCCACGCCCTTATCACTCTCTTTTGCAAAGATATCGCCGCAATACTATTTCAAATATTGAGTTCTAAATTTTTGATTTCTATGGGGGTGTCATGCCAACTGTTTCCATCGCTCCTGTTTGTAGCTCCATTATCCCTACTGGTACTAAGGCCAGCCAAACTTCGAAACCATGGCTGATATAGTAATTGAAATATTGAATTTTGAAATTTCAGGTTGTGTAGAAGTACCCACTCTTAATACTATGCCAGTTTTTGGTTCAATCATTGGTTGTGGTGCAAAGGTTACACACCCATTTTTACAGGCTAGCTGCAATAGTGCAGGAAATATTATATATTCAGATGTCATGTTTCACATTTCAGGTTGTGTGGGCGTTGTCACGACCACTGTTACTATCATACCAGTTTCTTGCTCCAGCACTCGATCTGGTTCCACATACCAAATTTCGAGAATTTTGGTCCAATAGCAATCAAAATGTTGCACTTCTGAATTTCTGGTTGTTGTGTGTTGTACGACGCCTACTGTCACAATCACACCTGTATTTAGCTCCATCACGCGTACTGCTACCAAGGAACAAATACTAAATATCGCCGATTTTACTTTACTCAAAATATAGTATTTGTAAATTTCAGGTTGTGTAGACGGTGCCACACCCACAATAACTGTCACAACAGTTTATAGTTCCACCACGCATAATGGTACCGATGATGTCACATATACCAAATTTGGAGACTCTTACCACAATAATACTCGTAATGTAGCATTTTTAAATTTCAGGTTGGGTGGGCGATGTCACGCCCACTTACACTATCACCCTAGTTTTCTGCTACATAACGCGTACTGGCACCAAGGTCACACATACCCAATTTTGAGAATTTTGCTACTACAGTATTCGAAATATCTCATATTTGAATTTTAGGTTGTGTGGGCAGTGCCAAGCCCACTGTCACTATCACCCCAGTTTTCAGCTACATGACGCGTAATGGCAGCAAGGTCACACATATCCAATTTCGAGAATTTTGCTCCAATAGTATTCGAAATATTTAATATTTGAATTTTAGGTTGTATGGGCGGTGCCACGCCCACTGTCACTATCACACCGGTTTTTGGCTCCATGATGTGTACTGGTACCAAAGTCACACATATCGAATTTCGAGTATTTTGAGCCAATAGTACCCAAGATATTCCACTTTTAAATTTTACGTTGTATGGGCGGTGCCACGCCCCTTTATCCAATCAAAACCGAATATAGCTACGAACCTTCCACACACTGCAACTGAGTATTGCAGTTTAGTGTTGTCTTTATCTTCTTTGGTGTTTATTGATTTGTGTATTCGCTCTTGTATTCGAAGGCTCTCTAGAGTGTATCTCTTGTTCTCTATTTTCTCTCTATCAAGTATTTTTACGTTTTTAAAATCTGCCATATGACAACGCTCTTTTAAATGCTGTGCTTTCTTTGCTTTTGTTTATGTCGGCTTCGTGTTCGTTTAGCCTTACACTCAACATTCTCTTCGTGGTCCCCACATACACACTATTGCACATTTCCCCTTCTCTCCCCTTACAGGTTATTTCATACACCACATTATTTTCTTTTAGTTTATCTTGTTTTGTTGTTGATCTGCTTGTAAATATTCTTTTTAGTGTTTCGTTTGACTTGTACGCAATTGATGTTGTGTTATCGTTAATTATGTTCTTCAATATTCTGCTGTCAGTTAACTTTGGAATGTATGGTACACTGTAAAAATTAGTTTTTCCTGTTGTTTTGGATCTTTTGTTTTAAGGCAATTTTCTATCATATTGTTAATTAGGTATTTGGGGTAGTTGTTTTTTGTTAGTATTTCTATTATTTTCTTCAATTTCAACGGTAAATTGTAATTTAGTGTGGTATGAATTTAGTACTTTAAGGATTTTGTCCACATGTTGTTTGTTTATAATTTTTTTACCGGGAATAGTATTAATATAATTATTTGAAATTGCCAAAATTCTTCTCTTTAATTTGACACCTATGTAGATATCGTGGGGGGCGGATAAGTATTTAAAATATTTTTTTTTAAAATGTTATCTTTTGAACGTTTGAAATCCTTTTAAAAGGCTGCCGGACAAGGGAATGAACAACTGAAAATTCCAATTAAATATATTTTGCCTATAGTTTCCGACGTATAACATCCGGTTCAAGTGTAATATAAACTGTTGGATGGTGTTATATTTATATTGTCAATATGATTCTGCGTAACTATATCGGTTTCCAATAGGTGGTGCTGAAGTCATGTTATTAACAATCTACTCATTTATGGACCAAAATCATTCATATTCGCGGTATAGGTAAAGTTATGGTGATTTCGTTTCTGAAAAATAATATCACCACATCATGTTCGACATTGTAAAATTCCCTCTGCCCCTAGTGCTAATTACGCATTTTGCATGCGAGCAATCGAACAAAAATCGAGCGTGAGTAAAACCCATACCTACAGTGTGGCGCAACCATATGATAGTGCATTAAGAATGTACGCTTTCAATTAGGTTTGTTTCTGAAGTTTGCTTTTTGACGGTGCGATATTTTCGCATATGCGGAGTGTAATAATTTTACAAGCGAAATCAAAACCCGTTCATACGGAGTCACCATTTTTACAAACGAACCTAAAAAGCGGTTTCAGTGTAAAATGTAGAAAAATTTTACATTTTTTTGCACAAACGAAATCACTATTAGTGTGAAGAAAGAAATGAAAGACTCTTGGACCCCACCAATTGAATCCATATTTAGTAATTCGCTTTCTTGGCATTACGGCAACCTTTTCCACGAATATGAGCCATCTTTGTCCATAAATGAGGAAATTATTTAATAACTTGACTACAGCGCCACCTATAGGATCAACACACAGTTACGAATACTCACTTAAAATATATATGATGTATAAAAATAATATCAATCGGCCAAACCGTTTGGAAGTTACACATGTCCAACTGATGATTCTAAAATTCGTTATAAATATCCGTAGTATGTTCAAAAAATATCGCGAATTTTGTATTTTAGTAAGTAATTCCCCTCGGATATAATACACTTCTGCCAACGTTTTTTCCAATCCTCGAAGCACTTCAAATAATCATTTTTTGTGATCTTGTTCAGCTCCTCTTTCGATGCCGTCTTTATCTCCTCAATCGTGGCGTAGCGTCGTCCTTTCAGGGGCCTTTTCAGTTTTCGGAACAAAAAATAGTCACAGGGGGCTAGGTCAGGGGAATACGGTGGCTGCGGCACCATTACTGTGTTGTTGTTGTTGCCAAATATTCGCGCACAAGCAACGGTGTGTGTGCAGGAGCGTTATCATGGTGCAAAAGCCAGTTTTTGTTCTTCCACAAATCCGGCGTTTTTGGCGAATTGCTTCGCGCAATTTGCGCATAACTTGCAGGTAATATTCTTTATTGACCGTACTACCCTGTGGCAAGAACTCATAATGCACCACGCCCCTGCAATCAAAGAAAACTGTGATGTTTTCGTCTGTTGTTGACGTGCTCGGACGTCCGGCACGCTGTTCGTTTCGCATCTTCTCGGCCCTCTAATAACAGTTTGTACCACCGATAAACGTTGCTTTGGCCCAAGGTAGCTTCACCATATGCCACAGTTAACATTCGGAATGGGTCAGCGCACTTTATTTTGTTTTTGACACAAAATTTGATGCAGATTCTTTGATCCATTTTCTTAAATAGATAAAAATCGAAGACAAGTTAAAACACATCAAAGTACAACAGCTGTCAAAAAATAACTAAACATTCAAAATGGCCGAGCTTGTCAGCATAAGTAAGGGACATGAGTACCAAGATTACGCTACAAAAATATCAAAAATCAAATACACGTAGCACGCGGAAATTAAAAATTCGCGATATTCTTTCAACATACCTCGTATACAAGAAAAATTATAATATTAACACAATAAAATTAAAATATTTTTTGGGTCCATCAAAGTTCCGTTTGGACTTTTTCATCGTCAATTAGTAATACTTTGACCCTTTATTGACAAAAGAATCAAGGACATGAATTGGTACTTTTTCCGAATATTAAAGGATTAAAGATATTTTCTATATCGATACCTCCATTCTAAACTATGCTAAGTGCAAAAAGGTAGTTTTTCAGGAGAGGCGATCAAGTTTGATGAATTTTTTTTAAATTTGCGTGGAATTCCTTTATAATGGAAATCGAACGACCTGTACAGTTTTGTGAATAACTTTTGATTGAGTTGACGGATAAACACCAAATTTTGACTGAATACAATTTGGAATATTTAGAAATTAGGAATGCAATCTCCCTAAAAACATGCTAAGGTATCGGATATGTTGAAGATACATGAAATGGTTAAGAAGATATAGTTAATTTAACAATTTGTATTTTTGAGAAAAATCCCTTAGATAGGTAACTTTGGAGCTCTGTACCACAAAAACTACAAGGACATTTGAAAAACTAAGAGCACCATAAAATTAATACACATTTGTATAATAATTGTGCCTAACTTTATTAAAATCAAAAGGGGTCATATTTAAAATGTGTGTTCTCGATTCATTTGTTTTGGAATTACCCAATTGAAAGTTAAATAGTATACTCTTGGGTAAATGGTATTGATGGACTTACAATTGGGTAAAAATAAAACATGTGTGGTCAAGATTTTTTTGAAATTTTTTATTAATCTGGTTGAGAATTTGAAACAAATAAAACAATTTGAACCGTTTTGCAAAATTTTGATATTTTTGCGAGATATGACCTATTAAGTTTTTCCGAGTGTGTTTAGAAAATTTAATATTTTATGTTCTTATGGGAAACATTGGTCATATAATACATTGAAATAAAGCTTAAGGTGTTGTTTGTATTAATAAAATCGCCAAATTATACTTCCACCGCACGAACAGTCCAGTCCATAACGCATTTTCCAAAATCATTGCATTTAACATAAAAAGTAAAAAAATGGCTCTTAATGGGTTAAGAAAACATATATTAGGAAACAAGATATGAAAGTGACTTTTCTCACGTCTCTTTTGTCGTTGATTTTGTACAGATTGATTAGGAATTGATGGAGATATTGCAAATTATATATCCACAGTTTGGATGCTCGCGATGCTGAGAACTTGATCCGCCGAAAAAAATTAATGAGTTTTTGGACTCAGAACTAATGTATTCAGCTATTGTGTAAATTTGGACAAAATTGGTAAGGTCCTTGAGGTCCTGTAATAATGAACCAAAAATATTTTCAAAAAGGTAGTGTCCGTAACTTTGCTGTAAATTTTTACAAAGCTCGATCTACCAAAATGTTTTTTCTGATTCTGGTGGACGTCAATATAGGACGCATTCTAAATATAAAATATTTCAAATTACTGCTCCAGAAAATGAAATTATTCGCATATGCAAAAAATATTTTGCAATATTTTTCATATGGTCAGTTGGTAACTAAAGTTTATGATATATTTAGATTTTAGGAAATGTTTCGGACCGACCTGCAAAAATTTCAGTCGAATCCGTTCAATATTTCCGGAGAAAATTGCAGTTTTCTAAACACACTCGGAAAAATGTAATGTAGGTCATATCTCGCAAAAAAAACAAAATTTTGCAAAACGGTTCAAATTGTTTTATTTTTTTTTCAAATTCTCAACCAGATTAATAAAAAAATTCAAAAAAATCTTGACCTTTCAAAAAGTGTTGACACACTTGTTTTATTTTTACCCAATTGAAATATTTAGAAATTAAAAATGTATGCTGTAAAACAATAATGATTTAATTTATTTTTTTAAATATAATGTATTTGGAAAAATTCTTAAACAATATATTTGTAAATAAATATTCTCTGAATTCAAACATAGCAAAAATGGCGATTTCCCCCGTGTACCTTAGTCTGTTTACTCTACTGAAATGTTCACACCTGTTTTGGTTTGAAACTATATAAATTACGGGGACTGTAGTACATTTTCCCTTTTTAATATTCCAACGATTTGTGAAGAGTGGTCTTATCTTAGAGAGATTGCAGGTTTTGCTGGAACTTCAGTTTGTGAAAATCTCAACTAATGGAATACCAATTGACTTTCTGTTCTTTGTCTGGTCATATGATCAGTTTACTCTTGTTTCATAAGGACATAAGGATGTTTGAAAAAATCTACAAGTGTATTATACTCGTATATATGTATGTATATACTGCCATATATTTTCTCTACTTTTGGCATATATATGTATAGTATGTAAAGTTGTGTTGTCCTTGAAAGCATTGACATTGTCGACAGAACAAATAAAATTTCCCCAGAGATTTAATACTTCCATTACTCGAATACTATACCATAAGAAAATTACAAAAAATAATATAGTGTCTACATTTTTCAGAGAATATGTTTCCTATTAAGTATTTAGGGCATTACTCCTATCATATCATACTGATAGACAGACACACATACTACTCGTACAATATGAAGCACTGAGGGCAATATTCGCCTCATCCACAAATGCAATTTGAAACGGGTCATATTTTAAAATATTTCCAATCAAAGGATGAGGAAGCAATAATCCGGACATTCCTTTTACTACTCCTTGCCATATTTGTTTTTAGGTCTATCATTATTAAAATGTTAAATACGTCCATCAGTTACCTTTTGTAAACATCCCTGGGGAAAAATAGCAGAACAATTTTGCCTTAATCTTTTCTGGGGTTCACAAGAAAAGTTCACTTTTACTCTTCATACATACAGAATTTTAATAAATAATGAAACACACAATGTTTCATTTAGTAGTGCAAGTAGAATAATAAAGTAAAATCTACCGAACATATTTTTCGTTTTGCATAAAACGTAATACTCCACAAAATTGAACAGTAAACACTTAGGGAAACATGTACTATTTATTGCAAAAGTTGTGAACAATTTTTTAATTTCCTGCCAAAGTTTTTGGAGTTTTATTTATGTCCGTTCATCATGGCCGGATGAATGGATGGTTGGCTTCTGGTCCAAGTTGGATTGTACGAGTAAAAGTTTGCAACTTCTAAAATGTACGAACCGAAACGAATGTTAAATGCACCAATGCTTCACAGATGTTGGATGTGCATTGCAAAAGTAAATATTGTTGAACAAAATCATTCATTTGGCAGATACGAGTATACATGCATATGCTGTGCATATAGATATTTTGTAGATTTTAAAGGTATACCTTTATCGATGTTTCAATACGATATGAAGTATATAACCAAAGATTTTAAATGGAACGTTTATTTGAATTTACGGGGTGGTCCATCTGGTTGTTTCTTTTTGTTTGTCTTTTAATTGGCACCGAGGTGACACCTTCAGACCTTTTTGTGGGTAGCGTGAAGGATCGATGTTATGCAAACAATCCGTTAATGATTCAGGTCCTTAAAGCGGATATAGAACAAGCTATTCGTGGGCACCAGAAACCGTCTCCAAGGTCCTGGATATGGGTCAAATTGGGTCAAAAGGATGTTTGCTATTACAAATAAACCAATAGTAGACGAAAAAATAATTATTTGTTTATTTTTATGTGCTGTTGTTATTTATTGTTGGCTGTGCTTTTGTTATTTAGTCAGAATTTATTCGGTTTAAGACCATATGTTTCAGTTAGTTTCTGTCTATTGCAAAAAAGGAATGGAAACAAATAAAAAAATTTGGTAGAGAGTTTTAATTGCTTGGTAGAATTGACTGCAGTTTCGATAGACACCACTCTATCATCTTCAGAATTTAATAGCAATAATGTATGTCTTTAACTTCAATCAGATGTTACTAAAAGTAACCCAAAAAAGTAGTGTACAAATATTGGCCTTCGGCAAATTTTAGGATTTTGGCCAATGAACAGTGGGAGGAATTAAAAAAAAGGAAATTATTCGGCCGTTTCTTAACCAGACAACCCATTGCAACAAAAATTGGCCTGTTTGTAGAAGAAGTATTAGAGAAGTTAAGTCTTTCGGTCCCTATTGTATACAGGGAACAAAATGTTCTACGACCCGAGGTATACAAAAGACTTTTTACCCCTAAGAATGATCTCCTATAGTTACCGAGATATCTGCAATTTACATAAAATTTAATTTTTATCTTTTTTGTAAATATAGGAACAGTATATGCAACGATTTATTTTACGATGAACAGAATTCGATCCGATATACCCAGTAAGCCAAATGACTGTTGAAGTTATATTAAAAAAAATAGATTTTTTGTAATTTTTTTGCGAAAAAAAATATATGTCGTATTTTTGAATTATAGGTGGTGTTATGTAAAAAAAGTGTAACATCGTTATATTCATCTGAAAGGAAACTTTCTAGATAATGTTCTCGAAAATAAGAACGGTATTCACTGGCATGGTTGCCAAGCTTTTCCAATTTACACCATTTTTTTACACAAATTCCAAAAGTAAGGCACATTTCTCCAATCGCAAAGCTGAAATATTAAAAACTTTAAAATTTGTATATGAGTGATTCCACGCCAAACGGGACGATTTTTGACATCACTATTTTTGATTGTTTCGAAATTTTGTGTATGCATTATTTACCTAAAAATATCTTATACGTATTTAAAGAAATAATTTTAAAAAAATTTCTTTAAGAGTTATGAGCAATTTAAAGTTGACGAAATTACGTTTTTTTTCTAAAAGGTGTGTTTATCCTTTAGCTTGTATCTCCTAAAATTCGTGACCGATCTTAATGTAAAAATAGCAATTTTAAATGTTTTTGCCCTTTTATACTTTCTATTGCGATTTTCAAAATGATTACACCCATTGATTTTTTTTTTTTAATTTTAATGTCGTGTTCTGAGATGTCTTTGTTAGCTACTGTATGAATTTGGAAGTGGTGAATTGATGGGAACTATTTTTTACGATTTTTTATAAAAAAAAAAACATTTGAATAATTTCTGTGAATGTGCTTTAAATAATTAACATAATGATAATTTTGGGCCGTTAGTTTATTAATATAACAATAACAACAATAAATATTATTAATTTTGCAAAATTATTTGCAAAAACGCAAAAATCAGCGATGACTTCATATTTAAAAAACAAAACTCATTAAACAATAGCAAGAGTCAAAAGATGAGAAAGTACTTCTTAAACTATACTCTGAGATGACATTTTTTTTTTTAAATCACAGCAACCTGGATTTCAGTTTTTGATGTAGAAAAAAATACAATAACTTTGTTAGTCCGTTTTTTACATTCAATTCGACAATTCAAAGAAAAAAGAAAGTAATAATAAAGCAAAAGTAATTTATTGAACTCAAAACTACCACGTCCGATAAAAAATTAGAGTTCAGACATCATCAACTTCCGAAAAGTACTGTGTTAAGACGGTGTACAATGATTAATATTTTTATACCCATTTTCTTATTTTTTACTGTTAATAGTATACTTGATTCGATTCTCTCTAATACATGTTTTATTGTTCTTATTTTTACATTAGTATACTGATTATTAATAATTGTCATTCTTTTCTTAAATGTTTTATTGTTCTTACTGTTTTAATAAACTAATGACTAAAAATTATCATTCTGTTAATTATTTAAAGCACATTCACAGAAATTATGCAAATGTTTTTTTTATAAAAAATCGTAAAAAATAGCTCCCATCAATTCACCACTTCCAAATTCATACAGTAGCTAACAAAGACATCTCAGAACACGACATTAAAATTTCAAAAAAATCGATGGGTGTAATCATTTTGAAAATCGCAATAGAAAGTATAAAAGGGCAAACACATTTAAAATTAGTATATTTGTTGCAGTGCTTAATCCAGTTAGTTGTAGTAGTTGAAATTACCTTCAAAACAAGGTATAGCACATTAAAATCGGTCACGTATTTCAGGAGATACAAGCAAAAGAATGAACACACATTTTAGAAAAAAACGTAATTTCGTCAACTTTAAATTGCTCATAACTCTTAAAGAAATTTTTTTAAAATTTGTTCTTGAACTACGTATAAGATTTTTTTTAGGTAAATCATGCATACACACAATTTCGAAGCAATCAAAAATAGTGATGTCAAAAATCGTCCCGTTTGGCATGGAATGACTCATATGTAGCAATTTAAACTTGAAACGAAAAAAAATTTTGGTTTTGATTTTTTCCATTTTTTTATTTTTTTATATTTTTAGTGCACCTGAAGAAACGCTTTGTTGAATTTTTTGAGATTTTTCCGACAAATCGTTGAGAATTTATCGATATTTAAAAAATCGTTAAAATATCACTCTGTGTATCGGGTTTTTGGTCATAACATCTTAAGTTATTGTCCGATTTGATAAATCTTTTTATTGAAATTTCGGTACTTCTCAGAAAAAAATTTTCAATAAAATATTCATTTTTTTGTGTGAGATTTTTAAGTTATACAATTTAAATGTCATGTTTTAAATTGTTTGTACTCTCCGATTTTTGCTTATTTTTAGAAATACTTCCTGAAATGTCTTCTTTATATTGTTCTTTGGCGTGGAACATCTATTCCGATGTCTTCAAGCCTCAAGCACAGTGAATAGCAGCGATTTTTTTTTAAATTTTAAAAAATTAAAAAATATAAATAATTTAAGGCCACTTCCATCCAAAGCTTATATGTTAGAGGATTAATAGAAGTTTAAAATATAAAAAATTCGCCAAAACCGGAGAGTACAAACTATTTTAAACATGACATTTAAATTGTATAATTTAAAAATCGATCACAAAAAATTTTAATATTTTTTTAAATTTTTTTTCTGAGAAGTACCGAAAGTTACCAACATTTGAAAAAAAAGATTTTTGAAATCAGACCTTAGCTTAAGTTATGACCAAAAACCCGGTACACAGAGTGATGTTTTAATGGTTTTTTAAATATCGATAACTTCAAGTTATCGGAAAAATCTCAAAAAATTCCACAAAGCGTTTCTTCAGGTGTACTAACAAATATAAAAAATTGGAAAATCAAAACCGTCGATTTGTCGTAAAATTCTCCTTATAAATGTATAGGGAAAAAACCCAAAATCTCATTTGTGGTGATTTTCGAAATTATTTTGGGAATGACTTTTGCAAATATAATGATTCGCAAATTTATTTCGATTTATAATGTCAAAACCTACAAAATATTTTATTGAAATATACGAGTAAACATGACATTTAAATTGTATAATTTAAAAATCGAAAAAATCTGAGAAGTACCGAAAGATACCAACATTTGAAAAAAAAAAAGATTTTTGAAATCGGACCATAGCTTAAGAAGTTATGACCAAAAACCCGGTACAAAGATTGATGTCTTAATGGTTTTTTATATATCGATAACTTCTGAACAAGTTATCGGAAAAATCTCAAAAAATTTCACAAAAGCGTTTCTTCAGGTGTACTAACAAATATAAAAAATGGGAAAATCAAAACCGTCGATTTGTCGTAAAATTCCCCATATAAATGTATAGGGAAAACACCAAAATATTTCATTTGTGGTGATTTTCGAAATTATTTTGGGAATGATATAATGATTCGCAAATTTATTTCAATTTATAATGTCAAAACCTACAAAATATTTTATTGAAATATATTAATTTTTAAATACTTTGGTATTATCTATTGTAGACCTGTAGAAAGAATTTTATTTGATTTTCGGGTAGATCGGCTTTAAAACTTAATTTCCAACAAAGGACCTCAAGCCGAACTATCCGAAAATCAAATAATTTTTAAATATTTTGATGTTATTACATGTCTGTCTGCATTTGAAAATTTTTTCCTGAGAGTGTACTAGCATTTTGTTAATATCAGCGCTGAATATAAACAAATTACTCTCATATCAACTTTTCTGAATTGACAACAAAGTTTGCTATACGATGTAATTAATTTCGGTTAGATGTCCCCTCTGAGACAAAAGTTATGGCCATATTGATTTATATTTTCAAAAATAAGGTTTTTTTAATTTTTTGCGAAAAGATATATATTGTTTATTGGTCTTCGTCTTAAAGGAAACTTCCTAGAGAAATTTCTGAAAAAAATAACGGGTCAAAAATTCTTATAAATATTGTTGCCACGTTTCTCCAAATTACACAATTTTTTTATGAACATTTCAAAACATGGCCACATTTTCGGGAATCGCAAGTCTAAAATATGGAAATCTTTTCCATTTTCCATTTTGTTATACGGTAAACTACAAAAGAAATTTTGTTCCCGGCTTTAAGTACAGTATATTAAGGGGAAAAACGTTTTTGGGGATTTACAATCATGAGAATTAATATAAATTTCTTATATTAATACCTACAAATAACAAAAAAGTGAAATATATATAAATAATTAAATATTTTATATATATATTAAGTTTATGTCTGTGTTAGATTTTTAATTTTTTCCCAATCCTTTCCTGGGTATTTTAGCTATAAGAGCCGTATATACGAGGTCTGTTCAATAGAAAAATGAATTTAAAAATATCTCGGGTTACGTGCATTTGATTAGCGATTTTGTTTTATTGTGTTGGAACTCTTGTCTCAAACATATGATCTTAGTTGAGTTTGGTAATGTTTACTTCGTTTGTGGGAGACATAATAAAGGCTGGTTAAATTTTAAGGGCGATGTTGATTTTGCATAAAACACAAATTATTTAGGAAATTATTGTCATTTCTTTTTATTCTAGTATTTTGGCAATGTATCAATGCCTCAAATGTAATAGCAAGTTTTCTGTTTTTCAGAAGTTCAAAATGTAGTTTATTAGATATTTTATTTGTTTGTAAAATTCGATTAAAATTTATAATATATAGTAAATATAAATTTCATTGATGGATCGACAAAAAGTGGTGAATTTGAATATTTATAAACTAATAATTAGTGTAGTAAAACAAAGACTAATGCTTCTTATGCCATTTTGAACAATAAATTATAAAACGAAATGTAAAAAAAAATAATATAAAAGTTATTAATAATTTTTAAATAAAAGATATTTACTTATAGAAAACTTCTTAAACAATAACTTTGTTTGAGTGTAAATAAGGGGTGGTTAAATTTTAAGGGCCGATGTTGATTTTGAATAAAATACAAATTATTTAGGAAATGATTGTCATTTCTTTTTATTATGATAATATTCGGTATGGTTCAATTATGTATGTATGGAACAAAATATCGGCCAAATGGTCTCCGCGACCACGGCGGTACACCTCCATCCGATAGTCCACCCGATGACGCTGAGGCATAATTGAGGTTCTATGCCGCATTATATCTTCCTTTAGCTCTTGAATTGTTGCTGGCTTATCGACGTACACCTTTTCTTTCAAATAACCCCAAAGAAAGAAGTCCAACGGTGTCAAATCACATGATTTTGGCGGCCAATTGACATCGCCACGACGTGAGATAACACGGCCATTGAATTTGTTGCCCAAAAGAGCCATTGTTTCGTTAGCTGTGTGGAAGGGTATAAAAAGTTCGGGCCATAAAAAGTTCGTTATCATCTCACGATAGCGAACACCATTCACAGTAACTCCCTAACCGGTCTCATTTCGAAGAAGTATGGCCCGATGACGTCGCCAGCCCATAAGCCGCACCAAACGAACTGGGTGAGCAAGCACATGTGTTTTCACATCTCCTACAGATCCGGTTTGCTGAAATTTGCGCACAATTCTCCCGATAGTGGACACAGTTGGTCGATTGTGCTGATCAAAAAAACATCATGATTTGAACGCCCATTTTCGTAAAAGGCTTAAAAAACTTTAAAGCGTTGCTCTATTGTGTATCTTTCCATGGTTCGAACTGAGTTAGTCTGAAATTGAGATATGTCAAATGAAATGCAGAAAAAACCTGACGTTTAGGTGTGGTTCATATTCAACATCGGCCCTTACAATTTAACCACCCTTTATATCAAAACATTGATCGATATCGCCCATTTGCAATGCCAAACAACCTGCAACTATAAGAAATATTTATTCCAAATTTGATCAACCTATTATTACGGAATCTAGCGTGATTACAACAGACGGATGGACGGATATGTTTTACGACGATTAAGAATATATGTACTTTATGAGTTCTTAGATCAATATTAAGAGGTGTTACAAACGGAGTGACAAAATGAATATACCCCCATCCTATGGTGGAGGGTATAAAAATAAATAAATTTACGAATATTTGTTTAGGACTGATTCTTAATTCTTATTGATTTGTTATTGGTATACTTTTCCGATTTTTTTTTGCGATATACTATTTGCATAATCACATATTATTTGTTTCTATACCCAAGTACAGTACCTGTTTCTAACCATTTCTGACTTTAAAAAAAAAAACTTAAAATAGAATTTTTACGTTTTATGGTAAAAAAAAATTGAATATGAAGGATTTGTATTGCGCGAAATAAACATAAGAAGAAAAACAGTTTTGTAAACATGTCTGCAACGGCAGAGTTGCTTTAGCTGTGACCAATAGAGAAATGCATATTTTTCAGAAATCTTAAAAAATAAAAACATTGGGAAATATTCTGTTAATTTTTGTTTTGCACTTATAAGAATGAGTAAATAAGTTGATAACAGCCACCCAAAAAACCGGTTTAGGAAAATTATTATTTTTTGCCTTTAAAATAAGTGGCAGATTTCGGTTGCACTATGTATATATATATGTATATTAAACTATTTTTTTCTTTGAAAAATATGAAGATATAGAAGCTGTATTTTACATCAAATCATTAAGTAATTTGGGAGAGTGAAGTCTCTTCCAAAGTCGAACGCTGCCGAATTTGAAGGAATCGATTAAGATTTAGATATATGTGCCTTATAACGAGTTTTCCAATAGGAATGATATGATTTTGAAGTGAAGTTTCGGCTATATGTAATATGTCATAATCTGTCAATTGTTTTTCATTGTATTCAGTAGTGTTTACAATTTCATCATGGAGAGATGAAATTTTTTAAATCAAAAAAAAAAAAAAAACACTTTCCAGTCGACCGTCGACCTTGACGTATTTTATTTTAGCTCTCGATTAAAATTTATAATACATAGTAAATATAAATTTCATTGATGGATTGACAAAAAGTGGTGAATTTGAATATTTATAAACTCTCGTTAAGAGCTATCGTTTTGCCATTTACTGATTCCCGATCCGACGTACCGTTAAGGAGCTAGAGCAAAAATAAACTTTCCGTTCACATTTGAAAATGATGCTAAGTCCATCATTAAAAATCCAAAATAAAAAAAACACTTTCCAGTCGACCTTGACACCCATGAGCAATATTTTAGCTCTCGTTAAGGGCTATCTTTTTGCCATTGACCGATTGTGGCTACGTGCACACAGCAAATGAAACAATTGAATTGTTGCGAGAATAGTTTGGAGATTCTACTATTTCAAGAAATTGTGATATTGAATGGCCTCCAAGTTGTGATTTAACACCATTAGAATATTTCTTGTGGGATTATTTGAAGTCATTGATATTTCGAAATAAACCAGACTCTCTGCAAGCTTTACAAGTCACTATAGAACGTGCCATTTATGACATACGACTTGATTTAGTGGAAAAAGTGCTCGAAAATTGGATTCATCGAATTCGTAAAGGACATTTGAATGACGTTTTATTTAGAACTTATTTGTATCGATTGTACTTCACATTAAAACTTTGAATTTCCTTAACAATAAGTGTGTGTTTTTCAAAGAAATCAAATCACTCTTATTGAAAACCCTGTTTCACGAACAGATCTTTACTAAAATTAACAAATAACAGTTTGTTGGACCAAAAACAACAGTTGTCTTATTTCAAGAAAATCGGGCCAGATTTTGATATATATCCTCAGTGTATACATATCGTCATCAGAAACGAAAAAGGGCGTAACAACAAGAAAAAATGAACTTTTAGCGACCTACTATTAAAAATGGCAAATTTATTAACGAAATTCAAAAGGGCCTAACGACAAATTATTTCCTTTTTCGTGGTTAAAAGTTCCTGTTTCAGCAATTTTCACAAATAAGTCATGTTTGTGTGCATTTATATATGCATCATTGTGTTTAGGTATTATCCTGAAAACCCCGGTTTTCTCTCGACAAAGTATTTCATTTTATTCTTCTGCTGTAAAGTTTTCAAATATTATGATATGCCCTTTCCCGTTTCTGATGACGATACGTATACCTAACTTTGAATCTAACCGCTATTAAATACACATTTTTGAAAAGTGTTATAAGACAAAAAACTTTGAAAAACTTGACAATAATTGTTCTTATTCTGCTCTAATGTATTGAGTAGGGTATTGTATAGTCGACTCCGCCCAAATATTGTGATTCTTTACTGGTTTCAACTGGATTTATGAAAACTTTTGTATAAAACCGCTTAAAATAATATAATTAAATATATTTCTTTTGGTGTTAATGTGTACAATTAGAATATTAGATTCATCTTATGGTCTAACTAATCGACTCATCTACTGTGAAGTTCCACCTTTATGTAGTGAACATTTTACTCGCTATTCATTTTGTGAACAATTATTCCACTTTACTGAGTATTGCAAAATATGATGCGAAAACAATTTTAATAGAAAATTTCCGCAAGTCAATTCTTGCAGCGAAACAAAAAAAAAACACAACAGGAAGTCCGGTTCAAAATAACTCGCTAAGTAGAAAAATTACGAAAAAAGAATAGGAGAGAATGAAGAAAGGCAAAATGGTTTGAAATCTAATTATCTTGAATCCCCTGTCCGCTTGAATCTTTCCCCGTTTTATTTTATTCTTCTTCGACTAATGTCGGAAGAAAAATAGTTGAGAGCGTAAACTGAAATGTCAGCATCATCATCATCTTTAATGTCTACTTTTTTTCAAGTTCATCCAAAGGCATAGAATCTGCTCGGGGATTTAGCCAAGGGCTAGGGAAAATATTTATTACTTTCCTTTTGCGCTGGTGGATTTCTCTGTTTTTCCTTCAACTTTCTTACTTGCCAGCAGACAAGTAGCTATTTTGGAATATAATCACGAATTAAATAAATACCAAAATAAAGGCCATTAGGACACTTTCCTGATTACGGTGCATATACTTAGTTGGCTTTACTTAAGTAGTAGTCATAGAAACATTTGCCACTGTTTATAACACTTCGTGTCTTGGAGTTTGGATGCCGCATGTCTGGGTTGTGGGAATGGCGCTACTCACTCGAATTGTGTTTGTTCGAAGAAAACTTCAAAATCAATATAAAAAGTTTGTGTTTTTCCTTTATTCTTTTTTGTTGTTGTTTGGTCTTAAGCTATTAAACTTTTCCCATCAGGAGAAAACAAATAAAACAAGTTAAAGTATTTTAGTAGGCTTGTAACAATTTTGGATACACCCTCATTGGCAAATAATTACACAAAAGGATATACACTGCACACACAGCACACAGACACACCTAAATACCTTTACAAACATAAATTCTGTGGCAGAATATGTTCGTGGAGGCTTTGTAAAAAACAGAAGTCATGCATTTTTATTTATATGACTTATAATCGTTAAAAAATATCATTAATATTTTTTTTTTATAAAAAAATCATAAAAATATTTTACACCGCATATTTCAGAGAAAAATATTTTACAACCCAGACTAATGGCGATGACCAAAAGTTTGTTTTTTATTAAAAATTTAGTAATGATTTGAATGAATTGTCTAACCAATAAACAATCTTCTCACTTATTGTACTGACTAGTGACCCAGACTATCGTCGATGACCAAACACACCGAAAGTTTATTTTTTATTAAAAATTTAATAATGATTTGAAAGAATTGCCTAACCAATTATTATTATTTTTCTCAATTATACAGGGTTTTCCAATAAGAGTGATATAATTTCTTTGAAAAAAACACACTTATTGTTAAGGAAATTCAAAAGTTTTGTATTTAATGTGAAGTACAATCGATACAATGAAGTTCCAAATGAAACGCCATTCAAATGGCCTCCACGACTTCTTCTGCAGAAACGAATTCGATGAACCCAATTTTCGAGCACTTTTTCCACTAAATCAAGTCGTATGTCATGAATGGCACGTTCAATATTGACTTGTAAAGCTTGAAGAGGGTCTGGTTTATTTCGAAAGACCAATGACTTCAAATAACCCCACAAGAAATAGTCTAATGGTGTTAAATCACAACTTCTTGGAGGCCATTCAATATCACAATTTCTTGAAATAATCGATTCTCCAAACATTTCTCGTAGCCACAATCGGCCAATGGCACAAACATAGCTCTTAACGAGAGCTAAAATATTGCTCATGGGTGTCAAGGTCGTAGTTCGACTGGAAAGTGTTGTTGTTTTTTTTTTTTAAAATGGACTTAGCATCATTTTCAAATGTGAACGGAAAGTTTATTTTTGCTCAGAACTTCGGATCGGGAATCGGTCAATGGCAAAAAGATAGCTCTATGTAGATAGGTGTCAAGGTTGTAAGTCGACAGGAAAGTGTTTTTTTTTTGATTTAAAAAAAATTGACTTATCCCACGAAAATTTGCAATTGGAGAACGATTATTTTGATAATAAAACTGAATAAATTGTAAACGTTGTTCTTGCGTATATCTCTCCACGAAGAAATTGTAAACACTACTGAATACAATGAAACACAAATGACAGATCATGTCATATTACAAATGGCCGAAACGTCACTTCAAATCATATCATGGAAAACCCGTTATAAGTAGTACTGTCATGTACTGATATTTTTGTGTACATTTACACTATCAGAACCATTCCCTATACTCATCTATGATTAGATCAAAAAAACATTATTATAAACCAACGGGTCAAACTTGATTACATTGATTTGTAAAAAATTCGGGGGAATTTGAAATTGTAACAGAATTTCCATTAAATGTGAGCATTTAATTTTTTATAGTGCAATGTTTTGCAATACACAAATTTTTTTTATAAAATATAGTGAGCGTATATAACGGTAGTCGATGTTATAGTCGTGTTTTTTTACAGTTACAGATCTTAATAGTAACATAAAGTAAATAAGTAATTGGACCGTATCGTCGTTCCGAAGTTATCTTCACGTATCTCCAAATTTTTTTTTCGGGAAATCGACTTTTAATTTTTAACAGTTTATATGAAAAAAGTGGCGTGAAAAAAGTGGTTCAATATTTTTGTCAGACGTAGTGCTGGTAGTTCTGCATCGATTAGTGTAAAAATATGGATAGTCATGGAAGACATTTTCAGAGTTATACCTATTTGTATCTTCACGCAAAAAAATTCATTTTATTGTATACGCCACCTTTTCAGAAATATTTTTTTGTTTATTACACATACGTGAAAATAAGCTGAAAACTCCGTACTCATGTTTTTTTCCGAAGTTTTCTTCACGAATATTCATTATACATGCAATATCAATTCACGGATAAATGTGTATAAATTTTGAGTATAAACTAATAGAGTTAGGACACTTCGGTTAAAAAACGTAGCATCAACAACGCCAGTAAATAAAATTCGTCTGGAACCGCTATGCACCATTTTTACATTGACTGATAAAAGCAATCTATATAAAAATGGATGTGTGAATGTGGGTGTTACGTATGGACCCCAAAATGGCTGGACGGATTTTGATGAAATTTTCAGGAAATCCTCAGATTAGTCTAGCGGGTGATATAGCCTATATTAGTCATTGATTGAGGGGACGTGGCCCCGCGCCTCTAAGCCAATCTGAACTTATGATTTTTTGATTCCTACTGACATTACATACGAATGTATTAACGAGATTCCTAATGTCCAACTGGGTCGCCCAACTGGAAGTAGCTGGGAGTCTACGTGATTGGTCCAAAAATGGGCGGGATCGGACCTATAGGCGTGGCTCCGCCCTTGTGCGGCATGTTTTGAAACGGAGATATCTTGGAAAATTTGTAAGCGAGGGTGCTGTAATTCTGTTGGTCTACTGTACGAGTACAAAGTAATTGATAATTACCACGTTATGTTGTAGAAATGTAAAAATACTATATGCGAAAAATTAGGTGAATTGTGCAATATTAGTGGATCGAATTTACTTGTTTATATGTTACGTCTGTCTTCGTAAAATTATGTTTTTTTCATCAAGCCAATTTGAATATCTTCTCCGTATGATTTCTGCCTCCAATGACAATTTGTAGACAAAGGACTAACATTTGCAAATCCATTTTTCAAACTTTTTAGTTCCACTTTTTAAAATCCAAAATAGCATTTATATAGCCCACAATTTGTCCTTTCATTTGACACCCATATTGTCTTACTAGGACTTTCAGAAAATGTACAAACAATTTTTGAATAATTATTTCCCTAAAAATGTCATGTCCTTTTAAACGCGAACTCGACCGGATCATAAAAACTGAGTATACCTTTTTGTTTCGTTTCATGTCAGCATTCAGAATTATGTAGAGATTTTTAAGACCCAAAATTGGCGTCGCACTGTATCATATTATATTTGCCTATGTCAATTATAGAATTTATGGGTTTGAAGTATTTTCAGATTTTCTTAATATGTGGTAATATTTGTACGAGTATATATTTTTTTGCGAGGAATATTTTCTCGAAGACATAAATGTCGTCAATTTGTATGACTTTTAACATATGATAAGATTTGTTTGCAATTATTAGAAATAAGGGGAGAAATAATTATAAAAGGGTGCCCTTCATTTCGTTCTTTGGATTGAAGCGTGTATTCCGAAGTCTTCCACTTCAAAATCATATGCGACATAACTAACCTCTCTGATTTTATTCCAACTTTTATGGCCGAATATCGCGAAAACAAGAGCTAACCTAAAGGGTGGATAATTTTTAAGGGCCTATGTTGATTTTGAATAAATCACAAATTATTTAGGAAATTAATGTCATTACTTTTTATTATGATAATATTGGTATGGTTCAATTATGTATGGAACAAAATATCGGCCAAATGGCCGCCGCTATCTCGGCGGCACACCTCCATCCGATGGTCCAAATTTTCGATGACGCTGAGGCATAATTGAGGTCCAATGCCGTTAATGTGCCGAATTATCTAATCCTTTAGCTCTTGAATTGTTGCTGGCTTATCGACGTACATTTTCCTTTCAAATAACCCCAGAGAAAGAAGTCCAACGGTTTCAAATCACATGATGTCGGCGGCCAATTGACATCACCACGACGTGAGATAACACGCCCATTGAATTTGTTGCGCAAAAGAGCCATTGTTTCGTTAGCTGTGTGGCAAGTGGCACCGCCCTGTTGAAACCACATATTGTCCACATCCATATTCTCCAATTCGTGCCATAAAAAGTTTGTTATCATCTTACGAAAGCGCACACCATTCACAGTAACTGCCTGACCGGCAATTCGAAGAAGTATGGCCCGATGATGTCGCCATCCAATAAGCCGCACCAAACGAACTGTTTGCTGATTTTTGCTGAATTTTGCGCACAATTCTCCCGATAGTGGACACATTTGGTCGATCGTGCTGATCAAAAAAACATCACGAAGTGCACGAAATGCATTTTGATTTGAACGCCCATTTTCGTAAAAGGCTTAAAAAAACTTCAACGCGTTGCTCGATTGTGTATCTTTCCATGATTCAAATTGAGTTAGTCTGAAATTGAGAAATGTCAAATAAAATGCAGAAAAAAATTTGACGTTTAGGTGTGGTTCACATTCAACATCGGTCCTTACTATTTAACAACCCTTTAGAAAAACGGCTAGCACCACTGGATTCTGCAAGGTCGAAATAGGTATATCAAAAGGGTATCCTTTCTGTTACATTTTTAAAGTATTCATTTCGAGCCCAGTGCAATAGGACGTAAAATAAATTTTGAATACCAAATCAGAAGCAATATATATGTATATATGGGGGCAGTATCTGAATCAGAACTGATTTACACTAATTTTAAAAAATTGCTAGAAAAAAGTATTTTTCAAAAAAATAATTTTGAAGAAAATTGGGTCAGAATATTTACTATCGACCTATGTAGTTTATTTTTGGCTAAAATGTTTAGCCATAATTTTTTCTTAAATTTATTTTTTTTTACTTTTTGAAAAAATTGAAAAAATAGTGTTTTTGTGTTTTACGAAATTTGTAATTGCTCTTGAACGGCTGAACCGATTTCTGCAAAGTTGACTTTGTTTTAAAGAGTGTAATTTTTTGAAAACAATTTTTTCCGAAATTTTTTTTCAAATTTTCACAGTATGTTCGTCGCACTCTCACAAATCCAGAACAATAAAGTGTACTTTTGCACTATTGGGTGTAACGAGCCTTATAGGATATTTTATTGCCCATCCAGGCATGTTGATACGGCTGAAATCGGAGCATATTGCTATTTACAAAATACTAGCGGTAAGGGAAAAATGAAAAATTCAATTTGCAATTGCAGATATCTCGGTAACCATACGAGATAATTCTTAGGTGTAAAAAGTTTTTTTTGAAGACTCCACTTAGTAGAACACACAAAAAAATTTTAATCGGAAGAGAAACACAAGTTACACGCGCTTGAACATTTTCTTCACCCGACGTGGCCAACATTGAGGCCCTCTAGCTCCGCCCCTGTCTGACATAGGGGGCCCAAATGTAAAACTTAACTTCTCTAACACCTCTTTATCTACCATGCCAAGTTTGGTCGTATTTCCCCCTTTTCAATTCGTACCACTGTGCAGTGTTTTGCAAAAACAGACGAAAATTGTCAGACTAGTCTTGGTATTTAGTACATAACTTTTACAAATAATGTTTACTATTCTGGATTTGTGAGAGTGCGACGAATATTCTGTGAAAACTTGAAGAAAATCGAGGGGGAGTAATTTTTTTCTTCAAAGGTTTTTTCAAAAATTATTTTAGTAAACATTTTTTTTAATAAATTTCCAAAAATTTATAGTAATAAAATATAATAATATAATTTATACAAAAATGGCGCATTGTGTCCTCTTTAAAACAAAGTAAACTTTGTAAAAATCGGTTCAGCCGTTCGAGAGCAATTACAAACTTCGTAAAACACAAAAACTAATTTTTTTAATGTTTTCAAAAATTAAATGCAAATAAATTTTTTTAAAAAAAATTATTGCGAGATCTTATTTTACCTATTTGTAACTGCTTATAAACATTTTAGCCAAAAATAAACTACATAGGTCGGTAATAAATATTCTGACCCAATTATTTTTTTTTAAATTAATAATTTATTATGTTAATCTGATGCCGAATTCGACCTTAACACAATTTGTGTCAAGGTCGAATTTGTGCGCCACTTTCAAAGCAAACGATTTGTTTTATTTAAATTTAGCTGTAACTGATGCGCTTCGCTGCCCTCGAATTTAATTTCTGTGAAAAGTTACATATCGTCATCTGAAATCCAAAATAATTTTGGAATTTCAGGTGACGATATGAATATTGCTAGCCCCACATATAGCTTTACAAAACTACCCTCTTAACAAAACACATGATATATGTAAAGAATGGATTTTCAGAGTTACAGAAATTTAAATTAAAATGAAGCAAAGGAAAAGACAAAGAATTTTATGCCAGAATCGGGAACTACAATTTTTTCGCATCATTTGCGGCCGTATTTCGCCAATATCTAGTCGAATTTTGATTTTCAGGAGTTCTGGGTTATCGGCGTAGACGAGTGACTTTGCATAACACAAAGAAAATAATCCAATGTTGGTAAACATACACGATTTTGGTAGCCAATAACCAGGACCATGACAATTTTCGTTCATAAAAAATTTCTTTGAGTAAATTAAACGTAGCGCGCGCTGTATGGTCTGTGGCTCAGTTCTGTTGGAACCACATATCAGCAAGATTAATGCTAGCTGATTGAGGTACGAAAAACGTGAAATATTTTTTCTACAGCGTTCACCGTTGACAGTGACATTGTTTTTGAAGACATATAGACCAATTAATCTTTCGCACCAAAGAGAAATTTTCTGTGGATGTAATGGTATTTGGACAAAAACTTGTTCATTATATTCACTCCAACTACGACAATTTTGCTCATTTACGCACCCATTCAACCAAAAATGAGCTTCATCGCTGAAATTTGAATTTTGACGAAATGAATTAATTTTTTTTAGAGAATATAATGTAAAGTCTAACCAAGATGAAATGGCAAACCAAAGTAAACAAGACGCAACTATCACCTATTAAATCAGTTGTCATATAAAGTTGTGAACCTGTAAAAAAAACACCCTGCATAAGGGTGCAGGAGTAGAACTTAGAAACATAAACTGCAGATAAGAGCGGTTTCGAAATTCTTTCTTATTGTGAAGGAATATTGGAATTCGTACTTCAAGGTAAAATGGATACTTATCCTACCTACTATCGATAAAGAACAATTTACGAAAAGCATAATTAAAAAAATACATACAATTAAACGATACTACACAAACGTTTTTTATGTCGATTTTCTGTAGAGCACACAGTCATGTCCGAAAAATTCATTCTAGTTTCGAAGTGATAATTTGTTTTTAATTTTATTTGGCACAGATAACTCCTTTTTTCCAAGTATCGATATAACCCCAATTTTAATATAATTACAATCATATTTAGCCCAGTATCATTACTAATGTCTTTGATACATATCGCTGCTAGTTCTGACAATTCTAGAATTTACGTTTAATTCATCCCAAATAATACTATTCACCATAAATCTCATTTGATTTATTCCCCCATCTAAACACTTTAGAATTTTCCACCAATATTGTAAACTTGTATTATTTTTCATTAGCATTTAGCCTTGACTTATCCTCTTAGTTTGTTCAATTGTAATATTTCCGTGTTGAAGTATGATACTTGGATATTGTTAGTTATAAATTAACAACACACTCTATTACATACAAGAGCTCGTACTTTCACCGTGACTGAAGAAAGTCTTACCAAAAATGTTTGGCACAAAAGCGAAAAACTAAATCTTGCCATGCTTGAACGGCGTATAAATGTCTTTAATTTAAAGTTATACAGCGCATATGTATACATGCATATGAGTGCGGTTAAATCCGTGTACGCGATGTTATACTGATTTATATAGTTGTGTGAAGTTTTGTGTCTATGGCGGTGGGAGTGTGTCATATTTACACACACACATAGTTCCTCCACTTACATTAGTATGCAAGGTTGCCAGAGCGCAAATACTAAGTTTGGGTATTTCTTTATAAACTTTTCTATAAAAGTGGAATTTCTCCGTTAAGATATATGAAAGTATTCCCATTTTAGAGATTGTTCCATGTTACCAGTGATGAGCCTACCGATGGATTATGCAGACACCCCATGTTAAATTGAAACATCCAAAAGTAGATCGGAGCGGAAGTAGTTGTAGATTTCTTGAAATATATGTGGTTATTCGAGGTTTTACAGAGTTGAGGGCCATATAAATTCAAATATGTTTCGTTACAAAAGATAATCATTTCCAAGTTAAGGGTTTTCCAACAAGAAGTGTTATTTAGGTATTCAAAGAAAAATTCAATTTTTTGAGATAAATGATCGGATGTTTATTTTATAATAAAGGGGAAGGTATGCCGTTTATAATGAAAAACAACATTTGCCAAATGGCCACCACGACCACGCTTACAGGACCATATCCTTTTTATGAAATTTTCCATAACCAAATCGCAAAGTGGCTGCCCTATGTCCTCGATAGCCTCACGAATTCTATCTTTGAGGTCTTGAATCGACGCTGGACTGTTGGCGTAGACCTTATCTTGCACGTGGCCCCAAAGGAAGAAGTCACAAGGTGTTAAATCACAAGACCTCGGTGGCCAATTGTGATCACCTCTTCGAGAGATAACACGGTCCGGAAACTTTTCCCGCAACAGAGCAATGGTTTCGTTGCTTGTGTGGCACGTAGCGCCGTCTTGTTGAAAGTAAACGTTGTCCAGATCAATACCATCCAGCTCCGACCATAAACAATCATTAATCATCTCTCGATAGCGCAATCCATTCACCGTAACTGTTGATCTAACCTCATTTTCGAAAAAGTAAGATCCAATGACCCCGCCGGACCATAAACCGCACCAAACAGTCATACGTTGAGGATGGAGAGGCTTCTCAACAATAACTCTTGGATTTTCCGAGCCCCAGATGCGACAATTTTGCATGTTGACGTAGCCACCGAGGTGGAAATGGGCCTCATCAGTCAAGATGATTTTTCTATGATTTTCGAATTTTAATAACTTCAGTGCGTTGTTGAATCGTGTATCGTACCATTTTTAGTAATGGCGTACTTGTCAAATGTCAAAGAATAAAAGCTTCAAAGGTGACAGCTACCGAAATACCGGGTGATTCAAAATAACACCTCTTGTTGGAAAAGAGGTGTTATTTTCATTCATTCATTACACCCTCACATTAGAGATACACAAAGTGTAATAAATGGAAAGTCTTGCCTACTACCCAATTAATGTTTGGAGGAAAGTTTAAGACATTTGAAAAATGTCCGCCAGTTTGTCTGACTGGTACACACTGTAACTCGCAGAGTGACCGACATTTTTTATGGGGTAATATTTGCCCCCTTCTTTTAAGTTTAAAAATTTATATTGAAGGTTATTCATCTCTATCAACTCGAGAAAGTAGGGGAAATTGTTATGTCCCTTGCGGTAATTGTGTACCAAAGGTTAGAGTGCATTCTTTTAATACCAGTAAACACTAAAAAATTTGAAATATTCAGTAAATATATGTATGAAAATCAAAATTCTACAGATGGCAACTCTTCTCTGTGCGTATATTAGTAGTACAGAACAGCACTTCTGCCTTAAGGCTTTGTTACAACATTTGTTCTATTAATGGCAACACAATTTTACAATTTAACAATTTCACGTGGTTTCTGTGTTTTGAAAATTTAATTAAAAATTATATTATTCCACGATATGTTACCAAGCAGAACGAACAACAACAACTAAAATTAAAACTAAGCATATGCCTTGTTAAAGAATTTGCAAATTCCATCATATCTGTACTTATGTATATGTATCTGTGACGATGTAACATGAGTTGTAGAATTTTTAATTTAACCATGTCAGTCAATTAATGTCAGTCAGTCATTCTGTGATTTCGGCAGACGAACGCTGTGATTCTATAGTTACGGCACGAATCTATAAAGCAGCGTTGGTTCAGTGTTCAATGCGTGTTCAGTTTAATTGGGTGTGAATATATCAAATTTAATTAAACAAACTGACATCAATTAAATGATTTTGTGAACCGAAGTTGAAAATGATTTGATTTTCTGACAGTTGTTACATAGTGTTAATAATTCTGTTATTTTCAGTACTCTTTGCTTTTTGCAGGTTTAGTGTTGTTATGGGATTTTTTTGTTTGAATTGTGGAAATATGATGGGAAATTTTAAGAATAACAATTTATGAGGAATCTAGAGTAAAATGGAAATTATATGGCGTTTTAATTTGTATAGCACTTTTGATTCTAAAATTATTGCACGAGAAAAAAATGTTAGCAGAGGATCATCAGAGCTTTTCATTGATATTAACATCATCAAAATACATGAAGCGGTTAAGAAGATGTGGCTTATTTAACAAATGGTAATTTTGAGAAAAATTCCTGAGATAGGTAAATTTGGAGCTCTACAACGAAAACAAAAACTACAACGAATTTTGAAAAACCAAAATCGGCATACAATTCATACACATTTGTAAAATTATTGTGCAAAATCCTATTTAAATCAAAAGGAGTAAAATGTGTGTTTTTCGATTAATTTGCTTTGGAATTACCCTATATTAATGTATGACAACAAAATAAATTTGCGAACTGACATTCACAAATAAAATATTTGTTCACACACAAACAAAGTTATTGTTTAGCAATTTTTCCAAATATATTTTAAAAAGATTTTGATAGCTTTGCTGAGCTTGTCGAATTTTTGTTTCCATTTTTCGTATTAGTGTAATTCCAAAGCAAATTAATCAAAAAATACACATTTTAAAAATGACCCATTTTGATTTTAATAAAATTTGACACAATGACCATACAAATGTGTATGCATTTTGTGACGATTTTAGTTTTTCAAAATTCATTGTAGATTTTGTGCTACAGAACGCAAATGTTACCTATCTCAAGGATTTTTTCTCAAAATTACCATTTGTTAAATTATCTATATCTTCTTATCCGCGACACGTATTTTGAAGATATTAATACCAATATGTTAAATTATCCATACCTTCTTAACCGCGTGACGTATTTTGAAGATATTAATATAACTTTAATACCAGTACATACATTAGAGTTATTAAATGCAATTTAATTATTTATTTTTTTATATGACCAGGGAAAAGCCCCGTTACAATGACCATGTTGTGGTAATCGGACCCACGACTCCCAAACTCATATGCGAGCACACTATCTACTCACTTACTGCATTTTAAATTGATAATTGTTTAACTAAAACTAAAATATAAATAAATTTGCGAATATTTTTGGACTTAATGTGAGGGGATTTGTAAGTCGGTTTACCCGACTGAACTTTCTTACTTGTTCTTGTATATTTTATATGGAATTTTAGATTCTTCGGCTGGACTAGTATAGCTTTTAAACGGCTTGACCGATATAGGTTATTTTTCCACATATATTTATATTATCAACGTGAGTAGGCGTAACTGTATCTGGATCCGATAGGTGGCACTGTTGTCAAGTTATTAATTAATTGCTTATTTATGGCGTCTCTTGACGACACAGAGACCACAAATTTCAACGGATCTGGTTGAAATTTGGTAGCTGGGGTTTATTTATACCTGGAATCCTTTTTCAGAAATTGAGTTAAGGCCGCCATTCGATTTGTCTAGTACAACGTGTGTATAAATTTTGTGCAAAACGGTAAATTATTTTAGACGTAACTGACACAATGCCAAAAAAAATTCACAAAGAGACGTAAGTGCAATATGTCACTTAATATTTCTTTTTCCCGAAATGTTTGTTCATTATTGCAAAATGTTATGGAGTACTTGCTAGACCCAGCCCACTCGTTGCCCATTTTTGGACCGATTGCGTTCGAAACGGGATCTCGGTCCAGTCCCAATCATCAGATAACGACAGTAGGAATCTCATTAATCCATTCGTAGGTAGGAACAGTAGGAATTATTAAGAAAATAATAACTCCAAATTGGCTTATTTGCGCGGGGCCACGCCTCCTCAATAAATAACTAATATAGCCTATGTCACCCGCTAGGATAATCTAAAGCTTACAGTATTTTATCCCTTTTCCGTTATGTGCCTCTAAATGCCATTAAACCACAACTGTACACCATTTAATCGTTTTTGCATCACAGTGCCACTATAAGTATGTATTAAGAGAAAGACATACTGTATATTCCAAAAGCTAAATTCGTACCCTTAGCCACACTCTACCATATTTAACCCCTTTTGCCATATCGTACCATATTTTTTGCACTATGGTACCATATTTAACCTTTTTAGCCCCACTGTGCCATATTTAACACATTTTTGACCCACTGCACAAATTTAATTTTTTTCCCCCACTGTACCATATTTAACACTTTTTGACCCACTGTGCCATATTTAATACTTTTTGCCCCACTGTGCCATATTTAAATTTTTCCCCCATTGTACCATTTTTAGCACTTTTTGCCCCACTGTACCATATCCAACATAGTTTTGTCAGACTGCACAATATTTATCATTTTTCCACCATTTTTGCCTAAAAAACTCCTTGTGTCTAGTCTACGTTCCCTCAAGCCAAATTAGACGATTCAAGCTCTTGCCATTTGGACTTGGCTTTGGTGCCATATTTATCCCTTTTTGTCCCAATGTGCTCGTAATTTTTTTAATTTCGAAAAATTGTGATTCATACCGAATCTTCGCCCTAGGCGCTACCCTCACACGAAATGTTGCAATTCTAGCTCCAGCCGTTTGGATTTGGCTGTGGTACCTTTTTTTTTCTTTTTTGACCTATTTTGCGCCCTAAATTTCGAAAAACCCTTCAATATTGCACGTCTATATAGCAAGTACTACCATCCTACCAAATTTCATGACTCTAGCTTTAGCCGTTTGGGCTGGGTGGTGATCAGTCGCAACTAACATTAAGTATTATTTTTTTCCCACAAAGTGACGTATCTACATTGTTTATGAAAAACATGCATTATAATTAAATTTTTTTATTTTTTTGTTAATTTTGTTAGAAAGATGGAGTTAAGTACACAATAAGAAAAGCAAATTGGAAATATAATAAATATTACGCCGTGGCGAAGAATGGACATTGTCTCAAAAACAGAAAAACTGCTCTCCTGAACAATTTTGAAAATGTCAGTTACTGCAGTTGGTCATCCAAGCGACGAAATGTCCCTCTAGATTTGACTTCGTAACGCTACAAAAACCTCAAAGTTCAACGAATTTGGCTGAAATTTGGTATGATGAGTTTATTTGTTTTCGAAATAATTCTTATGCGTTCAATGGTGGAGGGTATATAAGATTCGGCATGGTCGAACTTAATTCGTTTTTACTTGTTCATATACGAGTATGGGGTATTTCATATCAAGAGAGTCTATTTTGAAAACCAATGTCTCCTGGCCGGAATGAAACTTGCTCCATGTTTTGTCCTATTAGATTGTAGTTATGGCATAAAATTTCAAATAGACCAGTTAATGACTGACGGAGTTGGAGGATGTTGAATATTGACATTTAAGTCAAACGGTCCATTTTTCCCATCCATGTAACTAATTACTTATTATATTTTGAAAATGTTGCCCAAAGTGTTATCTATAGCTTTATCTTCAACCTTTTTTTAAATAAAGAATCACAAACAAATTTTTTGTGTTTTTTTTTTTGCAAATTAAAACTTGTTTTTTGTGACTTTTATACCTATCGAAATAAAGATAAACATCTAAAACACAAGTAAGAAAGTTCAGTCGGGTAAATCGTCTTATGAATCCCCTCACCTTGAATCCCAAAAAATATTAGTAAATTAATTTATTTTGTTTTGTTTTAATTAAATTATTATCACTTTAAATTGCATTTAATAACATTAAAGTATGTACTGGTATTAAAGTAATAAGCTGTAAACTTTTGGTGCAAAATGGTCCATTTGTGTGGGAGGTACCAAAAGGGGGGTGCCAATAGCGCCCACTTTTCTCTGAACTTTAGGTACTTTAAAAGCATTACACTGTACAAAATTTCAAGTATTTATATTAACTGGTATTAAAGTTATAAGCTGGTAACTTTTGGTACTAAAAGGTCCATTTGTGTGGGAGGTACCAAAAGGGGGGTGCCAATAGCGCCCACTTTTCTCTGGACTCTAGGTACTAAATATAAAAGCATTACACTGTACAAAATTTCAAGTATTTTTATGAACTGATATTAAAGCCATAAACAGTTAAATGTTGGTGCAAAATGGTCCATTCGTGTGGTAGGTACCAAAAAGAGAGTGGTGACTTCGCCCATTTTTCCTGACGTGTTAGCGGTTATAGAAGGAGTAGAGCAATATGGTCCATCTTCGAACTTAGCCGTAGGTAGAGAAAAATATTACCGCACACCAAATTTGAAGTCAATCGGCTACTCCTTTCGAGAGTTATCGTGCGCACCAGCCAGCCTTTTGGCTCGTGGCAAATCATACATACCCTCCTCTATAAGATGAGGCGTAAATATAGGTTGAACCACACATTTTTGCATAATTCGAGAACCATCTAATTGGTTCAGAAAAGCGTTAAATAATCCTAAATTAAGTAGCTTTCATATTCTTATAATATCATTTTCTCATCCCATCAGCGGTTTCAAATACATATAGCCTACGAGATATTGGGAAAAAATTCAATCAATCAGAAAATGTTAATAATTTTTAACTGAAACCTCTTAAAACCATTGAAAAATGCACAATAGTTATATTATTAGTCTTCTATCGTAAAGTCTGAAGTCCAAAGAAAATCGCTGCAAAATTTAAAAAGATGTAGCTAATTAACTAATTCTACAAATAGAGAATGAATATTCGTTTAGTAGTATGACGTTATTATGATGTTATGTTAGGTTAGGTTAAGAATGACAGCGTGTATAACAGACTCAAAGCTTTGTAAAAATAATATTTTTTTACAAAAATGTCAAAACTAATTTTAATTTCACCAAAAAATTAGAAAACAAAAAAATTTGCGATTTTTTTTTTAAGGTTGATGAAAAATCTACCGGAAATTCTGGGTAAAATTTTCTAAATATAATAGTTTATTAGTAATATTGATGGGAAAAAGGAAATTCTGACGAAAATGTAAATATTCAACACACTCCAACTAGGACAGCCCTTAACCGATCGGGTTGAAATTTTGTGCCATTGCTACTATCTAGTAGGACTAGACTATATTTAGCGAAAAATTCAAATTTTTAATTTTTTTTAATATTTTGCTTAATTGCGGTATTGTGTAACCAGTTTCTTTTTTTTTTGGTTTCTTAATCGCTCTGTTTATCCTCTCACTTCAGAGCGGAGGGAAAATATCTCTTGCTACGAGCCAAAAGTGTAACACATCGTATGAGTAGCTAGAGGTGGCAAACAATCGATAGTGACGCTATCGGATAGTTTCGATAGTTTTACAAAAGCCATCGATATATTAATTCTCAACTATCAAATCTTAACAAAAATAATGATATATCGACGATACTATCGTGATACTATAGAATTTTAATAGTCCTCAAAGAAAAGCTTTTATATGTAAAATAAATAATTAAATTTGTTTAACAAAACAAAACAACTTTTTATTTTCTTAGTTCTATACGGAAAAACTAAAATGATTACTTCCATTTTGTAATGTATCCCAGTTAAAAATGAGATCAGTAGATATTTTTGTTCATAAAAACAACATATCTAATTTTTTTTAATTTCGTGAGCCAGTCCGAAATAAATTTGTCCAGTTTTGCTGATCATTCTTTCTTGTAAGAGCTGAACCCAGTTCTGTACTCCATTATTGTAGACTTTGCCTTGTTGTTAATTGTCTAGAGTATTTGACGTGTTTCCACTTGTTTTATGTGATTTTAGCATGTTACGCATTTTGCGTGTTTTTGTCGGAACTTAATGAAAAGGTATCCAAAGGTCCGAACCGCATTTGCTGGATCTTTTGTTGACTTAATAATCTGTGTGTTTGTTTGCATTTGTGAACTAGCCGGATGCTTTAATTTTACAAACTTAGTGGCGGATCATTTCGGATTCACTATCGATAGTGACCAAAAATATCGATAGTTTCAAAATATTAAATAATCTTAGCAGAAAACAATCGATAGTCATTAAAAAAATTAAACTATCGATACTATTGATGGTGCCATCGATAGTTTCCCACCTCGAGGAGTGACCTAGGACCTAAGTATTTTCGGCGGGTCATTTTAAGTCATTTGAGCAATGTCCGTCCGTCTGTCTGTCTGTGTGTTTGTCTGCTGGCTGGTGCGCATGATCACTCTTGAAAGGAGTAACTGATTGACTTCAAATTTGATATGCGGTAATATTTTTCTATATCTCCGGCTAGATTCGAAGTGGTCCACTACATCTAGTACCTCCCCATAAAGGGTTAGCATTTAGTAAAAAATTGATTCTTTAATAACTTCTATACTACTAAGGGCCATTAACAATAAATAAATAAACTGGATTTCATAGCTAACTACCGGTTATAGCTGTCAAATTCCATACACTTTAACCTTCGTTAGCTCTAACTCTCGGTTATTTTGTTTTGTGTTAATGGGGGTTAGTCGAATCGTCTGAAATTCCACACATAGTATTAAGTTATTAATCGCTGACACGTCAAGAAAAAATGGAGTGGTTATGACGTCCATTTTGGTACATCCCACACGAATGGACAATTTTGCTCCAAAAATTAACTGCTTATGGCTTTAATACCAGTTCATACAAATACTTTACTTTTGTACAGTATATTGCTTTTACAGTACCTAGAGTCCAGAGAAAGGTGGGCGTTCTTGTCACTCCCATTTTGGAACCTCCCAACTACCAAAACTTAAGAGCTTATAACTTTAATACCGGTACATACTTTAGTTATTAAATGCAATTTAAATTGTTAATAATTTAATTAAAACAAAACATTAATAAATTTTCGTATTTTTTTTTTGACTCAAAGTGAGGGGATTCATAAGTCGTTTTAAACGACTGCACTTTCTTACATGTTTATTATTTATTTACTATTTTTATTATTATTTTTTTACTTTACTTATATATTTATTACTTGTAATCAAAGGCCATGTCGGAATTTCACTCCATGACTACGGATTTGGCAGGAACTTCTTCTTTGGTCAGGGATGATCTCTATTAAAATTGGTGAAAGTAGGTTCTTATATATATGTATGTAAGCTATCTGACCCCTGCAACGTTGTCCTGCCCGTTCTGTTCAGGATGTATTGGTTTGGTATTCATTAATATTTCCTTTAAAAATGCATGCATTCCGAGTTTCAGAAAGAAATCACCATAAAAGCCTATATTGGACATACGTCCACTATAGCGCCATCTACCGGTTACACTCATACATACGAACTATTACGAACAGAACCATTATTTCCACTAAGTTTTATATTTACAAATTTATTTTTTACGAAATATTCACGACCCACTACATATTTCTTACCATCGAATATTTATTGCTTTTATTGCACCGCTTTTTATAAAATGTATTCCAATCAGATTAGCGCATATTAAATTATCAAAATCGCTAAAAATAAGCAATACCACAAAATAACAATAGCATATCGCATTGATACCGACTATGTCAGATAATTGATTTAACAAGTCAGGGTAAAAAAAAACGTGTTATTGTTTATATTCCATAGTAGAAACTGCAGTTTGTAAACTTCATATCCAAGAACTGCATTTTTTCTTATCTCATTTATTTCGTTTCATAAAATAGTAAATATTACATGAAAATCTATTGGGAAAATATATTTAAATTATATTGTTTAAATACCCCAAAATTACATTTAATAGCTTTGTCTATTTTTGTTTTGCAAACCCCCCGAGTATCACTTGATGAACGACATAAAACCTCAAATGCCAATAAATGTCCACAATGCTCTCAGCATCAATATATGTACTTATGTGAAGTGGTGTTTCCACATGAGTTGACCACATAATGTGACCCAAAGAGATTGTATATAAGAAGAGATACCATTTCATTCACCACACGGAAAATGTGAATTCCACCTCATGAGCAAAGATGAGTTCATGAAAAATTTAATTTAAATATCGTGTATTTTATGTGTTTCTCTTGCACTTTTTCACATGCATGTCAATAAACACACAAAATAAACTTCTTATATGTTAGCAGAAACAAGGAAAACGCAGAAAAATCTCTTTTTTAATCAATTTAATTTTCCTTTTTGTCCATCATTTTGATAGAAAAACTCACCTCTGCACATGAATTTTCGCCGTGGTTACTCTTTATATACAATCTCTTTGATGTGACCGTGAATGGCTTTCAAATATAAAATTAATTTTTGTTCAATAGTGATTTGTGTCACGTTGAAATGTGTATTTAACTATTGTATTCATTAACACACGTACGCACATGGGCGCCATTTTTTCAAATTCATTTCCAATTAAACATCACTTTCACACTTTGTTACACTGTCCGGCGAATGTCACGGCTAATAAAATCTAAGCTTTGTTTATTAAATTTCACAATTTGACTACTTTTTCCCAACTAACTTAATATAGAGGCAAAAGTTTTACAATCTTATGAATGATTGTGTACATTTTAAACATTCAACTTTTGCAAACATAAAATTCTGCAATGGGACATCAACAAAGTATTCGCCAGGAACTGTCTTAAATTACAAATGTTCATAACAGAAGTTGTCTCACAAAATACACAGAGCACCGCCACGAAAGAAATTGAATGTGTTGAAATTGAAAGGACATCAAGTTGTTGAGGACTAACTACAAAACAACCGAAGGTGAAACCCGCAGTGCACAATGGGTTGGGATTTCTTCAAAAAAAAAAAAAATAGTGCACTATACATTTGCCCGCCAATGATGGGCCTCCAGAATCGGGAAAATTTGGGATTAAATGTTTTTAACAGCTTTCTGACGAAAATCGGAAATTTGGAGACAATTGAGCCGTGAACAGTCGTCGTGCAAGTTATCTGAAGTTGAAATCCTGACTTATAATGGGAGAAATAATTGACTATTCCTCTTTATCGATTCTTAATGATATTATCACTATTTCATACATTTTCCCCTGCAAAACGTACACTTAATAAAAATACGCAAATTGGTTTATATTACCCGCGATTAACTTATTTAAAAAAAACATATGTTTCTCAAAATGTAGATTTATGTTAATAAGTGAAAGGAGCATTCGCAATTAAGAAACTAAAACTGTTTTTCGGCAAGTTTGTTTTTTGTCCAAATTTATATGGTAAATATAAAATATCTACATAGAACATCACTGACGTTTTTCAAAAAGTCATATAGTGCAAACATTTTAATATTGCTCAATTCTTATAAACGTATTATTTTATTGCGAATACTAACTGAAAATCATGTAATATAATTTATTAAATTCGTCAACAAGTTTGTCCATACGAAATCCTTCCACTGATTTTTTTCGTTAATTTTACTTGTAAGACTCTTATTATCGAAAAAAATACCAATATTTGAAGAAATATAACTTACCAAAGAAGAAAATTTGGCTGATATGCATCTTTTATAACATGTGAAATAAAATTGGGGAATTAGGTCTCTTAAATGGTTTTTTTATTTCCCCGGACTTTTTCACTTCCCAATTTTTTTTTACATTTCCCGGGATCCCTCTTAATGAAGTTACGAAATTTGTATTTTGTGTATAAGAGGGTTGTTATATATATTTCCGGCCTAGGCAACACTAAGTGTTGGGTAGTTCTTTCTCAAGTGTCACAGGTCAAAAATAAGGTCTTTCTCAAATTCTCAGAAAATGTAAAACAAAATAAATAAAAAATTGGAGGCAGGGGCGAGGTCAAAGTTCAGAAAAAAATATTTTTTCGCCTGTAATGTTTTGTTGAAGTTAATTTCAATTCTACAAAGCATAAGACATTTTAAATACAAATATTTTTCCCTAAAGGATTTTTCGTGCACTTTTCATAAAAAATATTAATTTTATCTTTAACAATTTATTTCGGTCACTTTTCGCGAAAATAAAAATATAAATTGCGATATCTGAGAATCGATCTAATTTTTTTCCTTAAATTTTTATATAAAAAATGGTCCATATGTACTCTACCGATGGTGTAAATTGTGGAGTGGAGACAACTTTGGTTCAAAGGTTACATTATAATAACTGAAAATCTTCACCAAATAACAAAGAAAAAATATTGAAAAGAAATCATCAAACAAAATATTGTTGAAACACATACACTGTTTTTTTCATTGAAAAATGAAAAATATTGTTTGAAAATTGCACTACGCAAAAACATCAAGCCGAAAGGTTAGAATAAAAACTGATGTTTTGTCACCATACGAAGGGAAGTATATTTATGTATAAGCAAAAAATCCCGGGAATTCCCGCACAAATTTCACGGGATTAAAAAATATTACTTTTCCCGGGAACGTTATTCTGTTTATTCGTAGTCAAATAATTATTTATATTACAAATGGAAGTACAACAAGTAAAAGCGTTAAGTTCGGCCATGCCGAATCTTATATACCCTCCACCATGGATAGCATGTGACCTCACAAAATAATTCAAACCTAAAGAAAACACAAAAAATATAGTAGAAGAGAACAGTATGAATCACAACGAGTTAGATGCTATATATGGGAGCTATATCTAAATATGGACTGATATGGCCCATTTGCAATCCCAAACAACCTGCAACTATAAGAAGTATTTGTACCAACTTTGATCAACCTAGCTCTATTATTGCGGACTGTAGCGTGATTACCACAGACGGACGGACGGACAGACGGACATGGCTAAATCGTCTTATAATTTTACGACGATTAAGAATATATATACTTTATGGGGCCTCAGATCAATATTTAGAGGTGTTACAAATGGAGTGACAAAATGAATATACCCCCATCCTATGGTGGAGGGTATAAAAATAATAATTGCGTGTAAATGTAGACCAATTTTATTATATGCATTCTGATGAAAAGTTTATTTAGTGTATAATTTAAATGAGTTGCTAAATTACAGGGAGAATAGTAATAACTGCTTATAATATCACTAACATCAGAAAATTGGTAATTATCACTCTTTATAAACCAAACATCATTTATAAATACAGTGACCATTAATTGCATGAAGAAATGGTGTACGCATTTTTATGATTTGCTTTAATTATATTTAAAACAAAATAAACCTTATTTATTGTAGTAATTACATAGAAAGGAACTAAGGAATAGATATTCATATAAATAATTTACAAAATGCATATCGATATATTATATCTGATATTTCTCTACCGTATGTTTTTTTGTAGAATATCAGTTCTATTTTCAAAAAATGTTTTAGTTTCAGTACAGTCCATTTACAAAATTTATTTTATAATTAATAGTGACTCTAAATTTTCCACTTTCATTTGAAATTTTTATGAAGTACAAATATTGTTAGATATTGAAACCCCCTTTTCATATATTTGACGCAGGCAAATGGAAATTTTATTTATTTCATAATGTTTTTTTAAGGAATATTTTCATGTATGAAGAATTTTACATTTCAACCCAAAGATATCAGGATTTGTTTCGGATTCTTTCCATGTTTCTATTTTATCTGCATTAGAAAAATTATCGAATATGTTGTTTTTTATATTTAAGTCATTCCTAGTTTCTTTTACTTTAGCCCACGATTTTCGACCAACTGCCACGGTTTAAAAGTCCCAAATATCCATTCGTTTTTTTTAAATATTCATCAAATCCTTCTGACTATAGATGACTGACTATAAAATACTTTTTTCTTTCGTAATCTTTTCTCATACTACACATAGTTGCCAGATTATATTTTATAAAATTTAATTATTTCATAAAAAATAGTTATTGAATTTTTAATTATTTGATAAAAAAGAAAAATGTGAACAAAATGTACATAAAGGGTTTTCCAACAAGAGGTGTTATTTTGGTATTCAAAGAAAAATTAAATTTTTTGAGATAAATGATCGGATGTTTACTTCATAATAAAGAGGAAGGTGTGCCGTTAATAATGAAAAACAACATCAGCCAAATGGCCACCACGACCACTCTTACACGACCATATCTTTTTCATGAAATTTTCCATAACCAAATCTCAAAGTGGCTGCCCTATGTCCTCGATAGCCTCACGAATTCTATCTTTGAGGTCTTGAATCGACGCAGGGCTGTTGACGAAGTCCTTATCTTTCACGTGGCCCCAAAGCAAGAAGTCGCAAGGTGTTAAATCAGAAGATCTCGGCGGCCAATTCTGATCACCTCTTCGAGAGATAACACGGTCCGGAAACTTTTCCCGCAATGGTTTCGTTGCTTGTGTGGCACGTAGCGCCGTCTTGTTGAAAGTAAACGTTGTCCAGATCAATACCATCCAACTCCCACCATAAAAAATCATTAATCATCTCTCGATAGCGCAATCCATTCATCGTAACTGTTGATCCAACCACATTTTCGAAAAAGTAAGGTCCATTGACCCCGCCGGACCATAAACCGCACCAAACAGTCACACGTTGAGGATGGAGAGGCTTCTCAACAATAACTCTTGGGTTTTCCGAGCCCCAGATGCGACAATTTTGCTAGTTGACGTAGCCACCGAGGTGGAAATGGGCCTCATCAGTCAAGATGATTTTTCGATGGAATTCCGGATCATTTTCATGCATTTCAAGGACCCAATCAGCAAAGACACGACGTTGCTGATGATCGGCCGGCTTGAGTTCTTGTGTTAACAGAACTTTACAAGCCTTAAGACCCATGTCTTTATGCAAGATACGGTGTAATGACGTTTGTGGAATGCCCAATTCCAAAGAACGACGAGGAATGGACAAACCTGGGTTTTCTTCAACACTTTGGGCTACAGCAGCAATATTCTCAGTTGTTCTTAAGCGCCGTGCAAGGGTTTTATTCTTCACATCACTAACTTGTCCCAACAGCTTGAATTTTTCCACCAATTTCTGTATTGCCGTCCGACAAGGTGCTTTACGACGACCCATAAGAATAAAAGCTTTAAAAGTGACAGCTACCGAAATACCGGGTGATTCAAAATAACACCTCTTGTTGGAAAACCCTGTATATGAGAAAAATAATGTTCAAAAGAAGGCATTGTGGTAAAAAGAGTACAAATGGTGTACATTAAACAAATAGTGTACAAGAGTCTAAAATAGTGTACTGTTAACTATAATAGACTACGGATGGTCAACGTATTTATACACGAATTCGAATTCTCGCGGAGCAATTGTCTCTTTAAATTTCGTATGAATTATTTTTCTGCCTCAAGATATTTTCCTCACCCGATGTGGCCAACTTTGAGGTTCTGCAGCTCCGCTCCTGTATGCCATAGGGGGGCCCGAATTTAAAACTGAACTTATCTAATACCTCTTCAACTACAATACTAAGTTTGGTCGCAATCGGTTGTCTGGTTAAGAAACTGTCGAATTATTTCCCTTTTTTGGAATTCTTCCCAATGGGGGGATAAAAACTGCAAGCTGGGGGGATAAAAACTGGTTCTTCAAAAACAGGGTGGTTTAGTCGTTCTAACCGGGGAAATTAGATTGTGTACTTTAATTTGGCCAGGACTATATCTCTGGTTCATGATTCATTAATTTTAAATTTCACAAATTCAGTTCAGTATGACTTCAGTCCATTATGCGACATGTACGTTAACTTCAACTGTCTATCTGTTAAAAGAAAAATAAAACAAAAAAACGTGGAAACCAAACAGCAGCAGAACCAACTAAACAAATAATATTGCGTTCAGATCTCTCTTTAGTCTCTGTGTAATAGAATGTCTTGTCAGCTACAAAATCAGCAGTCGCCGTCGTCGTCGACAACAACACAAACGACATGACGGCACCAACGTTGTTTTGATCTAAAATTGTGTCTCTACAGTTTAACCGGATATTAAAAAAACAAAAGCGCCAACAACTCTTTTTACAAAACGAAATGGAAAATACAAATAAAACAACATATGAACGGAAGGAGGTGAATTGCACCATAGGCAATGGTGGAATACATTAAACTCAGTGGGCGGAGTGTTGGTTAGATTGCACTCCGCCTTTAAGTACAATAATTATCTTTCTTGGGAGTCTAGACTAACGTCTTCTGATAAGAACTCAACGGGTTAAATACACAATAAGTATTTGTGGTTCATTATGGTAGTACCCTCCGGGGTTAACACTGGAGGGAGGAGAAATCAGTCTTAATTATGTTAGATGTTTTGTGAGAGATAGCAACATACTGTTTAGTTTAGGCGCACAGTCGTGGATTTCTTCGGGATATATTAAAAAACAGTTGCTTTTAAAATTAAAGCAATCCATTTTAATCGGAAACCTTTTGGTACGACATCTCTTGATTTATTTGATTCGTAGCAATATTACACTATGTATAAATAAATATTTGTAGCAGTTAGTAACAAAGCAGATTTTCTATATTTACAAGCAATTCAAAAATGTATAACATCACTTTTACTCGTAATAATATGCCGAGGTTGGAATATTGAAAATAGTACAGCAAGAATTTACGAGAGTTTAGTGATACATGGTGTTTAACACTTGTTCCTAATTCAAATTTATTTTTAAATATTTAAAAAATTAACAAAAATCTATTTTTTTGCATATTTTTGTGTTTTTTTGAAGGGACAAACCTTGCCATGCTTTCATTTATATGACTGCTTGTACTGGCTTCGCAGTATCGCAAAATGTCTACCCAATTTTCCAATACCTTGGTGAGGGTTTCTAGCTCTATCTCACGAATGGCGTGTTCGGTATTCGCCTTAAGGGCCTGAATTGTTAATGGATTGTTCGCATAAAATCGATCCTTCAAGGTAGATGTTATTATCCAAAGATATGTAATTGATGAAAATACAATTCGTAAGTGACTTTTTACAAAACTATGACGTTGGCCACCTCGGGTAAACGAAATGTTTAAGGAGGGGAAACAAAAAAGGCACATTTTTGTGACGACACGCTTAAAATCTTTTGATTAAAACCAATAATATATTCATAAAGAAATATTAAAAAATATGGCATCGCCAACAATTATTTGGAAGCGTCTGGGAAAAAAGTTGAATTGCGGTGCCTATCATAACTCGGTGATGGATTTTCTAAAGTCGAAAAACCAAAATTATTTCGTTAAGTAGTCGTTTTTCCTAGTTAACGCAGGGAGGGTTTTTCGAAACTTCTATTTCTCAATTTTTTGGAACACTTTGATGTAAAAAACGCGATTTTTGTGAAAAAAAATTGTCATTGTAAAAAAAACTAATAAAAAATTTTAAAAAACCTCTACAGCGTTACCTCGTAAATTATATACAGAAATAGTGTTCAAAATTTCAAAAACGATCGGTGTAGTAGTTTTGATCTTATGATGGACACTAGACCGTTTATAGCACATGATGCAAAAAGTGAAAGTTGCTGCGATCTTTGATTTCCGGACCGAACAAGTTTCCATTTGGCCTACAAGACTTCCATAAAAATTTTTGTGCCGAACGGATAACCCTAGTTCATTAAAAATTTAGAACACACTTTATAGGGGAAATATTTTTTTTATTCAAAAATCGTATGTTTAAATAAGTAAAATTACATTTCTTTGTATTATTAGTTACCAAATAGTTTTTAAATATTAAGATCGGTGAAAAAAACAAAAAATACAATTAATTCAATATTGTATTAGATCTGACTTGTTATGTGAGGGACATTTTCTACGATATTCTTCAATGCACTGTAATATAAATTGATTTTGTTCTTCGTCTTTCGTAAGTATTCTGTTGTAATCATTCATAAATTGTATACCGCGTTCAGCAGTGTCGCCATTGATTCTAGGGCCAAATACCACAAATGATTTTTCCATTTCTTCAAACCGCTTCAGACACATCTTGTCTTTTAACAAGTGTATATCTTGATTTGGTGCTCGTATGGCATTTTACATGTAAACCACGCCCACTGGACTCTCGTTTTGTCAATGCAAACTGCTCTAGAAATAGGTATATTTTTAAGGCATAAATGCCTTTTCCCATGAACCTTGCGTGGGATGTTGGACCAGGTGTTCGGAAGTTATCGCCGACACCACCAAGAAACATTATCATTAATTGTAATAGTTCCTTGTAATCAGCTCGGATTTGTGTTTCATTTAGCTGTTTAATGCAGAATTTCTTAATGACTTCGCAGTCAGCATTACTTATTTTTGAGCGTACAGTTGAATCTTCGAGTCCATTTTTAAACGATTTGTGGTCGAGACTTATCCAAACGGCAGCAAAACGATTAAAAATAGGCACTTCAGGACCACAAGTCGCCGAAGTTTAACCTCAAACTCATGTTTCAATACTATCTCCATCATGTGATGAGAACATGGGAACTTGTTTAATTTTCGATCTATTTTGTTCTGCAACAAAATGCACGATCCCGTGTTTTGACCTGTATTTGATGAGTGTATCATGAACGACTTTGGCCATCTTTTCTCCAGTACCAGCCGGGATTTTGGGGGCGCCCAAAAATTTTGATGTGTAGATTGATTAATCACAAGCTCACCAACAGTGGTCAGAGGCGTCGCAGCATTATACATTACAGTTATCACATCATGAAATATCTGTCTGTTTGACGGCAGTTTGGCTCCGGATATTGTATGTGATACATGCCCAACTGATTCTACGGTGCGAAATTTATCACTGGATCTAGTACCATTTTGGATGTGGTCGGTCTGGAGACAAATAAGAATATCACTAAAATTAAATTTTGTGTGAAGCTGTCCCTTTCTCAATTCACTTAGGCTGGAGGCAGAGCGCGTTTTGTAAACGACCCTGTTGCATGGCCGTATAGCGCGCTGCAATGTTCTGCTTATGTTTTCTTATTTGACCAGTAGAAAAATGTCAGACTGATGCGAAAAATCAACTATCATGCAAATCCGTTGTTTTTTTTCATGCATGCACAAGCATGATCTATTTTTTATTGTGATTGCATAGAGGCCATGCCGGTGTGCATGCATGCCCTGCCATGACGTAAAATTCAAATGAAAACTGCTGTAACTTTTTCGTTTCTCGGTCGATTTTGATTGTTTACGACTTGTAAGAAAGAAAATTTTATTCAAAGATCATTTAAAAACTTTTCATGCTAATAAAATATTTTTTAATTACTTGAACATGTGATATTTGATAAAAACCCAAATTTTGTTCATGTAAAGTGAGTTTTGTGTTTTCAAACAACTTTGGGTAGACCTTAGCGTTATCCAATCGGCACCAAATTTTTTATTGGAGGTTTGTAGGTCAAATGGAAACTTTGTAGGTCAAATGGAAACGGCCCGGAAATCAGTACCGAAAAAATAATAAATGGTCTAATGGACACGCCTTGAAAACGTGAATTGTGGGAAAAACGCTTTCAAGTTTTTCTGATGTACTGAGTCACGTACTAGGCGTGGTTGCTTAGACTCTTTTTTTTTTTTTTTTCATTTATTTTCAGTTTTGTATATTTCCATTTTTATGAATGCCCCAGCGCCACTTAGACATTATTGGGGCGAGTTGGCAAGTTTATAAAAGAAGCTAATAAAAATTATAACTACCTATAATATTTATTAATACTTAATATGTATCTACATTTTTTATACCAAACATTATTAATCTACAAAAGAAGCATTTCCAAATTTTGAAGTAAATATGATTTTAGGTTCAATTTAAATAATGAGATTCTCAAAAAATTCTTAATAGATTGTGGTAAGTGGTTGTATTCAGAGCAACCAATGTATTCAATACGTTGTTTTGTTGTTTCCAATCGGCATCTTTTCACACATAGATTTGAATTGTTTCTGGTATTGAATGTTGATTGATTTCTGGAGAATGTAATAGCATGATGTCCAATATTTTGTATCGATTTATACATGAACAACAATAGCTGCATTTTGTAAAGTCCATATAACGGCAAAATGTTCTTACAAATATTCGCATACAAAGAAAAAGACGAGTATGTTAAAGGCAAGTTGTAAACAATTTTGAGAGCTCTGTTTTGGCATCATTGAAGGCTACGAAATTCTGTGCTTTTCTAGTGTCCATATACTATTGACAAGTAATTAAAATGGCTGTGTATAAGACCTTGGTAAATTAGAAGTTTAGTTTTTTCATCAAATTTGTATTTGAATTTGTATAATATGCCAATTGCAGGGGCAATTTTCTTTTTTATGTGCTGAATATGCATGTTCCACGATAAGTTGGATTGCAAGTAAATTCCTAAGTATCGCAAAGAATTACTCTCATATACACGGTTTTCTCCAATTAAAACATTGAACGAATTTCCACTTGCAGAGGCGTACGGACTGAATCTGACTAATTGAGTCTTTTTCGTGTTTAATATAAGTTTATTAACCCTTACATATTCAAGGATTGCTTGAGCATCATGTTCTATTTGAGCTTTCAACACGACAACATAGTTATATGGATAAAATAGACTTATGTCATCCGCATACATTATAAGTTTACCATGAAGTTTAAGGTTCGAAATATCATTTACGTAAATTGAAAATAACAGTGGACCGAGCACGCTTCCCTGCGGAACACCGTATTTCACCAGACCAAGACTACTTCGACAGGCTCCAATTTCCACGTATTGTTTTCTTCCTTGCAAATAACTCTTAATTAAACATTGACTATTTTGATCAATCCCATAAAACGGAAGCTTTTGTAACAATATTTCATGATCGACAAGATCAAACGCTTTTGAAAAATCATAGAATATTCCTGCCACTCCACCGTATCCATTGTCCAAACCATCGCACACCAAATTAACAACATTTACCACAGCCTCCTGAGTTCCACATCCTTTTCTAAATCCAAACTGTAAGTTATAGAACTGGTTTGTTTGCTCCAAAAATGATGTTAGCTGTCTATGCAAGTTTTGTTCGATTATTTTATCTGTTATCGGCAATAAAGCAATTGGTCTGTATTTATCAACTGTGTCAGCATCTGTTTCCTTAGGGATGGGTATTATTTTAGATACTTTAAGGACATCAGGATATATAGAATGATCAACAATACTGTTAAACAACAATGTTAGCCTGGTACTGATCACATCACCGCATTTTTTCATAGCTTTACTCGAAATGTTGTCATAACCAGGAGTTTTTTTAACTTGCAAATTCGAAATATCTTCCAATATCATTTCGTTAGTAATGTTACTAAAAGAAAAATGTACCGGATTTTGTCTCATAGTTCTTAGCATATTAAAGGAGTCATTAGGTAACGGTATAATATTAGCTTTCATGTGTGATGCGATTGCAGAAAATAGTCATTAACTATAATACATTTCCGTCCTTTATCGACTATAAGTTCTCCATCTTCATCCCTCAACTTTGCCTCAGATCTTTTAGATCTCCCCAAGTGATCATTTATGAATTCCCAGCATTTCTTTGGATTATGTTGCAGAGCTTCAAGCTGATTTTGATAAAATGAATTCATGCAAATTTTATTCGCTTTCTTTATAATTTGGCTTATTAGTTTCAACCTTCTTTCCAATCCACTATCACCACGCTTCTTTCTACGTTTCTTTAATAATGAGTTCTTTAATGCGATAAGAGATTGTAATTTCTCATTTACCCAGGGTGTGATTAAATTTCTGGCAGATATAGTACTTTCCTTTTGAACCGTTGAGTCCCGAATACATAATGAAAATGCATTTATAAAGTTGTGCATGTCCACAACAGGATTAAAACGGTATAATCGCACTGATGATAAAGCTTTGTTGTGCACAGTCTTGTTTCAAAATTTAATAGTAATTTGCAGGATATGATATTGTGGTCTGTTATTTTACATTTAATTGAGTCAATAGCAAGTTTGTCTGTGATATTGCTGTATGTGTTATCTATGCACGTACCACTCATTGGTCTTGTTATCATACAGTGACAATTTTTGTAATCAAATTGATATAAGAGATTTAAAATTTCACTTGCTAAACCAGGATTTCGAAAATCGACATTTGAATCTCCGAGTAAAATATTTGGTTGGCGAAAATTATGATGTAGTTCGTTCTCAATAAAATTACAAAAAGTATTCATATCACATTTTTGTGAACGATAAAATGACATAATTTTTACAGGTTTGCCTCTGATTCTAATATTATCGAGCGAAATTTGTATTCTGTCAATAAACTGCTTGCTTTCACACTCCTCAATAACGTACTGCATCGTTTCCTTTATAAATAGCGAAGTTCCACCAAAACCATCCTTTCTACAGCAGTGTACTGAACTGTAGCCTGGGATATTGTAGATCTGCTTAACATTCGATTTAAACCACGTCTCCTGTACAGCTATTATATCTGGCAAAACCTTGAACTCATTAATCAGTGATTTGAACTTATTAAATTTGTGTATTGAAGAAATGCTTCTCATGTTTACAGATAGAATATGTAATGACTGAAGTTTTAAATTTTCGAAATGTTCATTGAATGAATCTATATTTGAAAAGTAATTACTGTTTATATTCATAAAGTATATATAAATGTATATGAATATGTACAAAAGAGAAAATTAAATCATTAAAAATGTAAAAAGATTAAGGGGATATGAAAACATTTTCGGTACCATCATCAGATTCGTCAGAATCTTCTACAGTTATCAGCTTTCTGCTCTGCATGCGGTTGTGATTTGTTGTAGCTTCCAAAAGAATTTGGTTAACATCATCTTCACTCTTTATTACTCTAGGCCTAGTAATTGCACTCCTTTTTGCAAATATTTTGCCACCATAAGAATAAACAGCGTGATAACCAACGGATTTTAGCGATCTGGCATATTTTAGTAGCTCTAGTGACTCTTTGCTTAGAAAATCATTTACATAAATCGATTTGGTGTTATTATCATTTTTAAATTTGGGTTTAGCACTCATAAGTTTTTCTTTGGCAGATTTAGAATTGAACTTTACTATTAAACTTTGACTAGCTTTGTTTGAATCTTTCCTCTTTAAGAAATACGCCTCGTCAATATTCTGCTCAAGAATTTCAACTCCCACTTTCTTTGATATGTCAATGACTGTTTCTGTAGCACTTAAATCATTAGATATCTGTACACCACTTATAATGCAATCATTTTTAACTCGTTGGTCGTTCAAGATTTTTACTGAGTCTTTCAGATTTATAATTTCATTTTTCAGTTTACGATTTTCTTTTTCTATGTTTTTAATTTTTTCCTTGTTTTCTAACATTGTTTTTAAAATTTCATCAAACTTCGACGACATGAAACTCATTGACTCTTGCAACTCTGCGAGCTGATCGAGTTTATTTAGTTTGGTAAGTTTAGTTTTAATTTCCAGCAGTTCTTCTCTAACTGTGTTATCAACGCCAACACACTTATGACACACGTACTCTTCTTCTTCGTTTTCACACAGATGTTGATATTGGCGTTTGTTCAACTTCGTACAAACAACATGAAATATCTTGGCGCACTTGTCACATTGTATGTTATCTTCTTTCTCTTCTTTAACTTCTAATTCGCACTCTCCACAAAATGTTTTTGCAGCCTTAATGCTTCTACGACTTGCATTCGGCATTCTTGATGTTGTTGTAATAGAGCGTATTAGTATTATTCGTGTTTTAACGTTTGTATGTTTCTTTGTTTTGTTTACACAGTGTTTTTATTTTTTTTATTAAGCTATCGACGGAGCTTATATTTTGTGACGTCTGACCGACAGGGTTGCCAACTCTCAACTCATTCGTTACTCCGATTCGTCTTAAATTTTCACACAATATATTTAAGAGGTTCTCCATTAAAAAATAAAAAAAAATTGCCAAAAAAAGGGTTTCAAACTTTAATTGACGCCGTTAAATCGACACAGCGAACCTCAATGGTTAAAAAGTTTGACTAGTTTGACGCCAAAAACTGTTCATGAGGTTTTGTTCAGGATCATCCCCTCGGTTTGGCGAAATTGGAGACCAATTATTTTTATGGGCCTCAAAAGTTTGTGAAAATCAGTAAGCCTCTCGAAAAAGGTGTCATCAGTTTTTGTTCAACAACTTATTCAGACTTTATGATACCGCTTAGCTATATTTGGCAATAATGTAGCTAAGAATATGCTGAACAAAAATTTTAAACATTTTATTTACAGTTATGTAGGAAAGCCAAAGGGTTAAAATTTTCAACAAAAATATTGACCTTAATATTTTCTATAAAATTCCTAAACAGACCCTACACCCAAAAAATATTTTTGTTAGAATATAGAGAAATATTAACATTTTTGAGGTACAATGTGGTCTTTTTGAGCTTTTTAGGGTGCCTAGACACGTTCAGATTGTATTGATATGTTCACAAAAGTGACTACAATTTTTCCAAAATTTGTTAGTGAGAAAATACGAAGTATTTTCGTAAGTTATGCTGAAAAAAGAGAAAAAATATATTTTTTCCTTCAGTTTTTCACAAAAAGTATTTGCCGCAGTAGTTGATTTTTTATTTTCAGAACGAAATCTGCATTTCAACAACATTAATTCTTATTTAAAAAACAACAGAGCTCTTGAATCAAGGGCTCACGTACTTTGGGTACGATTTAACCAACAACAAAGTAAGAAAGTTTCAGTCGGGTAAACCGTCTATGGAATACCCTCACTTTGTGAGTAATCTTCTTTATATATAAAATCCATTGTACGTTTGTTAGTAACGCATGATCTCCGAAACCATAAAAGCGAATGGGCTGAAAATCGGGCAATATATTCAGTTTGAGGTCATTTGTGCTTTAGAATTATTTTCACCGCGATAAATTGCGGAGTGGTCAAGATATTCGTTAATTCGCATTTCCAGAGCGATTTGACAGAAATTTAAGATGTATGTGTTGTTTGTCTTGATAATAGTTTGTACGAGTATGTATGATTCTAACCGATAGATTGCGCTGTAGTGGACATATGGCCAATATAAATTTTTTTGATGATTTCATCCTTAATCTCGGAATATATGCGTTTTTTTAATGAAATATCAAAAATCAACCAAAACAGGACGGGCAGGACAACGTCTGCTGGGGTCAGCTAGTGTAATATATAACATTACACTAATTGATCTGCCAATTGTGTGGGAGGTACCAGAAGGGTTTGAACACATACACCTATTTTTCGGAATCAGTAGATTCTTTAAACACATTGCACTGTGCCGAACTATAAGCGTTTATGTGCAATTGTATATTAACGTTACGAGCTATTCAATGTTGGTATTATTTGGTCATTTTGTGTGGGAGGTACAAAAAGAGGCGTGGTGATAACGCCCACTTTTCGCAGGGCTGTAGGCGCTATAACATCATTACACTGTACAAAAATTAAAGAATTTATATTCACTGGTATTAAAGTTATAAGCTATAAGTTTTGGTGTAAAACGGTCCATTTGTGTGGGAGATACCAAAAGGGGCTGTACTATATTGCCCATTTTTTTTTTACCGGACTATAGGCGCTACAAAGACATTACACTGTACAAAATTTCAAGTATTTTTATGCACTTGTATTAAAGTTATAAGCCGCTAAATTTTGATGCAAAATGGCCCATTTGTGTGGGAGGTACCAAAAGAGGCATGACAACTTCGCCCATATTTCTCGAGGTGATAGCAGCTTATAAATTAATGCAATGTGTGGAATTTCAGAAGATTCTAATAAGTATTGTAGAAGTTATTAAAGAATAAATATTTTACTAAATATTAACCCTTTGTGTGGTACCACAGGGAGTTCACCAATATGGTCCATCTTCGAACCTAGCCGGAGATAGAAAAAAATATTATTGTATACCAAATTTGAAGTCAATCGGTTACTGCTTTCGAGAGTTATTGGGCGCACCAGACAGACGGACGGACATTTCTCATTCGACTTACAATGACTCAAAACGAATATCCGCCGAACATACTTAGGGTCTTAGGTCACTCATTCGATGTGTTACACTTTTGGCTCGTAGCAAATATATATGTATACTCTCGTATAACTAATGTGAGGGTATACAAATAATAAAGTAATAAGATAAGTCAACCCTGGAGCGAGTAAGTTTCAGGCACCAACGAATAGGAACTTGACTCCAACGAGTGAGGTTTCTTGCGGATTTTCAGACAGATTTTCCCGAATTTTTTGTAATTGTCACAATTTAAAAATTAATATTAATCGAAAAGTGCAAAAAGTTCTATCAATGTTCGCGAATTCAATAGTTCCTATTCGTTCGGACCTGATAGATTTTGAAGTTTCGTCCGGAAGGAATGTCTTTTTATTCTATTTGTCTTTGGTATAGAAAGTATTAAATAATTAATATCTCACTTAAAGTTAACCCTTTGTGGGGGATGTACTAGAAGGATTGGACCAATATGGCCCATCTTCGAAATTAGTCGGAAATAGAGAAAAATATTACTGCATACCAAATTTTGAATCAATCGGTTAATCCTTCCGAGAGTTATCGTGCACACCAGCCAGCAGACACACAGACGGACGGACGGACATTGCTCAAATGAATTAAAATGACTCAAAACGGATTTTCACTGAACATACATGGTGCCTTAGGTCACTAATTCGAAGTGTTACACTTTTGGCTCGTAGCAAATGAGGTATATCTCTAAGGTGAGGGGATAATAAATAACTTTTGCGTTCTCTGAAAAACCGTTCGTATAACGATCACATTACTGTCCGAAATTTTAAATATGTAGCACCTGTTCCACAAAAGGGTAACAACTCAAAATTTTGCTTTTTTGCAAGAAAACAACGTACAATGGCAATTTCTACCCACCGCAAAAAATGTCCGTTGATTTTTCTTCTTTTTCATAATAAAAAACCGTTATGACTCTCTCTGTGTTTACAGAATAACGTCCTTAAATTCAACTAAAGAGTTACATTTTGAATTGTCTCCAAGTGTTTAAGCAAATGGGACCGTTGATTTATCATCTAAAGAGTAATATTTTTAGTTGTGCCCTTTTCAACTTATAATCCGAGTAAGATTTTTCAGTTAAAAAGGTACAACTCAAAATAATACCACTATTTATATACACATTTTTTTTCATGAAAAGAGTAACAGAAAAAGAGTAAAGAGAAAATATCGTTATTATTTTTTTCTATGATATTTTATTGCAACGACATATTCTTTTTTTTGTAATATGTATACCAATAATATTAACGGCAACAGTTTTGGGGGTGGGGCAACCTTTTTTCCATAAGAAAGATACACAATTAAAAAATTGCGTTTATTGTGTAGGTAATGGAAGTTAAGTTCCTTAGTTTTTTATTCCTAAATATAAATATGTACTTTATTACGAGATCAGTAAAACTTTTTATAATAAAAAAATACGTAAGACGAAATACGTAATCTTCGATTTTTTGAAAGAAATATGTCAATTATTTCATCGATTTTGACTTCATCTTTGTATATAGACATCAAAGCCAGAGAAGATAGTCTTTCCCCTTCCATTCTGTTCCGGAGATAAGTTTTTATTCTTCTTAACGTCGAGAAACTCAGCAGATGCCGTTGTCACAAGTATTGTGGCCAGTATCAAAAGGGTAAAAACGCTTGGGAACATGTCCTCATCACAAACTGAAATAGGATCTAATGCATTTGATGGCTTATCATTCTTCTGCTTCCAATAATCAATCCATATACTTATTTCAGCTAAAACAAATTTTGCTGAATTTTTTAAATCGTTTTTGTAAAAAAGTTTGACTTCTTCGAAATCTTCCTTTATTAGATTTACAACTCGTATCGGAACGATATTAAACAGACTTGTAATTATAGCCTCATGTTCGGAAAATCTATTATTTAAATGTGATATTACTTCGTCCAGATATGGTATGAACAATGTTGTCCTAAAATACGCCTTGTCATCTGAACCAGGAATATTAGCCCTATACTCTTCTAGCTTCTATTCCAAAACTTCATGCATGTTGTGTAGATTCTTCAAACAGTTTATCAAACTCCGCATATGAACTTCTACGCATGTCACTTAATTTAGTCGTTGCCAATTTTATGATTTCGTAAGCCTTTATTAGATCTAGGTTAATCTCGATTAATATTTTAAGCGTAATATTTTAAGCGTAATTTAAAACAAATGGTTGTACGCAATCAAGTGACATTAAAATAAATATCAGTATTTTGGGTGTCTTCATTATTACACATTTCTTTGTCATAACCACTTTACAAATTATAGTCATAAAGGACATAAAGAATCATCGAAAATTCGTCCTTTTCAGTCAGGAATCGTAATTTCAAATTGTTGACCTCAACTTTTTATGCATGGAAACAAAAATAAGACTGACATCTGAACGGCGGATAGAGGAAGCCCAAATGACTTGACAACGGTAGCACTTCATACTAAATTATGTTTCATCAGTCTGTGTGCTTTCACTCTTTTGTTGCCTCACAACTAATTTCATTAGGTCTGATTTTTTTTTTAAAGTTAGAGCTAACCAAAACTTATAAAAATAAACTGTATGGATTTTAAATGTTGTCTCTTTTCTCTAACAAGCCTAATGAATGGACCTTCAAATTTTCAATATATAAAAATTGTTTGTTTGGCTACGAATTCGATTAATCCACCTTTTATATTAGGGAATTTTAATTTCCACATTGTAATTAGCTCAGTATCTAATACAATAACACAGAAATGCATAAATTTGTTACATCCTCATTTTTATTAAACCAAATTTCCATTAAAATTATTATGAATCGTTGTGGTGTCATAATTTACTCTCTCCAGAAATGTTTTTGTTTCCATGGATAAATTCTATTTACGACTGCAATCGTTAAAACGCTTGCTATCGTCATCACGATTTTTGTTTAAACATCTGTGTCGTTATAGCCACGTTTTTTCCACTGTCAACAAAACGACATGAACTTCCGTTTAAATGGTACTTACCAGATTTGTAATTCACTTAAACATTTTCCCTTTTATTTGCCTTCCAGTGCGCTTCTTGAAGTGACCACTTTGAGCAGAAGTGCATAAAATGTTCAATTTAATTAAATCATAACTTGATTGGATGAGTTCCTCTCATTATTTGATTATGACATATTCCTTGGCAACGGGTATTTCGTGGAATTCGTTCATGATTTCTATTGCAAATTCAATTTGATGAACGTAATTGAATTTATTTGCAAAGTGAATTTAGTTGCGGTGCAAAATGCAGAAATATGCAGCAGTCAGGTATATATATACTTCTAATTGGTCAAGTGGAATATAACGTTTTGCATTGCAGTCGCAAAGTAGTAAACTTAAAAATAACTTTTTAAGACGGAATTTCAATTGAAGAAATCAGCTAAAGGAGCGATTTAGAGTAGACCTTTTTTTGGTACAATATTTACTGATAGTTTCCGATCGGTCGTAATAGTATTACACATAGTTATTAGGGCGGGTCAATTTATTTTTGCGACAACGGATCGCGATTCTTGTTCTATAGATCATTCCAAGAAACTTTGCCGAAGAAACCATAGCTTAAGCATGAATTTTGAGCCCCCGTATCTTTCAAAATTACAAATCACTTCACTTTAAAGTGATTTGGTTTTCATAGAGATGCTGTTCTGTACACAAACATTTTAAGAATCTTGTGATTTTAAATAGTAAGAATCTTGTGATTTTTAATAGTAGTCTGTCAGTACTTACAATTTCGTGATTTGCAGGACCAAATCATCCAAACGATTTCAAAAAGTTCAGTTTTATGAAAACACCATGATTACAGAACAGAACAGTGCCTCATTGGTTAGGAGCTTCTTTGCCTTTCTTAAGGTGGTACTTTTTTCCTTGATATCTCGGGTACTGTAGGCGGTAATGGCTCGGACGTAGTGATGTTAAACGGGAACTCCTGATCCCGAAAATACCGGGATATTTTAATAATAATAATATATGAAGTTGTTTCGTATAAAATATTCGGTGAATGATAAATACACTCTGTTGAAAATGAAAACTAATTCAGCAAATTTTTAACATCAAAAAACATTGAAAATCCGGTGAAAAAATAGAAATTTGGTGAAGAATTACAAAATATATCATAAATTTAATTATAAACAAGTAAACTTAAAACACAACCACAAATGGAGTTTGTGTCCCACAAAACGAAGAACATTGTATTCTATTCTTTCAAATTTATGAAAAATCCTAATATAAAATCTGATTTGGATCGACACATCGATTTGGTTCTCATAAAACCTGATTTCTCAAGTTGAAAAAATATTTTTCGTGGTTTATTGATAGAAAATAATAACGTCAATAATAATTCAGACAACGAAATGAAGAATGAAAAATCCCGATTTATCCCGAAACCCCCGAAAATCTCGGGATATCGAAAAATTTCGGGATCTCGAAAAAATCCCGGGCTCTGCAATTTAAAAATCCCGAATCCGGGGATTTGTGAAAAGCAATCCCGTTTGACATCTCTACTCGAACATCTTCTGGGATCCGATAATACACCCTCTACGAAGGATATCGCAATACCACCTTCTGTCCTCATCGGCTTGGAGGGAGGCTTAACCGTAGACCATAGTTCGAGATTACAGTCACCCAGATGTTCCAACCATTTGTTTCGTTCGAACTCACCTACCAACTTGCTGATCTAGGGTTGGTCAGGCGAATCTCCTCAGGTTCATCTGAGAATCCTGCTGTTTCTGCCGGGAAGTTAGGTTTTATTGCGGGTATTCCGGGCGGATTGAAGCGAACAGCTGCTGCAGTGACGATTTTGCGAAACATTTTCGATTATCAACCCGATTATCACCTATGAGCAAAGCTCTAATTTCAGAGTGACAATCAGGGATACAACCTTAAATATGTCTCCAGATATGACAACAATGAATTGATTGCATTGTGTTGTAGTCGATTATTTCAATACACCCACCGTTATTCCTTTCACGTTCTTTCTTCAGGATGTTGTACCTGTTACAACTCTGAATTCTTGTTCAGCTTGGTTCCCTGCACCGCTGCGATCATGATGTTGTATCTGCTCATATAAGCAGTGATATCGGAGATCTTACCTTGGAGGGCATTGCATTTCAACCGCATAATACTAATATTATCAGGCAAGGGAATGCCTTTTTTGTGGGAATTGGTGCTGTGGAATTGGTAGCCGCTGCTATTGTTACATTTGCCTCAAATTATTTCGCTGTGAAATGGAAGATGAAGGTGCCACAGTAAGATACTCGATGAGGAAGATGATGACAAGGGTGGCTGTACAGCAGGGGGAAATGTATTTCTCAATCAATTTCCTACAGCAACTGGAACCTAAGCAATTGTCCCTCTTATAAATATTTATATATCTATTGCAGCAATTGCATCTTGCCGCAGCAGAGGGGGTAACACCCTGACACACAGAAGGGTTCTGTAGCTGACTCTGTTTATGCATTTGCGGAGGCTGTTAAGGATGGTGCATGACATCAGTCCTGCTAGAATGTGGCATCACTTGTCGATTTTGCCGGTTTCGTGGGGTATTTAATGGGCGATGGAATTAGCGACGTAGAAGAGGGCCTGTCTGCTGAGTAGCTGGATCAACATCACGCGATACAACTCTTATTTCAGTCCCTTCCTTTACTCAGGCCATAAAAATGGTTCTGTCTACGCACTTAACACCATTTACCATATACACTGCACAAGACTAAAACAGAGCGGATAGTTGTTGCTTGTCTGGTGAGAGGGTGTATGATGTTCTTACAGGTGGTGCAGTCTCCAGCTGCAAGGGTCATTGTTGCAACTGCGGTCGAGGTTGTCTGGTACGTCGCGAAAAATTGGAGGATATTAAATTTACTCGCACCGAGGACTGGGGAAGAGACTATGTGGGTGCACGTTATACCCACATAGTCTCTTCCCCACTCCTTGGTGCGAAGGGGACCATACCAGTTATTCTTCGCCCTGATGAGGATACATCTATTGCCAACTGTACATCATATTGATGTCGAACGAATTGCACCGCTGCAAACTCAACATGCCTATATTAATGACCAGTTATGACCGGATCAGGTTAGCCTGTATAAGCTGCTCCCAAACAAAAAATATACTTACCTTGGCTTTTGCGAGTGGCAGTCCTTGGCCAGATACTGTTTGTGTTCCTGATCGAAGAACCTAATGCTCAGGGCACGTATGAAATTAGGTCTTTGGTTCGCTTCTGAAAACGAGAATATGTTTTGAAAAAAAATATCAAATCCGTTCAGATGTACATAGGTATTACCCACAGGTACAGCCCTCACAGCAAGACATCTAGAAGTGATGGGTGAATAGATTAATCGGGACCACAAGTCGTACCACCAGAAGATATAATAATTTCTGGTTGGCCCTATCAAAACAACGGAAATCTTCGACCTCATTCCTGAAGTACATTGCAGCTAACTGAAGCATATGTGCCAGACAGACACTCCTGGTTGAACGGATCACTAGCGCATATGAAACGGGACTGGGACTTCTTCTTATTACTTCCGCAGCACAGACAATAATACTTTACCTGAAGCGGAAATTGGAGCAATGATGGAGTGTGTTAACTGGCATATTAAAACTACAAAGCCTAAAGATACTAACATTTTCGCAGATTGTCAAATGGCGATTAAAGCAATAAAGTCCGAAAAAATCAAATCACAGTTCAGGATAATACTGGAAAAGGACGTTAAATAACTACTCAGTCCATAATCAACTACGAATAGTTTGGGTACCAAGACACAGTGGAGTGATTGGAAATTAACGTGCAAATATCTTAGTCTCGAGAGATTCGAGTAGTAAACCCGGAAAATTCGAAGCCAATCGATGCCATGAAGAATGAGTTAAAGCACTGGACGGTGATGGCTCACAAAACTATGAAGAATAGCGAAACAAAGGGAGAAACTGCAAAGATACTATGTGGTGAATCAAATGGGAAGAAAACGTGTAGCATATAACACAGTACAACATTTTTCAGCTCATTGATTTAGGACTCAATTCTGGGAATTGGACGTGAAAGTAGCGTCAAAAATAAGAACTTCTGCATCATTCGTTTAGTCAAGTTTGCTCAATTAATAATTTAATTGCCATACGATTTTTTTGCTCAAGGTGGATTTTTCGTGGATTGAATAGGAGGAAAAATGCGGAAGATACCTACCCGAAAAGTGCATCGTATTACGTATACGAGTATGTATTTTTTAATATTTTACTGACAGGTACTTATCATCATGATTATGACTTTGTGGGCATTTTTGCGAACTTTAAGGCACTGGATGCACTTTTTCGGATAGATTTGTTCCGCATTTTTTTCTCATATTAAAAATCTACAACTTTTCTTCAGACACATAAGAGATATTCTGCACGGTATAACGATAAAAAATAAAGAAAAAGTGCACAAAATCCACCTCGAGCAAAAAAAAATCGTATGGCCATTAAATTATTAATTGAGCCAAGTTGACTAATCGAATGATGCAGAATTTCTTATTTTTGGGGCTACTTTCACGTCCAATTCTCAGAATTGAGTCCCAAAATCATGTGTTGTACTGTACTAAGTAAAGACCGAACAATAATATGCTTATGCTTGGTTAAGTAATTCCGTACGGAATGTGCGTTAAGTTTCGCACCTTAATTAAGCATATGGGTACTGAGAGAGGGCTGAGAGCACTTAACGAAAAGTTCACGTAAGTAAATTATATGTATAGTTTGGCACATACGACGGGTGCTTAAGCTAGCATATGCATATTATGGTTGGGCTTTCATACTTTACAACGTATATTTATGCATTTTTGAAAAGAGGATTATTTTGATCCAAGAGCGTGCTTTGCTGGATTTAAGTAAAATATATTCGTATTTAGAGGTAGCGATACTGGTGTTACAGAAGCTTCATATTTCAATAAATTTCTATATATATATACATAGGTGATTGAGATTCTCATACATAGCAATTTGTAGAAGGACCATTAAGATATTTGTAAATCTAGCATAACTTTTATGAATAATTATTATTAATAAATATTCACTACAGTACAGCGTTTAAACAAATACATTCACTATCCCCAAATAGAGTTTTATAACAACTGAGTGAAATAAATGCTGTGACTTGTATTTGACTTGGTTTACAATTCCAGAATATTCATCATAAGTACACACACCTTTACATTAACACAAACATAACGATAACCATAATAAAGTTAACATAGTTTTCCTTATGGATTCCTATATTGTCAATAAATCTTTCATGAACAATAATCGAATAATCAGTGGAGAGTATTTTCCTTGTATTTGTGTTACTTTGCGCATTCAATATAATGAAATAATTTTCCCATTCAATCATCGTAAGAGTAAATTCAATTTGATATCAAATATACGTATATATATTCAAAACAATATTCAATTTTATTTATACAAATACGAGTATTGAAATTGTTAATTTTGAAAATGACTTAGGTACATATTTGGAAAAGTCAACTAAATAACTTATAGACTGGAAAGGATCCTTGCTATATCTTTACTCAACACAATGAAAACAATAAATAAAGTACATCCCAACAAAATGGTAAAAATTGCTTAAAAAACTAAATGGTGAAAAGTTAATTGATTTTTTTAAAAACTTAAATTGAATTACAATTTATTTACAAATTAGAAAACCATAAAATATAACCTCGATTTTCCCGTACAAAGAAATCATTAACTGTTTTTTTGTTTTCTTTATTAACAATTTTAATATATACAATATTCAATAAGAACCCCAGTGCCTAAATGGCTTTACAGGGACATATCAAGGCAACCAATAAATTTACTACTTAGAAAAAGAAAAAAGTTGTGGTGCGTATTGTTATTTATTAACAATTAAATGTTGTATATTTAATTGCTACTTATCTCAGACAAGAAATAATTAAACTTGGGTAAAGCAATAAAATAATTCTAACCATTTTTAAGTTTGTTCCCTGTTGCGTATGTTTATTATTTCAGTAGACTAACTTTTACATTTTTCATACGCACCCTGGGACACTTTATGCTTGAACGTAGTTACGATTAGTAACGATAAATACGACAAATCAGCCCATTCCAAGATTTCTCAATTTGTTATTTATTTAAGGCATATGTTTTAATATGATTATTAAATATTTCCAAAATGAAGACATTATGTTTTAGTTGATTGTTTTGGAAGTGCCGTAACTGACATTTAAGAACGGATTCAGCAGATTAGAAAGTAATTTCTCAAAAACACAAAGGTGACTTCAAGTTTTAAAACATAGCGAACCCATTTCTACGTTATCGCCAAGATATTTTTTGACAGAACTGTGCAACAATAAACAAATTCACGCACTTGATAGTATTGGTTCGATTCTACTACATAAAGGGTGGTATAATCCTATACCCGGTTTGGCGAAATTGGTGACCAATTTTTTTTATGGGCCTTGAAAAATTCTCAAAATCAGTGGGCCCTTTGAAAAAGGTGTCATCAGTTTTTGTCCAACAGCTAATTCAGACTTGGCGATACCGCTTAACTATATTTGGCAATAATTTAACTAAGACTACGTAGAACAAAGTTTGTTAACATTTCATGTCCAAAAAATTTGTTTCCCTGCGCTTTTTTTAAATATTTACGAGAAAATAATTTTTTTTGTCACTTTTTTCAGCATAACTTACAGGGACTGTAAGTTATGCTGACTTTCATTAACAATATTGAAGCCACGGTAAATCTGCACTTTTGTACAACTTTTGTAAACATGTCGAAACAATCTGAACTTGTACCTAAACCCTAATTAGCTCACAAATACCACTCTGTACCTCAACAATTTTAGTATTACACTATTTTGTAACTCTAAAACAATAGTATTATTTTTTGTTTATGGTATGCTCAGCAACTTGTAGAAAATATTAAGGCCAATATTTTTGTGGTACATATTAACCCTTTAGTTCCCCCACATAACGGTAATATTTGGCCCTAATTAACAAATCGTAAAAAACCACCCTCTACAAATGAGTAGGGCGGGGATGATATGTTCCACAAAAATGTTGGCCATACAATTTTACTATATATGTCAGAACACATCAAAGCCCAACATTTATCACAAGTACCAAAAACATCAACATTTCAATCAGCAACTCAATATTTCACTAAATGTTAACCCTTTGTGGGGGAGGTACTAGAAGCAGTAGAGCAATATGGACCATCTTCGAACTTAGCCGAAAATAGAGAAAAATATTGCCGCATACCAAACTGACAGACGAGATTTTACTTGTTAAGTGTAAAATAAGTTTCCGGATGCAACAATCGAGACAATTTCAAAACAATTTTTTAAATTTTTTCCGAGCCCTCCGAATCGGCCCAAAATCGTTTTTTTATCGTATCGGGTAACCAAAAAAGTTAACAAATGCGAGGTCGAATATGAAACATGACCTTGAGACAATCGCAAAAACATTTTTTCCGAGCCCGCGGAATCTGCCCAAAATCGTTATTTTATCGTAATTTTTTGTTTGTAGCTCTATTGTCACATTTGATGTTTCAATGTGTTGGTCTCGATAAGTAAAGGGTGATTCAAAACACACGCTACAAAAGATTTTTTAAATAAAACAAAAACGGTTTTGGATATTAATGAAATTCTTTATTCCTTTGAAAGTACGTTCGATGCCATTATGTATGGAACTCGATTTCTTTTGCATGGCCACCTCGGGCACGCTTGCAGAAGTCCAGACGCTGAACCCAATTTTCGACGGTTTTCAAGCATAAATCGGCCGATACTGCTGCAATTTCACGTTCGATTATCGTACGAAGTTCATTAATCGTCGCTGGCTTGTTGGCATATACCATAGACTTGACGTAACCCCACAGAAAATAGTCTAACGGTGTCAAATCGCACGGCCGAGGCGGCCAATCGACTGGACCATTTCGTGAGATAACACGTTCTCCACACTTGGTTTCCAATAAATTGATTGTGGCATTCGCTGTGTTGCTTGTGGCGCCGTCCTGTTGGAACCACATGTCCTCCAAGTCCATATCATCCAATTGGGGCCAACAATATTCGGTTAACATTGAACGGTAGCGATTCCCATTCACAGTAACGGGCCCAATGACGCCGCCGGCCCATAAACCGCACCAACCCGTAATTTTTTCGGGATGCAATGATGACTCATGGAGTACGTGTGGATTGCTGTCTGACTAATAACGCATATTTTGTTTATTGACGAAGCCATTCAGCCAGAAATGAGCCTCATCGCTGAAGATGATTTTTCGATGAAAATCCGAATTATTTTTAAGCTGTTGCTCAGCCCACTGACTCCGAATTTCTGTAGTAAATTTTAATAATTTCGACTCGTTGTTGGCTCGTATATCTTTCCATCATGAAATGGCAAACCTTACTGAAAAGAAATGTCAAAAGAGCGTCAAAAAATATGGCGTCGTTTGCTGTCCCTGTCGGCCTTCTTTTGTTGCGTCCCTGTTGAAAAACTATACTACATTTGCCTCATAGACTTCGCTGATGTACAAAGTCAGTTTCTAATCAAGACTTTGCTTACTGCAGTTTCTACCCCTAAAATATAAAATATTTTATATAGGATTAGAGCGCTTTAAAACCATGAACATTTTGCTTTGGGTATACGTAACGGGTGATCGAAGTAAAGATACTTCTTTCAATAACCTTTTTTTGACAGACCACGTGTGAGTCGTGTCATGCTGTCATGTTATTTTTGTTAAGTAGTGCTTGGAATTTCATCATGGAAAGACTTACGCCTGAACAACGTTTACAAATCGTTGAACTTTATTACGAAAATTCACGTTCTGTGAGGAATGTGTTTCATGCACTTCACTCAACTTATGGTCAACATAATCGGCCTACTGAGCGTACTATTCGCAACACCATCACCCATTTGGAGACCCAGCATTCATTATTGGATAATATCCGACCGAATAGACCACGTCCAGCACACAGTGAAGAAAATGTAGCGGCCTTAGCTGAAAGCGTACACGAAGACCGTGGAGAGTCGATTCGACGCCGTTCGCAGCAACTCGAACTGACGTATGGAATGACTTGGCGCATTTTACGTCGAGATCTTAAAGTGAAAGCATATAAAATACAGCTTGTGCAAGAACTGAAGCCGCCCGACCATCCCAAGTGACATCACTTCGCTCTATGGGCTCTTGAAAAGTTCCAAAAAGATCCGACGTTTTCGAGCCAAATTTTGTTCAGCGATGAGTCCCATTTCTGGCTCAATGGGTATGTAAACAAGCAAAATTGCCGCATTTGGGACGAAGAGCAACCTGAAGAGATTCAAGAGCTGCCACTTCATCCAGAAAAAACAACGGTTTGGTGTGGTTTGTGGGCCGGTGGAATCATCGGTCCATATTTCTTCAAAAATGATGCCGGTGAGAACGTAACCGTCAATGGCGACCGTTATCGTGCCATGATAACCGACTATTTGATGCCTGAAATTGAAGCTCGTGATCTCGGCGACATTTGGTTTCTACAAGACGGCGCCACTTCCCACACATCGCATCAATCAATGGATTTATTAAGAGAACTCTTCGTTGAGCAGATAATTTCACGTTTTGGGCTGGTCGATTGGCCACCAAGATCGTGTGATATCACACCGTCTGACTTTTTCCTGTGGGGATATGTAAAGTCTAAAGTTTATGCGAACAAACCCGCTTCGATTCAGGCCTTGGAGCAAAACATCACGCGTGTCATTCGCCAGTTACCAGTCGAAATGCTCGAACGAGTCATCGAAAATTGGACTCAATGGATGGACCATCTGAGACGTAGCCGCGGCCAACATTTGATAGACATAATCTTCAAAATATAAATGCCAAAGAATGTTCTTTCAAATGATAAGAAACATTCCCCATTCAATTTGAATTTTCTGCGTTTTTTTTAAAGGTAGGGAACCTCGAAATGGATCACGTTATACTTTTATTCAAAAACAAAAAAGTTAAGATTCATTAGACAACATCTATGAGGCAATGTAGTACTCATCGAGACCAACACATTGATGTATCAAATGTGACAATCAAACTACAAACAAAAAAATTACGATAAAATAAAGATTTTGGGCAGAAAAAATTGAAAAAAATGTTTTTGCGATTATCTCGAGGTAGGCTTTACTATTCCGCCTCGTATTTGATAACTTTTATTGGTGACCCGGTCTAGTGTATATCTACCATTTACTCAAAAAATATTTTGACGTATTTAGATTTCTGTTGAATTCCGAAAAATGGATATTAAAATATGTATATCTTTTAAAAGCAATATCGTAACATTCTCGTATTTCTGTAAATTTTTAAAAGAATATATTTAATTTGCTACCATCTAAAAGTGTAACACATCGAAGGAGTGACCCCAAGTATGTTCGGCGAAAATCCCTTTTAGAACATTTTAAGTCATTTGAGCAATGTCCCTCTGTCTGTTTGTCCGCCAACCTGTCTGTCAGGTGCGGACTATAACTCTCGAAATGAATACCGCATTGAGGCTAAGTTGCGCCATATTGATAAACTAATTGTAGTACCTTCTAACTGTGTATACTTGGTGAAAAAAGTCACAAGAAAGTCGTTGTCACCTTGGAATGGTCGAAGTGGCCCTTCCCCTTTCGGTACCTCTTACACAAATTGACCATTTTCGTGTATTGTAATGCTTTTATAGTAACTACAGTCGGTAACAAATTGACATTATTGGCACGCCATTTTTGGGACCTCCCACACAAAATGGAGAAGTCATACCAAAATGCAGGCCAGCAGACATTGGTTCAAAAGCCGGAATGTCTTAGCAAAAAAACGGGATTTTGTAACAAAAAGCGGGACTTTTTTCTAAATCATTTAAATAAATTCAGTATATATTGGTTATCTGAACAAAGCTGAAGTATATTTATTTCAGAAAAATAACGAATAACAAGACAAAACATGTTTTTTTTCAGTTAAAAACAAATAAATGAAAAATATGGAATAATAATAGTTGAGATCATATACATATACATAAATTTAAAAGTATAACTCTAATTAGATTTCATTCAATGTTTTAAAATCTTTATAAAAAGACAATTAAAAAATATTGAAAAAAACGGGACTGGCTCAAATTAAGGTCACGCCAAAAGTGGGATTGATGGTCACTTTAGTCAGTAAAGCCACATCTGGTCTATTTTTTTTAAATCATATTTGTATCATCATAAAGACAAAATGAAAATAATGAAAATTTAATTTCGAAAGCACAATTTTCTTATGTGTGAAATATGGAGTCGGGCAATCTTAGCTTTTTGTTATTTTCAATTTTGATTTCTTATTAAAAACTTCTACGATATACAATAAACGTTTAAAATTTGAAAAAAAATATTGTTCGATGTAGCCACCTTTGGTGTTATATTATTTACACAATACATTACCAATATACAAACATTGTTGAACGCAGTGACTTATACCATTTTCCATGCCAACAATTGCCTATTCAGAAAAAATCGATGGATGAATATAAAAATCAATGTGGCCAATCAAATCATAAGAAATATGAACTTACAAGTTATTCTGTTGAAGCGAGAAATGAAGAAACATTTGATTTGCTTGCTTTGCTATGACCGCCTGTGACCACTGATGTTATTGTTTGTCCATCAAAATAAACAATAATAAAAATGTAATAGTAAATTAACTCGAAAAATGAACAAAATTTCCATTTCCCAGATTACGGTTATAGTTTGAGACCATTTCCACCATCCCAACCCCCAAAATGTGTACAAACCTGAAGAATATTTTCAATTAAATGTCAACCATGCTGTTGGGGGACGCATGGTTAATACATACATCTATATATATAAAAATGAAACGGTCCATCTGTGTAATGGCATCACGTCAGAACGGCTGGAGCGATTTGGATGATTTTTTTTTTATTCGATTCTAAATTTTCACGAGATGGTTTGTATAGAAAAAAAAAATTAATTGGACAAAGGGGCGTGGTACCTCCCATACAAATCGCAGGTTAAAAATCCGATATTTCTGCTCCTATTATAGGTATAGTGATGAAATTTTGTTTGTATGCATTTAATGGCAGATTATGTAAATTTTCCAAAAATGGGCGGAATCGGACCAATGGGCGTGGCCCCGCCCATATAAGCCAAATTTTGAAATTGAGATATTTTGCACAATTTGTTAGCGAGAGTGCTGGAATTTTGTGTATATGTAAACGGTGGCAGTCTACGTGATTGGTCCAAAAATGGGCGGGATCGGACCAATGGGCGTGGCCCCGCCCACATAGACAAAATTTTGATATCTTGCACAATTTGCTAGCGGGAGTGCTGCAATGTTGCGTATATGTATCTGGTGGCATTCTACGTAATTAGTGAAAAAATGGGCGGGACCGGACCAATGGGCGTGGCCCCGCCCATATAAGCCAAATTTTGAAATTGAGATATTTTGCACAATTTGTTAGCGAGAGTGCTGGAATTTTGTGTATATGTAAACGGTGGCAGTCTACGTGATTGATCCAAAAACGGGCGGGATCGAACCAATGGGCGTGGCACCGCCCACATAGACAAAATTTTGATATCTTGCACAATTTGCTAGCGGGAGTGCTGCAATGTTGCGTATATGTATCTGGTGGCATTCTACGTAATTGGTGAAAAAATGGGCGGGACCGGACCAATGGGCGTGGCCCCGCCCATATAAGCCAAATTTTGAAATTGAGATATTTTGCACAATTTGTTAGCGAGAGTGCTGGAATTTTGTGTATATGTAAACGGTGGCAGTCTACGTGATTGATCCAAAAACGGGCGGGATCGAACCAATGGGCGTGGCACCGCCCATATAAGCCAAATTTAAAAAATGTGATATCTTGCACAATTTGTTAGCGAGAGACCTGGAATTTTGTGTATATATATCCGTTGGCGATCTACGTGATTGGTCCAAAAATGGGCGGGTTCTGACCAATAGGCGTGGCCCCGCCCACAATGACCAAATTTTGAAATTTTTATATCTTGCACAATTTGCTATCGGGAGTGCTGCAATGTTGTGTATATGTATCTGGTGGAATTCTACGTAATTGGTCAGAAAATGGGCGGGATCGGACCAATGGGCGTGGCCCCGCCCTTATAAGCCAAATTTTGAAATTGATATAACTTGCACAATTTTTTATCTAGAGTGCTGTCATGTTGTAGATATGTATCTGGTGACAGTCCACGTGATTGGTCCAAAAATTGGCGGGATCTGACCAATGGGCGGGCCACCGCCCATATAAGCCAAATTTTGAAATTGAATTATCTTGCTCATTTTGTTAGCGAGAGTGTTGAAATTTTGCGTATATGTATCTGGTAGCAGTCTACGTGATTGGCTTTCAAATGGGCGGAATAGGACCAGTGGGCGTGGCCCAGCCCATATTTTGATATATCTTGCAAGTATTATATAGGAAATACATGAACAAAAATGCTCGGTATGCGATAATTACAGTTGCTCACTCCAATACAATCGCAATATGATAATGTGATGCAATATCAATGAAACAAGAATTTGGAAATTTTATAAGTATACATTTCTATTTTCTGGACTTTCCACTGAATTCGGTATTTTTTCATTCAGTGAATTTATTACTAATACCAGTAAGGAAAGGCAGAAAGTCGGGCGGGGCCGACTATATAATACCCTACACCTCCCTAACAATGCGATAAGGGTCATTGCGATAATAATTTGGAATAATTGGTAGATGTATTTTGAACCGATAATCGCAAAATTAAGCAATATTCGTTCCTAAATTGAGAAAAATCTTTCTGGAGAACTTTGTAATGATCGGAAGTAAAGTACAACTTCTATAGCGCTTTGTAACCAAATCTGGAGGAACATATATATGGAGGTTATATATAAATCTGAATCGATTTTCCTAGAATACTCATTCATGTAAAATAGAAACCTGTTTCTGTCGAATTTCGTACTGATCGGATATAAAACACAGTCTCTACAGCGCTTACATGTCAAATTGGGGGTAACATATATATATGGGGGCTATATCTAAATCTGAACTGATTTTCTCCGAATTTTGCGGCATTCCTTCATGTAATAAGAAACCTCTTTCTGCCGAATTTCTTACTGATCGGATATAAAATACAGTTTCTACAGCGCTTGAATTTCAAATCGGGGGTAACATATATATGGGGACTATATCTAAATCTGAACCGATTTTCTCCGAATTTGGCAGTATTCCTTCATGTAATAACAAACCTCTTTCTGCCGAATTTCGTACTGATCGGATATAAAATACAGTTTCTACAGCGCGAATTTTGACATGGGCAGCGAAGCGCACCGGGCTCAGCTAGTATTAAATATAAATACAGTTTGCAGACATTATAATATTATTTAACATTACATTAAGACCAGACAACATTTTAAATTACCATTTCATAGGAAATTTAAATACTAGCAACCTTTTGTTGGCATATTCACTACAAGTCATTAAAGAGAAAATGTTTTTTTGCCTGCCAAAAATGAGCAAAAAATCGTTTATTTTTCCATGTCATTGAGCCCAGTTACGGCTTTTTGGCCTTCACATAAATTGTATTTTGCTGCTGGTTGACCAAAATGCCTCGCCTCGCATCGTACAGTATTGCCTGGTTCATTAGGAAAAGCCCCACAGTGGTGGTTATTGGTCTAACTCCACGGGTTGTGTCGTGGTTATTCCTATTTTCTGTGAGAAATGTATGGGCATTATTTCGATTCCAGCAGGTGTTGGTGTCATGCTGAGTTGGTTGTTTTCGTTTTTTTTTCTGCTTACAAAAATATTGTGCTCTCATCGGACAACAGAAAAGCCTAAATTCTGGAAACAGAGGTGGGGAAGAGCATTTTGTAATAATGGGCATGGGAGTTTTTTTCTTCTATACTTGTAATGATATGCATACCTTCACTTCAGAGAGATGAGGGTAAGTATATATCATTTGGCGCAAAAAAAGTGTAACACATCGAAGGAATGACCTAAAACACTATATGCATACACATTCTATGTCATTTAATACATCGCACTGTGGGCCGGATCTGGACAAAGGAACTTCCGATTATTTTTTTTTATCGAAATGTACTGTTGTGCAGTGTATTATCAGTTTGTTTCGTGGTAGTAATATCCGCTTGTAACAACATAAAATACTGATTTTAGACCCACCTTAAAGTATACCGCTCGACTCAAAATTACTAGCTTATTGTATTTGTCCGTCTGTATGTTTGGCCGTCCATAATAATTCGGCCGTTTCTTAAGTTAAGTTTGGGTCACCTATGGTATACAAGGGCGGAGCTAGAGGTCCTAAAAGTTGGACACTTAATCCGATTTGTATGCATTCTGCTAACCGAGGTCTACAAAAAACTTTTTACACCTAACAGTTATCTTGTATAGTTATCGAGATATCAGCATTTGAAAATTAAAATTTTCTATTTTTCACCGACACAGTCCTAGTGTTTTGTGAATATTGGAGCATAATATGCACCGATTTCTTTTGCTACAACTTTTCTGAATTAGCCATATTATGAAGAAAAAGTAAGCCGATATTACTTATAAGACAAAAGTTATGGCGATTTGATGTTTTATTTTCGAAAAAATTTAATTTTTGTCATATTTTGGGGGAAAGTTATATATCTTATTTTGGAGTTATAGAATAAGTTATTTTAAAAATGGATAACATATTTATATTCAATTTAAAGGAATACTGTTTTCGAGGAAAGAACGGGCCACAGAGACAAAATTTGTGACCATTTTATGTCTCCAAAAAATGTTTTTTGTGTTTTTCGGAATTTTTGACAAATAATATTGTTCGTAAAGTATAACATGAAATGGCCACAACTTTTGTCTCAATGTATATCTCTAATGGCAACTTTTTTCATCAAATATGTGGCCTATCCAGAAAACATAATGAGAAAGGAATTGTTATATACGCGGCTCTAATATATGAGGATTTGTGTAAAAGGATCGGGAAAAAATTAAAAAAAAACGATTAAGAAAGTTCAGTTGAGTAAACCGACGTAATAATCCCCTCACCTTCAGTTCAAAAAAATATTAGTAAATTTACTTAGGTTAGGTTAGGTTAGGTTGAAGAGAGGAGACGTTTAAACGTCTCATGTCCATGGACATACACTTAAGCCAGTGGTTCGGCCTGTTGTGCGCTCCTTATTTATGATCTTTTTATACCTCACGAGTTACAGAAAATCGGTACTAGACACGAATTTTCTCAGTATCTTCCAGTCATATTCTCTGAGATGAGTCAAGTCTGGATATGTCGGACCCGAAATGTTGGGATCTTGCATGTGTGAAAGCCGGGCAGTGACACAGAAAATGTTCCATCGTTTCGATGTTTTCTCTGCATGCCCTGCATTCGTCGTTTCCTGCTAGTCCTATGCGATGAAGATGTGCTTGTAAGCTTGAGTGTCCCGTTAGAACACTCATCATCTTACTAATATCGATATTGTTTAGTTTCAGAAGTCTTCTTGTTTTCTTTTCATTTGGGTCACCCCACAGTATCTTTGCAGTTGCTCCTACTGTTGCGCTATTCCACACAGTTTTATGAGCCATCACTGCCCAGTGCTTCAACTCATTTTTCGTGGCTTCGAAATGTTTCCAATTTTTCAAGTTTATTACTCGAAGTTCTCTGCCCTTTGAAGCCAAGTTGTTTGCCCGTTCATTTCCAATCACTCCGTTGTGTCCTGGTACCCAGCAAATACGCAATTGACCATGGGGCTGAGTAATCATTTATCGTTCTTTTACAGTCCAACACAGTTCTGGATTTGACCCTTTCCGATGTTATTGCTTGAATCGCCATTTGGCTATCTGTGAAGATGTTGGCATATTTAGGCTTTGTCGTGTGACCATTTTCCCAGGAGCGTCTGTCTGGCACAAACGTATCACAGGTAGCTGTAAGCCGCACTTCAGGAATGCGGTCCGAGATTTCTGGCGTTTGAATGTGACCAACTAGATATTCTAAAATCTTCTGATGGTACGACTTGTGGTCTCGATTTATCCATTCACCCATCACTTGTAGACGTCTTGCTGTGAGGGCTGCCTCATACTTTATACGGATGTCTATTGGTTGGATGTGCAGTATAGTCTCCAACGCTTTTGTTGGTGCAGTTCTAAATGCCCCGCTTATGCCTAGACAGCACATACGTTGCATTTTTTGCAAAGGTATTACGTTGCACTTCTTGTCCATTGATGTCCACCACACTACAGAGGCGTAGGTGATTATTGGTCTAATCACGCTCATGTAAAGCCAGTGAGTCATATTTGGACGTAGTCCCCATTTTAAACCTATAGCTCTTCTGCACAACGACCAACATCTGTGTGCCTTTGTAACTCTTTCTTCAAGATGATCTTTCCAGTACAGTTTCTGATCCAAGATTACTCCCAAGTATTTTACCTTTTTAGTTAAAGAAATTGTCTTATTCAGGAATCGAGGCGGGGTAAAACGTGGGATCTTCGTTTTCCTTGTATATAGACATATTTCTGTTTTGTTTGGGTTAACATTTAATCCCCTTGGTTGTGCCCAGTTATATGCTATGTTAAGTGCCTCTTCATCTCTCCTGCATAATAGATTTGGATGAAAGCCCCTTAGAAGTATTACAACGTCGTCTGCATAACAGACTGGTTTAAGTCCTTCATTGGTGAAGGCTTTTAGGAGACTGTGTATCGTCGTAACCCATAGAAGAGGCGATAAAATGCCCCCCTGAGGTATACCACGATTTACCTTGTTTCTAAATTTACTTAAGAAATTTTTATTTTGTTATTCGTCTTTTTATCTTACGTGTTTTTGTATTTGTTTTTCAATCAAGCTCGAGGTCTGTGTTGTTGTTGATTTATTTATTCTTTATTATATTCTTTGAAGATCATCCTCAGGAATTCTACAATGTTTTCGAAAAGGTATGAAAAAATACACAATGTATAAATGAACATTTTAATATGACAATTAACAATTTACAAATAAATAAAAGAAAATAAATAACAAATAAACTATTCACTATCCATTGTGTGGGAGGTACCGAAAGGGGCGTGGAAACTTCGCCCATTTTGAGGGGTTAGCGAATAATATAAGCTAATTTATGTGTGGGATTTCGAAAGATTCGAGTAAGTTATTAAAGAATCAACATTTATTTCTCTAAATGTTAACCCTTTGTTGGGGAGGTACTAGAAATAGTGGACCAATATGGCCCATCTTCGAACTTAACCGGAGATAGAGAAAATATTACCACATACCAAATTTGATGTCAATGGGTTAATCCTTTCGAGAGTTATCGTGCGCACCAGCCAGCAGACAGACATACAGATACCGACGGACATTGCTCAAATGACATAAAATTACCTAAATCGAATTTCCGCCTAACATACTGGGGGTCTTAGGTCACACCTTCGATGTGTTACACTTTTGGCTCGAAGCAAATAATATATACTCTCCTGTCTAAGGTGAGGGGATAAAAAAATCGGTACATATTCTGATCAGATGTTCACACAATACTACGACAGAGTCGGTGAAAAAAATTAAAACGCATTTTTCAAATGCAAATATCTTGGTAACTATACGAAATAACTCTTACGCGTAAAAATTCTTTTGTAGGCCTCGGTTGCACTCAAAAAAGTTTTTTGAATCCAAATTGCAGGCCCCGTAGTTCCGCCATTGTATACTATAATGGGCCCAAGCTTAAAACTTGCAGGTACAGGTCGCAAATTCACTCCGATCTTGATATTTTGTCTATTATAATTTTGTCTATTATCATTTTTTACATTTAACATCTAAACAGACATCATTTCAGGTTTAGATATAGCTCCCATATAAGTATGTTTATGTACATCTCGTTTTGCATATAAGCGCTATAGATGCCATATTTCGAAACCAATGTCTATGAAATTGTGCTCGAAGAAGAGTTTTGGACCAAAAGCTGCGTTTAAAATCTTATTCAGAATTCATCCGGCTTTTGATTTGTAAACGATGCAGTAATATTTAAAATGTTATACCGAAGTTGATATTTTTCGCAATTTTTGATTCATAGCAGAAATATGTTTGTTTGTTTTTAGTGCTGCCTTTGGCACAGCGTAACTACTTTTAAAATTTGACAAACATCTATACATGTAATATGTCCCTTCCGGGCCATATTATACCCAAATTTGGGGTACAGCGTGTATTAACCGATTTTATTCGGCAAGTCGTTCTAAAATTCGACACTCTGCTTTTGGTACAATTCTTGGCATATTTGTAACCCCTTTTTCAATCTTTGCGAACGTCGATCGTTTTCGAATTTTACTTATTGATAAACTTTACCACTGTCGGAACAAATAGAGAAAAATGTCATTGCACGCGAAACCTCGGGATGTTATCATTTAATCATTGCAAATAAATTTATCATTGCTAGTAAATTTACTAATTTTCGCTGTCAAACTAAGAAATTTTTGGTTAGTTGGTAAGATATACGGTACCGTGCAAAAACGAGCAAATGTTTAATAACACTGTTTAACAAATTAAGATTTTTGATTGTAACAGAATAGCGACCCTGAATTCTGAAAGGGCATATCGAGTAGATAATTTTTGTAGAATAAACTTAGCTAGTCTGAGTTTTTTCTACAGTGGGTCAAAGTTTTAAATTTTTGGTCGATGTGGGCATTATACTAAATGAAAAAAATTATGTAAGTTTATGTCTGAGAGATTTCTTATTGTATGTAATTTTGTGAGGATCTTTTTTGTGGAAGATCTTAACCCTCTAGCTCCTCTCTTAGTGGCTTAATTTGGCCATTTAAGGATTAAAACTTTCAACGAACATTTTTGCCGGAAAATTTCAGTTGGGGTCGCCAAAGACACCAATGTTTTAAATATAGCTCTTTGCGCATAATGTAAATTTAGTCCTGATATCTGTGGAATAATTGGAGTAGAAGAGCTACTCTATAATTCTGAAAGAGCATTTTGAGTAAATTATTTGTGTATAATAAACTTGTGGTCCAGCTGCTCTGATTTTTTGTTAACAGTGGGTCAAAATTTTAAATTTTTGGTCGAAGGGAGAATTTTACTAAATGAAATGTTAATGGCTGATATATTTCTTATTGTCAGTGTTATATAGTGGAATTTTGTGAGGATCATTATTTTGGAAGATCTTAACCCTCTAGCTCCCTTCTTAATAGGTCAATTTTACTATTCCCACCAAAATTTGCAGGTAATGAGTGGTTGGCACAATCCTCTGATCTCAATCCAATTGAACATTTGTATACGATATTGAGAAGGCGGGAAAATATCCGAAGGCTCCTGAGAACTTGGACGATCCATGATAATATGCGTGGAAGCAAATTTCTGATAATTGGTTTTAAATGTGGTTCTAAGTATACCGAAATGTCTAAAACGCGTCATTAAAAATATAGGACAGAACGAGAATTGTTTATCTATTCTCCTTTGCATGTGAGGGTGGGTATATCTTAGTTTGTTTACCCGACCGACATTTCCGTCTTGTTTTTGATCCCTGCAGTCAGCCAGGCACCATATGTCTCTATGTCACCACTTGTTCTATAGTGACAATTGAACAAGGTAAAAAGTCTACAACTTTCCTTTTATGCGCGAGTAGAAATACTTTACAGACAACTGTTGTACAGTATTTATGGCGACATTATCATTGCTTGTCTTTTTTGTTTGACTGCGCATTATAATAGCTGCCTGCAGAATGCACAGCTGCGCAGTCAGCAGGTAGAGATTTTTTGACAATTGTTCTTTTTTCATTCCTTGATTTTCTTCTGTCAAGGAAGCACGCGTTCGTTTTGTGAAAATAATTTTTGTGTGTTAAAAAGATGATTACAATTATTTTATAAATTATTTTAAAAAAATGAGTAAAAGAAATTATAAAAGACTTGTAAAAAAACAAACAATATCATTTAAAAATAGAAGTTAGCAATGTGAGCAAGAAAACAGCGAAATGAATATTGTGGGAGAAAGTGAAGATTTTGTGGAGAATTTGGAAGATTTTGGCGTTCCGAAATTTACGTTGCGGGAGAAGTTAAAGCAGTGGTACATAGAAACAACTCCTTCTAGGGAGTGTTTGGAGAAACTATGTCAATATTAAATGAATTTAATTGTATATACATTCCAGTATTTATTATTTTTTGTTAATTAAATGAATAAAAGGTTTAGCCAGCCTCGAAGAAAGTGAGCTTATAAATATTATGTGTTTTAGTGTACTGCGCCCACCTTTATAAAGATGTAGACCATGGTCACTAAAGTTTACTACTGAATATGTGGTTCAAATGTCTCTATATGAATTACTTTGACATTATTATTTACTAGTGAATCTTTGTTCCAAATGTCTACATATGGTTAACTTTGACATTTAACATTTACTAGTGAATCTTTGGTGCAAATGTCTACATATGGTTTAATTTGACATTTAACATTTACTACTGAATCTTTGGATCAAATGTCTACTGGTAGTTTTTCAATGACAGCTAATGTTAAATGTCTATAGGAGATTACAAAGGCAGGGGCACATTTTGTCTGTATGTCACAAGTAAATCACTACAATTTTACTAATGGCATTTCCTACAGGGATGCTTAAATCTGTAAAACTTATGATGATGCACTATATTCGTCTGACCGCAACACAGTCAAATAATTTGCCTAAAAATATGCAATGGACGACACTCCAATTTTTCACAATGAATAGTGTGAATGACACTATTTCAAATTAACTGTGTCCTTGACTACATCAAAACGTTGAGACATATGACAATGAAATCTAACAGTAAACACCACCCACCAACTGCAGCGTATTCTTGTCAATTTATTCATTCAATTGAAGAGACAAACACCAACGCTTAACTGCCACAATAACAATACCGCAGTAACAGGCGAACAGCTGCAGCAAAGCAAACAAACGAACAATTGGACACTGTTATTGTTGTACGTGCGTTATTTGATGCCCACACTTCAATGTAGTCAAGGTCATGTATTGTTTTTGTTTTCCATTGCAATTTTGCAGAATACGAAAACTGCGACTTACAGCAGCAAAGACCAATGTACATTGGAAGGAATTAAAAAAGGGAAATAATTCGGCCGCTTCTTAACCAGACAACCGAGGTATTAATGAAGTTAAGTTTTAAATTTGGCCCCCTATGGTATACAGAGCGGAGCTACGTTAGCCACCTTGGGTGAACAAAATTTTTAAGCGCTTGTAACTTTCGTGTGACCCATTTTATGTTCGCATTTCTTTCCGATTTCTTTCACATCAACTTATCTAAATAGGCAACAAAATAAAACTCGGTCCGATATACACAATAAGGAAAAGGTTATAGCCATTTGAAGTTATATGGGGAAAAAAACGTCAACATGCCCACTTTTTTTCAATTTTGTTCCGATCGCGTCGAAACTTTGTGGGTTTGCAGGAGTTATGGGTATGAGATGTCCCAAAAATACAGCTTCCTAGCGTGATAGGATAGGAAAATACAAGGGTGTGAAGATAAATTCGTGAGTTAAATTCGTCCCACACACAAGACACAAACCATGTTGAACGTATTTGTGGTGTGAAAATTATTAAAAAATAAGTTTTTTGCTTAAAAACGGGAAAAAAAACTAATAAAATTAAACATGTTTGCTTAAATTATAATAGTTTTAAGCAATTCGAATGTAAGTATTCATTTCACATACAAAAGTTTAAAGAAAGCAGCCTATAACATAATCGTATTAATAGGAAAGCGACTATTTTGTGAAACCTGATTTTTTTTTGTAAAATCGCGTCTGTCGCGATTCTGTATTAAAAAAAGCATGAAATTAGCATTTTTATCACATAATTAATACCATATTTTAAAAACGCGAATATATAATGCATTTTTGATTTTATATTCGGATTTAAAACATCAAAATCCATCGAGATCGTGTCCGATATCTGCTCCCTAGGATTAGATTTGACCAGTGCAATATTGTAGGCCAGTGTAAAAAATGCGAGGTCGATTTGTTTCGAAATAAGTTTTTTTATTGTTCTGATATATCTGGCTATAGAATGCCACCATTACATTTTATTAATCGTGTTTCTGTTCCACATCTTAAAGTAAACTCACATTATAATACGAAAGAAATAATGAAAAAACAAGTAAGAAAGTTTCAGTCGGGTAAACCGACTAAGGTATACCCTCACTTTGCGAGTAATGTAAACATTACACTAATAAATCTGTCAATTTGTGTGGGAGGTACCGGAAGGGGTTTTTCCAAATAACCTATTTTTCGGTAAACAGTAGATTCTTAAAAACATTGCATTGTGCCGAACTATAAGCGTGCACTGTTATATTAAAGTTACGAGCTATGTAATGTTGGTATGATTTGGTCATTTTGTGTGTGAGGTACAAAAAGGGACGGGGTGATAACGCCCACTTTTTAAAAGAATATAGGCACTATAACAGCATTACACTGTACAAAATTTCAAGCATTTGTATGCACTGGTATTAACGTTACAAGCCGTTTACTTTTGGTACGAAATGGTCAATTTGTGTGGGAGGTACCAAAAGGGGTTGCACAATAATGCCCATTTTTTACCGGACTATAGGCGCTACAAAAACATTATACTGTAGACAATTTCAAGCATTTTTATGCACTTGTATTAAAGTTATAAGCAGTTAAATTTTGATTCAAAATGGTCCATTTGTGTGGGAGGTACTAAAAGGGGCATGCCAACTTCACCCATTTTTCTCGAGGTAATCGCGACTAATATACTAATATTATGTGCAAAATTTCAGAAGATTCGAATAAGTAGTATAGAAGTTATTAAAGAATCAATATTTCACTAAATTTTAACCCTTTGTGTGGGAGCTACCAGAAGGAGTAGACCAATATGGCCCATCTTCGAACTCATCCGGAGATAGATAAAAATATTACCACATAACAAATTTGAAGTCAATCGGTTACTCCTTTCGAGAGTTATCGTGCGTACCAGCCAGCAGACAGACAGACAGATAGACAGACGGACGGACATTGCTCATTCGACTTAAAATGACCCAAAACGAATATCCGCGGAACATGCTTGGGGTCTTAGGTCACTCCTTCGATGTGTTACACTTTTTTCCGTAGCAAATGATATATACCCTCGTATCACTAAAGTGAGGGTATAACAAGTAAGAAAGTTCAGTCGGGTAATCCGACTAATGAATCCCCTCACCTTGAGTCTCAAAAAATATTAGTAAATTTATTAATTTTTTTGTTTTATTTAAATTATTATCAATTTAAATTGCATTTAATATGTTGAAATTATGTACTGGTATTAAAGTTCAAAGCTGTTTACTTTTGGTACAAAATGCTCCATTTGTGTGAGCGGTACCAAAAGGGGCGTCCCAATAACGGTCACGAAATTTCAAGTATTTGTATGCACTGGTATTAAATTTATAAGCTGGTAACTTTTGGTACAAAATGGTCCATTCGTGTGGGAGGTACCAAAAGAAGCGTGGCACTAATGCCCATTTTTCACTGTGTTGTAGGTACTATTAAACCTTTACACTTTACAAAATTCTCTTTGTGTGCGCTGTTAATAAAGTTATAAGATATTATCTTTTGGTTCAAAATTGCCCATTTGTGTGGGAGGTACCAAAAGGGGCGTGGAAACTTCGCCTATTTTTCTCGAGGTAATAGTGACTACTAAACTTATACTATTTGTAGAATTTCAGAGGATTCAAATAAGTAGTATAGAAGCTATTATATAATCAATATTTCACTAAATTTTAACCCTTTGTGGGGGAGGTACTAGAAGGAGTGGACCAATATGGCCCATCTTCGAACTTAGTCGGAGATAGAAGAAAATTTTACCACGCATTGGTATCTGTTACTCCTTTCTAGAGTTATCGTGCGCACCAGCCATCAGACAGATAGACAAACGGACGGACATTGCTCATTCGACTTAAAATGGCCCAAAACGGATATCCGAAGAACATACTTAGGGTCTTAGGACATTCCTTCGATGTGTTACACTTTTGGTTCGTTGCAAATTATATATACCCTCCTCTCTAAGGTGAGGGGATAATAATAGGTTTGACATTTGAAATTTCCACAGCTTTTGTTGTGGTTTTCATCTCATTTCGAAAATTCATATTGATAAAGTAAACAGAATGGGCTTCATTTTTGTAGTTTATAGATAAAGAATCCCATCCGCAGAACACAATTAAAATCGCGTGCATTTTTTTTTCCAAAACCATCTCAGACCAAATTGCTTTCAAACAAAAGAAAAAATTTTAAAATCGGTCCAGTGGTTTAAACGTCTATAAAACACATACATATATAAAAACATTTTTCCATTTTTATATATATAGAAGATAGAAGATAGATTGTCGATAGCAAGTATTATTAATAGTTTGTGTATTTTTCTTTTTAGGTTAATAAATATAGGAGATCGCAATTTTACGGATTTCAAATGGATGGACAAGAAAATACAATCAGCCTCCGTACTCTTTAATATTCATAAATAGCGGAATGTCTTTGATTCGAAAAAGTACATTAAATGTCTTTCAGTGTTTAATAAAGATATTTTTAATTTCATGACTGTGAACCATTAAAAGCTTTTCCGAGGACTTTTCATAAAAAATACAAATTTTGTTTAAGGAAACTGTGTATCATATATTTTTATATTATACTATTATTAAGTAACTTTTTTAATATCTAGCCCATAAAATTAAAATATCGACGATGCAGCACAAAAACATATTTTGTTATATTAGGAAAAAATCTTTATTTTGTAATTCGATAACTCATGTCCAAACCGAAACACTGGTGGATGAAACGGGTAAAAGGATGGAAACTATAGAGGATACCGCAAGGCTCTTGATGAAAACTCATTTTCCGACTGGTAATGCTGGACCAACAGCGGAACAGTTACAGAATGAAAATGTATTGCATCAAGTACCTATTACGGATATAACAGATGGTATGGTTAAAGAAGCGATAAAAAGTTTCTCTCCCTTTAAGGCTGCGGGACCGGATGGAATATTTCCAGCACTTCTGCAGAATGAGGTGGATCTGGTATCAACTCATCTGGCTGGAGTGTTCACTGCAAGCCTAACCCATTCGTATACCCCAAAAAACTGGCAGGAATCAAGGGTGGTCTTTATACCAAAACCTGGCAAGACGAGTTACACGACCCCAAAGGCTTATCGACCCATTAGCCTTACTTCTTTCCTGTTAAAAACAATGGAGCGAATAATTGATGACATGGTCAAAGGTAAAATAGCGGATGACTGGTTAATATTCAAACAACACGCCTATGTCAAAGGAAGATCAGTGGAAACAGCTCTGCATGAGGTAGTGCACCACATAGAAGAGTCATTCAGTAAAGAAATGTATACACTTGCTGTTTGCATAGACATTGAGGGCGCATTTAACAATGTACATACCGATACACTTATCCAGTCCTTAGACGAGTTTCAGGTTGACCGGGCGCTGAAAAACTGGATCAACAATATGCTAAGGAATAGGTGGATTATTTGTGGGTCAATAAACGTAAAAATTAGAGACAAGGTAAATCGTGGTATACCTCAGGGGGCATTTTATCGCCTCTTCTATGGGTTACGACGATACATAGTCTCCTAAAATCCCTCACCAATGAAGGACTTAAACCAGTCTGTTATGCAGACGACGTTGTAATACTTCTAAGGGGCTTTCATCCAAATCTATTATGCAGAAGAGCTGAAGAGGCACTTAACATAGCATATAACTGGGCACAACCAAGGGGATTAAATGTTAACCCAGACAAAACAGAAATATGTCTATTTACAAGGAAAACGAAGATCCCACGTTTTACCCCGCCTCGATTCCTGAATAAGACAATTGCTATAACTAAAAAGGTAAAATACTTGGGAGTAATCTTGGATCAGAAACTGTACTGGAAAGATCATCTTGAAGAAAGAGTTACAAAGGCACACAGATGTTGGTCGTTGTGCAGAAGAGCTATAGGTTTAAAATGGGGACTACGTCCAAATATGACTCACTGGCTTTACATGAGCGTGATTAGACCAATAATCACCTACGCCTCTGTAGTGTGGTGGACATCAATGGACAAGAAGTGCAACGTAATACCTTTGCAAAAAATTCAACGTATGTGCTGTCTAGGCATAAGCGGGGCATTTAGAACTGCACCAACAAAAGCGTTGGAGACTATACTGCACATCCAACCAATAGACATCCGTATAAAGTATGAGGCAGCCCTCACAGCAAGACGTCTACAAGTGATGGGTGAATGGATAAATCGAGACCACAAGTCGTACCATCAGAAGATTTTAGAATATCTAGTTGGTCACATTCAAACGCCAGAAATCTCGGACTGCATTCCTGAAGTGCGGCTTACAGCTAACTGTGATACGTTTGTGCCAGACAGACGCTCCTAGGAAAATGGAACTTTGGCCCATGTGCCAGTGGGAACCAGCTGCTACACGGATGGGTCCAAGCGAGGAGGAAGGACGGGTCTGGGACTTTTTATTGATGAACCAGAAGTCGAACTTCACTTCCGCCTCCCTGACCATAACACGGTATTTCAAGCAGAAGTTCGAGCAATCACGGAGTGTGTGAACTGGCTCAGTAACACGACAAAGCCTAAATATGCCAACATCTTCACAGATAGCCAAATGGCGATTAAAGCAATAACATCGGCCTAGCCTAAATATGCCAACATCTTCACAGATAGCCAAATGGCGATTAAAGCAATAACATCGGAAGGGTCAAATCCAGAACTGTGTTGGACTGTAAAAGAACGATAAATGATTACTCAACCCACGGTCAATTGCGTATTTGCTGGGTACCAGGACACAACGGAGTGATTGGAAATGAACGGGCAAACAACTTGGCTTCAAAGGGCAGAGAACTTCGAGTAATAAACTTGAAAAATTGGAAACCTTTCGAAGCCACGAAAAATGAGTTGAAGCACTGGGCAGTGATGGCTCATAAAACTATGTGGAATAGCGCAACAGTAGGAGCAACTGCAAAGATACTGTGGGGTGACCCAAATGAAAAGAAAACAAGAAGTCTTCTGAAACTAAACAAGATCGATATTAGTAAGATGATGAGTGTTCTAACGGGACACTCAAGCTTACAAGCACATCTTCATCGCATAGGACTAGCAGGAAACGACGAATGCAGGGCATGCAGAGAAAACATCGAAACGATGGAACATTTTCTGTGTCACTGCCCGGCTTTCACACATGCAAGATCCCAACATTTCGGGTCCGACATATTACCAGACTTGACTCATCTCAGAGAATATGACTGGAAGATACTGAGAAAATTCGTGTCTAGTGCCGATTTTTTGTAACTCGTGAGGTATAAAAAGATCATAAATAAGGAGCGCACAACAGGCCGAACCACTGGCTTAAGTGTATGTCCATGGACATGAGACGTTTAAACGTCTCCTCTCTTCAACCTAACCTAACCAAATTCGATAAAATAGTTTTTCTCTTTCTTATATATGTATTTATCTTAATAATAAAAAACGTGCACGTAGTCGTTAAGCCAAAATAAATTTAATATATATTCATATTGTCATACTAAATTGGATATACAATAAATGATAGCAATACTTATAGTTATTAAAATAAAATGTTTTATTTAGTTTTTGGTAAGATATCACTTAAATCCCATAAAATATTCACTCTTGTAATAGTCTTCCCAATTCATTAACTTGGCCGAAAAAAACTGAGTTGTCATACTTAAATTTTTAATTCGTATACTTAAATTCTATTAAATTGAATATAGACGACAGCCTTCTCTCTACATTTTTGTCGTTGCAGAGTACGATTTTGGTAAATCTTACTCAGAAAATAGCATAAAGGGACCGCCGCATACATTAAGTATTCATACATTATATAAAAGGGAATGTTTCATGAAATATTAGGTTCTTGAAAGAAATGAAAGTGGTTCTTTATTACATGGCAAAATATAATGAAAATTCAAGAACTTTTGGTAAAATTTGGAAATACATTTTTGATATCGAATTATAAGTTTTGGATGAAATGATGCAGACATTTCACGCATTCGTTTAAGGGATCCCTTGTGACGATATCTCAATTAGTATAGAAGTTAAAGGCTTTTGAAAATCGGTACAATTTTTCAAATAATTTCATGGAACATATTACTAGTCGCCAACATTTTTGCAATATAGTTAAAGTAGACGCTTCAAGCCTTCATTTAAGGTATCACCGGTACTGATATCTCTATTAGTTTAGAAGTTAACAGCCTGTTTCTGCAACTTAAAAATTTGCTTTCGTTCGCCTGCCAGACGACAAACAGCTGATTTGGGTTTCACTAACTACCATCACAACGAGAAGTCGTACGATAATGAACTCATACGAAAACGTAATCATTTCAGTGCAAATTTTGGTTTCTCTATCTCTCTTTGCTGTCATCTCGGCGAACACAAATGTCAGATCGAGTCACATTATTTTATTTGTCGACTGATAGGAACATTTACAAAATAAACATTATTAAAAGCAAAAAATAAGAAGATATTAATATAATTATGGTAAAAACAATTAAATAATAATAATATTGTAATATTGTATTGTAATATTGTGTAACTATTTGAGCATAAAGTAAAATAAAATATTGGTTGCTCCCTGAGATGGAAAAAAATTATCAGTGCAGTGAGGGAGACGTGAGAGAGAGAGAAAGAAATGAGAGTATTGGTGCAGCTCAGCTGACCACTCAGAGTTGCTTTTTTGGCCACCGCTAGTGTAAATAGCTCAGAGATGTATTTGCTAAGGTCGACAATACAAAAATGTGTGCTGTTTTAGACCGGAAGTTGTGAAATTATTGGTCTGGCAATTACATTATTTTCCAATTGGTAAATAGCTAACGTCATTGACGTAAGGCCAGGCGAACGAACGATAGAACGTTACAGAAACCAAATTCCTGACGAAAGTGAGTGACTGGTTTTCGTTCGCAGAGACTTTCGTTAGAAATACAGAAACAGGCCGTAAAAGCTTTTTAAAATCGATGTATTCAGTAACTGTGTCAGTGAAGCATACTTTTAGGCGGCAACATGTATCCGACTTTAAAGTGGCTGTAACTTCTTAATCAAGAGAGACGTCGGTACAAGTGATATCATAAATGAAATCTTGAAACGTCTATTTTACCAATTTTCAAACGACTGTAAATTCTAAACTATGTAGGATAGCACCTCAAATAATACCTTGAAATGAAGGTCTGTACGTCTACTTGATGCTTGATACAGATTGCGGCAAATAATATTGGCATAAAAATCTAAGTCTATTACAGTTTTCTAAAATTTTATAATTTCATTTAACTTATACTTTTATGTTAAAATAATTAAACGCAAATAACATCAGATATTAAGTAGACGTTGTGAACTTTCGTTTGTGGTATCATTTGTTGATGTACTTCAATTTGTTTAGAAGTTATAGGCTTTTTAAAAGTGTGTTCCACCAAAAATTATACCGAGTTGAAAGACGTTTTAACTTGTAAACGATTTATGATATCTTCGAAACTGATACCTTAAACGATAGGTTAAAACGTCTGTTTAAAATCCGTTGGAGACTGCGCTTCCTATAGGCCTTTTATTTTATGACACATGGCTTTCTGTATCTGTTAATTTTTCACTTAATTTTCGAATATTGACCATGTTTCATGCCATTTTTTGTGAAAATGCGCATCAAACGATTTCTTTCGGCTAGTATGATCGATTGGTATATCATTAGTTTTGAAATTCCGAATTTCGATTTATAGTGTCATTTTTGAGAATAGGGGTTAGTTAGCCCATTCATTTTCTCAAAAATCTAAAGGTTGTGGATTTTGATGATATTCTGGTATATGATAGGGAACGTTGCACTGATCTACAGACGCCTTCGATTTTCTTCCAGAATCGAATATTTAATGAAATAATCACTATTTTATAAAATAATTTACACCGATTTTAAAATGTCCATAACGTCTAAACTAACAGGAGTATCACTTGAAGTGATACCATAATCGAAAGATCTCAACGTTTACTGATATCAAAGGAAGTTTGGGGTAAAACCATATGCATAAGAATATGCATGAATAAAATTTATAGTATTTTTTCACCAGTTTCTATTATTATAATTAACTAATAGGTTATTGCCAAAAATATTGGGCTACAATTATATTACACATCAAAAAGACGTTCACGCGTCTCTTTTGCAGTATCATTTGTGACAATACTCCCGTTAGTTTACAAATTATCGGTATTTTAAAATCTGTATAATACTTTTACATAAAAGGTATTTTTTCACTAAATATTAGGTTCTCGTAGGAAATGAAAGTGTTTTTTAAATCAGCGCGAGGTCCTCTATCATATTCTAAAATATTATGAAAATCCAACAACATTTGGTAAAATTTGAATATCCATTTTTTTAAATTTCAAAAACCTGAGAATAAATTATATTATTATAATTTTATATAGGAATTGAAGTAGACGTTTCAAGCAATCATTAAAGGTATCATCTGTGACGAAACCTCATTTAGTTTAGAAGTTACATGCTTCTTCAAATCGGTATTATTTTTTAAACAATTTCGTGAAGCATACTTTTAGGCGAAATTGTTTTTAGTGCCATTAAAGTGAACATTTCGAGCATTTATTTAAGGTATCGCTGTTGACAAAATCGCGCCTATAAGTATGCTTCACAATATTATTTAAACAATTACATATAATGTTTTTAAAAAGACCGTAAAAATGTATTTTCAAATTTTTGCCAAAAGTTGTTGGATTTTCATAATATTTTACCATATGATAGAGGACATCGCGCTGATTTAAAAAAACACTTTCATTTTCTTCGAGAACCTTATATTTAGTGAAAAAACCCTTTTATGTATTATACTGATTTTAAAATGCCGATAATTTGTAAACTAGCGGGTGTATTTTCACAAATGATACTGCAAAAGAGACGCCTGAACGTTTATTTGATGTGTAATGTAATTGTAGCCTAATAATTTTAGTTTTTACGTATTAATTTATTATAATAATAGAAACTGGTGAGAAAATTCTATAATTTCAATAAATGCATATTCTTGTGCGTATAGTATTCGCCCCAAACTTCTTTAGATATCAGTAAACGTTGAGATCTTTTGATTGTGGTATCACTACAAGCGATACTCCTGTTAGTTATTATAAGTTATTGACATTTTAAAATCGATGTAAATTGCTTTGAAAAATAGTGATTTTTTCATTAAATGTTCGATTCTGGAAGAAAGTTGGTACATCATATACCAGAATATCATCAAAATCCACAACCTTTCGATTTTCGGGAAAATGGATGGGCTAATTAATAACCCCTTATCTCAAAAATGACACCAAAAATCGAAATTCAGAATTTCAAAACGAGTCATATACCGATCGACCATAATCGCCGAAAGAAATCGTTTGATGGGCATATTGTTCAAAATTGTTGTAAAACATGGTCAGTATGGACAATTAAAGTAAAAAATTAACGTATCAAGAAAATCGTGAATAATGAAATATAAGATCTGGAGAAAACACAATTTCAATCGAGATTTAATGAGAGGATTCCAGCTTTCGCTTAGGGTAAAAATTGTGGCGATATCTTAATGCTGTTTAAAATCGGCATAATTTTCGGTGAAAATCACTATTTAAATGTCTGTAACTTCTAAACTATCTGAGGTACAGCAGCAAGCTATACCTGAAACAAAAGTTCTAAACGTCTACTTAATATCCACTGCTATTTGTAACTGTTTTTTTATATAAAATTATAATTTAAATGATATTATAAAATATTCGATAATTGAAATAGATTTAGATCTTTAATATAATAGTCTTAGCCACAAATTATATCTGGCATCAAGTAGACGTTCATACCTTTAATTTGAGGTATCTGTTGATGCGCTATTCCACTTAGTGTAGAAGCAACAGTAGTTTGAAAATCGGTATAACAGTTTTATGAAAAATTGATTTTTTCATTAAACATTAGACTCTCGAAGAAAATGAAAGCGGTTTTTAAGTCGGCGCGAGGTCCTCTATCATATGTCAAAATATTTTGAAAATCCAATAACATTCGGTCAAAAATGAAAATCTATTTTTGAAATTTCAAAAAAACTGAAAATATCTTATATAGTTACGAATTTTAGAGGGATTGAAAAGGACGTTTCTAGCATTCATTTAAGGTATCACCTGTGACGATTTCTCAACTGGTTTAGAAGTTACTGGCTTTTTAAAATCGGTATATGTTATTGTTTAAATAACATCGTGAAGCATACTTCTAGGCGCGATCTTGCTACAAGTGATACCTTAAATAAATTCTCGAATTGTTCACTTTAGCCACACTAAACAGATTTCGCCTAAAAGTATGTTTCGCAAAATTATTTAAAAACAATTATACCTATTTTAAAATGCCTTTAACTTTTAACTCGATACAGATATCGTCATAAGTGAAACGTCATAAAATATTGGGTTATAAATAGAAGGAAATTAAAGTGGTTTGCAAATCGGCGCTAGGCCCTTTATCATATGACAAAATATTATGAAAATCCAATAACTTTTGTTAAAATTTGAAAATCCATTTTAGAAATTTCAAAAAAATGAGAATGACTTACATCGCTATAGGGTAATTCCAAAGCACTTCGACCAAGTTAAAAAATGACCCCCTCGGATTTAAAAGATATTCTGCACACTTGTTCTCCTAGTGTGTGGGAATTATATGGCGCTTTTATTTTGTCGAAATTCTTTGAGGTTCCCGTGATATAGGGGTCCAAAATTGCCTACCTCAAGGATTTTTCTCAAAACCTACCTTTCTTCAAATGCTCGTATCTTCTTAACCACTTGACGTAAATTCACGATATTGATATCAATATAAAGCACTTCTACTCCTCTCAAAAACTGTGCAAAAAATAAGTATGTCCTTTTGGAGGCAGGACATGAAAATATAAAAAACATTTTTAATCCTTGAATATCCTGAAAAACTATCAATTGATTTCCTTAATTTTTTTCGTACAGAAAGGTGCATCTGTAATGTACGGACTGTAAAAATCTTAAGTTGGAACCGCAATGGAATCGAGAGTTATACCCATTTTATTTATGGTATTCTCATTTTTTTCCCATATTTCTTACACAAACGTTCGTTGTTAAATTTTTTATTTTCGTTAAAATTTTGAACGTGTCGATAAATTTACGTGATATATTCGTCATACCCGTATATGCATCATGATGTTACTGCAATGCGTATTGGGCGGGGAACCGACAGTTGGCGGAGCGGTCAAGTTCTTTTAAGCAATTTATACACATTCATGTCAGATATGCAATTTCCAAAATATGAAACAAGTATGGAGGAAATTGACCACTTCGGTTCGTAGCACATGAATGCAGGTGGATTTGGTTATCTCGTATGTGTCAGTTTATGCTTCAAATCTTTGATTATGTTTGAGTAAAATTTACTTAATATTAGTTCTTGATTTTCTGCACTAAATTATTTATTCAATGAAATTACTGTTATGTGAGCTGTCATATACATATGCTGTCATCTTATTAGTTTATATGAAATTTACGTAAAATGAACAGAAATATAATATCCGGTATATCGGCAGATTGTTGTAACCCCATGGGTTTTAAGGATACAAAATGTAACCAATCAAATTTGAGACCCGTTCCAGAATTTGTTCGCAAAATGTATACAAATATAAATACAAATGCAAAAATATGTGCAAGATGCAGGCAAAAAATTGCCAAGAAAACGAAGTCTATTGCCGTGGATAGTAAAGAAGAGGAAGAATCTGAATTTTTACCAAAGGAAGAGGCTTTGCATCATTTAAATAAGTGTTTACAAATTCTGGGAGTTCCACCAATTTACATAACAAGAACTATTACAGAAAGTGGTTTGAGATCAAAAATTGAAAATATTAAGAACGTTATTTTGGAAAAAATATTCGATGTGAAAATGAATCCTATTGCACTCTCAGAAGATGCCACCATTTCAAAAGGCCTTATGAAAGTAATTGATAATAGTAACAACAAGAAAATTAGAGATGCATGTGTAAATGCGCTACCCAGGGATTGGAGCGTAGAAAGGATTAGAAAACAACTTCCCTCTTTTTCAACATATGCCATAAAAAAAGCAAGAAAGTTTGTCGATAGGAATGAAGTTTGTACAGGAGCAGATGCAACGAACAGTGAGAACAGTGCAAATGAAATCATTGAAAATTTTTATTATATTATATTTATATATTTTAACGATGAGTACAACCGGTTACTTCCCGGAAGGAAAGATTATAAATCAATAAAGGTTCTAATATGTTTGTATATACATAGAGATAATATAATTAATGTATATATTTTTTATATAAGCAGATTGACGGGAAAAGGGTCCAAGTTCAAAAGAGACTGGTTCTCTTGAACTTGAAGGAGTTGTATGCTGCCTTCCTGGAAAATTTTCCTGACATAAAAACATCATTTTCGAAGTTTGCCTCTCTGAGGCCAAAATATTGTGTATTGGCGGGTAGCAGCGGGACACATTCCGTATGTGTTTGTTCTATTCATCAAAATATTAAGCTAATGTGTGAAGGTGTCTTCAAAAATAACTTCGATGGAACAAAGTACAACGATTATCACACATGGATTAACCTTGCTACATGTGATGGTCCGTTAACAACATGTTTTTTTGGCGAGTGTTTTCAATGCCCTGGCTTTGATAGTTTACGCGAAGTTTTACAAGACTATTTTGATAAGCATGATATTGAAACTGTATCATACAACTCATGGACCTCAACCGATAGGTCAAATTTGGAAACGGTAGTAGAACAGGCCGACGAATTTATTGATAACTTCATTGCTCGCTTTCCAAAAGTACTCAGGCATTCATTTATAACCAAACAACAAAATACATATTTTAATTATGTAAAAGAAAACATAAGTCACACCGAATTCTTAGTTGTCCTGGACTTTGCCGAAAATTAGAGCTTCGTTATTCAAGATGAAATCCAGTCATATCATTGGACAAATTCCCAGGCAACAGTACATCCATTTGGGGTGTACTACCGTCTTGATGGCGAAATTAAATTCACCAGCTGACAGTGATATAATGCACCATAACTCTGTTTCAGTGCGAATTTTTTTGAAAAATTTCATTCAATATTTACGAGAGCATGTGGGAACCCCAGGAAAAATATATTATTTTTCAGATGGTTCTGCAGCTCAGTACAAAAATAAGAAGAATTTGTACTACCTCACACGCCACGAGGAGGATTTTAAGATAAAAGCTGAGTGGAATTTTTTCTGTACATCCCATGGCAAAAATGTTTGTGATGGTCTCGGAGGAACACTTAAAAGACTCGTATCTAAAGCAATCCTTCAAAATTCAGAAAATTTAATAAATACACCATTAAAAATGTACGAGTGGGCAAATGAAAATATTACCAACATGAACTTTCTATATGTCGGAAGAGACCAATATGCTTTAGAGGAAGAACAATTTAAGAAATCATGTATTGGGTTGAAGCCGCTTCCCAAAACACAGTCGATCCATCACGTCGAGCCAGTCTGCATCGGGACGGTCAAAACTAAATACTTTTCTCTATCCAACGAATTCAATACTTATAAACTACATAAATAATATTATAAAAAATGCATATAATTCTTTTTAATATCATCAAAGAAACCATTAAAAATACTGTCGAAAAAGGATTTCTTTTTGTTTACAAATCTAGAAGATGTAACAGACTTGACTAGTCCGCGAAGTATCGGTTCCCCGTCAAATGCTCATTGCAGTAACAGCATGATGCATATACGGGTATGACGAATATATCACGCAAATTTATCGACACGTTCAAAATTTTAACGAAAATAAAAAATGTAACAACGAACGTTTGTGTAAGAAATATGGGAAAAAAAATGAGAATAGCATAAATAAAATGGGTATAACTCTCGATTCCATTGCGGTTCCAACTTAAGATTTTTACAGTCCGTACATTACAGATGCACCTTTCTGTACGAAAAAAATTAAGGAAATCAATTGATAGTTTTTCAGGATATTCAAGGATTAAAAATGTTTTTTTATATTTTCATGTCCTGCCTCCAAAAGGACATAATTATTTTTTGCACATTTTTTGAGAGGAGTATAAGTGCTTTATATTGATATCAATATCGTGAATTTACGTCAAGTGGTTAAGAAGATACGAGCATTTGAAGAAAGGTAGGTTTTGAGAAAAATCCTTGAGGTAGGCAATTTTGGACCCCTATATCACGGGAACCTCAAAGAATTTCGACAAAATAAAAGCGCCATATAATTCCCACACACTAGGAGAACAAGTGTGCAGAATATCTTTTAAATCCGAGGGGGTCATTTTTTAAAAGTGATTTTTTTGGTCGAAGTGCTTTGGAATTACCCTATAGAGAAATTGACGTAGATATTTCATGCTTTCAGTTAAGGTATCACCTGTGACGATGTCTCAATTTGTTTAGAAATTACTGGTTTTAAAATCAGTACATGTAATAGTTTAAATGATATAGTGACGCATACTTCTAGGCGCGATCTTGTCACCCGTGATACCTTAAATAATTGCTCGAAATGTTCGCTTTAGCCACACTACAAACGTTTCGCCTAAAAGTATGTTTCGCAAAATAATTTAAAAACAAATTATTCCTTTTTAAAAAAGCCTGTAACTTCTAACTCGATACAGATATCGTCACAAGTGATACCTTAAACGAATGCTTGAAACGTCTATTTCAATCTGTATAAACAATCATAACAATATAAGTTATTCTCAGTTTTTTGAAATTTCAAAATTGGATTTTAAATTTGTACCAAAAATTATTAGATTTTCATAATATTTGGGCATATCATAGAGGAACTCGAGCTGATTTACAAACGACTTTAATTTCATTCTAACCTAACCTAACCTAATATTTAATGAACAAATCCCTTTTACATTAAACTGTTATACGAATTTTCAAACGACTGTAACTTCTAAACTATGTAGAATAGAAATAGAAATGATACCTTGAAATGATGGTCTGTACGTCTACTTGATGCTTCATACAATTTGCGGCAAATAGTGTTGGCATAAAGATCTATGTCTATTACAGTTTTCTAAAATTTTATAATTTCATTTAACTTATACTTTTATGTAAAAATAATTAAACGCAACTAACAGTAGATATTAAGTAGACGTTTTGAACTTTCGTTTGTGGAATCATTTTTTGATGTACTTCAATTTGTTTAGAAGTTATATGCCTTTTAAAAGTGTGTTCCACCAAAAATACCGAGTTGAAAGACGTTTTAACTTGTAAACGATTTATGATATCTTCGAAACTGATACCATAAACGATAGGGTAAAACGTCTGTTTAAAATCCGTTGGAGACTGCGCTTCATATAGGCCTTTTATTTTATGACATGGCTTTCTATGTCTGTTAATTTTTCACTTAATTTTCGAATATTGACCATGTTTCATGCCATTTTTTTGCTCAAATGCGCATCAAACGATTTCTTTCGGCTAGTATGATCGATTGGTATATAACTAGTTTTGAAATTCCGAATTTCGAATTTTGCATTTTAACGAAAATCGATAGGTTGTGGACTTTGATGATATTCTGGCATATGATTAAGGGCGTTGCACTGATCTACAGACGCCTTCGATTTTCTTTCAGAATCGAATATTTAATGAAATAATCACTATTTTATAAAATAATTTACACCGATTTTAAAATGTCCATAACTTCTAAACTAATAGGAGTATCCCTTGAAGTGATACCATAATCGAGAGATGTCAACGTTTACTGATATCAAAAGGAAGTTTGAGGCTAATACCATATGCATAAAAATAGGCTTTATTGAAATTTTATTAATTTCTCACCAGTTTCTATTATTATAATTAATTAATACGTTACTACCACAAGTATTAGGCTACAATTATATTACACATCAAAAAGACGTTCACGCGTCTCTTTTGCAGTATCATTTGTGGCAATACTCGCGTTAGTTTACAAATTATCGGCATTTTAAAATCTGTATAATACTATTACATAAAAGGTATTTTTTCACTAAATATTAGGTTCTCGAAAGAAATGAAAGTGTCACATGCTAAAATATTATGAAAATCCAACGTCCCCTTTCGATTTTCGGGAAAATGGATAGGCTAACAGACCCCTTATCTTAAGAACGGCCTTAAAAATCGAAATTCAAAATTTAAAAACTATATATAAGGTATCACCTGTGACAATGTCTCAACTGGTTTAGAAGTTGCTGGCTTTTTAATGTAATAGTTTAAATAATATCGTGAAGCATACTTCTAGGCGCGATCTTGCCACAAGTGATACCTTAAATAAATGCTCGAAATGTACACTTTAGCCGTCGAAACTGGTGAGAAAATTCAATAATTTCAATAAATACACATTCTTATGCGTATGGTATTAGCCCCAAACTTCCTTTGATATCAGTAAATGTTGAGATCTTTCGATTATGGTATCCCTTCAAGCGGTACTCCTGTTAGTTTAGAAGTTATGGACATTTTAAAATCGGTGTAAATTATTTTATAAAATAGTGATTATTTCATTAAATATTCGATTCTGAATGAAAATCGAAGGCGTCTGTAGATCAGTGCAACGCCCTCTTTCATATGGCAGAATATCATCAAAATACACAATCTATCGATTTTCGTTAAAATGCGTGGGCTAACCCCTAATCTCAAATATGACACTATAAATCGAAATTCGGAATTTCAAAACTAGTCATATACCAATCGATCATACTAGCCCAAAGAAATCGTTTGATGCGCATTTCGACGAAAATTGTTGTAAAACATGGTCAGTATAGACAATTTAAGTGAAAAACAAACAGATATAGAATGCCATGTGTAATAAAATTGTTGGCATATAGGACGCTACGTCCCTATTAAATTTTAAGCAGTCGTTTCAAGCTATCGTTGAAGGTATCAGTTGTGACGATATCTTAAACGGTTTACAGGTTACAAGCTCTTTAAAATCGGTATAATTTTTGGTGAAACACACTTTTAAAAGGCCTATAACTTCCAAACAAATTGAAGTGCGGCAACATACGATATCGCAAACGAAAGTTCAAAACGTCTACTTACTACTATTTGATGATAAATCTTTTAAAAAAATTATAGAAAATTGGCAATTTTAATATGTTTATATATTTACGACAATAGTTTTAGCCACAAATAGTATGTGTCATGAAGTAGACGTTCACACCTTTAATTTGAGGTATCAGTGGTTGTGTAACTCCGTGCCAGAGTGGCGGGAGTTAAAAAAAAAAGAAAAACACAAAACTTGTATATTTTATTAAATATTTTATGATTTTATTTCTGCCGTGAGCCGTATGCGGTGGCAGTATGCCATAAGCGGGTGAGTTGATAACTAACATAATGCAACTCTGACGGCGTTGCCATAACAGAGTTAGGTTTGCGGCGCTGTAATCAAGGAACGGCTCCAAATCTGATGCGGGGGCGATGAAGTCGACTGTCAGCTGTTGTGACTTCCAAAAAATTAGAATAATTTATATACATAATAATGGTGAAGCAGACGTTTCACGCATTCGTTTAAGGTATTCTATGTGACAATATCTCAATTAGTTTAGAAAATATAGGCTTTTTAAAATCGGTAAATAGAAAACGACCGGCCACATTTAATTTAGCTGAAAGTGTGGCATGAATTTCAGTCAATGTAATTTCCACACTATCACATATTTAGTGATATTTTAAAATATGTTCGGCGTACTTTTAAGCGATTGACTATCATCAAAACTGAACGAGCTGGAATTCATTTGTTAGTTTTATCCCTAAAAACTTCCGAACAAAACAAAGGATTGGATATTTTTTATTTATAAATTATTTATTATAGGAATCTATTAAAAATACAAAAATATATGATCTATACAAAATATATGATCGTAGAATAATACCAACTATAGAATAAATTTAACAATAACAGATAAACTATACAAAATGTATTCTAAAAAAATTGTTAATAAAGAACAAATAAATCATTTAAAAAATGTATGGCAATATTTTACAAAATTGTAGCTGATGTACACTTGACAAAGACAATCCAATTTCCACATTCAATGCCAATCAAATTTTCACATTCGTCATTTAATACATTTAGTTCTTAGAATAATTAAAATCTGTAAATAAATGAAGAACAAATGTTAATAAATTAAATTAATATATAATGCCTTGTTGATATTCATACAAATTAGAAAGAAATAAATATGTAATAAAGAATGGTAGTAATATTACGTTTTTCAAAAATTATTTGTCAATTCTCGAATAATTAAATTACACATTTATTTCATATTTGGGACAAAATGCACATCAAACAATCTCTTTTAAGGAGTGGAATCGATTGGTATTTGTTTCATTTTAAAATACAAAACTTTGATTTAAAGTGACAATTTTTTGCAGTGTAACACAAAAAGTATAATTTTTCAAGTGTGACAGTGCGGAAACATTTTTATGACTTTAAATCCAGTTTTTGTAAAAAAACCGTTCGTGAACGACGAATCAACCAAAATCACTGAATTAATACCGGATATTTATAAGCCACAGGAGTCTATAATTCGTCATGTACAGGGTTTTCCAAGAAGAGGCGTTATTTTGAATCACCCGGTATTTCGGTAGTTGTCACTTTTGATGCTTTTATTCATTGACATTTGACAAGTAGAAACTACGCCATTACTAAAAATGGAACCATTCACGATTCAACAATACATTGAAATTATTAAAATTCACTACAAAAATGGTGAAAATCTTGCAGTCACAGTTCGCAAAACTAAAGCATTTTTGGGTCGTCTTGAAGCACCTTGTCGGACCGCAATACAAAAATTGGTGGACAAATTCGAGCTGTTGGGACAAGTTAGTGATATGAAGAATAAAAACTCTACACGTCGCTCAAGAACAACTGAGAATATTGATGCTGTAGCCCAAAGTGTTGAAGATAACCCAGGTTTGTCCATTCCTCGTCGTTCTTTGGAATTGGGCATTCCACAAACGTCATTACACCGTATCTTACATAAAGACTTGGGTTTTAAGGCTTATAAAGTTCAGTTAACACAAGAACTCAAGCCGGCCGATCATCATCATCGTCGTGTCTTTGCTGATTGGGTCCTTGAAGTGCATGAAAATGATCCGGAATTCCATCGAAAAATCATCTTGACTGATGAGGCCCATTTCCACTTCGGTGACTACGTCAACAAGCAAAATTGTCGCATCTGGGGCTCGGAAACCCAAGAGTTATTGTTGAGATGCCTCTCCATCCTCAATGTGTCTGTTTGGTGCGGTTTATGGTCCGGCGGGGTCATTGGACCTAACTTTTTCCAAAATGTGGTTGGATCAACAGTTACGGTGAATGGAGAGATGATTAATGATGATATCGAGAGATGATTAATGATTTTTTATGGTCGGAGTTGGATGGTATTGATCTGGACAACGTTTACTTTCAACAAGACGGCGCTACGTGCCAGACAAGCAACGAAACCATTGCTCTGTTACGGGGAAAGTTTCCGGACCGTGTTATCTCTCGAAGAGGTGATCACAATTGGCCACCGAGATCTTGTGATTTAACACCTTGCGACATCTTCCTTTGGGGCCACGTGAAAGATATAGCCAACACCAACAGCCCAGCGTCGATTTAAGACCTCAAAGATAGAATTCGTGAGGCTATCGAGGGCAGCCACTTTGCGAATTGGTTATAGCAAATTTCATGAAAAGGATATGGTCCTGTAAGCGTGGTCGTTGTGGCCATTTGGCTGATGTTGTTTTTCATCCTTCCTCTTTATTATGAAATAAACATCTGATCATTTATCTAAAAAAATTGCATTTTTCTTTGAATACCAAAATAGCACCTCTTGTTGGAAAACCATTTAGTTGATTGAATTTTGACGCTTCGAAGACGAACGAAAACGTTTTATAAAAACAGGGGGTAACTTCTAAATAAATAGTAACATCGGTACAAGTGATACCTTATATCGCCCCTCAATAAAACAATAGCGTATACGCATATACACCATTATTTTTTTTATTGCATTATAGGAATCTACGCTATCGATTCTATAGCTGGTAAAAATTTGGTGGAATTCTACTTCCACAAAGTGGGTCAACAATTAAATTGAAAAAATAGTGTATACTCGTATATGTAGTATGGAACTTTGATCCCATTTATAAACAACTAGCTGAGCCCGGTGCGCTTCGCTGCCCATGTCAAAATTCGCGCTGTAGAAACTGTATTTTATATCCGATCAGTACGAAATTCGGCAGAAAGAGGTTTGTTATTACATGAAGGAATACTGCCAAATTCGGAGAAAATCGGTTCAGATTTAGATATAGTCCCCATATATATGTTACCCCCGATTTGAAATTCAAGCGCTGTAGAAACTGTATTTTATATCCGATCAGTAAGAAATTCGGCAGAAAGAGGTTTCTTATTACATGAAGGAATGCCGCAAAATTCGGAGAAAATCAGTTCAGATTTAGATATAGCCCCCATATATATATGTTACCCCCAATTTGACATGTAAGCGCTGTAGAGACTGTGTTTTATATCCGGTTTCTATTTTACATGAATGAGTATTCTAGGAAAATCGATTCAGATTTATATATAACCTCCATATATATGTTCCTCCAGATTTGGTTACAAAGCGCTATAGAAGTTGTACTTTACTTCCGATCATTACAAAGTTCTCCAGAAAGATTTTTCTCAATTTAGGAACGAATATTGCTTAATTTTGCGATTATCGGTTCAAAATACATTTACCAATTATTCCAAATTATTATCGCAATGACCCTTATCGCATTGTTAGGGAGGTGTAGGGTATTATATAGTCGGCCCCGCCCGACTTTCTGCCTTTCCTTACTGGTATTAGTAATAAATTCACTGAATGAAAAAATACCGAATTCAGTGGAAAGTCCAGAAAATAGAAATGTATACTTATAAAATTTCCAAATTCTTGTTTCATTGATATTGCATCACATTATCATATTGCGATTGTATTGGAGTGAGCAGCTGTAATTATCGCATACCGAGCATTTTTGTTCATGTATTTCCTATATAATACTTGCAAGATATATCAAAATGTGGGCTGGGCCACGTCCACTGGTCCTATTCCGCCCATTTGAAAGCCAATCACATATACGCAAAATTTCAACACTCTCGCTAACAAAATGAGCAAGATAATTCAATTTCAAAATTTGGCTTATATGGGCGGTGGCCCGCCCATTGGTCAGATCCCGCCAATTTTTGGACCAATCACGTGGACTGTCACCAGATACATATCTACAACATGACAGCACTCTAGATAAAAAATTGTGCAAGTTATATCAATTTCAAAATTTGGCTTATATGGGCGGTGGCCCGCCCATTGGTCAGATCCCGCCAATTTTTGGACCAATCACGTGGACTGTCACCAGATACATATCTACAACATGACAGCACTCTAGATAAAAAATTGTGCAAGTTATATCAATTTCAAAATTTGGCTTATAAGGGCGGGGCCACGCCCATTGGTCCGATCCCGCCCATTTTCTGACCAATTACGTAGAATGCCACCAGATACATATACACAACATTGCAGCACTCCCGATAGCAAATTGTGCAAGATATAAAAATTTCAAAATTTGGTCATTGTGGGCGGGGCCACGCCTATTGGTCCGAACCCGCCCATTTTTGGACCAATCACGTAGATCGCCAACGGATATATATACACAAAATTCTAGGTCTCTCGCTAACAAATTGTGCAAGATATCACATTTTTTAAATTTGGCTTATATGGGCGGTGCCACCCACGCCCATTGGTTCGATTCGGCCCATTTTTTTACCAATTACGTAGAATGCCACCAGATACATATACGCAACATTGCAGCACTCCCGCTAGCAAATTGTGCTAGATATCAAAATTTTGTCTATGTGGGCGGGGCCACGCCCATTGGTCCGATCCCGCCCATTTTTGGACCAATCACGTAGACTGCCACCGTTTACATATACACAAAATTCCAGCACTCTCGCTAACAAATTGTGCAAAATATCTCAATTTCAAAATTTGGCTTATATGGGCGGGGCCACGCCCATTGGTCCGATTCCGCCCATTTTTGGAAAATTCACATAATCTGCCATTAAATGCATACAAACAAAATTTCAGCACTATACCTATAATAGGAGCAGAAATATCGGATTTTTAACCTGCGATTTGTATGGGAGGTACCACGCCCCTTTGTCCAATTAATTTTTTTTTTCTATATAAACCATCTCGTGAAAATTTAGAATCGAATAAAAAAAAAATCATCCAAATCGCTCCAGCCGTTCTGACGTGATGCCATTACACAGATGGACCGTTTCATTTTTATATATATATAGATAGACTATTACGTTTAACGTGCATTTCGTTTAAGTACACAATTCATTTAATCAATTTCTAGTATATAACCACAAATAAGTATATAGTCTTTTTCGCTTAGCTACATTGCACTTAAGTGTATTTTGCCCTTACGTGCACAAATGGGAAAATATTTTGTACGCTGGTCAGTTTTTATTAAAAACTATTACGTTAAACGTGCATTTCGTTTAAGTACACAATTCATTTAAGCAATTTCTAATATAACTACAAATATGTATATAGTCTTTTTCGCTTAGCTACATTGCACTTAAGTGTATTTTGCCCTTACGTGCACAAAAGGAGAAATAGTTTGTGCGTTGGTTAGATTTATTTACAAAAAAATATTATGCTTAACGAACATTGCCTTTAAGTACATAATTCAGTTAAACAATTTCTAAGATAACTATAAATATATATATATTCTTTTTCGCTTAGCTTTTTCGTCCTTACGTGCACAAAAGGGAAAATAGTTTGCACTTTGTAAGATTTTAATAAAATATTATTGTGTTTAACGTACATTTCAATAAAACGGTACTTGATAGCAGCCTGACATTCAGAGAAAATATTGGTACCGACTTTGATCAGAAGATTCAGCCGTTCTGCTACCTCTCGAATAGCTAAGATGTCAGCCTGTTAATAACTTCAGTGGTCAGTCAGTCTCTTAGCAATGGATAGCTCAAGTTCCTCAGAAAATACACCAGAACTCTCTTGGTGGTGGAATTTGAAACAGCCTTTATAGAATCTCCTATGCCCTAGGATACAATCATTTTTGAAGGCTCTTAACAGATGAGTCTGTATAGATGTTTACGATACGATCATGTACTGGGATAGATCATAACACGACTATCGAACTTGTCGCGTAAAAGATTGATTGCGGACTGGTCTCTGTGACATAGTGAGGCTTCATAGTTGAGTCTTCAAGCTACGGCAACCAAACAGTTTATTTACACTTTAAGGGCCTTCAAAGCCATCAGGTTGTAATAAAATATATATTTCTGAGGAGATATTTCCCCAAGGATGTGCACCTTCATATGTGATACACATTTGTATTTATCAGCATATCCAAACGGTTATATTTTTTACCATTTAAATCTCAAAAGTCATTTATTTAAGGTCTGTTCTTCGTTTAATAATTTCGCGTTATACATTGGAATGTGGCCAAATATCTATCGACTTAAAATTGCCTTTTTACCTCATATTTTCCTTTTTATCCATCCCTCATTAGAATATCCAAATTTAACAACTCTTTGAATTGCTGTTCTACAACTTTCAATTATATTTCTTTTGAAAACTTCTCGTGCTCATTTTTATTTTCTTTCTGAAGGTTAAAGAAATGATTAAAACAAGTTAAACATCAAATGTATGCTAATACGATCTCAGCAAATTTCAAACACAAGCTTTTTTATCTTTGAATAGCGAATATATTAATAAGATTGTTATTTTTAAGAATTTTAATCAAAAAAACACAAAACAAAATTAAATATTATCAAGCCAGTTTTATTGGTGTTATTTTTAAAATAAACAGAAAAAAAAACACATTACCAATAACATGTTTTTTCACAAGATCGTATGAAGTTTCCTTCATTGGCCTTGAAATACATTCAAATTAAACAAATGTATGACCAATTATGTGTTCATTGAGATTTAAATTAAAACTTTGATCAAGTTGATAAGGTTAATCTGTGATTTTTTTCTCTCAGTTTGATTTAAATTGCATGTTTTTGTAGAATTTATAAAAGTTCACTGATTAGGTTTGGAGTTCAACAAATGACGCAAATAATTAGTTTTCAATGGTAAAAGGTTCATATGTTATCGCAATGCCCAGAAAAGTATTTTTAAAATTAAATTGAATTAAGTTTTTAAAATGATAACATTTGTTTACTAAAATATGGAAATATTCACCAACGTGAAGTTTTCCTATGCAAATCTTCACCAACGTAAAGTTTTCCTATGGACATCTTCACCAACGTGAATCTTCACGAACGTGAAGTTTTCCTATGGAAATCTTCACGAACGTGAAGTTTTCCTATGGAAATCTTCACCAACGTGAAGTTTTCCTCTGGAAATCTTCACCAACGTGAAGTTTTCCTAAGGAAATCTTGACCAACGTAAAGTTTTCCTATCTTCATCAACGAAAAGTTTTCCTATGTAAATATTCACCAACGTTTTCCTATGGAAATCTTTACCAACGTGAAGTTTCCCTTCGGAAATCTTCACCAACGTGAAGTTTCCCTTTGGAAATCTTCACCAACGTGAAGTTTTCCTATGGAAATCCTCACCAACGTGAAGATTTCCTATGGAAATCCTCACCAAAGTGAAGTTTTCCTATGGAAATCTTCAGCAACGCGAAGTTTTCCTATGGAAATCTTCACCAACGTGAAGTTTTCCTATGGAAATCTTCACCAACGTGAAGTTTTCCTATGGAAATCTTCACCAACGTGAAGTTTTCCTATAGAAATCTTCACCAACGTGAAGTTTTCCTATGGAAATCTTCACCAACGTGAAGTTTTCCTATGGAAATCTTCACCAACGTGAAGTTTTCCTATGGAAATCTTCACCAAATTGTGCAAGATATCACATTTTTTAAATTTGGCTTATATGGGCGGTGCCACGCCCATTGGTTCGATCCCGCCCGTTTTTGGATCAATCACGTAGACTGCCACCGTTTACATATACACAAAATTCCAGCACTCTCGCTAACAAATTGTGCAAAATATCTCAATTTCAAAATTTGGCTTATATGGGCGGGGCCACGCCCATTGGTCCGGTCCCGCCCATTTTTTCACCAATTACGTAGAATGCCACCAGATACATATACGCAACATTGCAGCACTCCCGCTAGCAAATTGTGCAAGATATCAAAATTTTGTCTATGTGGGCGGGGCCACGCCCATTGGTCCGATCCCGCCCATTTTTGGACCAATCACGTAGACTGCCACCGTTTACATATACACAAAATTCCAGCACTCTCGCTAACAAATTGTGCAAAATATCTCAATTTCAAAATTTGGTTTATATGGGCGGGGCCACGCCCATTGGTCCGATTCCGCCCATTTTTGGAAAATTCACATAATCTGCCATTAAATGCATACAAACAAAATTTCAGCACTATACCTATAATAGGAGCAGAAATATCGGATTTTTAACCTGCGATTTGTATGGGAGGTACCACGCCCCTTTGTCCAATTAATTTTTTTTTCTATATAAACCATCTCGTGAAAATTTAGAATCGAATAAAAAAAAATCATCCAAATCGCTCCAGCCGTTCTGACGTGATGCCATTACACAGATGGACCGTTTCATTTTTATATATATAGATAGATTAACTCACTTCTAGACTAATATAATAGCATCTGGCTGTAGCATGATTATTCCACCACATATTAAAATGATAAGAAATTGAAAACATCGATTCTCGTCTAAAATATACATATTATCTTCCAAATAGTCTAATTTCACAAAAACTTCAAATGTGATTTTCTCGAAACTAAAAAAAAATTAAACACCATTCTTTTATTGAGGGGACGATATGAATGCTTTAAATGGCTACTTTTACTACACTGTACAAATTTAGAGCCTGAAAGTAGACTTCAATAAATTTTTTAATATTTGCAACATTGGAACGAGACAGTCCTCAAACCGTTAACAAATCATTATTAAGCTGAGTATAGACGATTGCCAGATCGGCAAACGTTATCAACCCTGTTAAAGTGCTGCAAATACACGGACAATGACAGATTGTTAGGCAAAGGTGAATTGACAGTTCAGACGATTGCAAGAAAACATTACAATTTCATTTATTTACAATATATTTTGTAAATATTTATATGCAGGATTGTCAATAAAAATACATTAAAGTCAGTGTTGCAAATAAAATGTTTTTCTGGCAATGGCGCCGTTGTCACATGCATAAACTTCGCACATATAACAATCTGCAAATTATCTCGCAATGACTTTTCTGCTAACGTTGCAAAACAAAAATTGTGTGTTCACACGGTTGTAGATTCACAGGGTTGCATTTTTCCGCCATTTTTCTGGCAATGTTGTCTGATCTGCAAATCGTGTGTACTTACCTTTACATCCATTAAAATTGACTGTTTGGCGCGGTTTACACGTTGCCTGCATAATAGGTCTTTATTTCCATCGAAATGAGTAAGGAGCTGCCGCACAGTGCTCTGTCTTCAAGTATCGATGTGACAAAAATAGAAGGAGTAATTGCAGAATTATGAAATTTTGTCGTAATTAAGAAAAATTTAAAATTTGGACCCAATCGGACCTCGGGTCTCGTACCCCCATGCAAATTATTCCGGGTACTCAAAAATTCACCAGGCTATAACATTTTATGGGAGCATGGTATTGTTATGAAATTTAACACGTCATAATATTTCATACAAAGCATTTGCGGTGCAAAATTTGGACGGAATAGAGCGAGTCCTTTTGGTACCTCCCACACAAAAGGTTCAAAGGACATAAAAATAAATATACAAGGAACGCTCAAGAGTGGCACTGAATTTCGATCAAAGTATGTAAAGCGTAATAGGCTTGCTGGGAGCAAATGTGTGCACAATTTTAAAAGGAATCGCTACAAGAACCCTCGCGAAAGCCCCGAAAAGATCTTGAAAAATGGGTTTTTGGTCAATATATATTGCGGCCCTTTAAATTAAAGGGATTTTTGCGTAGATTACAAATATGGTGGGAAACAGTTGAAGCCTCACTAGGGAAAATTCCTGTATCTCAAACGCCTTGTACGTGGGCCAAAATGTTTGTGCGTTGTATTGTACTGTATTGTTTCGTTTTCAACGTTTAATGCATATATTATATATTTAATGCAGACGAGTTTCCTTCGTTGACTTCTAAAATAATATTATCATCTTGGCGAAAAACGCATCAAAAATACCGCATAAATCTTCGCTTAAAGATACTTCGTACATTACACTTTAAAATATTGTCATATTAAGATTTTTAACCCGTTTTAAACTTATCAGAATTTATTGTAAAGTACGTCATTAAGTCTTTGTTTGTGTTGTTTGGACTATTTTTCCTGGTATGAAACAATCGAGCATCACGGAAATTATATGTCTGTCTACCTGAGATAAACAGTTTTAAATCAAAAACAAAAGTTTTCGGAAATAAAATGTTTAATATTTATATACCTAATGGCAAATTAAGGTAACTAATAACATCGTAACCATGATCTAATACTTTATGTACACCACTAGCATATAATATCGTTGGAAGCGCATCAAGTTATTATCCTTGTTGCTATTAGTAACTCTTTAGTTGCTTTAAAGTTATTTTTTTTTGTAGTAAAAAAAATTTAGACCTAAAGCAAAAGTATTTTTTCGTAATTTTATGCGCGAATAATTGGAAGTTTTCTATTCTATGTTAAAAGAGGACCTGGTATTAATAATTCCTGGCGAAAAAATGCAGATCTTTGCGATTTTTTTTCGCAATGACATAAACCTTTTTTTTAATTTTTCGACATGATATTATTTTCGATATTAAAAGCGTTTTCTTATATTTTTCTCAAAAATATATTTTAAATATTAAAATCTGTATTTTTAAGAATTATGTCAGCTATCAGGCGCAAAATTTGGGCTTAGTTCACAGGTGAAGCGTTGGCTGCTGTTTTTGGAATACCCCTACAAATTATATTTGAAAATAATGTTTTTAGATATAAAAAAAATATATACATATATATTTCAAGTTTGTGCGCAAAAATTTCATGTTTTTGTATTTTATATTTAATGATAACACTACATATCGTCACCTGAAATCCAAAATAACGTAACCCACATCTTCATAATTTTTCAGGAGAAGCAAAAAAACAAAGGAAAGTAATTTTAAGCTTTTGACCAAACTTAGGGATTTCAGACTATTAAGGCGAAATCAAATAACAAATATAGCGCAATTAGTTGTGACGTACATTCTGAATTAAATAAAATTTTATGAATCTTTCCGCTTTCTTAATGGCCTTGTTTGCTGTAACGTCATTTTGAGTATCACTCATAAAATGGTAAATTTTTGATATTGAACTCCAAAGTTTTGTAGGAATGTATAGTTTACCCTAATAGACTATAATCAATCATAAAATTAATTTCGATTTTTTTTGATGTTACGTGATCTTGGATTTCTGATGACGATATATTCTTTTGAAAAAATAAAATTTTATGGATCTTTTCCAACTTTTTTCTCATTGCAATTAAACTTGCGAACTTTTTTCACTTTAACAAAAATTAAGAATTTTCCAAAGCAATTGAATAGTATGAAGGTAATTTTCTACTGACTTGCGATTTTTGTATAAATACGAATTTTAAATGCCATATACAAAAAGCTTGGATTAATTTCCATAATAAACGAATCTTATCAGCTGTTTAAGATACACCTTAGTATTATAGGACTTTAGTGTGACGAGGGTTTATATCATTTACTACGGACAAAAAGTGTAACACATCGAGTGAATCCGTTTTGAGCCATTCTAGGTCATTTGAGCACTGTCCGTCTGTCTGTCTGGCTGAAGCGCACGATAACTCTCGAAAGGAGTAACAAATTGACTTCAAATTTGGTATGGGATAATATTTTTTTCTATCTCAGACTAAGTTCGAAGATGGGACACATTGGTCATCTCCTTCTAGTACCTTCCTCGCAAAGGGTTAAAATGGAGTAAAATATTGATTCTCTAATAAATTCTATACTACTTATCTGAATCCTCTGTAATTCCACACATTGTTTATCTGTCGCTATCAACTTGAGAAAAATGGGTGAAGTGGCCCCGACCCTTTGGCTACCTCCCACACAAAGGGACCATTTTGTACAAAAACTTAATACCAGTGCATAAAAATACTTCAAAATTTGTACAGAGTAATGGTTGTATAGCTCTTACAGCCTAGAAATGGACGTTATTGCCATGCCCCTTTTGGCACCTCCCACACAAAAGTACGATTTTGTACAAAAAGTTATAGCGTGAGTTCGAATGCACGAAAATACTAGAAAATTTTGCACAGTGTAACATTTTGAAGTACCTACAGTTCTGTGAAAAATGGGCGTTACCACCAAGCCCCCTTTTGTACCTCCCACACAAAATGGTTAAATTATACAGAAATTAAATAGCTCATAACGTAAATATATTAGTGCTCATAGGTTTAGGTTAGGGTGGCAGCCGTATTTTTTTTACAAGCTCTCATAGACCAGTTTAGGTCCCTAGTGTTACCACGGGCTGAAATGCCCCTCATCGAAACCAACCTGTTTGATATACAAATTTATCGATAGTACTAGGGTTATGAAAAACCGCACCGGTAACCGGTTAATCGGGTTCTCTTTAAAAACCGTCCATCGGTCTTCGGTTTTTCTGAATTTTCAAATAAGTCGAACCGTCGGTTTTTTCAACTCGGTTTATTCGACTTTTTCGGTTTTTTTGAAACCATTATAAAATGATAAAGAAAATATTATTTTTGAAACACGAACCAACCTAAAATTATTAAAACACCAATATAAAAACCGTTGACATCATTTGCACATGTCCATCGATTTCAAAATGCAGTTTTATACGTATTTTTTAGTTTACATTTTAACTTCTCTATAGATTTCGTCTTCATATTTTATCAAAGGTCTAGGTGATTATTGCGGGTTAGGAATTAATTAACAATTCTTTCTAATTGAAATGTTCGTATAAATAAAAATACATATGTCCACTTTCACATTTCGACAAGTTTTCATCTTATGGTATGCTCAAGTCAGAATCCGCTACTACTGATAACATATGTATATAATCCGTTTGGCATTTGAGCCATTCATATGATGCTAAAAGCTAAGATTTTGCCGACTTCACTATTAGTCAAGTTTTATAAAAATCATAATACATTTTTGTAAAGAAATCTTTTTAAAAATTGAACATAAATATTATAAATATTGCAGAGATTATAATATCATAAATGAAATCGAAACAATTACCTATTATAAATAAAAATACGAGGTGTTTAAAATACAATTTTCAAATAAATCTTAATTTAATTGGAATTTGGTTGCGTATTGAATTTGCACTACGCTTAATTTACGTCATCTGACAAAATTTTGAGCATTATTTATGCATTTTTATTAAAAAAGAAAAACCCGAAAACAACCGGACCACCGGTTTTTTATTTTCGGATAAACCGAAAACCGGTTTTAGAATTAACTTAATTTTCGAAGAAACCGAAACCCGTATTTTCAAAATAGCCGGTTTTTTGATCACCCTAGATAGTACGAATATCGGTATTGGAAAGATCTGTTAGGCTGCCTAGAAAGGCCGACCCCAGTATGTCCTGTCGTCGTTTGCTCAGAGCGGGGCAGTCGCATAGCAAGTGCTCAATTCTCTCCACTTCTTCCTCATCTCCACAGCTTCTGCAAAAGTCATTGGAGTAAATATCCAATCTTTTAGCGTTTTAGCCGATCAAGCAGTGTCCCGTCAGAACTGATATTAACGTGGTGCGTGGCCAGATTTGTCTTAAAAAGTTCCAGGCAACTGATTGAATTGCTGCAACAGCCTCATTGGTGGATTATAGTGGATCCCTTACTGATCCGTAGAGAATTTATTATACCCTCACTTTAGTGTGACGAGGGTGTATATCATTTGCTACGGAAAAAAGTGTAACACGTCGAAGGAGTGACCTAAGACCCCAAGTATGTTGGGAGGAAATCCGTTTTGGGTCATTTTAAGTCGAATGAGCAATGTCCGTCCGTCTGTCTGTCTGCTGGCTGGTGCGTACGATAACTCTCGAAAGGAGTAACCGATTGACCTCAAATGTGGTATGTGGTAATATTTTTTTCTATCTCCCGGTAAGCGCGAAGATGGGTCATATTGGTCCACTCCTTCTAGTACCTCCCCCACAAAGGGTTAAAATGTTGTGAAATATTGATTCTTTAATAACTGCTATACTACTTATTCGAATCTTTTGAAATTCCACACATAGTACTAGCTTATTAGTCGCTATCAACTCGAGAAAAATGGGCGAAGTCGCTACGTCCCTTTTGGTACCTCCCACACAAATGCACCATTTTGCACCAAAAGTTAACAGCTTATAGCATTAATAACAGTGTATAAAAATACTTGAAATTTTGTACAGTATTATGCTTTTATATTGCCTACAGTCCACGGAAAAATGGGTGTTGTTGCCACGCCCCTTCTGGTACCTCCCACTCAAAGGCACCTTTTTGCACCAAAAGTTATCAGCTTATAACATTAAAACCAGTGTATAAAAATACTTGAAATTTTGTACAGTGTAATGTTTTTATAGTGTCTATAGCCTTGTGGAAAATGGGCGTTATTGCCACGCCCCTTTTTGTACCTCCCACACAAAATGCCCAAATAATACCACAATTTAATGTCTCATAACGTTTATACCAGTGCACATAAATGCTTATAAGTCGGCACAGTGCAATGAATTCAAAGTATCTAATGTTCAGCGAAAAAAAGGTGTATTTGATAAACCCCTTCTGGTACCTCCCACACAAATTGACAGAATAATTCGGGTAATATTCAATATTACATTACTCACAAAGTGAGGGTATACCTTAGTCGGTTTACCCGATTGAAACTTTCTTATTTGTTTTTTGTTAGACAACTCAACATTTTAGGAAACAAAGCGTTTTTTTTTTTTAAAAATCTACCTTAATTTTTCAATTTTCCCACTTAAAAAATTTCCGCAACATTTTCCATATTTCTTACTTATTTGGGAGAAAATGTATTTCCAAAAATGTCTTTCGTTAAGTAGAATCGATTGGTATTGGCTTCATTTTATAATTCGAAACCTTGATTTTTAGTCGAATATTTTTGTTGCGCAGAATCGATTAGCCACGTTATAAAATTCGAATTTAAAAATTTAAAAACAAAAATTAAAAAAAAATAATTTTTCTGGCGCTTTGAGAATTTAATTTTTAGGAAATATTGTGTTTTAAGAAATTTCAACTATTCGCACCAGAATTAGCTGTATTCCCATAGAGGACTACACAATTGTGCCTTAATTAATAGATTATTTAAAATACATTTCTGATTTAAAGATGTGACTACTGAATTCAAATTATTGCATTGGACGACCTGACTAATTGACGCACGCTTCTAACATTCTTTCTCCGAACAATTTCAAATCAATTTAGTCAGAGCCAATATACATATGTATGTTGCAGTGAAAACTAGTCTCCTATGAAATGATTTTGTCAGAATCACATACAGATTGTTTGTACCAAAACTGGCAAAATTAATAGGATTGTGGCGAATATTTATTCACAACGAAATAATTGATCCTCTCGCCTTGAAATACAGTCATGACAAATTTGAAGCTCAATTCACATTTGACTCCCACAAACAAACACAAAGTGATTTGTTAGTCACCTGAAGTGAACGATGTCACACGGACACACCCACACACACTCGACCGAGCGCATGTAGGCAAACTAATATCGCAACAGGATAAAAGGGTTTCCGGTGCAAGTATTTCCGGTAGAGATATTTCTTATTTTGGGTGTTCGATGTGTAAATTGTTCCAAAGGAATCCGTTCGACCCCTATCGTTTACTACATAACGTTTAATTGGGTTGACTAATTAAAATTTTGACAAAACATTATTGGGAATATTTTGAATTTAAAATCGGAATTCAGTTGTCCTAAAAAATGGGAGAAACCTCGACTTATACAAAAAGTTAATTTTCCAAAAACAGATAATCTCCAGGATTTAGACCAACCTTGCCAGTATTAAGTATTATATAAAAACGGTGCAAGAAATACAATTACTTGACAGCTCAGCTCCACGTTAGGCGGATATCCGTTTTGGGTCATTTTGAGTTGACTGAGCAATGTCCGTCCGTCCGTCTCTCTGTCTGTCTGCTGGCTGGTGCCCACGATAACTCTCGAAAGGAGTAACCGATTGACTTCAAATTTGGTATGTGGTAATATTTTCTTTTATCTCCGGCTAAGTTCGATTATTTAATGACTTCTATACTACTTATTTGAATCCTCTGAAATTCTACACATAGTATTAGTTTTTTAGTCACTATTATCTCGAGAAAAATAGGCGAAGTTGCCACGCTCCTTTTGGTACCTCCCACACAAATGGACCATTTAGTACCAAAAGTTACCAGCTTATAAATTTAATACGGGTTTAATACAAATACTTGACATTTTGTACAGTGAAATGTTTTTTATAGTACCTTGAGTCCAGAGAAAAATGGGCGTTATTGGCCCGCCCCTTTTGGTACCTCCCACACAAATGGACCTTTTTGTACCAAAGGTTAACAGCGTTGAACTTTAATACCAGTTATTAGTTCAAAGTTATTAAATGCAATTTAAGTGGATAATTATTTACATAAAACAAAAAAATAAATAAATGTACTAATATTTTGTTTAAGACTCAAGGTGAGGGGATTCATAAGTCGGTTTACCCGACTGAACTTTCTTACTTGTTTTTCGTTGTATTCGGTAGTGTTTACAATTTCATCATGGAGAGATATACGCAAGAACAACGTTTACAAATTATTCAGTTTTGTTATCTAAATAATCGTTCTCCAATTACAACTTTTCGTGCGCTAAGTCTATTTTTTTAAATAAAACTTCAATAACTTCAAAAAAACACCTTATAGTCGTCCTACGTCCTTAACACACATGAGCAATATTTTAGCTCTCGTTAAGAGCTATCTTTTTGCCATTGACCGATTCCTGATCCGAAGTACCGCTAGAGTAAAAATACACTTTTCGTTCACATTTGAAAATGATGCTAAGTCCATTATTTTACATCCAAAAAAGAAACACTTTCCAGTGGACCTACGACCTTGACACCCATGAGCAATATTTTAGCTCTCGTTAAGATCTATCTTTTTGCCATTGACCGATTGTGGCTACGTGCCACACAGCAAATGAAGCAATTGAATTGTTGCGAGAAACAAACAAAACAAATTTTGAATTTCCTTAACAATAAGTGTGTTTTTTTTTCACAGAAATCATATCACTCTTACTGGAAAACCCAAGCGCGTCTAACTTTCATCATTTCTGCCTGAGTCATAAATTCTACTAACCAAGGCCTTTAAAAGACTTTTTAGACATAAGAGTTAGCTCACATAGTTACTGAGTTACTTTTTTCCCGTCCTACAATTTTGTAAATATGAAGACTATGCACCGATTTCTTTCACATACATTTTTCGGAATTGGCAACAATATTTGATATATGTTGATAAAAATTCGGTCCGATATACCCAATAAGAAAAAAGTAATGGCCATTTAAAGTTATAGTGTCAAAAAAAAAATGATTTCTTTGGGGGGAAACATACTCGTATGTTGTATTTGAAGTTATAGAATATGTTGTTTAAATAAAGTATAACATATTTATATTCATCTTAAAGGGAAATTCCTAGAAAATGTTCTCCACGAAAGAATGGGTCAAAAATATTCACTGGTATTTTTTGCCAATCTTCTCCAATTTATACCATTTCTTACACATAGTTCAAAAGTATGCCTCATTCTCTCCAATCACAAAGCTAGAATATTAAAACATTTATCATTTTCATATGTGGTAATGTGTTGTATGTTGAGCTGCAAGGAACATTTAGAGCCCGGCTTTTAGTATATTTGAAGTTATAGAATATGTTGTTTAAATAAAGTATAACATATTTATATTCATCTTAAAGGGAAATTCCTAGAAAATGTTCTCCACGAAAGAATGGGTCATAAATATTCACTGGTATTGTTGCCAATCTTCTCCAATTTATACCATTTCTTACACAAAGTTCAAAAGTATGCCTCATTCTCTCCAATCCCAAAGCTAGAATATTAAAACATTTATCATTTTCATATGAGGTAATGTGTTGTATGTTGAGCTGCAAGGAACATTTAGAGCCCGGCTTTTAGAAAATGCAAAAAATTAAATTTTTCAAGATTTTCGAAATTATTTTGAGAATTATGGGATTGACTTTTGAAAATATAATGATTCGCTACACTACAAAATATTTCATTCAAATATATTAATTTTTAAATAGATTAAATGTTTAATAAATTTACCCACTGAGACAAAAGTAATGGCCATATTAATTTATATTTTAAATAAATAGGTACATTTTTATTATTTTGCGAAAAGGTATATGTAAGTTTTTTTTGGAGATATAGAGGAAATTATAAAGATAGAGTCTTAAATGAAACTTCCAGGATAATCTTTATTGTAAACAAGTAAGAAATTTCAGCCGGTAAACCGACTAAGGTATACCTTCACTTTGTAAGCAATGTAAAAATGTACAAACATTATGAGCTATTTAATTTTGGTATGTCTTTGCTCTTTTTGTGGCGTGGTCATAACTCCCACTTTTAACAGGATTGTAGGAATTTTAAGAACTATACACATTGCAAAAATTTTGAGAATATATTGATATTCACGACATAAGCCATTAACTTTTTGTACAAAATGGTACATTTCTGTGGGAGGTACCAAAAAGGGGCGTGCTAATAACGCCCATTTTTCGACAGATTGTAGGTACTAAACAAAATTACACTATACAAAGTATTTGTAGGCACTAGCATTAAAGTTAAAATCTGTAAGCTTTTCGTACAAAATGGTACCTTTGTGTGGGAGGTACCAAAAGGGGCATGGCTATAACGCCCATTTTTCTCTGGATTGTTGGTACTATTAAACCATTACACTGTACAAAATTTCAAGTCTTGGTTTGCACTGGTATTTAAGATATAAGCTGTTAACATTTGGTGCAAAACAGTACATTTGTGTGGGAGGAACCGAAAGGAGCGTGGCAATAATGCCTATTTTTCACTGTATTGTAGGTACTATTAAACAATTATACTGTACAAAATTTCAAGCTATTAACTTCTGGTTCAAAATTGTCCATTTGTGTGGGAGGTACCAAAAGGGGCGTGGCAACTTCGCCCATTTTTCTCGATGTAATAGTGACTAATAAACTAATACTATGTGTAGGATTTCACAGGATTCAAATAAGTAGTATAGAAGTTATTAAATAATCAATATTTCACTAAATGTTAACCCTTTGTGGGGTAGGTACTAGAAGGAATGTACCAATATGGCCCATCTTCGAACTTAGCCGGAGATAGAAGAAAATATTACCACATACCAACTTTGAAGTCAATCGGTTACTCCTTTCGAGAGTTATCGTGCCCACCAGCCAGTAGACAGACAGCCAGACGGACGGACATTGCTCATTCGACTTAAAATGACCCAAAACGGATATCCGCCGAACATACTTAGGGTCATAGGTCACTCCTTCGATGTGTTACAATTTTGGCTCGTAGCAAATGATATATAGGGTGGCTGATATTTATTGCAACCAACTTCAGGTTGCTATCATTTCTAAACCGCTATTCTGATAGCTGACAGATTTATTTCAGCTACAGTTCATTTTATTGTTTACAAGCTTAAAAAGCATTTTGATCTTCAGATTCATAAAAAAAGATATTCGTGATGGAATTCAAGCGTGATAGTGTGATTGCTTTATATTTGGGTGGAAAAACACAAGTGGCTATCGTTAGAGCCCTCCAGCATTTAAATGTGAATAAATCTTTTGTTTCTCGTTACCGTGATACTGGCAGTGTTGCATCGCGTCCAAAAAGTGGACGAAAAAAACGGTAACAACACCAGAAATGATCCGAAAAGTGAAGGCCAGATTTGAACGAAATCCACGCCGCAGTGCTAGAAAAATTGCTCGTGAGCTGAACATATCGCGAGAACGGATACAACACATATTAAAAAATGAGCTTGGACTAAATCCATTGAAGTTCCAAAAAGTGCAAGAGCTCAGCGATGCACAAAAAAAGTTAGACTGGAAAGAGCCAAGGAGTTGCTTCGCTTGCACGAAAGTGGCCAGTTACCGAATTTGGTTTTCTCCGATGACAAGCCATTCCAAATTGAGCAGTTTGTGAACAAACAAAATAATCGGGTTTACTTGCCAAAGAGGTCAGCTGAAAATGTACACCTTCGATTGGCCACCAGAACTCAAGCGCCGCCGATGGTAATGATGTGGGCCGCCGTAACGGCCGATGGTCGCTCCCAGCTCGTATTCATCGACCATGGGGCCAAAATAAATGCCGACTATTATCGGGAAAATGTCCTAAAGACAGTATTGAAGCCCTGGGCAGACAAACATTTCGGCCGCATACCATGGACATTCCAACAGGACTCAGCACCATCGCACTCAGCACGCGTCAACCAAGAATGGCTTAAAAAGGAGGTTCCTCGCTTCATTTCTACCGCACAATGGCCACCAAGATCTCCGGATCTCAATCCGTTGGACTTTTGCGCCTGGAGCATTTTAGAGAGTAAGGTTCGCACTAAAAAATACCAAAGTATCGATCATCTCAAGACGGCGCTTCGCCGGGAATGAGCCAAAATACCGCAGAGCTACTTTCGTGCAGCGTGTGATGGCTTTGTCGGCCGTTTGAAGGCCATAATTCGTGCCAAAGGTGGCCAATTCGAACAAATCTAAACTGTTTCTAAAATTTTATGTTATTTCCGACATTTTTTGCTTTTGAACAATAAAATTAAAAAAAAAATTAAAAAATATAGCGCTTTACTTTGTTGCATTACATATCAGCCACCCTGTATACCCTCCTCTCTAAGGTGATGGGATAAAAATGAGTCAAATGTTTTTATTAATGGTGTTGCCACGCTTCTCCAAATTACACAATTTGTTACGAAAATCTCAAAACTTGGTCACATTTTCGCCAATCGGAAAGCTTGAATATGAAAACTTTTACCATTTTTATATGCGTTTTATATTTCACATCGTATAGCAAATTTTGTTGTAAATCTAGAAAAGTTGATGTGAGGGAAATCAGTTCATGTTAAGCACTGATATTAACAAAATTCTAGAACAGGGTTAGGAAAAAAGGTAAAAAATCAATTTTCGAATGCAGACAGAAATGTTATACAGGGTTTTCCAACAAGAGGTGTTATTTTGAATCACCCGGTATTTCGGTTGCTGTCACCTTTGAAGCCTTTATTCTTTGACATTTGACAAGTAGAAACAACGCCATTACTAACAATGGAATGATAAACTATTCAACAACGCATTGAAATTATTAAAATTCACTACAAAAATTGTGAACATCTTGCAGTCACAGTTCGCAAAACTAAAGCATTTTTGGGTCGTCGTGAAGCACCTTGTCGGACCGCAATACAGAAATTGGTGGAAAAATTGGGGCTGTTGGGACAAGTTAGTGATGTGAAGAATAAAACCCGTGCACGTCGCTCAAGAACAACTGGGAATATTGCTGCTGTGGCCCAAAGTGTTGAAGAAAACCCAGGTTTGTCCATTCCTCGTCGTTCTTTGGAATTGGGCATTCCACAAACGTCACCACACCGTATCTTGCATAAAGACTTGGGTCCTAAGGCTTATAAAGTTCAGTTAACACAAGAACTCAAGCCGGCCGATCATCAGCAACGTCTTGTCTTTGCTGATTGGGTCCTTGAAATGCATGAAAATGATCCGGAATTCACTCGAAAATCATCTTGACGGATGAGGCCCATTCATCAACTAGCAAAATTGTCGCATCTGGGGCTCGGAAAACCCAAGAGTTATTGCTGAGAAGCCTCTCCATCCTCAACGTGTGACTGTTTGGTGCGGTTTATGGTCCGGCGGGGTCATTGGCCCTTACTTTTTCGAAAATTGGATCAACAGTTACGGTGAATGGATTGCGATATCGAGAGGTGATTAATGATTTTTTATAGTCGGAGTTGGATGGTATTGATCTGGACAAGATTTACTTTCAACAACGTGCCACACAAGCAACGAAACCATTGCTCTGTTACGGGAAAAGTTTCCGGACCGTTTTATCTCTCGAAGAGGTGATCACAATTGGCCACCGAGATCTTGTGATATAACACCTTGCGACTTCTTCCTTTGAATCCGCGTGAAGGATAAGGTCAACGCCATCAGCCCGGCGTCGATTCAAGACCTCAAAGATGGAATTCGTGAGGCTATCTAGGACATAGGTCAGCCACTTTGCGATTTGGCTATGGAAAATTTCATGAAAAGGATATGGTCCTGTAAGCGTGGTCGTGGTGGCCATTTGGCTGATGTTATTTTTTATTATTAACGGCACACCTTCCTCTTTATTATGAAATAAACATACGATCATTTATCTCAAAAAATTGCATTTTTCTTTGAATACCAAAATAACACCTCTTGTTGGAAAACCCTTTAGTGCCATACAATTTTATGTATGTCAATGAAATATGTTGTGGTTTGTAGGCCTTGACATTAGAAATAATTTTTGCCAAGATAATTTCGAGAATGGGGTTTCCCCTATATTTATCTACTATACTAAAAGTGGGGCCTCTGTGCTGTTCAACGTCCAAGTAATTTCTAGAAATCCCCAAAAAAAAAAGATTTTTGGGGCTTTCGCATATACTAAAAGTCGGGTACAAAACTCCCTTTCCAGTTCGACGTGCAACACCTTACCATATATAAAACTAATAATAGATTTTAAGACGTCAGCTACCTAAAAGATCAGTGAACGTTTTTTAGATGACTTGTTATACAATCCCATTAAATTGATAAATATGCGAGTATCTTCGAGAAAATGACAATTTACAATGGCTTTGGAATGGACAATGGTCAACATATTTTGATGTCCCACTGATTTATTGATACTAGACTGAAAGCCCTATCAATTGTTGTACATTTTATTTAATTTCGTTCAGCGCCTTGGATGTACTTTTGAGTAGAAATTAATGTTCAGAAATGCATCTAAATATTGATGCCCCTCCCATTTTCAAATGTCCTACCGAAAACTACATCGATTAAACCATGCTTTGTTAAAATTCATCCAGCGCCGTTGATGTGCCATTGCAAACTATTCCTCAACAAAATCGTGGACTATTCGCTTTGCTAAAATATTTTCGAAATTTTGTTTTGTAAATCGACGAATGTGAAGCCCTGCGATATTATATAAACAATATAATATTGTAGTAAAAATCCGCTAAAAATTAGTTAAGTGGTTTTTGCCATTTGCTCGCTTCTTGGCATTTCTGTTTGGTTTGAACTATTTTCGCGATTTTTGTACCTAAGACGCGCAATGTCCAAAGACTCAATTCACGAGATGTTCCGCGGCACTCGAACAAGAATTGCAAATTTTGACCCCAAAAACATGTTTTTTCAAAAAATGCACGCTCAATTTTTACTACTTCAACCAAAAAATTTTAAAATTGATCCAACTTTAGTTTGGTTAATGAAATATAAGACTAGATGTAAAAAAACATTTGTGGGTGTCCATTAATAGAAAAAGTATTAAACAATGGTTCCTCACATCACATCTCTTAATTTTGTTAGAAAAAATACTTTTTAAGGTGTTTTTATCATTATTTGTAGTGGTAAAATAGATAGCCCATAACATTCATTCATAAACATTTATTCATTCATATTTACATTTATAAATATAAAGAATGTTTTACAAAATGTTATTAAAAATATTGTAATTTGACTTGTTAAAATAAATAAAATGTCTACTATAAAAAGTTTGACTGGAAAAAATGTAGCGTGCAATTTTTGGCTGCATTTTTTCTTATAGGTATTTCATTTTGGGTGCCTTAATATGCAAAATTTGCTAAAAAATTACGAAAACATACCTTAACCTTCAAAGCTACTTCCATTTTTGGTAGCGTGCGTCCCACTAATTAGTGATTAATTTTTTCGAAACTTATATCTGTTACAAAAATTTTTTTTATGGCATTCGAAAGAACACTCATATCCCACTAAACACTATGTATAAGTTGAAGGTATCTCTTTCGAAAGTCCAAAAAATTGTTATATTTTAATCCGAAAACACGTACGAATGTATCGTTCGTCACGCAGGATTTGCCCATATACCAAACGACGCGTCCATTATTTTGTGCATTGAAATATTTCATAACTGGATGGGTGCGCTGGTCCTATCAAAAAACGGCAAAAATGTTCTTCAAAATGTCGGCATCTTTTATGATGGTATGCAGTAGATATTTTGAATGTGTTTTTATACCTCAAGTCTGCACTTCAAATATTGTCTTTGACAAAACGCTGCAAATATAACAGTTTATTCACAATTTGGCGAAGATTATAAAATTCCTAGTTTGCCTCAAGCTGTTTTTTATTGTTTTTTAATGGTGTTTTGGTTGGTAGTTATTTTAGAAATGCGATTACCTTCTGGAAGTGATAGATATGATAGTTATGCATTTGTTTTATAAGGATATATAGTGTGATCCATTTCGAGGTTCCTTACTTTTTTAAAGAAAAAAACACAGAAAATTCAAATTGAATGGGGAATGTTTATTATCATTTGAAAGAACATTCTTTGGCATTTATAGTTTGAAGATTATGTCTATCAAATTTTGGTCTTGTTGAAACCAAATGTCGTCGAGATCACGAGCTTCAATTTCAGGTATCAAATAGTCGGTTATCATGGCTCGATAACGGTCGCCACTGACGGCTACGTTCTCTCCGGCATCATTTTTGAAGAAATATGGACCGATGATTCCACCTGCCCACAAACCACACCAAACCGTAGTTTTTTCTGGATGAAGTGGCAGCTCTTGAATCTGTTCGGGTTGCTCTTCGTCCCAAATGCGGGATTTAGCTTGTTTATATACCCATTGTGTCAGAAATGGGCCTCATCGCTGAACAAAATTTGGCTCGAAAACGTCGGATCTTCTTGGAACTTTTCAAGAGCCCATAGAGCGAAGCGATGTCGCTTGGGAAGGTCGGGCTGCTTGAGTTCTTGCACAAGCTGTATCTTGTATGCTTTTAATTTAAGATCTCGACGTAAAATGCGCCAAGTCGTTCCATACGTCAGTCCGAGTTGCTGCGAACGGCGCCGAATCGACTCTCCACAGTCTTCGTGTACACTCTCAGCTACGGCCGCTAAATTTTCTTCACTGCGTGATGGACGTGGTCTATTCGCTCGACTATTATCCAATAATGAATGATAGGTCTCAAGATGGGTGACGGTGTTGCGAATAGTACACTCAGTTGGCCGATTATGTTGACCATAAGTTGGGCGAAGTGCACGAAACACATTCCTCACAGATCGTGAATTTTCGTAATAAAGTTGAACGATTTGTAAACGTTGTTCAGGCGTAAGTCTTTCCATGATAAAATGCCAAACAATACTTAACAAAAATAACATGACAGCATGACACGACTCACACGTGATCTGTCAAAAAAGGCTATTGAAAAAAGTATCTCTACTTGGATCACCCGTTACAATCCCATTAAATTGATAAATGGGAGTGTATCTTCGAGAATATAACAATTTAAAATGGGTTTGGAATGGACAATGGTCAAAATATTTTGATGCCTCTCCGATTTATTGATTCTATCAATTGTTGTACATTTTATTTGATTTCGTTCAGCGCCTTGGATGTGCTTTTGAGTAGAAATTAGTGTTCAGAAATGAATAAAATGCATCTAAATGTTAATGCCCCTCCCATTTTCAAATGTCCCACCGAAAACTACATCGATTAAACCATGCGTTGTTAAAATTCATCCAGTGCCGTTGATGTGTCATTGCAAATTATTTCTCGACAAAATCGTGGACTATTCGCTTTGCTAAATTTTTTTCGACAATTTTTTTATAAATCTACGATTGTGATGCCCTTTGATATTACATAAACAATGAACATGTCCTAAATATTGTAGTAAAAACCGCAACAAATTAATTAAGTGGTTTTTGCCATTTGCTGGGTTTTTGGCATTTCTGTTTGAAATATTTTCGCGATGTTTGGATCTAAGATGCACAATGCCCAAAGACTCAATTCACGCGGGGTTCCGCGGCACTCGAACAAGAACTGCAACTTTTGACCCCAAAAAAAATGTTTTTTCAAAAAATGCACGCTCAATTTTTACTACTTCATGATCGGAAAACATCTAGTCGTATACTATTCATATGAGATCAACGCTATATACCAAACGTATATATCTGGATGGGTGCCCTGGTCCTATCAAAAATTCAAAAAACAGCAAAAGATGCCACAAAATGTCGGCATATTTCATGATGGTATGCTGTAGATATTTTGAAATTTCGCGTGAGAGTGTATTTATACCTCAACAGAATATATGACAGTACGCTGCAAATATAATAGTTTATTCACAATTTGGCGAAGATTACAAAATTCCTAAATAGTTTGCCTCAAGCTGGTTTTTTATTGTTTTTTAATAGTGTTTTGGTTAGTAATTATTTCAGGAATGCGATTACCTTTTGAAAGTAATAGATATGCATTTGTTTTATAAGGATATGTTTATTTACACTCGTAAATCCCAAAGGCCGCGGAAATATTGAAGAGCAACCCTCGGCTTCAGCAGGTTTAAAACAAATCGGAAGGAACATATATGGGCTGTTCCTTCCGAATTGACCATATAGCCCTTTAGAAGCTGTATTTCACATACAATCCTTTTGAAATTTAGCAGGGTAGAGTGTCTTCATCCAAGGACCCACATTGCCGAATTTGAGAAATATTAGTTCAGATTTAGATATAGGCTATTCATAAATATTTCTTCCGAGTTGGTCTTTTAGAAGCTGTATTTCACATCTATTAATTTTGAATGTACCAATAGCAAATAAATATATGTAAACAATTTTTATCTGAAGTATAACCTATATAAGTATATTTTAGTTTTACTCCATATTACTAGAGTGGTGTAGGGTATTATATAGTCAGGCCCGTCCGACTTTAATCTTACCTTACTGGTCTTAAATACTTTCTTCCATAACTCCAAAATACGACATATTCCTCTTTCGTAGAAAAATAAAAAAATCTAGAATTGTTGCTGGCTTATCGACGTATACCTTTTCTTTCAAATAACCCCAAAGAAAGAAGTCCAACGGTGTCAAATCACATGATCTTGGCGGCCAATTGACATCGCCACTACGTGAGATAACACGACCATTGAATTTGTTGCGCAAAAGAGCCATTGTTTCGTTAGCTGTGTGGCAAGTGGCACCGTCCTGTTGAAACCACATATTGTCCACATCCATATCTTCCAATTCGGGCCATACAATGTTCGTTATCATTTCACGATAGCGAACACCTGACCGGCCTCATTTTGAAGAAGTATGGCCCGATGACTTCGCCAGCCCATAAGCCGCAAACGAACTGGGCGAGCATGCACAGGTGTTTTCACATCTCCTACAGACCCGGTTTGCTAAAATTTGCGCACAATTCTCCCGATTGCGCACAATTCATTTGGTCGATTATGCTGATCAAAAAATAACATCACGATGTGCACGAAATGCATTTTGATTTGAACGACCATTTTCGTAAAAGGTTTAAAAAACTTTAACGCGTTGCTCGATTGTGTATCTTTCCATGGTTCAAATTGAGTTAGTCTGAAATTGAAAAATGTCAAATGAAATTCAGAAAAAAACCTTGACGTTTAAGTGTCGTTCACATTCAACATCGGCCCTTACAATTTAACCACCTACGAACACATAGAAAAGATATCATTTTTGCCAAAAATTCTTAGAACGGTATTAGAAACTCAGACACTTGATAATATTTCTCTCAATTATTTCAAATTTTCCAAGGATTTCCCTTATTGAAAATTTTAATGGATTTTCCCAATGCGAAATAGAACAGTTGTAATACCTTTCCTACGGACCTATTAATACAAGCAAAACAGGACGTTTCGCATATGTTCATAAGCTAAATTCCGAGAATGTTTCTGAGATGTCCTGCCATCCATCCATTCATTCAAGTTAACAAGATTCACAGCAACCGTGTTTTGTGTTATGGTCCGCACAAAACTCTTGCAATGCTGTAAATATACTCGTACTTCAAAATGGATATCAAGGAAATGTGATGAGATTTTCCATTGCTTTGCGGTTCAAAGCACCGTAAACAAGAAAATGTCGTCTTCCCATCGAAATCCTCGTTTCCTAACTTACCGGAGCAGTTAGTATAGTGTGTCCTGTAATAAATGTTTGCTATTGCTGTTGCTTGCTTGGTGTTTACGCACGTACACATCTACACACTTTAAGTGCAAAAAGACACACACACATACATACTGTATATGTGGCCGCATAGCACAGGATGTCGTTCTCTAAATGGCAAAGCAATTTCTGTATTTTACTGCCATCAATATTTTGCCTCTGTAATCAAACATTGAAATTGATTTCAAAGTGTACATAGGAACAGTACTATATCAACTCATAATTACATGAGAATGGATTTGACAAGTGGAAATTGTTACAGTCGGACATAAGATACGATATGAACACGGATATTATCCTGACTCAAGGCTAATCTTTCTCTATACTATAATAGAAACTAATGTCGGGGGTCACGTTGCAAAAATCGTAAACTAAAATGTGGACATGTACTAACTAAGATATTTGCTTGCTAAGGAATTGATAGATTATTTCCAGATGGTCATACAGGTGATTAAAATTGTTTAACAAAATTAATGTGTTTAACCAATATACGTTCAACAAATAATTTTACGAATTTGAAGAATATCGCCGCTAGTAAAAATAAAAAACAAGCAAAAACGGCGTTATGTTCGGCCGTGCCGAATCTTCTATACCCTTTACCATCGGATGTGAATGGTTTCGGGTCCAAATTAACTGATATAACCAAATTTCACCCCAATTCGTTGAAACTTGCGGTTGTTGTTTCATTAAGTAGTCAAATGAAGAAGGGCCTTTATATGGGGGCTATATCGAAACATGGACCTATCACTACCGTTGTTCGTGTGAAATGCTCCGGGTAAAAATAAACCATAGTTATCAATTTTCAGCCCAATCAGTTGGAATTTGTGGTCTCTCTCGCTTTAAGAAGACAAATCTGAGAGATGCTATATATGGGGCTATATCAAAAAATTTACCGATATTGTCAATTTTCAATCCCAACATACCTGCAGATATAATCAGTATACTCGCATGTACCAAATTTCAGCCACTAGCTCAAGTATAATAGATTGTACCGTGTTTACAACAGACGGACGGACGGACGGACATGCTAAATCATCTTAGATTAATAATATTCAATCGTTGTGGGGTCTCTGATCAATATGTAGATCTGTAAACAAAAACAAGTAATACCGGCGTTAAGTTCGTCCATGCCGAATCTTCTATATCCTCCGCCATTGATCGGTACAAATAAAGTCATCTTACAAAATTTTAGCCTGGACCGTTATTGGCACGGCCCTTCTAGTACCTCTCACACAAATGGTAACAAATGAGTGAAATGTTAAAATTCTTTATTTGTATATTTACTTCAATGAGTTTCTCATTTTTTAACATTTACAAAATTGTTACCATTTGTGTGAGAGGTACTAGAAGGGGCAATAACGCCCACTTTGTACTGTTGGTACTATACAAATATTACACTGCACAAAACTTCAAGTATTTGTATGCGCTGGTGTTAATGTTATAAGATGTGAACATTTTGTACAAATTGGACCCTTTGTGTGGAAGGTACCAAAAGGGGCGTTGCATTTTCGCCCATTTTTGTTCAACTTTTACATTTTGTGGTAAAATAAGTGGGTAATTTTTAAAAATAAAACCAAATAATCAAGGTTTAAGGACATTTTAGGCCGTTTGATGTCCTTAATAGACAGAAATTAATTACTTAATTTATAATTCTTACAGAGGATGTTAAATTCTTTCAAATGGTACTTATATCATTCAAATCAGATATTCCGTTCAAAAGATATGTAGAATTCAAAAAGTCTAAGTTTGTAAAAAAATGTTGTAGGTGACTAACTTGGGCATCCTATAAAATCAAAACCGTTATGAATTTGGACAATCGGTAAAAGGTAGTAAATCTGCATGGTCTTATAGTATACGCGTGTAAAATTTCATTGAAATCGAAAGGGTAAAATATTTAAATTGTAGTTTTTGGGTCGTTTTATTTTGGAATTACCGTAAACTTAAAATAAATTTTTACGATTCGTACGAAACGTAATCATTTCAGTGTAATTTTTGGTTTCTCTATCTCTCTTTGCTGTCATCTGGGCGAAGACAAATGTCAGATCTAGTCACTTTATTTTATTTGTCGACTGATAGGAACAATGACAAAAAACCTTATTAAAAGCAAAAATAATTGGATGTTATTAATACAATTATGGTAAAAACAATTTAATAATAATAAAATTGTATACATATGAACTCATATTTAATCATAAAGAAGTCAACATTGGATGCTCGCTAAGATGGACAAAAAAACCTTCAGTGCACAATGAGAGTCTCGGTTCAGCTCAGCCGACCCACCCAGGGTTGATTTTATGGCCACCGCTAGTGTAAAGAGTACAGAGGTGTATTTTCTAAGGTCGACCATACAAAAATGTGAAATTTTAAAACCAGAAGTTGTGAAATTATTGATCTGGAAATAACATTATTTTCTAATTGGTAAATTGTTAACTTCATTGAGGTAAGGCCAGGCGAACGAACGAACGAACCTTAGAGAAACCAACTTCCTGACGAAAGTGAGTGACTGCTTTTCGTTCGCAGAGACTTTCGTTAGAAATACAGAAACAGGCCGAAAAATACTCGATTTCAGTGTACACTGCACTACTGTACTCATTGTCATTGCAAAGAGAGACGCAACAACAAAGAGCGACGGACAACCTTAGAAATTTATTGATTTTGAGAGGTAAATACACTAGTGTACATACTGAAGAAATTGAAAACAGCAGTGTACTCGCTTCATTATACTCATCGTTAGACGAATTGAAACGAGTATAAAGAATACAACAACCGAACGAGCAGAGTGCACGACTTGATTGTAAACATCAAACAGTGTGAAGTGTTTGTTGTTTTTTTCGATCATTCTATGGTAGTGTCAATCTAGTAAAAAATACAATGTTTCAGTGTGCAGTGAAGTAGTGTACACTACTGTAGACGAAGAAATGAATGTCTTGATGTAGAGGTTTAATGGGCAACAACACATCAAAGAACCCACTTTCTTCAATGTTACGAGTAGTCTCCTGACTACTTGGACCGATTTAAATGAACCGTGACTTATATGACAGCTATTCAAAAAAGGACAGAATATACATTGATAATTCTCTGCAGTCTATAGGCAGAAATACAAAAACAAAAAAAAAAAGTATTTCGAAAAAATCGACGTCGGATTTTTTTACACTGGCCTACGATATTGCACTGGTCACGCCGAATCCTAGCCAGCAGATAACGGATCCGATATCGAAGGATTTTGATGTTCCGAATCCAAATATAAAATAAAAACTGTACGATTTTAAGGTATGGTATTAATTATGTGATTAAAATGCTGATTTTACGTTTTTTTGAAAATAGAAACCCGACAGACGCTTTTTTACAAAAAAGAAAACAATTAGGATTCTTATTAAAACGAGTATCCAAGGAATTTAAGGTTTATTTTATGAAGGGTCAAAGTCGTACACCATCTCAAAAATATGTGGGCGGTCCAACATAAACCGACCTAACAAACTAAACACAAACATTTCTGAAAACATTTTCTGAGAATACAGCATAATCTTTTTTAGCTAGATACACCTTTCCCAGCGATTTTCAATAGCTTCGATACCCTGTTTATAGTAAGAACTGTATAGCTACTGAAAATAGCCATCACCCGCAACCTCCACCTCTTTATTGCTGGCATATCTTTCTTCGCTGAGCCATATTTATTAGTCGGCAGATGTTTGTAACATCTTGAAATGATACAGCTAGACCCACCTTAATGTATACTGAACGACTCAGAATCACTAGCTGTCTAGTTTGTCTGTCCATCTTATGTTGTTCGTTGAGTACAGGTCGCAATTTCAATCCGATCGTAGCTGTGATTTTACAGTTAGGAGTCTTTCGTACCTGAAAAGAACCCTATTGAAATTGGCTGAAATGGGCTCAGATTTAGATACAGCTCCCATATATATGTTTCGTCCAATTTGGCTCTTTAGCCCTATAGAAGCTGTATTTTACATCTAATTTTTAAAATTTAGCATGGCAGAGTTTATTGATCTATAGACCAACACTGCCGAATTTGAAGAAAATCGTTTCAGATTTAAATATTTCTCCAATACATATGTTTCGTCCGACTGGCCCTTTAGCCCAATAGAAGCTGTATTTTACATCAAATCGTTTTGAAATTTATGATGGCAGATATATAAAGGGTTTTTCAACAGGGACGCTACAAAAGTAGACCGACAGCTACAGCAAACGACGCCATATTTTTTGCCGCTCTGGATGGAAACATATACGAGCCAACAACGAGTCGAAATTATTAAAATTTACTACCGAAATTCGGAGTCAGTGGCCTCAACGTTAAGAGCGCGAAAAATCGAAAAATCATCTTCAGCGATGAGGCTCATTTCTGGTTGAATGGCTTCGTCAATAAACAAAATATGCGTTATTGGTCAGACAGCAATCCACACGTACTCCATGAGTCATCATTGCATCCCGAAAATATTACGGTTTGGTGCTATTTATGGGCCGGCGGCGTCATTAGGCCGTACTTCTGCCTTGATGATCAAGACCGTCACGTTACTGTGAATGGGAATCGCTACCGTTCAATGATAACCGAATATTTTTGGCCCCAATTGGATGATATGGACTTGGAGGACATGTGGTTCCAAAAGGATGGCGCCACAAGCCACACAGCGAATGCCACAATCAATTTATGGGAAACCATGTTTGGAGAACGTGTTATCTCACGAAATGGTCCATTCGATTGGCCGCCTCGGTCGTGCGTTTTGATGCCGTTAGACTGTTTCCTGTGGGGCTACGTCAAGTCTATGGTCTATGCCAACAAGCCAGCGACGATTGATGAATTTCGTACGAATAGAAATTGCAGCAGTATAGGCCGATTTATGCTTGAAAACCGTCGAAAATTGGGTTTAGCGTCTGAACTTCTGCAAGCGTGCCCGTGGCGGCCATGCAAAAGAAATCGAGTGCATACATAATGGCATCGAACATACTTTCAAGGGAATAAAGAATTTCATTGACATCCAAAACCGTTTTTGTTTTATTTAAAAAAAACTTTTGTAGCGCTCTTATTGACGGACCCGATATATGTTTCGTCCGAATCGGTTCAGATTTAGTTATAGCTTCAGGTACATATAGATCCATTTCCATTTTTCGTCCGAATTGGCTACAGAGGCGTAACCGATTGACTTTAAAATTGGTATGCAGCAATATTTATCTCCATCTTATAAATATATGCCATATTGGTCCACTCCTTCTAGTACCTCCTACACAAAGGGTTAACGTTTTATGAAATATTCATCCTTTAATAATTTATATACCACTTATTCGAACCTTCTGCAATTTCACACAAGGTATTAGTTCATTAATCGCTAACAACTCGAGAAAAAAAATAATCGCTAACAACTCGAGAAAAAAAATATTTTGGAATATTTTGCACCAGCTTATAAATTTATTAAAGTACAAAAACAAAAACAAGCTTCATAGGTCGATATTAAATATTCTGACCCATGTGTTGCACTGGCACGTAACAAATGGTAATTTTTTGCCAACAATTATAATTCGTATATTGGAATTTTTTTCTTATATTTAAAAGAAGAAGATACAATCAAAATTTAAGAAGAAGATATTTATATTTCGTTGAATGAAATTGATGAATTAATGTATTCCTCGAATTTAGCCTAATTAGTGAATTCTTGTCTAAATAAAATACAAACGGCAAAGATTCGCATAAAATGCTTAGAAAATGTGGTATTTATGGCATAAATAAGCCTATTTTGGAGCTACCTCTATAGGGTCATTATAACAAAATATGAACCGATTTGTAAAATTTTTGGTGTGATGAATTATTGTCAAAATAGAGTACAAACTACATTGTTTCATGTAAATTGTTTAAAAAATGTTGTATCTATGTCTCAAATATCGTATTTTGGAGCGACCTCTTTAGGGGGTGCCAAACGACCGGCAACTAAAAAAAGGTATTTGTGCCACATTTGATCAACCTAGCTCTATTAATACGGACTGTAGCGTGATTTCAATAGACAGACGGACGTGCCCATATCGTCGTGGAATTTCATGACGACCAAGAATATATATATATATTTACTTTATGGGGTCACAGATCAATATTGAAAGGTGTGCAAACGGAATGACAAAGTTAGTATATCCCCCCATTCTATGGTGGAGAGTATAAAAATAGTATATTCAGTAAATATTTGTTTGACCAATATTGTTTCTATGTGGCGACATGATGACACAATACTCCACTGTACTGCGGAATGAATATGCGATATATCTAAATGTCGTTATTGCCACAAATGCAATAGTTGCACTAAAGTTGTTCGTCTGTATATTTGTTTGTTTTCTCATACGTTTCTCTTCTATGTATGTCAAGATGTTGTTATACTTATGTGCTACGGTTGAATCAGTTGATATTTTCATGCCAAAAGATCAATATTTACATAGATGCGTTACCCAACGTTCAATTTAATACATTTCTTTGGAAGTGCAAGTGTTTGTCTCCCACAAGCCATACATCCCAGAAATCCCTAGGATTCGTTCGCATTTATGGGGATATTTGTTTCATTGCTGAAAGTTTGCAAAATTTGGAAATACGAGAAAACCACAATCTTGAGTCGAAAAATTAAATTGCATTTGTTTTAAGTCTTGAATTGAAAATGTGGTTGAATGTCGAAGTAGTTGACACTTCCGGGGCTTCCAGGCATCAATTGGGTGAGCCGACTGCTTTTCAAGATTTAATTATGCATACAATTGCATATACAATGAATTTGGTAATTTCATTTACTTTTGTAAATTGTTTACAAATAACCACATAAAGTTCTAGATTATTTTGAATTTTTTAGATATTTATGTATGCAAATGTGGTTGTTAACATACCAATATGCACATTAGGACATACATACTAAAGAACTGATTGGTTTGAAAGTGGCGCAAATGTAATTTTGATATAAATTGATTTAAGGACAGATTCGGCATCAAATTATCCGGATTTAATTTTATTACAAAGAGTGAAATGTGACTTGGATTTTAAATCTCAATCATTCAATCATTATTAATGTTTAACTTGTTGTCTTAACCTACACGGAGAAAAAAATATGTTAAAAATATGTTTGGATACAATCATAAATATGTTTGGGACGGGCACAATCATATATATGTTTGTGGGTACACATATTATGTTTGCACACAATCATAATATGTTCGGGGCAAAATTCTAGCATATTATAAAACGATATGATTGTGTCCTAACATATTTTTGGCAAAATAATATATTAGAGCATATTTTTTAGATTTTTAGAGAGTATTACTCTCTGAGAGCCCAATTATGTGACTCATAGAGCATCCACCATCACCACTGTGCTAAGCCATCACAGCGAACACACGCACGCACCCACATACAACCATTGACAGCCACAGCCAGTCAGAATGAATATATGGCTATGCTTATACTTTCTTGTTTCGGGTGTAACATGAAAGTAAATTAAAATACACGCTGTGCATATAATTCTCGTTGACTCTATATAGCCAGTGGTATAAGGTGTTGACGTTTTTCAGTCAATGGGGTGGATCAACGGAGCTACCAACCAAGTTGAAAGAAAAGTGGCATAGTCCGCAGTCCGAATAATGGATAATTAATGGAACATTAGACTAGAATTTTATAAATATATTATAGGTGCTTCACCAAGGGGTCAGACAACAATATACAATCATATACATGATTAAATGCAATCATATATATGATTACATACAATCATATAAATGTTTGGACATAAGCATATATATGATTACACACAATCATATAAATGTTTGGACATAAGCATATATATGATTACATACAATCATATAAATGTTTGGGAACATTACCGATACCCCAAACATAATATGTTTGGGAGCTGCTCCAAACATATATATGTTGCCTGCAAAATATGTTTGGGGCAATATGTTAAAGGGGCCGTTTTTTTCCTCAGTGTACAAATTGCGTTCAAAAGCAAATTTTCTGAATTTTTGTGATTTTGCTAAATGATTTCACTTTGTTTTCCACTATTCTTAACACAAATGAATATGACTTTAAATTAAAAAGGAATATATTCAGCATTTTTAGTAAAAACCAGTAAGGAGAGACAGACAGGGCGGGGCCGACTATATAATACCATACACCTACCTACCAATGCGAAAATGGGCATTGTGATAAGAATTTGGCAGTGTTCATACATGTAATAAGCAAACTCTCTCTGCCGATTTTCGTACTGATCGGATATAAAACACGGTTTCTACAGCGCTTACATGTCAAATCGGGTGTAACATATATATTGGGACTATGTTTAAATCTGAACCGATTTTCCCCGAATTTGGCAGTGTTAATACATGTAATAAGAAAACCCTCTCTGTTAAATTTCGTACTGATCGGAAATAAAACACGATTTCTACAGCGCTTAAATGTTAAATCGGGTGAAACATATATATGTATGGGGGCTATATCTAAATATGAACCGATTTTTCCCGAATTTGGCAGTGTTTATTCATGTAATAAGAAAACTCTCTCTGTTAAATTTCGTACTGATCGGATATAAAACACGATTTCTACAGCGCTTAAATGTTAAATCGGGTGAAACATATATATGGGGGCTATATCCAAATCTGAACCGACTTTCCCCGAATTTGGTAGTGTTTATTCATGTAATAAGAGAACTCTCTCTGTCAAATTTCGTACTGATCTGATTTAAAATACAGTTCCTACAGCGCTTACATGCCAAATCGGGTGAAACATAAATATGGGGGCTATATCTAAATCTGAACGAATTTTCTCCGAATTTGGTAGTGTTCATTCACGTAATAATACAACTCTCTCTGCCGAATTTCATAAAGATCGGATGTAAAATGTGGTTTCTACAGCGCTTGCATGTGAAATCGGGTGAAACATATATATGGGGACTATATCCAAATCTGAACCGATTTTAACCAATTTCAATTGGGATCGTCCTTGGGCCAAAAAAGAGCACTATGCTAAATTGCATCACAATCGGACCATAAATACGACCTGCACTTTGATTACAAGAATACATGGACAGACGGACAGACAGACAGACGGACATGGCTAAATCGATTCTGAAAGTGATTCTGAGTCGATCGGTATAATAAACAAGGGGGTATCTCTTCTCCTTTTAGGTGTTACAAACAAATGCACAAAGTCATAATAACCTGTACCACAGTGTGGTGTAGGGTATAAAAAGTGTAGTCACGGTTTCGGGCCACGGTTGGTTTAAATTTGATTTTGTGTATTTTTTTTCCTTTTTTGTGATTTTGCTAAATGTTATCACTTTGTTTTCCACTATTCATAACACAAATGAATATGGCTTTAAATTAAAACAAATGAATATGGCTTTAATAAAAAATTTTTAGTAAAAAAAGTGTAGACACGGTTTAGATTTGATTTTGTGTTTTTTTTCTTTTGTCCAGGACCCAAAAACACGTAAAAGTTTTAGCTGACGGAAAATACAAAAAGTAATTATATATTTTCCTGAGATATTTGGAAATGTGAATTTTGCAAACAACTTGACCACTCCGCCATTTATCGCGGTGAAAATAATTCTAAAGTACAGATGACCCCGGACTGAAGGTATTGTGCAATTTGTTGTTCATTGGATTTGTGGGTTCGGAGATCATGCGTTATAAACAAAGTACAAAGGATTTTTTATATAAGAATTTTGATGTTTCGTTTTATTTAAAAGTGACTTCAGTTGTGCTTCACATTATCTTGGAGTCTAATAAAAAGGTCAACAAGTAAAATAGAGTTAAAAACATGTGTTAATTTCAAATAAAGATTTTAATGACCCATTTTGTTTAGGTTCAGGTAATTTGTCCTAATTATACCCGACACCACACTTTGGTACGGGGAATTATGATTTTGCGCCTTGGTTTGCAACGTTCCAAAAGAAAAGAGATAGACCCATACTGAGCGGCATAATTTCGGCATTTTGAGTCGATATAGTCATGTCCGCCGGTCTGTTCATATATTCTTGTTATCAACGATCTTTTTGAAAATTGATACAGAGGCATTTCCTGGATTAGGGATGATCCTTATTGAAAATGGACATATCGATACATGTTTTGATATAGCCCACGTATAAAGTTTTCCTCCCATGTCGTTTTTTGACGTTCTAGAAAACACATTTTCAATTGATTTGCTGAAATTCAAGCATTTTTACTTTACGTTGCACAACACGGTTCATAGTGAAAATAGAGAATCGGTCCGTGTTGAGATATATACCCCATATAAAGGTCCACTCCGATATTACATCTTGATGATCTAGAAAATACATTTTTCAATTGGTGCGGCTGAAATGTAATCATTTACAATTTACGTTGCACTACATCCTCCGTAGTGAAATTGATGCACCTTGTCCATGTTTTATTATATCTCCCAAATATAGGGCCCTTCCGATTAGACTTACTGATGTTCTGAGAGAACACATTTTTCATCCGATTTGACTAAAATTTAAGCGTTTAGACTGTGCAATAACTAGGCAATAACGTTATTTCTCCACAGAACTTTAGTTATTATAACTGCATTACACTGTACAAAATTGCAAGTATTTTTATGCACTGATTTTAAAGTTATAAGCTGTTAAGTTTTGGTGCCAAATTGTCCATTTGTGTGGGAGGTACCAAACGGGGCAGGACAAATTCGTCCATTTCTCTCAAGGTGGTAGCGACTGTTAAATTAATACTACGTGTGGAATTTCGGAAGATTCGAGTAAGTAGTATAAAAAATATTAGATAATCAATATTTCATTAAATGTTAACCCTTTGTAGGGGAAGTGCTGGAAGTTGTGGACCAATATCGCCCATCTTCGAACTTATCCGGAGATAGAAAAAAAATATTACCACATACCAAATTTGAAGTTAATCGGTTACTCCTTTCGAGAGTTATCGAGCTCACCAGCCATCAGACAGACATACATACAGACTGACGGATGTACATACATTGCTCAAATGACTTAGAATGGCCCAAATCCAATTTCCACCAAACTTACTTGGGGACTTAATTCTCTCCTTCGATGTGTTTTGGATCGTGCCTGCTGGCTGGTGCGCACGATAACTCTCGAAAGGATTAACCGATTGCCTTCAAATTTGGTATGCGGCAATAGTTTTCTTATTCGAATCTTCTGAAATTCCACACATAATATTAGTTTATTAGGCACTAACACCTCAAGAAAATTGGGCGAAGTTACCATGAGATATTCAACAGAAATGGACCATTCTGCACCAAATTATAACCGCTTCTAGCTTTAATAACAGTTAATACAAAAACTTTAAATTTTGTACAGTGTAATGATTTTATAGCACCTAAAGCCCAGAGAAAAGGGGGCGTTATTGGCACGACCCTTTCAGTACCTGCTACACAAATTGACCATTTTGCACCAAAAGTAAACAGATTATAACTTTAATACCGGTGCATAAAAATACTTGAAATGTTGTACAGTGTAATGCTGTGATCGGCCCCTTTTGGTACCTCCCACACATATGGACTACTCTGTACCAAAAGTTAACAGTTAATATCTTCAATACCATTGTATTCTTAAAAAACAAGTAAGAAAGTTCAGTAGGGTAAACCTACTAATGAATCCCCTCACCTTGAGTCTCAAAAAAATATTAGTAAATTTATTTATTTTTTTTTTGATTTATTTAAATTATTATCAATTTAAATTGCATTTAATAACTTTAAAGTATGTTCTGGTATTAAAGTTAAAAGCTATTTAATTTTGGTACAAAATGGTCTATTTGTGTGAGAGGTACCAAAAGAGGCGTACCAATAACGTTCCCTTTTCTCTGGACTCTAGGTACTACATATAAAAGCATTACACTGTACAAAATTTCAAGTATTTATATGCACTGGTATTAAAGTTGTAAGATGTAACTTTTGGTGTAAAATGGTCCATTTGTGTGGGAGGTACCAAAAGGAGCGTGCCAATTACGGCCACTATTCTCTAGACTCTAGGTACTATAAAAGCATTGCACTGCACGAAATTTCAAGTATGTGTATGCACTGGTATTAAAGTTAAAAGCTGTTAACTTTTGGTACAAAAAGGTCCATTTGTGTGGGAGGTACCAAAAGGGGCGGGCCAATAACGCCCATTTTTCTCTGGACTCTAGGTACTATAAAAGCATTACACTGTGCAAAATTTCATGTATTTGAATGCACTGGTAATAAAGATATAAGCTGGTAACTTTTGGTTCAAAATTGTCCATTTGTGTGGGAGGTACCAAAAGCGGCGTGACAACTTTTCTCGACGTAATAGTGACTAATAAACTAATACTATATGTAGAATTTCAGAGAATTCAAATAAGTAGTATAGAAGTTATTAAATAATCAATATTTCACTAAATGTTAACCCTTTGTGTGGGAGGTACTAGAAGGAGTGAACCAACATGGTTCATCTTCGAGCTTAGACGGAGATAGAAGTCAATCGGTTTCTCCTTTCGAGAGTTATCGTGCGCCCCAGCCATCAGACAGACAGACAGACAGACGGACGGACATTGCTCATTTGACTTAAAATGACCCAAAACGGATATCCGCCGAACATACTTAGGGTCTTAGATCACTTCGATGTGTTACACTTTTGGTTCGTAGCAAATGATATATACCCTCCTCTCTATAGTGAAATAAATAAGTTTAGGAACATTTTTTTGGGACTGAAGGTGAGGGGATTCTTAAGTAGGTTTACCCGTCTGAACTTTCTTAATTGTTATACACTCACTTTAGTGAGGATATATCATTTGCTACAGGCCAAAAGTATAACACACCGGAGGAGTGATCGTCCCAAAGACCCAAAGTATGTTTGATATTCGTTTTAGGTAATTTTAAGTCGAATGAGAAATGGTCGTCTGTCTACTGGCTGGTGCGCACGATAACTCTCGAAAGGAGTAACCGATTGTCTTCAAATTTGAAATATGGTAATATTGTTTTTCTATCTCCGGCCAAGTTCGAAGAAGGGCATCTTGGTTCACTCCTTCTGGTACCTCCCACACAAAGTGTTAACATTTAGTCAAATAATGATTATTTAGGAACTTCTACAGTACTTATTAGAATCTTCTGAAATAGCACACATTGTATTATTTTATTAGTTGGTATCACATTCGGTACATCCCCATGGACCATTTTACATTGATATTGAACTGCTTATAACTTTAATACAAATACATCGAACGTTTTATACCAAAAGTTAACGGCTTATAACTTTAATACCAGTGCATACAAATACTTGAAATTTTGTACAGTGTAATGCTGTTATGAAAAAATGACCAATCATAAAATGACCAAATCCTACCAAAATTGAATAGCTCCTAACGTTAGTATACCACTGCACATAAACGCCTAAAGTTCGGCACAGTGCAATGTATTTAAAGAATCTACTGTTTACCGAAAAATAGGTGTATTTGTTGAGCTCTTTCTGGTAACTCCCACACAAATTGAAAGATTAATTAGTGTAATGTTATATATTACGTTACTCACAAAGTGAGGGTATACCTTAGTCGGTTTAACCGACTGAAACTTTCTTACTTGTTTTTTTTTTTTTGTTATTATAGAAGGATCTATGACAATTGTGTGAAACAAAATATCGGCCAAATACTCGTGCGCATTACCCATGTAAAGCTTACAAGTAAAGTTGGTCCCTTTTCAAAAAAATTAAAATAAACCAATTTTTCTAAGAAATATTGCGATTGCGGATTGGACGATAGCGCTGGGCGAGTATAAGTATTACTCTGACTTACTAACTAACACTTCTGATGAAAATATCAAACATTTAAACGCTGCGGTGATCAAATTTGGTGAACTTGTCTTTGGTTGGATGATTGGTAGTACTCATCGGGGGCTATAATTTGGTAACGGAACTATACTCACCTAAAGTGAGAATATCAGTTGGTTCCGCCCTATGACATTCCCATATTAAATTCACGAGTTTAAAGAGAGAAAAATATATTCTTTCTGGAATAGTCCAAATCTTTCAGTACTGGCAATATACTAGTTGACTTCCCTTCAGGGCAAATTTAATGAAGAATTTATTATGCATACAGTTAACATCAACGGTTCTTCTTCGACGATTAAAACTAGGCAAAAAAGTCTCTAATTAATCTTCTTTATTAAAACTACACAATTGCTTGAGGTTGGTGCAACATCGATATCCTTCCAAAACTAAGATGAATAACCAAACTTTGTTCTAAGTAATAAGTAGGAGTGAACAATAACGACGCCAGAGGGTTTCAGTTGTTATTAATTTCCTTTCGGCAGCTTGGACAAAGTACAACGAAAGAGTTTTAATTCAATATTTGCAGGCGGTGCCGTATCCTGTTGTCGACAGACTAACTTTAATCAGACTTTGTTATGTTATTATTTTTTATCACACGGCGACGGCGAAGGCGACGGCGGCGTCGTTGTCGGCAACGTGGTTGCTAATTAATTTTCCAAAATAATTCTATCTAAATAAACAATGTGGCAAACATTTTCCTAACTCAACCATTTCTGAACTCAACCAACAATGGACAAGTTGTCCGTTAATAAATGTCAATATCATTGCCTCAAACGCAATGAGTTTCATGGAAGATTTGTCTTTCGACCAAAGATCTATCACTCTTTATTCCCATTAACCCCTTTCGTATAAATTTCAAACTTTCATGTTTTACACTTCCCTTCCATCCTCATCCCTCGACACGAACTTATGTTGTTCAGTTCAGGCAACTTTTAAATCAATTGTTAATAATTAAGGCAACATTGTTATCACTTACAATCTCAATTAAATCTTTTCAGAAAACTTTTCATAAATCGAAAGGAGAAATTCATAAGATGCAGACGATTGTGGACGAAAGACAGAGGAAACGATAAATTAATTCCAGTGGATTTGTTTAAATATACAGTAAAGATCAATAACTTGAATAACTTATCAACAATGCGTACTCTTCTGCGAATACTTTTGATTGGCAATTTTCTTGAAAATATTTATCACTGACAACCACACAGAAATTAACATTTGGTTAATGTTAATTAATAAATTCGCTTCAAAAGTTTCTATGGTGATGAATGTTAAAAAAACAAGTAAAACCGCAAAAGTCTCATTGATTAAGAAAAACTTTTGCATTTTAATTCGGGGCTCTCAATATACACAATTTCATTTAAAGAGAGAATAAATAAATATTCATGCAGTACGTAACAAAAAAAAATGTTTTTGTGTTCGAGACTTATATTTTGGATATATCAAAAATTGTTTATGCACGGGTTAAAATCTACTTTTTTGATATGTTTGAATCGAAAGAAAATATATTTGGAACACAATTTTTTAAAATTTTATATCTTTCTTTAAAGACCATATAGCCAAAAGTGTTGTCGGTTTCATTCCAAAATCTGACGGGACCATGATGATAAAAATATCAGCAAAACCAGTCCACGTCAATATTATTCAAGTATATGCGCCTACATCAGATAAAAGTGATGAAGAGATAAAACATTCTGCAATGAAGTGGAGGGACTTCTTAAAATAACAAAACGACATGAGTTAACTATAATTCAAGGCTATTTCAACGCCAAAATAGGAAGACATGAAGTTACTGGAGTTGCAGGCAGATATGGTCTAGGGGACAGAAATGAGAGAGGAGAAAGACTTATTCAGTTCTGCCAAGAATTTAAAATGAAAATTTCCAATACACTGTTCAGTCTACCTCCAAGAAGACTATATACTTGGAAATCTCCCCAAGATAGGATTGGCAATGTTATAAGGAACCAAATAGACGTCATACTCGTAAACAGACGATATTGCTCATCTATAAAGAAGACCACAACATATCCGACGTGCCATCTGATCACAATCTTCTGATGGCAAAAATGTGCATTAAGCTAACATCTTAACCTAAAAAAATGCAACATCGAAAAATTAACATTGGAAAACTCGAGAATCCCACAATAAAATCGGATGTTTCATCACAAATAAATGCAGAACTATATAAAATCGATAGGGAAGATGAAGAAAATATATGGAATGGTGTGAAACCCACAATAAATTCTGTCGCCTGCGACACCCTTGGAAACTACGTCCAACCAGTAAATCAAAACTGGATAACTGAAGAAATACTAGAACTCATGAACAAACGTCGAAAATATAACAATAAAAACTATGAGATGTATTGGGAAATAAATAGAGAAATTCAAAGGGAAGTACGCACTGCAAAAAATAAACAACTGATCAATCAATGCCAAGATATTGAAAGACTGATGAGCCTTCACGACTACTTTCACATACACAAAAAAATAAATGAAGCATGCGGCATATATCGAAGTACAAACCCAACAGTCCTTTACAACAACTACAATGAACTCGTTTTTGAAACTGCTGTAAAGAAAAACATTTGGAAAGAATACATTCAAAATTTATTTAAAGATGCTAGTAGATCAGATTACGACTACCAGATCTCACAGCAAATGACGGGAGAAATAATCACAGTCAATGAAGTTGAATATGCAATAAATTATCTCCGCGAATGGAAAGCTACAGATCCTGATGAAATCCCTCGCGAAATGCTAAAAATGATAAATAGTAACAACATTGATCTGTTAACAAAGTTATTCAACAACATTTATGACACCGGAAAATACGTTCATGATTGGCTGAAATCCACATTTATAACCATCCCAAAAAAACCCCACGCTAAAAAATGCAGCGAATATCGGCTTATAAGCTTAATGAGTCATGCTCTTAAAATTTTTGATAGGGACGGATAAACTATTACTACGTGTGGAGGATTTGGATTAGTAGTAAATAATTTATTAGAGAATAAATATTTCTCTTAATTTAAGCCCTTTGTGCGGGAGGTACTAGAAGGAGTGGACCAATATGGCCCATCTTTGAACTTAGCCTGAGATAGAAAAAATATTATCCCATACCAAATTTTAAGTCAATCCGTTACTCCTTTCGAGAGTTAGCGTGCGCTCCAGCCTGACAGAGAGACGAACGGACATTGCTCAAATGACTTAAATTGGCTCAAAACGGATTTCCGCCGAACATACTTGGGGCCTTAGATCAGTCCTTCGATGAGTTACACTTTTTGTCCGTAGCAAATGATATATACCCTCGTCTCACTAAAGTGAGAAAAACTTAATGCTTATTATTTCATTTGCAATTGTAAGGTATAACTCGAAATCAATGAAAACTTAAAAATTTAATTCGAAAAATGTTCAAAGGTTTGAAAAGCTTTTTTAAACAAAATAAATATATTTGGAGAAATTCCTAAACAACAATTTTATTTTTATATAAACACATATTTTATTTGAGAAAATTAGTTAACATATATATGGTGGAACATTTAAAATTTTATATTTGAACTATCGATTACTTTAACTTTTAGTGATCGGAGCCTTTTGGATTGTTTTCTGTGGGAGCCAGTAAAGATAAATGTTACGCACAACATCCAAAGACAATTGAAGCGTTGAAACATGAAATCGATGTTGCCATTGAAGAGATTCGACCCAAAACAATCGAAAATGTACTGAAAAATTGGGTTGATCGGATGAGGTACTGCCGAGCCAGTCGTTTTAGTAATATAAATGATATTGTGTTCCATTATTAAATGACAACCTTTCCAATAAAATTAGAAATTTGAAAAAGTTAGTATACCCTCACTTTAGTGATACGTGGATATACATATATCATTTGCTACGGGCCAAAAGTGTAACACATCGAAGGAGTGATCTAAGACCCTAAGTATGTTCGGCGGATATTCGTTTTTGGTCATTTTAAGTCGAATGAGAAATGTTTGTCCGTCTGTCTGTCTGCTGGCTTGTGCGCACGATAACTCTCGAAAGGAGTATCCGATTGACTTCAAATTTGGTATACGGTAATATTTTTTTCTATCTCCGGCTAAGTTCGAAGATGGACCATATTGTACAGTCCATTTTGATAATTCCCACACAAATGTACCGTTTTATACCAAACGTTAACGGCTTATAAGTTTAATACCAGTGCATACAAATACTTGAAATTGTGTATAGAGCAATGTTGTTATAGTGCCTACAGTCCTGTAAAAAGTGGGCGCTATAACCACGCCCCTTTTTGTACCTCCCACACAAAATGACCAAATCATAACAAAATGGAATAGCTAGCAACGTTAATATACCAGTGCACGTAAACGATTATAGTTCGGCACAGTGCAATGTGTTTAAAAAATTTACGGTTTACCGAAGAATAAGTTTATTTGTTAAACCCCTTCTGGTACCTCCCACACAAATTGACAGATTAATTAGTGTAATGTTATATATTACACTAGCTTTAACCCGGTGCGCTTCGCAGCCCCATCATTTATTTATTTTCTTTTTAGGGTACTGTAGAATAGTTATACCTCTATCTTTTAAAAAACAAATGACTATTCCAAATGAAGAAAAATTATCTTTTTTATGTTCCTGTGATCAAGGTACAATAGTTATCCTTTTCCCTTCTGTGCCTCTAAACGTCAAAAACTATTTTTGGACCATATTTTACCTTTTTCCCCTAGTTAACGTTCCAATAGCTACATTCACGCCCTGATACAATATATGACCAGTAAGGAAAGACAGAAAGTCGGGCGGGGCCGACTATATAATACCCTACACATACCTACCAATGCGAAAATGGGCATTGCGATAAGAATTTGGCAGTGTTCATACATGTAATAAGCAAACTCTCTCTGCCGATTTTCGTACTGATCGGATATAAAACACGGTTTCTACAGCGCTTAAATGTTAAATCGGGTGAAACATATATATGGGGGCTATGTCTAAATCTGAACCGAATTTCCCCGAATTTGGCAGTGTTCATACATGTAATAAGAAAACTCTCTCTGTTAAATTTCGTACGGATCGGATATAAAACACGATTTCTACAGCGCTTAAATGTTAAATCGGGTGAAACATATATATGGTGGCTATATCTAAATCTGAACCGATTTTCTCCGAATTTGGCAGTGTTTATTCATGTAATAAGAGAACTCTCTCTGCTAAATTTCGTACTGATCGGATATAAAACACGATTTCTACAGCGCTTAAATGTTAAATCGGGTGAAACATATATATGGTGGCTATATCTAAATCTGAACCGATTTTCCCCGAATTTGGCAGTGTTTATTCATGTAATAAGAGAACTCTCTCTGCCAAATTTCGTACTGATCTGATTTAAAATACAGTTCCTACAGCGCTTACATGCCAAATCGGGTAAAACATATATATGGGGGCTATATCTAAATCTGATCGGATTTTCTCCGAATTTGGTAGTGTTCATTCACGTAATAATAAAACTCTCTCTGCCGAATTTCATAAAGATCGAATGTAAAATGTGGTTTCTACGGCGCTTGCATGTCAAATCGGGTGAAACATATATATGGGGACTATATCCAAATCTGAACCGATTTTAACCAATTTCAAAAGGGATCGTCCTTGGGCCAAAAAAGAGCACTATGCTAAATTTCATCACAATCGGACCATAAATACGACCTGCACTTTGATTACAAGAATACATGGACAGACGGACAGACAGACAGACGGACATGGCTAAATCGACTCAGAAAGTGATTCTGAGTCGATCGGTATAATAAACAACGGGTCTATCTCTTCTCTTTTTAGGTGTTACAAACAAATGCACAAAGTCATAATACCCTATACCACAGTGTGGTGTAGGGTATAACAATGATTACCCCACCGTGTCTTTAAAAGTTTTAATTAAAAATAAGGTAAAATGAATGTCTAGTTTAAGTTGCAAGACTTACAATTGCCATTGGGATCATATTTAATCATTTTCGCTCCATTCATTCAACCCAGTTTGTCATAATTTACCATTTTTGTACACCTGTACAACATTTAATCGTTTTTTACCCAACAGTGCCACTAAAAGTGTGCATTTAGAGAAATCATAGTTTAAATTCCAAGAGCCATATTCGCAACCATAGGCCTATTTTACCCTTTATGTCCCCTATCTGTGACACGTTTAACTTTTTACCATACCGTGATTTATTTAACTTTTTTCCCTCGGTTTACATAGAAGCATCGCACTCTGGTTATGAATCACTGCACTACTTAACTTCATTCAATATTTTATTATTCCACTGTTAGAAGCATCGCACTCTGGTTATGAATCACTGAACTACTTAACTTCATTCAATATTTTATTATTCCACTGTTCTTCTAAAGTATGAAATTGTATACATATCTGGGACTATTTATAAAACTTGTTACCCACTTACCACATTTACCAATTTGCCACACTTTACCGTTTTTAAAAATTGTTTACCCCACTGTGCCATATTTAACCCTTCTTGCTTCACTGTACCACATTTAACCCTTTTTGCTATACTCAACCCTATTTACAACCTTTTAGCCACTCTGCACCATAATATTAAACTTTAACTAAAATCATAACATTTGAAGAAAATACTTCTTAACTCATATTTATGTTCCAGATGTTTCCCTCGCTCCATAGATACATGATTTTGCACATATGTAGCACCTTTTTGTATTACAGTACCATATTTAACCGTTTTTGTCCTACTGTAGCATTTTTAAACATTTTTCCCCACTGTACATTTTTCCCACCATATTAACTCTTTTTGACCCACTGTACAATAGTCAACCATTTTGGCACATTGCACCATATTTAATCATTCTTGTCCCTCTGTACCATAGTTAACACATTTTTGCCTCACTATTTCCGACGTAACGCTTTTTGGCCCACTGTACCACATTTAACCCATTTTGTCTCACTTTACCATTTATAACTATATTTTCCGCGCTGTACTATGGTTAACCCTTTTTTGTCGCATTGTAACACTTTTTGCCCCACTGTAACATATTTAATCCTATTTGCTCCACTGTCTCATATTTAACACCTTTATGCCCATTTTTGACCCACTGTACCATATTTAATCCTTTTTGCCCCACTGTATAATATTTAATCCATTTTGTCCTACTTTACCATATTTAACTATTTTTGCCCCACTGTACCAAACATAACCCTTTCTGCCCCACTGTGCCATATTTAACTGTTCAATATTTAACACTTTTTGTCTCACTGTACCATATTTAGAAATGTTCACCACTCTACCGTACTTAACCCCCTTTTGGCCCCTTTTTGACCCACTGTACCGTAGCTAACAATTTGTTGTCACACTGTACCATAATTAATCCTTTTTGCTCCACTGTATCACAGCTAATAAATTTTTGCCACACTCTACCGTATCTAACGCTTTTTGTCTCACTGTACCATATATAAAATTGTTCCCCACTCTACCATACTTAACCCATAACTGTACCTTATTTAATCACATTTTACCCACTGTACTTTTCTTGTCCACTATACATTATTTAATGTTTTTTTACCCACTGTGCTCTTCACATCTCAAGTTTAAGTTCCAATTTTTCCAGATTGATTCATTTTTGCCCCAATGCACCATAATTAACCCCACTGTGCCTCTTAAAAATCACTTCCGATCTCTAGTTTATGTTACAAAATCTACCCTAGAACCATGGGACCATATTTAACATTTTTAAACCACTGTACCCTATTTTACATATTTGGCTCCACTGTGTCCCGAAAAGTACGATTACAAAAAAAACAGACTACCCCGATCCGTTGTCCTAAGGACATCCCACGCTTCAATTTTCATCATTCTAATTCTAGGCATTTAAGTTAGCGGTGGTACCATATTTACCACTCTCTGTCCCACTGTGCCCCTAAAATTTTTAAAAAATCACTCCCTGTTCTAGTTTACGTCCCAAGAGCTACTCTCACAGCAAATTCACGACTCTAGCTCTTATCATTTGGATTTGGCCGTTGAACCTCATTTATCCCTTTTTACCCCACGGTGCTCGTAAATGTTCGGATTTTAAAAAAATCCAGTCAATTTCAGGGTCTACCTCATAAGGGCTACCCTCACACAAAATTTCACGATTCTAGCTCATTCCGTTTAGATTTGGCGGTGGTACCATATCTATCCCTTTTTGCCCCATTGTGCGGGTAATAGTACGAATTTCGAAAAAACGCGTCTTATTGCGCGTCTACATCCCAAGGGCTACACTCCCACCAAATTTCATGATTCTAGCTTCAGCCGTTTGGCCTGGGCGATGATCAGTCAGTCAGCCAGTCACGCAACAATTTTATAGATTACTCACAAAGTGAGGGTACCTTAGTCGGTTTACCCGACTGAAATTTTCTTACTTGTCAGTACTTTTATTATAGTCGATATGAATGATATTTCGTTCCATTATTAAGTGACAAAGTTCAACCTTTCCAATAAAATCAGAAATTTTAAAAAATTGTCAGTACTTTTTTATAGCCAATTCAAATTTAAAACTTTAAATGGCCCACCCTGTACTACATAAAATTGGAATTTTAAAGAAATTTGTTTACCATGCAAATTTTTTTAATATTTTTTTGTGTTTAGGACACCAGGAAATTTTTTGCACAACCCTTCGACATTATATTGTATATTATATATTGTTTCATTTATTTTAATTCAATACCTTACATACATACATATGTAATTAGCCGTCATTTTTTTGGCTCAGAGTTGGTGGTATTTGATATTTTTGTACACTCCACCCAGGGCTGTGGAGTCGAGCCAAAACTACTCGACTCCGACTCCGCCAGTTAAATAACATAAATTTCTGAAATTATATTTCTACTAAGACATGAGTTCATGTTATTGAAAATAAGATATAGCTTTGTTAAAAAAAAAACACAAAAAGTAGGTATTCTACTGGTATTTAATTAAATAAAATTTTATTATTTATTATTCGAGGCTTGACCTGCAAGTTGCAACTAATATGGCAATTCTTTCAACATGGAATCATGATAAAATGTTCATCAATCACTGCATCTGTTTTAATATGCCGCAATTTTTGGAAATTATGTCCGCCTCAGGCAACCACTTTATTCGGTAGTTGGTACTATGGTACAGGAGGTTATAAATTAGTTTTGTGACAGATTTGTAAAAAATACTACAGCTAGACACACCTTAAAATATACCGTTCTACTCAGAATCACTAGCTGTCCGTTTGTCCATCTTAAGTTGTTCGTAAAGTATTTGTACCATATTAAATTGTTCCAGTATTAAAATTTGGCAATAAGAACTCTTTCAACCTAGGGAGGAAACCTATTGGAATTGGTGAAAATCGGTACAGGTCGATATTGCTCCCAGATATAAATGTTTCTTTAGATTTGGCCTTGTAACGCTATGGAAGCTGTTTTCACATTCAATCATTTTTATACCCTCCACTATGGGCTGGGGGGTATATTCATATTGATACTCCGTTCTGTAACGAACACATCTGTGTTTTTGAATATTCTTTTTTTGAAAAATATTAGATTGGTATATCGTTGAGGGAAAAGATGAGGTTAGGACTGCGGGAGCCATCAATAAGCTAGCTAATCAGTCAGTTGGGGGGTTCGTGTCCTTCCGTCTCCATTCCCATTTTTTAACGTCACAATAATAATATAGAGACTCCCTATTTATTTCATTGCTACTAAAAAAATCTAGAAGTGGACCCTGAGTTACTAAATAAAGAAAAAATAATCTAAAAATGCCACAGAATATCTAGTAACCAAAAGATATCGAATTAAAAGTTTATTAGCTATTGACTAATTATTTGGTTAATTTCGTTGGCGTCTCCAGATGTAGCTTGAAGACCCTCGCCTCTAAACCCACCCTTACCTTTGGTTCTATAGGTATTAATTTAATAGAACCCCAAATATAATTAATTTGAATCCAGCTATATCATACTCATCATCGTCGTAGGAAAACACTACAATTATTTTACCAATTCATCATTAAACTGTAGTTTATTCACATATTCTTTAATACTATATTTAGAAATTTAAAGGACAGCCTTCAAATGGCCTTATACTTAACTAACATAATACAATATTTATGTTTTAGATAATCAAATAGGCTTTTCAAAATGCTTTAAATAAAGATAAGCCTCAATACAAAGCATAACTAATAAGTGCAAAATGTATTCTACAGGGTCTCCCATATTCGACGGACCCATCTGGCAACGCCATAACTTTTGACAGAGATGTCAGATCGCTTAATGACATACCGCGTTTGAAGCGTCAGTCCAAGCAGATTTTTACCATGGAACAATACACGCCACGCGAGCGCTCTGAAATAGTTGAAATTTACATTCCTGTAGTATTTGGAACAATGAATTAAATTAAATCCCTATTTATCAATTTACAAAAAAAAAAGAACAAAACTTTATGTAATATTAACAATGCCTATTAAAATGTAGGGTATAATAATTCCATATAATCTTGTGGGTATGAATATCGCATACAAAAACATTAAACCTCAGTTATTCTTTCAAATCAAAGATCTGCCAAAGCAAAGAGAGAAAAAAACAACAGAACGAAAGATGTCTGTCCCTACGCTTGTAAAAATATTATTCGATGATGATGCTCGGAGAGTAACGTATAACACTTTTACACAATTTGAGTATAGCAAAATTTGCAACAACTACAATGCACTTATCACTTATCATCACTCTTCGAACATCAACAGAGCTGCTGTAGTTTTGTATGAAGTTCGATACCCTAATGAAGTCTGTCGTAATAATCACGTTCAATAAGATAATGATGTTTATCATAATAATTACATTACTTACATGCTTACAGCCCGATCATTGACTGTATGTAGAGGCCTCCATCATGCAGTGGTCGATATGTGGCGTTGAGAAGTTCTGGATCGCTATAGGGTTTTAAATTAGGCACTTAATATTTTTATGCCAGAACACATCAATTATTGAATAGAGTTTCATTACGACAAATTTCACGCTACTTACGGATACCTTAATGCTAACTTCTTTGGGAATTGAAGATTTTAATTTTGCTTAAGTAGGCATTCTTTCTTAAGTATGTTCCGTCCTTATTCCTATAATATCTGCCCTCGGGGTAGACGGAGTCCTCTGTGCTTAGTGGTTTCCAATTGCTGTTGGCCTTAGTGGACACCCATAATCCATGCGATATTCGCCTTTTTATATAAAGGCGAAGTCCTCTGTGATTATTGGCATCCAATTCCCCTTGGAGCTAGCGGTCGTTTGTAATTCGAGCTATAGTCCAAGAAATCCGACTTTTTTAATGTAATTTGGAAGCGAGCATTAGCGAAGAAGTCAATACATCGAGGTTTAATAAAATAAATCAAATTATCTTGTGTACTTTGGAAACGAGCAATAATGACGTCTTAATCTTGCAATTCAACAAACTGCATGCAAACCCAGAGTACGGACACAAATGTTGGATTATTTCCAAAAACAAATTTCTCGTGCCCATCATTCATACATTTATCACTAAGGTGTTTCTATTTATAACAAAAGAAAGAACGAACGGTTCTGACACGCTACACAACATCATCATGCATTGCTAAACTCCCACAACACTATACACTACCTTAATATGAGCTTAAGTATATATTAGTATAATTTGTCACCATTCGCGGTTAACTTGGTTGCATCAAAATTTCTCATTTTTTTCCGCCTGGAATAACATATCCTAGGCATCATTGCAATTCATATTTTTCTTAAATAATTTGATATTTGTTAATGAATAGATTGAATTAAACAATATTTTTTAATGGAATGCAAACCTTAAGTAATTTATAATATCAAACAGCCTAATTACATGCATAACAATTTAACCCGAATGTAGCATACCTCCATCATACATTTATTACTTTGTATTGTTCGATCTTTGCAAGAAATTCATTCATTCATTTAGCACGTCGGAAAACAACAACAATGTCGAGTTTATGTGGAGGCCTTCAACGTAACCGGAGAACATTGGTAAGTTTGTTGTAAAGTTGTTTTTGTTATTATTTCTTGCAATGATTCTAGTTTTAAAGAAGAATAGTATAAGAGAATTTGATCATATCGAGAGAGATCACATGTAATGATAATACTCCCATATTTTTTTCACTTTTTTCTGCTTTGTATTTTTCTCTTGTATAAATAACATCGGAGAAATTCTCCACCATTCTCCATCTCTGCATCTCTATGTCTCAATAAACGAGATTTTTTTTTGTGTGTGACATGAAGAACTAGCAAGTGAAATAAGTATAAATATCATAAATTTTGCTTTGATTTGTTTTTATTGAATCTTTCGCTAGAACAATTGGGTGTTAACCCATTAAGGGCTTTTAAAGATACAATATCTAGTTTCCCATTAATATATATGTTTTATTTTCTGCTCTCTAATTACTTTTCATTTATGTTACTACATTTTTTTTATTATATAAATTGATTTATATGCATATTATGAAAAAAAAAAATTTAGAAATTAAATTACTATACGTTAAGATAATGAATTCTAATTCGGAAGATTTTATCAATAATTCGGAAGATTTTATCAATAAATATCTGTCATCAAGGATGAGCGTGTGAGCAAATTAGAGACGTTTCTTATAAGATGGGTTGATTGAAGAAATGTGGAGTGAACACAATTAGGGGTCCAATACAGAATTTACTGCCGATTGGACAATTGATGGTGTTGGTTTTGAGGCAAAAGCTCTCAACAACATCAGAGAGTGCTTGAGCTTTTTTTTTTTTTTTTTTTTTTTTGTAGATACTCAACTAATGCTGACTTCCTCAAGGTCATTTTTATTCTAATTTCATATTTTCGGAGCTTTTATCTTTGTTTAATTATATTTTTTTTTTTTGGTCCACAATATTATGGTTAAAGTTAATAAAAAAAAGGGAGTCTATAATAATAATGTAATGAGAACAGGGCTTGGATAGAGAGGGACGCGAACCCCCCCACCCGACTGTTGCTAGCGTGATCAAAGGCTCCCGAAGTCCTAGCTCTTTCCAAGTTCAAAGGTGACATTTATGTTTACAAAAATACATCTTCGACAATTCTTTTGTTCGAGCACATTACAGAGTTTGGCGCCCAACGTGGGGCCGAAAAAGTTTTCGACCTGAACTTTCGGCTCTTTTTCCGGTTAAAATATTTAGATTTCATCTTGTAAGATTTTAAATCTTTTTTAGTGTAAGAATATTATGTTTTGAATAGTTGTCAGGGTTCCTTCAGGATTTTCATCAATTTGAAGTTAACTTCGAATTCGTTGACCGTCGAAATTTCTACAATGTTTTCACTACGTTATAGCCTGAAGCTAAGAAATGGTTATAATTTTCTTGTTTTGTATATCTCAATAAATTTATTGAGGAACTAGCAACTTTTTAATGAAATGGAATTCATTTCTTTGCTTAGAGCATTTTAATGACCTTTCTTAAGGAGTCGAAAAGACAGAGAAATATTATTTTCGCAGCTGGTGTATATAATTGAGTTATACAAGACACCATAGACCAATTTGTTTTTTTTGTTGTATTAGTTGATTATTATTACTTCACTCCATATTTCAAAATCATAACTTTATAAGAAACGTCAACCTATTTATGAAAATTGAAAGAAAAACTATATTGTTATAAACATCTCATTTAAAGGTGATCGAAGAATGAACCAATAGATCGGAATTTTGGATTATTAGTTAAATATTTTCTTTATTTGGAACGCTGGCTTTATTTCGTTGGTATTGCATCCCGGTTTTAACAACATTTCGATTTGTATTGTAAAATACACAAATTTTGACTTAAATTTTCATCGATTTTAAAATGGCTTCAGAGGAACCTTCGTCCTTACAGCCAACGCAGGACATGGCTTCTGTAAACCTTCAACCTTCTTTTTGTCAGATTTGTAAGGAAACGATGAATGAGGGCCAAGATTGTCTTATAATTAGTCTGTGTTCGCATCCTTTTCACAGGAATTGTATTGAAACGCATCTATCGACGTCAGCAGAATGTCCGGTGTGTAAACATGCGTGCGAACTAAGCGAATTACGAACTTTGACTATTGGCCCGAAACCACCACCTTTGGCAAAAACTAACCAAAGAGGTAAGGGCAGAGGAGCAATGTCAAAGCAATATTATACCCGCAGTGTTAGTAGGAACTTATTCCAAGATCCTCGGAATTCGTCATTTAATACTAGCAATGTAGAACAAGCAGATCATATTCAAACTCCCAACAGAAATACTGGCTCTTCGTCGGTTCAAAATAATCATAATCAAAATAATGCCAATACCCTTGGTATTGATTATAACGAAATCAATCGTATGATTGAATCTAATATCACACGAATTTTACAGAATTTGCAATTTTCACAAACATCCCCGGTGAATACATTTCCTAATATAGACCTCAATCATCCTGGTATGGAAAATTTCCCCCAAAATAATATAAATAATACAAGAAGCAATAATTTCAATAGAAATCCTTCAAACCGCGTCAATAATCCAATTATCGGTCCCAATAACGGCATGAATGGGCCTCCGACTGCAATGCACACATACAATATAACTAACGCTGTTAACAATCCGCAGCTTGGTCAAATTCCTATGAATTCCCAAACCTCAAACTTGTCCGCAAACACTTGCAACTTCAGTTCCAATAATATAAATGCAGATAAAGTCACTTCGATTATCAATAATTGGAATCTTAAATTTGATGGTTCCTCAAATGGTCTCAATATTGATGAATTTTTGTATCGCGTCAAGACTCTAACCCGGGAATCCTTGAATAATGACTTTTCCCTCATCTGTAAAAATTTAAACACTCTCTTAACTGGGAAAGCTCGAGAATGGTACTGGCGGTACCATAAACAGGTACCTAATATACTTTGGGAAGAGTTCTGTCAGGCTATTCGAGGGCAATACAAAGTATTGAAATCTTCTTTCGATCTCAGGGAAGAGGTTCGAAATAGAAAACAAAAGCCCGGTGAAACGTATGATAACTTTTTCGACGCACTTTCAATGATAGTGGATAGGTTGCCTATCCCAATGATAGAAGAGGAGTTGATAGAAATCATCGCGAGAAACTTACGTCCTGAGATACGACAGGACTTACTGTATGTACCTATTCGATCATTGGCACATCTACGTAAACTAGTACAGATGCGAGAGAATTTCTTGAGCGATGAGTATGTGAGAAAAACTCTAGCTCAAAGACACCCGAACAATACATTTGTACCACGTAGACAGGTGGCAGAAATTGATCAGGGGGAATCTGTACTCGATCCTGAATCAGAATATTTAGTAGACGCACTGCAGAGAAGCGAATCCTCTCTTAAGTGTTGGAATTGCGAATTGAACGGTCACTACTGGCAAGATTGTCTTGCAGACAGGACGATATTTTGCTATGGTTGTGGCACTAAGAACGTGTATAAACCGCAATGTGCCAAATGCGCTACTCGCAGTTCCGCCACTCCAAAAAACTTGAGGCAAATGGGCCCTCAATAGGACAATGTCTAGACGTTGGCCCTAAAAAAGATTTCAACCAAAATATTTCCATGATACCCGGCACTGACTCTAACCCTGACGTACCAAAAACGAATTCAAATGAATTAAAAATTTTAAAAAGACATACTTTATCTAATCAGAAGGTGGAAGATGATGTTTCCAAAATAATTTACCCTCGACTTCCCTTACATAAGCGTTGGGAACTATACCTAAAAAAGCGAGACGAAATTTTTAACATCTCTGCCATTTCACCTATTAAAAAGCCAAAAAGATCAACCATTCGGTTGCGTCAATTCTATAAGAAACGAAAACTATTTTCGAAAATCCATATTTCTACAATAATTTCAAACCCTAAAGACATGCGATATTACGCCAAAGTGTCATTTCTGGGGTTCGAAGAATATGGCTTGTTGGACACAGGTGCTAATATTAGCTGCGTGGGCGGAGATTTGGCCAAAAAAGACTTTTCGAAATTTTCAAATTTCATTTCCTGCTATTCCTACGTCAAAACAGCTGACGGAAATGGTCAAAAAGTTTTGGGTTGGATAGAGGTTAACATTACCTTCAAAAATCAGACTAATAAGATAAAGCTTTATATAATCCCTACCATATCGCAGAGATTAATCCTCGGTATTGATTTTTGGAAATCATTTAGACTATTAAACAATGTTTTAGGTTCCGTAGATATTGTGGCTTGTAATACCGAAGGCATTTTCTATCCTGATACATCGTCTGTAGATGGATCAAATGATCCTCAGGACAGCAAAGAACCACTGAATGATTCCTTTTTTCCAATATCTGTTCAAGAACGAAAACGACTTAATTCCGTGATCGAGCTCTTTCCGAATTTCGAAACTCAAGGTTTGGGGCGTACCGAACTTATTCGTCATTCAATTGATGTCGGGGATGCCGCTCCCATAAAGCAGCGTTTTTACCCAGTTTCTCCAGCGGTAGAGAAACTAATGTTTACGGAAATTGATAGGATGTTGGAACTAGGAGTCATAGAGCCATCCACTTCACCATGGAGCTCTCCTATGAGGCTTGTGGTGAAGCCAAATAAGGTGAGGTTATGTTTAGATGCTAGAAAGCTAAATACAGTAACTAAGAAGGACGCATACCCTCTTCCAAATATTGAAGAGATTTTTTCCAGGCTTCCAAAAGCCAATATAATTTCTAAATTAGACCTTAAAGACGCATTCTGGCAGATTTGCCTCGATCCACAATCCAAACCATTGACGGCCTTCACAGTCCCGTGTCGGCCATTATACCAGTTTGTAGTAATGCCGTTCGGGCTGTGCAATGCCCCACAAACTATGTGTCGCTTAATGGACGAGCTAATCCCGCCAGACTTGCGCCACTCGGTCTTCGGTTATCTGGACGATTTGGTTATCGTATCCGAAGATTTCGATTCCCATTTAGAAGTCCTGATTCGAATAGCCGCACAATTTAGGAAAGCTAACTTAACGCTAAATGTGTCGAAGAGCAAATTCTGTGTTACCAAGGTGAATTACCTTGGATACGTTATAGGTAACGGTGGTATCACCACTGATCCCGAAAAGATAAACGCAATTACTAACTGGCCAGTACCAAGGAACTTGAAACAAGTTCGAGGCTTTCTTGGGCTAGCTGGTTGGTATAGGCGGTTTTTGCACAACTTTTCGACGGAAACGTTTCCTATCACAGAAGCGCTTTCGACTAAAAAGAAATTTAAGTGGACAGAGGAAGCACAAAAAGCCTTTGAAAGGGTTAAGTCACTGCTCACTACAGCTCCAGTGTTGGCTAATCCTGACTTTTCAAGAAAGTTTTACCTACACTGTGACGCAAGTGACTTTGGCATAGGTGCAGTCCTAGTTCAGTTAGATGATGTAGGGAACGAGAAACCCATAGCTTTTATGAGCAAAAAATTGAGCACTGCGCAACGTAACTACAGCGTTACGGAGCGTGAGTGTCTCGCTGCTCTGGAAGCTATAAAAAAGTTTCGATGTTATCTCGAACTTCAAGAATTCGAAGTTATTACAGACCATTCAAGCCTTCTATGGCTTATGCGACAAACTGATCTCAGTGGAAGACTGGCTCGATGGGTGTTCAAACTACAGCCATACAAGTTCACCATCAGCCACCGTAAGGGAAAAGATCATGTAGTTCCTGATGCCCTTTCCAGGATTCCACAGGAAGAGATCTCGGGACTAGAAATACTTGACTTGGGCATAGATTTAAACTCTCCGAGTTATAACGACATAGACTATAGAGAGCTCAAAGAAACCGTATCGAAAAATCTGAGTAAATGCCCAGATCTGAAGATAGTGGACAATTTCGTTTACTATCGTACGGAGCATTACTCTGGCGATGACTCTCAAGAACAATGTTGCTGGAAATTATGGATTCCCTCACAGATGCGCAAAGAAATTGTCACTAAAGCACATGATGCGCCGGTAGCTGCCCACGGAGGCATGGCCAAGACGCTCGAATTGATACGTCGTACCTTTTTCTGGCCAGGCATGGTTCGCGATGTTCGAGAATACGTACGGAATTGCGAAGTCTGTAAGACTACAAAAGCTCCAAATGTCCGTTTCAAAAGCTCTATGTGGATATTCTGGGGCCCTACCCAAGAAGTAAATCTGGCCACATTGGAATTCTAATTGTTCTGGACCATTTGTCCAAATTCCATTGGCTTTGTCCACTTCGAAAATTTTCTGCGTCATCAATTCAAGATTATCTCGAAAAGCAAATTTTTCATGTTTATGGGGTCCCTGAAACATTAGTGAGTGACAACGGAAGTCAATTCCGTTCGAACGAGCTAAATGCTTTCCTGACGACGTATGGAATAAGCCATATGTACACTGCGTTGTACTCACCACAATCAAATGCCTCAGAGCGGGTAAACCGCTCTATAATTGCTGGTATAAGGGCATACTTGAAGAATAACCATAAGAAATGGGACGATAAACTTAGTAATATCAGTTGTGCCCTTCGCAATTCTCTGCATCAAGCAATCCACTGTTCACCCTATCATGCCCTTTTTGGCTTCGATATGGTGACACACGCTTCTTCATACGAGCTGCTTAGAAAACTAAAACTCTTGGACGAACCTACCGTCAGAATGTCTAATGAAGACCATCTCCATCTGATTCATCAGGACATTCGACGACATATCAAAGACGCCTATGATAAAAATCGGAATAATTACAATCTAAGAACAAGACCTATGACTTTCAAGGTTGGCCAAACAGTTTATCGTAGAAATTTTGCACAAAGTAGTGCCGAGAAAGCATTTAATGCAAAGTTGTCCCCAGTTTTCGTAAAAGCACGGGTAAAACAATGCCTAGGAAGTCACTACTATGTGTTAGAAGACATGGACGGAAATGTGATGGGAACATATCATGGTAAAGACATTCGCATCTAGACGTCCTGTTTCCATCCAATTCAGTCTCAAAATATCACTGAATTGTCCGGTTTGTGATGGTCCTTTCTTATCAATTATATAACAACCATACGAACAACAATACACGGACAGACATTCGGAAAGATCATTCTGGAGCACGTTGTGGAATAAGATATGCGAATAAAATATATATAGGCCTCACCAAATTTCGATAAATCCAACAAATAGTTATGACTGGTTTTCCATCAGATTATGTTCGACTCCTTTTGACATTATTACATACTCACTAGGCAACTGGGGTATTAAGATCCTTAGATGAGGACTGTGCAGCAGGAAGAGCCCATGTCATTTTAATCCATTTGGGAAGGTCCACAAGAAAGTAAAAAAACAGCAATTCATCTGAACTTTGGGATTATGGAATCCAAGTATTACTTCACATGAGACAATTTAATTCACTGCTTACACGTATCACTGCAGATGTATCCTTTTAAACTAACATTTTGTTCAGATAATATAAAAGAAGAGGCCGGTTGTTTTCTTAATAGTCTGTTTCTGCTTTGTAAAATTTAATAAACTATTATTTTACCCTTTTATGCATCTTCTGAAAGAACTTCCATTGAATTCTGTTAACAGCTGAGTGATTGTTGTTTTCACATATTTGCAATCTATTCTGATATTTGCCAACTTTTCGATACATCGATTCGGATATAAGTCCTGTAACGATACATAACTATATCGATAACGATACATAGCCTAAATCAACATATTTATATGTTATTTTTGTGCATTAATTGTAAATCAAATTATTCAATTTCTCTATGAAAATATTTTACAAGGATTTGTAAAAATTTTCAATAAGAGTCTTTCAAAAGTCTGACAGGCAAGTTGAAGAATGTTAGATCAATAAATTGGCAATTCCTTATTGTACTAAAAGTGGCAATACGGACTATTCCTGCAGCTTTGGCATTTTGCTTTACATCCTATTTTTATCGTTCGATTAAAAGGTTACCTCAACTGCGGCCAAATTAACACAAATCCTTTTCGTATCAGCTTCTGAAGTGTAAAGTTTAATAGTTCCAAGCTAATAAAATCTCTAAAAAATACATACCATCCCAGCACTGTCTTGGGTGTAATAATTGAGCTAAGAAATTGTATGTGCGTTGTATTGTGAACCAGGTAACATTTCGAAATAAAATGTGTAATACAGGCATAATATAAGGTTCTTCTTAGGAATTGGAACATAATTTTTTTTATCCGAGCCAACTTCTACAAAATTCCCGCAAAATATCATATCACTCGTGGGTGCAACGACCAGCTCGGTCATTGTGGAGATTCTCTAAGAAACTTTCATCGAGTTCTCCATCTGCCCAGAGGGTAGACGGAGTCTCAGCTGTTGAATAACTGCGTGGTGGTCTACATTTCATAACCTGTGAAGGAATCATCAGAATCCTTAAAATTGTGACACATCACTCCAAAACTGTGAAGCCATATTTGGAACTCCTACACACCTATCACTATCTGACTGAGGCCTACAACTCCTACGAGTGTAGACGGGAGTCCTCTCTTTCATCTTTAACATCGAGCCAGTTAATCGAAAAAAAAAAAACACCACACACGAACCATAGTGTGACATCTCAAATACCATCTGCGTTCCCATCAAGAGCACCATCTGCCCTCGGGGTAGACGGAGTCCTCTGTGCTTAGTGGTTTCCAATTGCTGTTGGCCTTAGTGGACACCCATAATCCATGCGATATTCCAAGAAATCCTATTCTTTTTATATAAAGGCGAAGTCCTCTGTGATTATTGGCATCCAATTCCCCTTGGAGCTAGCGGTCGTTTGTAATTCGAGCTATAGTCCAAGAAATCCGACTTTTTTAATGTAATTTGGAAGCGAGCATTAGCGAAGAAGTCAATACATCGAGGTTTAATAAAATAAATCAAATTATCTTGTGTACTTTGGAAACGAGCAATAATGACGTCTTAATCTTGCAATTCAACAAACTGCATGCAAACCCAGAGTACGGACACAAATGTTGGATTATTTCCAAAAACAAATTTCTCGTGCCCATCATTCATACATTTATCACTAAGGTGTTTCTATTTATAACAAAAGAAAGAACGAACGGTTCTGACACGCTACACAACATCATCATGCATTGCTAAACTCCCACAACACTATACACTACCTTAATATGAGCTTAAGTATATATTAGTATAATTTGTCACCATTCGCGGTTAACTTGGTTGCATCAAAATTTCTCATTTTTTTCCGCCTGGAATAACATATCCTAGGCATCATTGCAATTCATATTTTTCTTAAATAATTTGATATTTGTTAATGAATAGATTGAATTAAACAATATTTTTTAATGGAATGCAAACCTTAAGTAATTTATAATATCAAACAGCCTAATTACATGCATAACAATTTAACCCGAATGTAGCATACCTCCATCATACATTTATTACTTTGTATTGTTCGATCTTTGCAAGAAATTCATTCATTCATTTAGCACGTCGGAAAACAACAACAATGTCGAGTTTATGTGGAGGCCTTCAACGTAACCGGAGAACATTGGTAAGTTTGTTGTAAAGTTGTTTTTGTTATTATTTCTTGCAATGATTCTAGTTTTAAAGAAGAATAGTATAAGAGAATTTGATCATATCGAGAGAGATCACATGTAATGATAATACTCCCATATTTTTTTCACTTTTTTCTGCTTTGTATTTTTCTCTTGTATAAATAACATCGGAGAAATTCTCCACCATTCTCCATCTCTGCATCTCTATGTCTCAATAAACGAGATTTTTTTTTGTGTGTGACATGAAGAACTAGCAAGTGAAATAAGTATAAATATCATAAATTTTGCTTTGATTTGTTTTTATTGAATCTTTCGCTAGAACAATTGGGTGTTAACCCATTAATGGCTTTTAAAGATACAATATCTAGTTTCCCATTAATAGATATGTTTTATTTTCTGCTCTCTAATTACTTTTCATTTATGTTACTACATTTTTTTTATTATATAAATAGATTTATATGCATATTATGAAAAAAAAAATTTAGAAATTAAATTACTATACGTTAAGATAATGAATTCTAATTCGGAAGATTTTTCAATAAATATCTGTCATCAAGGATGAGCGTGTGAGCAAATTAGAGACGTTTCTTATAAGATGGGTTGATTGAAGAAATGTGGAGTGAACACAATTAGGGGTCCAATACAGAATTTACTGCCGATTGGACAATGGATGGTGTGGGTTTTGAGGCAAAAGCTCTCAACAACATCAGAGAGTGCTTGAGCTTTTTTTTTTTTTTTTTTTTGTAGATACTCAACTAATGCTGACTTCCTCAAGGTCATTTTTATTCTAATTTCATATTTTCGGAGCTTTTATCTTTGTTTAATTATATTTTTTTTTTTTGGTCCACAATATTATGGTTAAAGTTAATAAAAAAAGGGAGTCTATAATAATAATGTAATGAGAACAGGGCTTGGATAGAGAGGGACGCGAACCCCCCCACCCGACTGTTGCTAGCGTGATCAAAGGCTCCCGAAGTCCTAGCTCTTTCCAAGTTCAAAGGTGACATTTATGTTTACAAAAATACATCTTCGACAATTCTTTTGTTCGAGTACATTACAAATTTGGTACAGTGTTATTTCTTAACCCAGCGACGATCCCTATTTAAAATGGGGCATATCGGTCCATACTTTGATATAGCCCCCATACGAAGGTCCCTTTCGATAAGACATATTTACGCACTAGAGAGCGCATTTTTTAACAGACCATGCTGAAATTTAAATATTTGTACTGTGTATTACATTCAATCGTGCCTAGTAAATATTAGACATATCGGTCCATACTTTAATATAGCCCCCATATGAAGGTCCCTTTCGATAAAACATATTCACGCTCTAGAGAGCGCATTTTTTAACCGATCGTGCAGAAATTTGAGTATATGTTCATTCTATTGCATTCAATCATGCCTAGTGAAAATGATGCATATCGGTCCATATTTTGATATAGCCCCCACACAAAGGTACTTTGGATAAGACATATTTACGCATTTTTTAACCGATCATGCTGAAATGTATATATTTGTACTTTGTATTACATTGTGATCACGCTTGAATGTAATAGAAAGTACAAATATTTAAATTTCAGCACGATCGGTTAAAAAATGCGCTCTCTAGTGCGTAAATATACCTTATCGAAAGGGACCTTCGTATGGTGGCTATATCAAAGTATGGACCGATATGCCCCATTTTAAATAGGGATCGTTCCTTGGTTAAGAAATAACTCTGTACCAATTTTCATTAAGATTGCTACATATTTGCGACCTGTGGTGTCGAATATAAAAAAGAACGGAACGCTAAACGTAGTGATACTGTTAGTGTTCTGTTCAAAAGAACAGTATCACTACGACGTAGTGATACTCTTCTGTGAACCGTACGTTATCGTAGTGATAACGTTCGTCGTGTTGTAAGAACGGTACGTTATCATAGTGGTACAGTTCGCGAACAGTAACACTAAAAAATAAATAACGTTAGTGTTCTCTAAAGGAACCGTTCCTATAACGTACTGTTTTTTTCTGGACACTGGTGCTTGGTGGCTCCGTTTGCGTACAGATTTAAGGCAGACAATTGGCTTGATATTGTCGCCAAGGGAAGATTGTACCGTCTGCGGAATACCCCAGCAAACGTTTATGCACGTGTACAGCTAATTATAAGCTCGCCAAAATAATGGGTTGAATCTATTAGATATCAGCTTTGACGATTTAAATCAGCAGATGCAGAAATTTTATTGTCGCTTATGGAATTTTCGGGAGTTTAAATCCCTTCCTGGTAGTAACTCCAATGTGTTGGTGGATACTCAAATACTATTATAGGTTGCCACGTGTTATGAAGAAAAGTTTTTGGAAGATTCTTCTCAGGCGATGATCAAGACACAGTAAGGGGTTATCTCCAAAAAAGTTCCAGGAATACTTTGGGACAAAGTTTCTCCGACGCACAAGTTTATCTCAACTCTTATAATAATTTAGCCACCTTCCCCATGCATATCCACCTTTACTTTTCTTTAGGATGATGTTACTCGATCTCTGGTTGGTGCAGAAAGGAAGTATGCTGGGTTGGTGCGAAACCAGGAAAGTTCAGAGAACACGTTTCGTAAGCATAATGAAACATCGAATGTCAAAAAACTGTAATCACTTGTTTACCATATTAAAATAAAGTGGGGACAAAAATCTCTCATTATTGAGGGGATTTTTAAATGCCATGTCGCGTTGCCACTTAAGAAAGTTGAAATTGATTTGAAATTATTTTAAGAATTATCGTCCAGGAGAACTACCAAATGTGTTAAATAATATAATATTAGATAGGTAAGGAGACGTTCATTACAGTTCGTAACACCTCTAAATATTGATCTGAGACCCGATAAAGTATATATATTCTTAATCGTCGTAAAATTCTAAGACGATGCCATGTCCGTCTGTTCATCCGTCTGTCCGTCTTGTGTAATCATGCTACAGTCCGTAATAATAGAGCTAGGTTGATCAAATTTGGTAGAACTATTTTTTATAGTTGCAGTTTGTTTGGGATTGCAAATGGGCCATATCGGTCAATGTTGTGATATAGCTCCCTTTTATAGGTCGCTCCGAAATACAGATTTTGAGCTATAGCTTCCACATTTTTAAAGCAATTTCGCAGAAACCTTGCAGTTTGTATTCTATTTTGACAAGAATTCATCAAAGCAAAAATTTTACAAATCGGTTCATATTTTGTTATAGTCACCCTATAGAGGTCGCTCCAAAATATACGTATTTAAGCCATAAATACCATATTTTGAAGCATTTTAACTGAATTTATTTTGTTGTAGTCCCCGTGTAGATGTAGCTTTCAAAAAGCTAATTTAAGCCATAAATGCCACATTTTTCAGGTAAAGAGTTTGGCTAATTTGCGGCCGAAAATTGCAGCGTTCGTTTTTTTAACAAGTTTTTAAACAAACAGGATCGTTTCATGATTTGCTCCATATCCAATGATTTTTTCAGTAATAAAATTGAATACAATCCATGTTGGAGGGTATATAAGATTCGGCATGGCCGAACTTAACGCTTTTACTTGTTTTAATTCAGTAGGGTAGAATTTATTTATGCAAGAACTTAGGAATAGTGTAGAGTTTTCCAAAAATACTTATTTTGATAGCTAAATACATATATTCAGAGCTTTCCTAAAACTGTTTTACATAAAAAACTCGATAGTTTAGTTAACTTTATATATTTTTGGCATACTTAAATATTTGGCTAAAAGCTTCGAATATGTTATCCTTCTTTTTTTACCAATTTGTTTTCCCAAATTTTTTGAGTGCAAAAGTTCTATCACATAATTGGTACATTTTGCACAACACATCTCGGAGTCGGAGTCAACCATAATTTTCCGAACTCCGACTCCGGGCATATTTCCCAGACTCCGACTCCTAGACTCTGACTCCGACTCCACAGCCCTGCCTCCACCATAGGATGGGGTGTATTACTTTTACCCCCCCAATTTGATTACTTAACGCTGTAGAGACCGTAAATTTCAATTGATCGGGCTTAAAATTAGAATTTTGGGTGTATTTATACCCAGAACCCTTCACACGAACAACGGTCGCCATAGGTCCATGTTTTGATATAGCCCCCATACAAAGGTCCCTATAGTTCTTACTTCTTAACGCAATTAAAAGCACAAAATTCGAAGAAGCGGTAGAAATGAGATGAGTAATATGAGTTTATTTGTACTCGAAACCATTCACAGGCGATTCATGGTGGAGAGTATATAAGTTAACACTGTCCTTTACTTCTCTTATTTTGACATGTTTCCGCTAAAGTGCTCTTTTGCCCATATTAAACAGTCTGGAAATTTGACTCAAAACGACACAACTTTAAAGGGCTATAAAACCAAAATACGAGCTAACTTTACAAAACCCTTTGGTGGTTTTCACATACTAATTGTGTACTGTCAGGTACAATTGGTCTCGTTTGTGCATGATTCGATGACCCAAAATTTGTTTAAATTTGTGTAATTTATTTGAACAAACAGATTTGGTTACTACACAGAAACAATTTTGTTCATTAAAATAAGAAATTCCTTTACATCAAAGAAATATTTCATTGTATTTCAGTCAAAGAAATGTATCTGACTAAATTTTTTTATTATACTAGTAAGTCAATGCCAAATGTACGTTATTTCAAGAAGCTTTATTTTAAATTGCATTTTATTTAGATATATTTGTATATTGGAAATCTATGAATAATATAAATTTAAATTTCTAAATCCTCCCTTACAAAAACCGCATAATTTTTTTTCTTTGGAAACAAACGCATACGTATTACATTAATGCTAACAATAAATAAACTGAAGTATAATAAAGGCGTATTTTGTATGCAGGTAAACCCTTTCAGGATTCTGTAAAGTAATTTTATTTAGACAAGAGGCACACTCTCACAGCCGCATTCATGTTAAAAACCATGTGTACGAGTATGTATGGATTTGTTATTTGTTTGTTTTTCGTTTTATTCAAGATTCGTGCGTACAAGTGTTTTGTAGATTTTATAAATCTCATTTCTTTATTTACACATATTTACATACATGTCACATGTTTTGCAATGAAAATGTTGTTATTTGCCAAGAAATTTTTTAAGACAATTGTTAAATTGTCTTTTTTTGTTTTCAGCGGCCTCTATTCTCCGTTTGTGATAAATACATTTACTCTTTACACACGTAGTCATGGATCACACTGGCGGACATAAGATTTCGTAAAAATATGTAATATAAAGTGAATTTTTAAAATATACGTAAGACAGTGTGAAGACTTTACACAACAAATCTTTAAAAACTAGCATAGTTTTATAGTTCATTAGTTTTCTCAATAGACAGCCAATTTCAATCCATTATTGGTGAAAAAAATGGAACTATAACTAAAAGTGGAGGAAATTGGAGCCGATTTAATGAATAAGAAATATAAACCCATACTCTTGAAATATAGGAGTATTTCATAAAAAATTAAGAAATCAATCTAATCGATAGCGACTTCCAAATAAGTACTTATATATGCATACTTCTGTCCTCAAGTGTAAACAAATTTCCTAATGCGTGGGCCTCTACAATGTAGACATCCAGCCACACACATATACTACGTTTACATAACAAAAACATAGCTAGAATATGTGTTTGTATGAATATAACGGTATATGCAATCGTTAGAAACATGTGTTGGTACCAAATACGACGAATATGCTTTCGCCATGTAATTTTGTTTGTCCTCATACATATTTGTTTGAATCGTATGTTAGTGCAAATGTTTGTTTACTTTTTAAAATATATTGTTATTCTGCAAGTTTCTGTTAAATAAAACAAACAATTGAACGAATAAGTATTCGTTTTAGAAGCATTTGTATGCGTGTACGTTTGTAACATATTGAGGAAGTTTTGCGGCATCTGTACAACTCAATTATATATATATACGAGTACAATAATAATTTTAGATCGTAGAAGCGAGTTTGGAAATTTGTATTAAATATATCGAAATTTGTTTCCTAGTAGGGGAAGGAATCTAGCAACAGGATACTGCACGAGAATCCTTCTAAAAATACAAAATAATCATTTAATCCAAAAAAAAAAATAATATATTATAATTTACAGCAACAATCTACCATTCTTTAGCTTCTTGTAATTGAATTCAATTTGCCAAATATAGCAATGATAAGCTCGAAACTGTGAGATGGTTCAGCACAGCTAATATTATTAAATATTTTGCTATCATTTATTTATTTAAATAAAAAACGATGCTGGATTTTTTCTTTAGTATAACATTATCAGCACTACTAAAAAACATAAAGATCAGAATATCTGAAGCTCTGCTTTACTTGGTAGGTATCGAGGGGAGGGACATTACATTTATTCAGAACTGAATCTCTGGATGGAGGTACACAACGTCACCCACCAGATGCGATGGTCTGTCACATAAAGAGGACATAGGCAAATAGTTAGTCACAATTAAACATTTCTCTTGCAAAAGAATAAAATCTTTAAAATTTTCATTAAGACCGTGTTAGGAGGATTGCGGAAAAAGGTCGACATTTTCTGGTCAAATTCAAAGCGATAAAAGCGTTGTTTTTGAATTCATATTCGAAAAAAAATTTCAACTGCGTTGCAGAACCATATTCTGTAGACTTGTAAATAATATAATAGAAGTTTGGATGATGCAGTCGGGCAGGCGGACTATATATTACCCTACACCGCACTAGTAATATCGAATAACACTGAAATATTCAGGTTATATCCAGCTAAAATGGTCTACATAAATTTACATTCACAATTATTACATGTAAAATATAGGAATGAACATATTTATGGTGGGTATATCTAAATCTTAACTGATTTTTCTCAAATTCGACAATGTGAGTCCTTGAATTAGGAAACTCTACTCCGCTAGATTTCAAAATGATTGGATGTAAAATACAGGTTCTGTAGCGCTAAAAGGTCAAATCGGAAGGAACATACATTTGGGGGATATACACTCAAAAAAAAGTGAACCCTGGAGCAAGTTAAAATGAACTAACCTGTAGGAATATTGAACTATGTATGGCGCTAAAGCTAGTTTTCCATATATCAAGTTCATACATTCCCTCACAAATATGAAATATGTTGAACTTAATTCTAGTTAATTCGTACTTCCTTTAAGTAACTATTGAAATTAAAATAGGGAAAATGAACTCAATACTAACAAATTCTGATTTGAAATTCAGCATATTTTTGTCCTTATTGCAATTAATTTTTTACTCAAATTTAGGAAAATTTAATTAAATTTATGCAAAAAGAAAAATTAAAATTGTTCTTGGACTTTTTTATTCAATTTTTTTGCGAATTTGGATCACCTCCTCCACCACTCTCTCCGTTTATTTATATGTTGGAGTCTCTTACCACTTCTTGCTCCTTGGATTAATCTCTTCTTCTTTGTGTTAGGAATTGAAATTGATTATTACACACGAAATGTTCAATATTATATGTATAAAATTTTACCTCCGTTCCGAATGTGATTCGATCCCATAACCTTCCGTTTTGTGAGCCACATGTTTACCAACTGAGCTATGTAGACACATACATTTTCACGAAAAATTTGTTTTTAAATACAATCTTATATCCCCAAAATTTCCGAAACAATGTATTTTTATGTACACTTGAATTTGATAAAAGGATTGCCATCATTGAATGATAAATAGAGTTGCCATATACTATATTTATAGGCGACGAATAAATTTCATTATGAATGACATTATCATATCAATTCCAAAAGAGTTTCGTAGCTCGATATATAGTGTGTCAGGCTTACAATCATAAGGTTGTCGGTTCGACTCTCGTCCCGGGCGTAACATTTTTAATGTTTCGCCATAAATTTAAGTTTCTGCAAGTAACGATTTGCGCAAAAATAAAAATTGCGGAATGAATAAGGACATACAAAAATTTTGCATTTTTGGGACTGCAGCATAGTCCGAAAAAAGTTAATTTTTCTTTGATTTTAGTATGTTTTCCTAATTTTGAGTTCAAATTCATGGACTCGAAATGAGGATTCATGATTATTTTTAGTTAAAATTTCCTAAAACTCATGCTTTCCATTTTTAGTTCATAATTTCCTTATATCTACGTTGGGTGTCCACCGCATATGTCTAAGTTTGATAAATTTATGAATATTCGAACTATTTTCAAGAAATATTATTTTAGTAAAAATATGTCCTAATTTTTAGTTAATGTACTATTCTGCATATCCCCCAAAACAATAAAATTTAGTAGTACTAAGTAAAATTTTCCAGTTTTCAGAAAATATTAACTCAATATGAATAAAAACATTGAACTAAATTGGAGTACAGATTTTACTAAAATTTAGGAAATACATTTTTTTGAGTGTATGTAAATATAAACTGATTTTCTTCAAACTCGGCAGCAAATCGGCTTACATTTGCGTAAACTCTACCCTGCTAAGATTCTAAAAGATTGAATATGAAACATAGCTTCTATACTGCTAAAATGCTAAATCGGAAGGAATATATTTATGTTCCATCCTATATCGAAATCTGAACGTTTTTGACCAATTTTAAAAGCATTCTTTCCAGGAGTGAAAGATTCCTTATTGTCAAGATCGTGGTGAAATTGTGATCTGTACTTAAGGAACAACGTAAGATAGACGGGCGGACGGACAGCTAGTGATTCTGAGTCGATCGGTATACTTTAAGGAGGGTCTAGCTATTGTATTTCTATGTACAACCGCGTGATGTAGGGTATAAATAGCAAAAGAATGATATTTCTCACATTAGTGGAGAAGAGGAGAGCTAGGGCTCTAAGTATGTTTGGCGACATATTAAGTCATACACGCAAAGGAAAAATTCGTTTCTGGGAAACGAAATATTAGAAAACTACAATTCTCGTTTACGATGACTAAAATTCTTTTGGCAAGAACAAACAACTGCTTATGCAAAATAAGTTTCTGTCACAAGAAACGGAATTTCAGTTCCGTCAAACGAGAATTTTAGTTGTCTAATATTTCGTTCCGCAGAAACGAATTTTTTCTTTGCGTGTATATACGACTAAGTTTGAGATGACCTGAGAATGTAGACCGACCGCGCAGAAAGAAAATGTGTTCGTATTCGCGCGTTTCTATGTCTTCCCCAGATCTACAAAGATATATTTTTAACTTGTTTTGGTGTATTTATTTATGTTTTCTTCCTTTTTGGGGGGCAATTTCCATAAGCTAATTTTGTAATGAAAATAGGAGGAAAATTCCTTTAATTTTACTACTCACACTTAGTATTGCAAAATTTCTGCGAATATAACCCTACCAATAGCCATTTATGTACTATTTAACCACAGACAGTTTGGCGTTTAGTTTCATACATTTTCTTTTAACCTGAATATTGTTCAACATTTTTTATTTTCAATATATGTAAATTCAAATTCCGACAAAAGCTGATTCCGTACAATTTCCACAAATCATAGACAAATTACGAATGGAAAAAATGCTATATTTCAGAACTTTGAGTATAATAGATTATATTATTTATGTTTTGTTTATAGAACATAGTAGCGATATGCAGAACATATAGAACAAAAACTCACTGAAGCTCAAATAAAGTGACAATAAAACAGTTTTTTTACTCTATTGAAAAATTGTTTTTTTTAATGTAGCTGCATTTAGATATAAGCCATCGATATACTCACAAATTGAATACTAATGTACTCGGTTTACACGTCTGGAATTTTCTTACTTGTTTTATCTCGCAGATTGATTTAAACATTTATGTCATATCCGACTGCTGGTATTATAGACATATTATAATCCAAATGCAGCTACATCAAAATTTCGAAGCTTGAATTTTTGAATTTTCCCGCTTTTTACATCTTTATGAATAACTGCAGGCAAAGAAAAAATTCGTTACTCCCAAAAGAACAATTCGACAAACGGATTTCGTTTGTGGTCAATGTTTGTCGCAAACGATTTATGTTTATCACAAAACCCAAATAAACGTTTATAGCAAAAGGTTAGGGTACTTATCGTAAATGATTTATACCTATCTATTACAAACCCTGTGAAACGCTTGGTGCAAACGGCTATTGTGTTTGTCACAAGCAATGCCTGTTTATTCCAAACCCTGTAAAACGTTTTTTGCAAACGGTTATTGTGTTTGTCACAAGCAATGTCAGTTTATTAGTAAATAAGAAAACTTTTGTCGCAAAAGAATAATTTGTTTGTATTATGGTATTTAATATGTTTTATAAAATTATGTTTATAATCAAAAATGCCACAATTTTTATAACATTTACACTGGAGCTCCCCGACAAGCCCTCTGCTATTAATTGGCAGATATCTTCTATGTGGACAAACTGTAAATAAAAAAGCATGTACGAGGGCGGTTCGGAAACTTCTCAGCCTATCAATGAAAGAGAATAGTTAGTTTTTCAGAAATATTTTTATTTTTCAATATAATCTCCTGAAACTTCAATACACTTAGTCCAATGCTTATCTAGCAATTCTATCCCTTGATTAAAATAGTTTTCCTCAAGGTCTTCAAAATAGTGGTTTACAACTGTAATTGCATCTTCATTTGAGGTAAAACGCTTGCCAGCAAGGATTTTTTTTAGATTGGGGAACAGGTAAAAGTCACTGGGAGCTAAATCAGGAGAATAAGGTGGGTGGTCAAGCAACTCGTACTTTAATTCGTTGATTTTAGCCATTGTTAAAACACTCTTGTGCGCTGGTGCGTTGTCTTGATGAAAAATTATTTTTTTGTAAGCCAGGACGTTTTTCTCGAATTTGTACATTTAATTGATCCAAAACGTTGCAATAGTACTCTGAATTTATTGTTTTACCCTTTTGCAGATAGTCAATCAATAAAATACCTTTGAAGTCCCAAAAAACCGTTGCCATAACCTTACCAGCCGATTGAATTGTTTTTGCCTTCTTTGGGGCACTTCCACCAGCTTCAGTCCATTGTTTGGATTGTTTTTTTGCCTCTGGAGTATAGTGGTGGATCCATGTCTCATCAACAGTTATGAAACGACGCTTAAAATCCATTTTAGTTCGCTTAAAACGATCCAACAAGTTGAGAAATGTTCATTCTTATGCGTTTTTGGTCGACTGTTAACAAGTGCCGCACCCATCTTGCTGAAAGCTTTTTCATCTGTAGTTCTTCATGCAAAATTAAACGGACTCGATCATTTGAGATGCCCATGATATTAGCTATTTCACGCACTTTTATTCGTCGATCATTTAATACCATATCATGCACTTTGGCTACAATTTCTGTAGTTGTTGCTGTTTTTGGACGTCCACTACGTGGTTCATCTTCAATGCTTGTACTGTTGCATATGAAGGAGCACTTTCACCTAACACATTCACCATTTCATTATGAATTTCTTGTCCCGATAAACCTTTTTTATGTAAATATTTAATGACACCACGCATTTCTAATTTTTCTATTGTAAAAAAATCGCGGATGCGTCTTTTGTGAACACCTGTTTCTATATGAAGGAGTTGCCAGATCGAAACAAAATTTAACATGTCGTCGGCTTAATGCTATTTTGGTCCGTACGCCATTTTTGTGTTTTTTGAGTTAGGAGTTGATAACATGGTTTCCAAGCATGCTCTTTCAGAATCTGCAATCATTTTTTTCCTATCTCGCCTAGTTTTCGAGATATTGGTAGGGTAAATTTGTTTTACTCTGAATAACGGGAAATAATTTCGATATTTTTGATCTATGTCTCAATTTTTCTATCTCCCTATATTTTTCACTCAGTATTTTACGTTCTTTCGATCACAATATGTAAATTAGTGTCCATCCATACCGACCCTTTTTGTGGTCCATGTAATACAAATACGAAAAAATAGTAAAATAAAAGTGGATATGGACCAAAATGCCAAGTACAAAAATTGCTATAACTTGCTTATTTTTGGATGTAATGGCATAGAAATGCATGAGAATCATACAAACACTGTTGGGAACCCTATGAAATAAAAAGTGTGTAACTCTTCAGTCCCGTTTTTACTCAAACAATAAATTGCGTTTTTCTCCGTTCATAAAAAATGGCGTATGGAACAAAATAGCATTAAGCCGACGATGTGTTCATAGCAGAGATGGAAGTTTCCAAAACACTTAACTTTTTTCTGTTTATACCGCGCTTTTTGTGCTAGGCTAAGAAGTTTCCGAACCGCCCTCGTATGTTAGAAAATATTAAAAATTTAGGAAACCATTGTATGGATCAAATCGAGATGTAATCTTATCATATAAAAATTTGTCAGTCAAAATTGAACATCATAGGTCAATATTCTGACCATTCAAAAGATTCCACATCTATGAATAGAATACCAAACTACATCAGAAAATATCATGGAAAACTTCGGGTGAAAAATCGTAATACATAGTGTGCTTACAAAATAAAGTTTGTGTTAAAATCTATTGATATTTGGTATTCCAGCTTTCCACAAAATGTTACATATTTTCATGTGCTCTATCTATTGTTTTCGTTATTATCTATTTGGTTATTGTCACTTCATTTACAATTTACCTATAACATAAAATTGGAGTCTGCAGTATATTTGCAAGATATCGCACCTCCGATTATTTAGATTCTATGAATTTTGAGTTCACTGATAAAACATTTTTATTTAATGAAAGAATGTTCGTTGACAGCAAGAGAAATTACGTTTACGATAAACGTTTTCATTCAATAGAAATATTTCAACCGTTACGGGAAAATTGGACGTTTGAGAAACAAAACTATTTTTGCGATAAACGACCTCCGAACGTTTTTTTCTTTGCGTGTTATGGTACCTACACTTTTAAGTATGATTTCATTTTACACCCTACACATACCGTGGTAAAGGGTATTATAACTTTGTGCCTTTGTTTTTAACAACCAAAAGGAGTTGCGATAGACTCATTTTTATTATATAAATAGATCGACTTAGAATCACTTTCTAAGTCGATTTAGCTATGCCCGTCTCTCCATGTATTTTGTAATTAAAGTTCAGGTCGTAATTTTTCCATGATCTCAATTAAATTTGGCAGGAAAACCTTACTAAAAATGGTCACATTCGTTTCATATTAACATATTTATTGCTGCATATACATGTACCGCTTTGACCTTTTAGACAAGATAAATTTTGCGATTGGCCCCATGCGAAATACACGTTAATAAACAATGTTACGCTACACTGCTCCAGAACGCGGAATTTTGCTGACTATTTATTTGACCAATAATCGGTCGGTGACTTTGGCACAAAACATCGAAAGGTTACTTTTGCGCCACCTTGTATGTACACCGTCCCATTTGAGTTTTTCTACAGCCACATTCTTTCTGCCTTCTATCATTCTGAAATTTGGCACATATCTGTTTCATGGTTCTTGAATGAACTGTGTTGAATATGGTCAACATCGGTTCAAATTTAGATTTTTCTCCCACCCATATGTATTCGATTTTAGTTTTTTTTACTACAGATGCAATATTTTGCCTTCGGTCATTCTACTATTTGGCAAACATGTGTTTCTTGGTACTTGGATGAACCCTATGAAAATCGGTTTAGATTCATATGATCCTTTCTATATCGTCGGCTTAATGCTATTTTGGTCCATACGCCCTTTTTGTGTTTTTTGAGTTAGGAGTTGATAATATGGGTTCCAAGCATGCTCTTTCAGAATCTGCAATAATTTTTTTCCTATCTCGCCTAGTTTTCGAGATATTGGTAAGGTAAATTTGTTTTACTCTGAATAATGGGAAATAATTTCGATATTTTTGTTCTATGTCTCAATTTTTCTATAGCCCTATATTTTTCACTCAGTATTTTACGTTCTTTCGATCACAATATGTAAATTTGTGTCCTTCCATACCGACCCTTTTTGTGGTCCATGTAATACAAATACGAAAAAATATTAAAATAAAAGTGGATATGGACCAAAATGCCAAGTACAAAAGTTGTTATAACTTGCTTATTTTTGGATGTAATGGCATAGAAATGCATGAGAATCATACAAACACTGTTGGGAATCCTATGAAATAAAAAGTGTGCAACTCTTCAGTCCCGTTTTTACTCAAACAATAAATTGCGTTTTTCTCCGATCGTATGAAACAAAATAGCATTGAGCCGACGATATGTACCTTTCATTTAGTTTATAACATCTATATGAGCTATACATAATTTCCTTCCGATGTTCATGAGATTTTGTATAGAATGTCTTATTTGACAAAATGAGATCTGTGTCGAATATGAACCATATCTGGTAAGATAAACCCCCACCTATCGACACCGCCATTCTACACAATTCTAAGGAGTTTCTTTATATACAAACAGAATACAGTTTGGTTGCATCAACCGAATTATTTGCCAACCGAATTTTGGTAGTTCTGTCTACTATCATGCGATTCCATCAGGAAAACCAATATTTTGGTTGTGGTATACTTCTGCTTCCATGTTGACAAAAATCATATTTGGTTGCGCCAACTACGAAAATGGTGGCTTAAATGATCTGTTATAGTTGCCACAACAAACTGTTTTAAAAAATTGGTTGTTCTGACAATTTGTCAGTCATATACTACCGACAATTATTTGAAAACAGTTTTCATTCATTTTTATTTTATTTATTGAACAAATAAACAATTCATAACAAAATTAAAAATCCCATTTTACAAATTCCCTACCATTATGAGATGTGGACATATTTGACACATATTTAGTACACGAAAAAAAATACAAAACTTTTTTGCAAATATCGCTTAACCCTGTGCTTTCAATTTCATGATTGTTGCTTTTATTTTTTATTTATGTAAACAATTTTGCACATCATATTCTGCATTCTACACATTATTATCCACACGTGATGATTACCTATACCGTTCTTGAACAAAATGTTGAAGATTTTTTTATGTTGAGTAATTTTATTTTTTGTTTGTCATGTATCAGCTAAAGCAACCAATATTTCGGTTGTATTTCCCAAAATACATTTAATTATTCTAAATTTGGGAAATGATTGGGATAACCAGTAAACGATTATTTATTAATATTTTTTCTGTTGCAGTAACCAATTATTTGTTGCAATAATAATCTTTGGTCTATTGATACAATTTCTGTTGTCAAGAATGAAACATTGGTTGTCACACCAAAAAATCGATCATATGGTACTATTATAAAAATTTAAAATTGGTTACCACAACTAACCGAGTGTCAATGAAAAAAAAAACAATCTTAACTCGATTGATGCAACCATCGATTTAGTTGCAAGCATTTTCGTTTGATCGTATCCATGTTAGTATTGTTGTTTCAACTAATTATATATACTTTTTGTTGCTAGTACTATTTTTTTATTGTTACAATCGAATTCCAACCTATTATTTTCCTGGGTATATTCAATCCAAATATATAGATTTTATTATTATCAACCTATTAAACTCCTCCTTGAAATAAGCCGAAATAAGAACGAAAGCAATTATGTCACATTATTATGGCAATCCCCCTTTCAAACTTTGCTGCGGAGGTGTAGGTTATTTTATAATCGGCCTGTCCGACTATCTGACTTTCCTTATTGGTTTTTCTGTCTGCTATAGACAAAGAGTTAAACTATGTACTTATACCTCGATAAACTAATCATTTCAAATAAAAATTCCTGTACATATAATAGATTTATTTAGTTGTTGTTGTTGCAAATAATAACAAATAAACTCTGCACAGAGAGCATAATACAATAGTTGAGCTGATCATCATTATATGCACGCAGAAACAAACAGACTGTTTAAATTTTGAAAGTTTCTGAAATTTAAAAGTTCAATGTCATCATTTTTAAAATAACCATCAGAACCGACAAATCTACAAAGATCTTTGATATTTAAGATATTAAATATGTTTATCATAAAATATGAGAAAACTGATTCAAAGCCGCAATAGACATTATTACAAGAGATGCTTTTGTGATTTTTTGAAATAAAAAGCAAAAGTTTTCACAAAGTTGTTTTCATGTTTCTAGAAATTCCTTTGTCGCATTTAATATATTTTTAATGCTTAAAAATTATGCGTTCCTAACAACGACGAACGCAAACATTTTCAAAAAGTCTGCCACGTTCTAAAGTTTTTGCTACGAGTTGAAGAACCCCCCGAAATGACAATGTTTCAAACATTTTGTCTAACATCGAATCAAAGAACTATGGTTAATTTTGAGTTAATTAAACGGCATTTGTAATTAGGCCTTGTCGAGTTAATTAAAATGATGTTGGAACTCAACCTCAAAAATCTAGGTAAACTTACTAATTCCCCGTATCGAATAACGAAACCATATCAATGATTGAACAAACAAACAGGAGCAATAGCTTACATCGCCCACAAGCCGCACACACACACATGCGAGCAGTTAGTGTTTGTGTACAGCAAGGTGTTTGTGTATGTGTGTGTCTTAAGGGGGATTTGTGGCGTTTTGGGTGGATTTTGAAATGAATTTTTAGACCCTTGTCAAATAGGAAAATTGACATTAATTAATTTTAGAATTTGTTCATTTCCACAAACAAAGATCTTAGGACGGACATAAAGACAACGAACATATTCTTGCGTAAACATGACACACACAAAAACAGGGCTGCACGCATACAGACACACACTATTCACACTATTCGGGAATTTAAAACTACCTTTTGGGTGTTCCTTTGTCTTGTTACAAAGAAATGGTCCTAAATTCTTAAGCAAATACACACACAAACATGCATACACACGGTGTTTAGTGTACATTGAGGTAGGCCGTATGGGGAATAGCAAAAACATCAAATGCCCAAAAGCATCCTTTGCAAAGGTGTTCTGTTTAAAGAATACGATAGTCAGATAGCCGATTACACATCTATTCCAAGGCATTGAACATTACTAAAACTTTTGGGTCACTCACTTGTATAGGCAAATATAAATATACCGAATGCAATCCTTAGGGATAGGATTTTAGGATTACAAAATAAAAGGTTAGAAGAACCACTGCAACAGCATTGAATATGAGAGGCTTTCTTTAATTGGAATACCAAAAAATTTTATTAAGTAGGAACAGTTTTTAAGGTTTGACAGACTGAGAACTTTGGCTCAGAAAATATTGCATTGACTGATGTAAATCACAAACCAAAATAGTGAAATAAGTAATTCTAATTTGCTAAAATCAGCGGCAGTATGTAAGAGGTAAAGAGATAGTTTCCGATGATACACTGAAAAAAGTGTTTAACATTTCGAGCGAAAGACAAGTAGTTATTTAATATTTAAAATAATTTACTTAATAATGAGAAAATATATTTAATAGAGGACCCATCTGGCAACGACATAACTTTTGACAGAGATGTCAGATCGCTTAATGACATACCGCGTTTGAAGCGTCAGTCCAAGCAGATTTTTACCATGGAACAATACACGCCACGCGAGCGCCTGAAATAGTTGAAATTTACATTCAACAGAAGAAGTCAATTGTGAAAACTCAACGTGCTTTTAAAATATTAAAAAATGTGGCCTTCTAAGAACACCATTAAGCGTTTATACGAAAAATTTTCGACTGGTGAGGCTCCTTCTAATCCGAAGAGGCCAAATAAAAGTCGACCAAGGCGATCGGCCGAGAATATCGCTGCCGTACGAGCCAGTGTTGAGAGGTCCCCAAGAACATCCCAAAAACGCCGTTCTCAGCAGTTGGGCATGGCTCGGTCCACTTTACAACGGATTATTCGCGTTGATTTGCATTTGTTCCCGTACAAAATTCAATTGACGCAAAGATTGTTGCCTGCGGACAAGCCTCGTCGATTGGAATGGGCCCAACGAGTCATCGAAAACAACATGGGTCCGTCGAATATGGGCAACCCTGTAGAGCCAAAATATCAACGACAAAAAATAGGAGACGCTCAATGCATTAATGATTTCTCTGACAATTGAGTAGTGGGACAAAATAAATAAATTTTTAAATTTTGGAAATAGGTGCTTGATGAAGTAATTCGAACTTGTCATCGCAATAGCGGTTGTGTGAACTGGCGTATTGTCTTGATGAAACATCACTTTCATTGTCGCCAAATGCGGCTGTTTTCCTTAGTTTTATCACATAAACGCTGCAATAAGTTAGCATAATACCCGTCTGTAGTTTTTTCCTTTTCGAAAACAACATAGTTGAACAAAAGGTAGGGTAGTGAACGGTGGGGGTTCTGACAACAGGGAAATGTTAAAAAAAGTTATACGTGTCTTGGCGTTTCGCTGTGTCTAGTGTAGGAATCGAAATATATCGATTTAAAGCTAGGAAGTATCATATAGGTGAATTTGTCACGTTTGGGATCTTTTGTTTCACATACCTCGAGAACGACTAGCTCCATTTTGCTGCAACAAATTTACAAAAATTAAGAATTAAAATTCCTAAAAATGTTAATAACGACACTTTCACGTGAAAACAGAAGTTTAGTTTTTGTCGTTAAACCTATTAGAAAAAATTTTATTTTTTCCAAATCAAAAGTTTTTTGTTTATACAAAAAAAACCATAAAAAAAATCGCAAAAATTTGTTTTTTTAATTTTTTGAAAGCTCCCATCCTAACGAAGAAAACAATGTCTATTTGCAAAAAGTCTATGGATAAATATATAAAGTATGACCCATAAATGGGGAAATTCAGAAAAAATATTTTTCATATTTTTTATTATGGCTATTTCGTTTGGAAGGTACAAAAAGGGGCGTGGCAATAACGTCCCTTTATTAATATACTATGGTACTATTAAACCATTACACTACACAAAATTTCAAGAGTTTGTAAGTGCAGGAATCAAAGTTATAACCCGTTAACTGTTTGTTCAAAATGATCCATTTGTATGGGAGGTATCAAAAGGGGTGTGGCAATAACGCCCGTTTTTACAGGCAATATAAAAGCAATACATTTCACAAAATTTAGAGTATGTATTTATATGGACTGTATTCATAGTTACAAGCCGTTAACTTTTTGTGCAAAACGGTCCATGGGAGGTACCAAAAGGGGCGTGGCAACTTCGTCCACTTTTCTCAAGGTGATAGCGATCAATAAACTAATATTTTGTGTGGAATTGTGAAAGATTCTGTGTAGTAGTATATACGTTACGATATAATCAAAATTTCACAAAGTGTTGACCCTTCGTGGGGGAGGTACCTGAAGGAGTGGACCAACATAGTCCATCTTTAACCTTAGCTTGAGATGGGAAAAAAATTCAGACGTAAAAAATTTTTAAGTCAGTCGTTAATCCTGTCGCGGGTACTCCATAGATGTGTTACACTTTTGGCCCGCAGCATCGGATCCTTGTTCACCATAGTAATGCTATAGAAACCGGATTATATTGAAATTCCCCTATTTCTTCAAAAAGACATTGTTTTCATAGTTAGGATGATAGCTTTCAACAATTTAAGAAACAAATTGTATGTAATTTTTTTTGCTATTTCTTACGGTTTTTTTCGTGACAACAAAAAACATTTATTTGAAAAAAAAAATAAAAAATGTTCTAATAGCTTTAACGACAGTTACTAAACTTCTGTCTCCACCTGGATGTGCGATTATTAAAATGTCTAGGAATTGAAAGTCATAATTTTTCTAAATTTGTGGCAACAAAATGGTACTAGTCACTCTCCAGTTATTTTAAACAAAAGACCCACAAACGTGACATATTTCCCTATATGATGATTACTAACTTCAAATTGACATATCTTGTTTAATAGACGTGACCCACCGAAACGCTTGGACACGTATAACTTTTTTTACCCGTTATAACTTTTTCCGGTAGTCGAAACCCTCGCCAATTTTGCCTGTCACATAGTGTAATCAATAAAAATTATTCTTTGCATGCAGATGGAAATGTCATCGGCTTTTTCGGACACGATTCTCCTATTCAAGTCCTCTGCGTTGACTGTTTCTTTGCCTCAGGTGTGAAGTGATGGACCCATGTCTCATCCATGGTTACGAATCGATGCAAAAAACTCTGCTTTATTGCGGTTAAAAATCGCCAACCACGCTATTAAAACATCTTCACGACGCTGTTTTTTGTTCCATTGTGGGCAAACGGGGCACTCATCTTGCACATAACTTTCTCATATTCAAAATTTCGCTCAATATGTGATGTATAGCACTTTTTGAAATACCTGTCATTTCAACTAGCTCACGCAACTCGTTTACTTTCGGATTTGATTTAAAAACACATAACATTTAGAGAAATGTGTGAAATCTCTATTTCAGTCGATAGAACGTTCTATATAATTCAATGTTTAAATATGATTTCATGTAAATGTTGACGGCGGTGTGCCTCAAATGGTTCATACGCTGGTTCCAATATTGGCATACTCTCTCCAATATATCGACCGGTATCTCACGAATAAATACTTCAATATTGCCTTAAAGTGCGTCAACCGTCACCCATTAAAATTTGTTGTTAAAGAAAAAGTTGTAGACCTTTCTCTTATCGCCCAAACTTCCTTTGACCACTTTTTCCTAGGTCGTGGGCATGATAATAGCATTACTTAGTAAAATTATTCTGAACTCAATTTTTTTTGTTCAATTTGACAATATGTTTCTCGGAAAACTAGTAAAAAAACACATAGAATTTTTCGTCAGAACACCGACGATATGTTGTAGACCTTGGATTTTAGCATATTTTTCATCAGATGGAACTAAACTTTGTATTTAGACGTCTTATCGTTTAAATATATTTTTTGCAAGAGCGCCCCAGTAGGCGATTTGGTAGCGTACTCGCCTATGAGTCTGGTGGTCGTGGGTTCGATTCCCACCAGAGGCTCTGGTCTGCCGCTGCAAACATTTAGCCATATGGTCTTTGTAACTCGGCCTTTCCCTGGACCTTAAAATTAGAATATAGATTTAAAATGTGGTTTCACTCTGTTGAAAAATTGAAAATATGCAAAAACCCGAGGTCTATTTATTTGGTTGCCATTTTAACTAATTTTTGAAACTTAAGATTTTTTCAAAAATTGCATTATTTAAATAAAGATATTTTATGCACTTACATACGATCAATCGTTCTTAATATACCAATTTGTACAAAATACAAAGAAGGATTGTATTGGAATGTAGTATACAAATTTAACAGAGAACTTTCAAAATGTATTTCTCTTTTACTATTTTTTACTGGTTTTTACTCGACAAATTTTTCCGAATAAAAGTAGTAGCTTTCAAAATACATTGAATGTAATATAACAGAAACTTCAAATAGAAGAAATTTTTCTGTGCTTGCTATTTTTACCAGATTTCCGTTCCCGCACTTTTTATACCCAACACCACACTGTGGTACAGGGTATTATAACTTTGTTCATTTGTTTGTAACACCCAAAAGGAGAAGAAATAGACCCATCGTTTATTATACCGATCGACTTAGAATTACTTTCTGAGTTGATTTAGCTATGTCCGTCTGTCTGTCTGTCCGTCTGTCCGTCTGTCTGTGCATGTATTCTTGTAATCAAAGTACAGGTCGCAATTATGGTCCGATCTCGACGAAACTTTACACATATGTTTTCTTTGGCCCAAGGTCGATCCCTATTGAATTTGGTTGAAATCGGTTCAGATTTAGATATAGCCCCCATATATATGTTACCCCAGATTTGACATGTAAGCGCTGTAAAAACTTTATTTTATATCCGATCAGTCTGAATTTGAATGAACACTGTTAAATTTGGAAGAAATCGGTTCAGATTTAGATATAGCCCCCATATAAACGTTACCCCCGATTTCACATTTAAGCGCTGTAAAAATGTTATTTTATATCAGATCAGTGCGAACTTTGGCAAAAAGAGGTTTCCTTCTACATGAAGAAATACTGCCAAATTCGGAGAAAATCGGTTCAGATTTAGATATAGCCCCATATATATGTAACCCCCGATTCGACATGTAAGCGCTGTAGAGATTGTATTATATATCCGATCAGTACGAAATTCGACAGAAAGATGTCTTTTTACATGAATCAGTATTCAGGGAAAATCGGTTCAGATTTATATATAAAATCCGTATATATGTTCCTCCTGATTTGGTACCAAAGCGCTATAGAAGTTGTACTTTACTTCCGATCATTAAAATTTTCCAGAAATATGTTTCTCAATTTAGGAACGAATATTGCTTAATTTAGCGATTATCGGTTCAGAATTAGATAAAATGTTCCTACCCATTTACCAATTATTCCAAATTATTATCGCAATGACCCTTATCGCATTATTAGGGAGGTGTAGGATATTATATAGTCGGCCCGCCCGACTTTCTGCCTTTCCTTACTGGTTTAAAATATGTTTACTCAGAGAGAATATTGAATTATTTCTCTTTTGGTAGTTTTTGTTTTAAAATAAAGATATTTTATGCACTTACATACGATCAATCGTTCTTAAAATACCAATTTGAAGTTACTAGATTTACTAGAAGTTACTAGATTTACCATTTTTACCAATTCTACTCCAAAAAGCGTTCCTTTTCTCAAAAAATTAGTAAAATAGTATAAAAAATTTAACAGAGAACTTTCAAAATTTATTTCTCTTTTACTACATTTTACTCGACATATTTTTCCGAGTAAAAGTAGTAGCTTTCAAAATACATTAAAAGTAATATAACAAAAACTTCAAATAGAAAAAAATTCTGTGCTTGCTATTTTTACCAGATTTCCGTTCCCGTACTTTTTATACCATACACCCCACTGTGGTACAGGGTATTATAAGTTTGTTTCAAGGCAGATGTTTGTAACACCTGAAAATAACACAGCTAGACCCACCTTAAAGTATACCGATCGACTCAGAATCACTAGCTGAGTCGATTTAAGCATGTCTGTCCGTCCGTCCGGCCGTCTGTCCATGTAAAGTTGTTCGTCGACTACAGGTCGCAATTGCACTCCGATCGTTCTGAAGTTGCAGTTTAGAGTATTTCGCAGCTGTTAAGATCCCTATTGAATTTGGTTGAAATCGGTTCAGATTTAGATATAGCTCCCATATATATCTTTCGTCCGATTTGGCCCTTTAGTCCTATAGAAGCTGTATTTTACATCCAATCGTTTTGAAATTTAGAATGGTAGAGTTTCTTAATCCATGAACCAACATTGCCGAATTTGAAGAAAATCGGTTAAGATTTAGCTATAGCTCCCATATATATGTTTCGTCCGATTTGGCCCTTTAGTCCTATAGAAGCTGTATTTTACATCCAATCGATTTGAAATTTAGAATGGTAGAGTTTCTTGATCCATGAACCAACATTGCCGAATTTGAAGAAAATCGGTAAATGTTTAGCTATAGCTCCCATATACATATATGTTTCGTCCGATTTTGCTCTTAAGTCCTGTAGAAGCTGTATTTTACATCCAATAATTTTGAAATTTAGAATGGTACAGTTTCTTGATCCACGAACCAACATTGCCGAATTTGAAGAAAATCGGTTAAGATTTAGCTATGGTTCCCATATATATGTTTCGTCCGATTTGGCCCTTTAGTTCTATAGAAGCTGTATTTTACATCCAACCGTTTTGAAATTTAGAATAAACAATTTATACATGAATTACAAAATTTATATTTCCGAGTTATAATGTATTTCTCTTTTACTAGTTTTTACTCGACAAATATTTCCGAGTAAAAGTAGTAGCTTTCAAAAAAAATTTTAAGTAATATAACAGAAACTTCAAATAGAATAAATTTTTCTGTGCTTACTTTTTTACCAGATTTCCGTTCCCGTACTTTTTTAAAATATGTTTACTCAGAGAGAATATTGAATTATTTCTCTTTTGCTACTTTTACTATAAAAAGGGAAAGGGACCAATCTAATGACTATAAATGGACGACCTCATTTTTATACCCTCCACTAACACCTTGAAATATTGATCTGCGATCCCATAAAGTATATATATTCTTGATCGTCGTAAAATTCTAAGACGATTTAGCCATGTCCGTCGGTCCGTCTGTTGCAATCACGCTACAGTCCGTTATAATACAGCTAGGTTGATCTAATTTGGTAGAAATATTTCTTACAGTTGCAGGTTGTTTGGGATTGCAAATGGGCCATATCGGTCAATGTTTTGATATAGCACCCCTATAGAGTCGCTCCAAAATATTTTTTGAGCCACATATACAACATTTTTTAGAGCAATTTAGCTGAAGCTTTGCGGTTTGTATTCTATTTTGACAAGAATTCATCACAGCAAACATTTTACAAATAGGTTCATATTTTGTTATATTCACCCTATAGAGGTCGCTCCAAAATACGCTTATTTAAATACAATATTTTCTAACCATTTTAACTGAATATTTGCAGTTTGTATTTTCTTTAGACCCAAATTAATCACAGTAGACATTATTTAAATCAGTTTTTATTTTGTTATAATCTGCCTATAGTGTTATAAGTTTGTTAAACCATAAACACCACATTTTTATGTAATTTAGCAGAAACTTGTCAGTTTGTATTCAATTTTGGCAAGAATTCATCTCAATAAAATGTATACAAGTCAATTTATATAATTCGTTGTAGTCCCCGTGTAGAGGTAGCTCTCAAATATGCTAATTTAAGCCATAAATACCGCATTTTTCAGAGTTTGGCTAAATAATTTGAGCCCTAAAATTTGGGTAAAATTTGCAGCGTTCCCTTTTTTATAATTTTTCTTAAACAAAAAGGATCGTTTCATGATTTCCTCCATATTCAAAGAATTTTGCAGAATCGTTTAACTTTACACTGTCATGATTAGTGATGTCAAACGGGAAATCCTGATCCCGAATCCCGGGATATTTTAATAAAAATATATGAAGCAGTCTCGTATAAAATATTAAGTTTAAGATAGATAATCTCTGTCGAAAATGTAAAATTGTTAACATCAAAAAACATTGACATAATCCGGTGAAAAAATTGGAAATTTGGAGAAGAATTACAAACATAAATGTGATTATAAATAAGTAAACTTAAAACAAGAACACAAATAGAGTTTGTTTCGCATAAACGAATATCATTGTATTCTATTCTTTCAAATTTATGAAAAAATCCTAATATAAAATCTGATATGGATCGACAAATCGATCTGGTTCCATAAAAACGGAATTAGTCAAACTGATTTCTCAAGTTGAAAAAAATATTTTTCGTGATTTAATTAAAGAATGATATAACATCAATAATAATTCAGACGACGAACTGAAATTGGACTAAAATTATTTCATAGCTAAGATGTTGTGAAATATTTTAGTAAAAGTTAGTATTTTTTAACAAATGTTAATGTATGCGTTAGCTGTTTTTATCCTTATTTAAATTAATTAAAATTAAATTAAAACTGAAATAAAATGTTTGTAATCCATTCGAAATATCACATTATTAAGAAAGAAAAAATCCTGATTTATCCCGAAAACCCCGAAAATACCGGGATATCGAACAATTTCGGGATTCCGAAAATCCCGTTTTATCCCGAAAATTCCGATTTATCCCGAAAATCCCGGGATATCGAACAATTTCGGGATCCCGAAAAAATCCCGGGATTTGCAATTTAAAAATCCCGAATCTCGGGATTTGTGAAAACCAATACCGTTTGACATCTCTAGTCATGATCAATTAAATTCATTTCTCACCTAAACTTGTTATGTGTGTAATTTGCAATGTTTAGGCAGAATTTACTATCCAATGATAATTAACACAAATTGACAAATTCATATGAAAATCATATCATAACATCTGCGGTATTCATTGGTATGGCTTCAAATCGATTTAAGGTTCAATACAATTTATTTACAATTTCATGTAAAAAACACCCTTTATGCAATTTAAGAGCATTCTACCTTCGGGTAATTCCCAAGGAAACCGACCGAGTACGAATATTTCTGGATTTAGATTTCAATGAAATTTTACATGCCTATACTAGAAGACCATGCAAACTTATTAACTTTTACCGAATGTACATATTCATAACGGGTTTGATTTTGTAGTGTGCCCAAGTTGGTCACTTACATCATTTTATTAAAAATTTAGCCTTTTTTTAAGTCTACATAACTTTTGAAGGGAATATCAGATTTGAATCATATAAGTACCATTTGAAAGAATTTAACATCCTCTCTATGAATTATAAATTGAGTGATTAATTTTTGTCTATTAAGGACATCAAAAGGACTAAAATGTCCTTAAACCTTGATTATCCTGAAAAGCACATCTTAATTTTTTTTCGTTTTATTTTCAAAAAGTACCCAAATATTTTACCGCAAAATGGGTCCTCCATGGGTTAAGCAAATATGAATTAATTAGTGTCCGTTCGTCTGCCAGTTCAAATGGTGCTAACGATATCTCTAAAAAAGAGTGACCGTATGACTTAAAATTTCGTACATTATAATATTTTATTCAAAACCAGTTTATGTTTGATGGACAACGATATCGGCCTACTCCTTGTGGTACCTCCCCCACAAATGGTTAACATTTTGTGACATGTTAAAGGTCTTATTACTTTTATTCAACTGATGGGTATCCTGTAAATTTACATACATAGTAATCATTTTACCGCCTTTATAAGCTGAACAAAAATGGGGGAAAATGCCACGCCCTTTTGGTACCTCCCACACAAAGGGGCCAATGTGTACAAAATGTTCAAAGCTTATAACATTAAACGGAATATCATTCAAATCTGATATTCCGTTTAAAAGTTATGTAGACTTCAAAAAGGCTAAATTTTTTAAAAAAAATATGTAGGTGACCAACTTGGGCACCCTATAAAATCAACACCGTTATGAATTTGGACAATCGGTAAAAGGTAGTAAGTCTGCATAAGTCTGCGCATATATATACGCGTGTAAAATTTCATTGACATCGAAAGGGTCAAATATTTAAATTGTAATTTTTGGGTCGTTTTATTTTGGAATTACCCTTCCATAAAAAATTGATTGTTGATTAATTCACTGTGCGACAACCAAAATCTACGGGGATTCTAACTACCGGGAACAGCTATATCAGTCAAAAAAATGTATACGTGTCCCCGCGTTTCGCTGGGTCACGCCTAGGAATCGAGATATATCGATTTGAAGTTAGTAAGTATCATACGGGGTCTGTTCAAAAGAGAAGGTGAATTTTGAAATTTCTCGGGATACTTGCATTCGTTTAGCCTTTTTTTTTGGCACACATGTTTCTTACTTACTTTTGTAGTTGAATTTGTTTGTGTTTAGTTTAGTTTGTTTGTAAAAGACATAACAGTTAGACGTGTCCTAAGAGATCCCAATGATATTTGTCGGAAATCAGTTTTGGGTGTTTTAAGTCATTTGAGCGATTGCCAAGCCCCTTTTGGTACCTCCCATACAAATGTACCATTTTGCACGAAAAATACAAATACTTGACATTTTGTGAAGTCTAATGCTTTTATAGTACCTTTAGCCCCGTCAAAAATAGGCGTATGGACACAACCCTTCTGATATCTCCCATACAAATGGACCACTTTGCACAAAAAGTTATCTGCTTATAACTAGATTCAAGTCTATATAAATACAAGGTGAGACAAAAGTAATCATCAAATTTTCTTTAGCTGTATTTTTTTTAAATGAAAAACTGTGTTTCCGCCTTTGAAATTTCTTTATTTAATACATTAGAATTTATTACATCAAGTTGAGAAAATGATATCGGCCAAGTGGCCGCCGCCAGAGTTGATGAATATACAGGCTCGTTTTATGGAATTTTCCATTACTCTTGCCAGAACTTCGGGCGAGAGGTTCTCGCATTCCTGACGAATATTCTTATTAGGAGTGTCAAGACTATGACTTCTAAAATACCGCGACTACTAAAATCCCCACAAAACTAAGTCCAGATCCGTTAAATCGGGTGATCTGTCCGGTAAGTACAAATCACCAATATGAGAGATTAAGCGCTCAGGAATTGCTTACTTCAGAATATCGGTTGTGGCTGCAACAGTGTGCGCCATTGCACCGTCCTGTTGGAACCACATTTTCTCCAGTCCCAGTTCATCCAATTGAGAAAGAACAAGTAAAAGCGTTAAGTTCGGCCAGGCCGAATCTTATATACCCTCCACCATGTATAACATGTGACCTCACAAACTAACTAAAACCTAAAGAAAATAACACCGAAAAACACAAAAGATACAAGGTGGCGCAAAAGTAACCTTTCGATGTTCTTTGTGCCAAAGTCACCGACCGATTATTGGTCAAATAAATAGTCAGCAATATTCCGCGTTCTGGAGCAGTGTAGCGTAACATTGTTTATTAACGTGTATTTCGCATGTGTTTACTACACAAATGTCAACATTAGACATTAGGGGCCAATCGCAAAATTTATAGCATTTTCTGATAGGAGGATTACTTTTGCGCCACCTGTAGATGAGAACAGTAGGAATCACAACAAGTTAGATGCTATATATGGGAGCTATATCTAAATATGGACCGATATCGCCCATGTGCAATCCCAAACAACCTGCAACTATAAGAAATATTTATACCAGATTTTATCAACCTAGCTCTAATTTTACGGACTGTAGCGTGACAGACGAACCGACGGACAGACGGACGTGGCTAAATCGTCTTACAATTTTAAGAATATACGAGTGCATAAACTTTATGGTGTCTCAGATCAATATTTAGAGGTGTTACAAACGGAGTGACAAAATGAATATACCCCCAACCTATGGTGGAGGGTATAAAAATATCGGTAATCTTGGCTCCGTAATGCACGCCGCACAGTGGGAGGAATTCCAAAAAAAGGGAAATAATTCTGCCGTTTCTTAACCAGACATCCGATAGCGACCAAAGTTGGCATGTTTGTAGAAGAGGTATTAGAGAAGTAAAGTTTTGAGTTTGGGCCCCCTGTGGTATACAGGGCCCCAAAATTGGCCACCTCGGTAGAACAAAATGTTTAAGCGCGTGTAGCTTTCGTATTTTTCGGCCGATTCATAAAATCTGCGAATTCTAATAACCGAGGTCTACAAAATTTCCTATATACAGGGCCCCAAAATTGGCCACCTCGGTAGAACAAAATGTTTAAGCGCGTGTAGCTTTCGTATTTTTCGGCCGATTCATAAAATCTGCGAATTCTAATAACCGAGGTCTACAAAATTTCCTATATGATGAAAAAAAAAATTGGTTCGATATAACCAACAGGACAAAAGTTATGGCCCCTTGAAATCATATTTTAAAAAAATCGATTTTTGTATTTTTTTTAGGAAAAAAGTTTATGTCGTATTTTTGAGTTTTAGAAGAAGTTAGTTAAAAGAGGTATAACATGTTTACAATAATCTTAAAGTAAACTTTCCAGAGTATGCTCTCAGAGAAAGAACGGGTCAAAAATATTTACTGGTATTGTTACCAAGTTTCTCCAATTTACACAATTTTTTAGACAAATTTCAAAAGTAAGCCACCTTTTCTCCAATCGCAAAGCCCCTGTATACCAGGGGGGCCCAAACTCAAAACTTAACTTATCTAATACCTCTTCTACAAACATGCCAAGTTTGGTCGCAATCGGATGTCTGGTTAAGAAACGACAGAATTATTTCCCTTTTTTTTGGAATTCCTCCCACTGTGCGCCGTCCACAGTCATCGTTTGGCCTGCGGCGTTCTCAAAAAAATGGCCCGATGACTTCTCCAGCGTAAACAGCACACCACGCAGGAACATTGAGCTGGTGTAATGGCTCTTCGGATTTCCCCTGCCCCAATGCTACAATGCCCAGAATTTTTTTCAATATACTCTACCAATGAAAAAACCAGTAAGGAAAGACAGAAAGTCGGGCGGGGCCGACTATATAATACCCTACACCTACCTACCAATGCGAAAATGGGCATTGCGATAAGAATTTGGCAGTGTTCATACATGTAATAAGCAAACTCTCTCTGCCGACTTTCGTACTGATCGGATATAAAACACGGTTTATACAGTGCTTACATATCAAATCGGGTGTAACATATATATTGGGACTATGTTTAAATTTGAACCGATTTTCCCCGAATTTGGCAGTGTTCATACATGTAATAAGAGAACTCTCTCTGTTAAATTTCGTACTGATCGGATATAAAACACGATTTCTACAGCGCTTAAATGTTAAATCGGGTGGAACATATATATGGGGGCTATATCTAAATCTGAACCGATTTTCCCCGAATTGCGCAGTGTTTTTTCATGTAATAAGAGAACTTTCTCTGCCGAATTTCGTACAGGTCGGATGTAAGATACGGTTTCTACAGCGCTTTCAATTAAAATCGGGTGAAACATATATATGGGGACTATATCTAAATCTGAACCGATTTTCCCCGAATTTGGCAGTGTTTATTCATGTAATAGGAGAACTCTCTCTGCCAAATTTCGTACTGATCTGATTTAAAATACAGTTCCTACAGCGCTTACATGTCAAATCGGGTGAAACATATATATGGGGGCTATATCTAAACCTGTACGGATTTTCTCCAAATTTGGTAGTGTTTATTCACGTAATAATAAAACTCTCTCTGCCGAATTTCATAAAGATCGGATGTAAAATGTGGTTTCTACAGCGCTTACATGTCAAATCGGGTGAAACATGTATATGGGAACTATATCCAAATCTGAACCGATTTTAGCCAATTTCAATAGGGATCGTCCTTGGGCCAAAAAAGAGCACTATGCTACATTTCATCATAATCGGACCATAAATACGGACGGACATGGCTAAATCAACTCAGAAAGTGATTCTGAGTCGATCGGTATAATAAACAATGGGTCTATCTCTTCTCCTTTTAGGTGTTACAAACAAATGCACAAAGTCATAATACCCTGTACCACAGTGTGGTGTAGGGTATAAACATTGGTTTCATAAAAAGTTTGGCTCAATCTTTAAAAAAAGTTTTTAGGACTCGGAAACAATTTTTATTTTGTTGCATTGTTATATGTGCTCGGTTGTAGCCTTGACGTTAAACTGCGAGTAAAACTCACGGCAACACCAAAAATGTCACATTGAAAAATGAAATAAAAAGTTTTTCATAAACAAAAAATAAAACAAGTAAGAAAGTTCAGTCGGGTAAACCGACTAATGAATCCCCTCATCTTGGCCTCACAAAATATTAGTAAATTTATTTATTTTTTGTTTTATTTAAATTATTATCACTTTAAATTGCATTTAATAACTTTAAAATGTATTAAAGTTAAAAGCAGTTTACTTTTGGTACAAAATGGTCCATTTGTGTTAGAGGTACCCAAAGGGGCGAACCAATAACGGTCACTTTTCTCTGGACTCGAGGTACTATAAAATCATTACAATTTAAAAAATTTCAAGTATTAATATGCACTGGTATTAAAGTTATAAGCTGTTAACTTTTGGTGTAAAATGGTCAATGTATGTGGGAGGTACCAAAAGGGACGGGCCAATAACGCCCATTTGGGGGCTATATCTAAATCTGAACCGATTTTCTCCGAATTTGGCAGTACTCCTTCATGTAATAAGAAACATCTTTCTGCCGAATTTCGCTGTGATCGGATATAAAATACAGTTTCTACAGCGGTTGAATTTCAAATCGGTGGTAACATATATATGGGGGCTATATCTAAATCTGAACCGATTTTCTCCGAATTTGGCAGTACTCCTTCATGTAATAAGAAACCTCTTTCTGCCGAATTTCGCTGTGATCGGATATAAAATACAGTTTCTACAGCGCTTGAATTTCAAATCGGGGCTAACATATATTTGGGGGATATATCTAAATCTGAAACGATTTTCTCCGAATTTGGCGGTATTCCCTCATGTAATAAGAAACCTATTTCTGCCGAATTTCGTACTGATCGGATATAGAATACAGTTTCTACAGCGCTTACATATCAAATCATGGGAAACATATATATGGGGGCTATATCTAAATCTGAACCGATTTCCCCCAAATTTTGTATTGTCTCTACGTGTATCACGAGACTACTCTCTGACAATTTGTTTACAATTCGGTTTAAAAATGTTGCTTATACAGTGCATATATGCCAAACATATGTACATATATATGGGTGCTATATGTAAATCTGAACCGATTTTAACCTCAAGAAAGATATGTGCAAAGTTTCGTTGAGATCGGACCATAATTGCGACCTGTACTTTGATTACGGACATAGCTAAATCGACTCAGAAAGTGATTACATGTCGATCGGTATAATAAACAATGGGTCTATCTCTTCTCCTTTTGGGTGTTACAAACAAATGCACAGAGTCATAATACCCTGTACCACATTGTGGTGTAGGGTATAAACATTACACTGTACAAAATTTCAAGTATTTGTATGCACTGGTATTAAAGTTATAAGCTGGTAACTTTTGGTACAAAATGGTCCATTTGTGTGGGAAGTACTTAGAGGAGCGTAGCAATAATGCCCATTTTTCACTGTATTGTAGGTACTATTAAACCATTACACTGTACAAAATTTCAAGTCTTTAAATGCACTGGTAAGTTATAAGCTATTAACTTTTGGTTCAAATTGTCCATTTGTGTGGGAGGTACCAAAAGGGGCGTGGCAACTTTGCCCCTTTTTTCTCGAGGTAATAGTTACTAATAAACTAATACTATCTGTAGAATTTCAGAGGATTCAAATATTTAAGTAGTATAAAAGTTATTAAATAATCAATATTTCGCTAAATGTTAACCCTTTGTGGGGGAGGTACTAGAAGGAGTGGACCAATATGGTCCATCTTCGAACTTAGCCGGAGATAGAAGAAAATATTACCACATACCACATTTGAAGTCAATCGGTTACTGCTTTCGAGATTTATCGTGCGCACCAGCCAGCAGACAGACAGACAGACGGACGGACATTGCTCATTCGACTTAAAATTACCCAAAAACTGATATCCGCCGGACATACTTAGGGTCTTCGATGTGTTACACTTTTGGTTCGTAGCAAATGGTATATACCTTCCTCTCTAACGTGAGGCGATAAAAATTAAAAGAAATTTATTTATACATATATATTTTCAGATAATATTTTTGCATCCCAATAATAGCACTGTGATAATTCCTCTTCTTCATTGCTTTGAATGATCTTATTTCACAGAATCTTCAAATTTAATCTTAAAATTGAAATGACATATACTCGTATGTATTTTTCATTTAACTTCAAATATAAAAAAAATCAATTTTCTACAACAGGTTTTTAAAATGCAATATTTTGATAAACTTTAAAACTGTTTGTCCCATTAACGTTTGTATTTCATTCCACCCCAATGTTTCTGCGCACATGATCGATATATAGGTGGAATGTCTGGGCTTTGGGTGGCTCTAATCCCTTTGTTTGGTTTGTTGCCTTGTTTGCCGGTCCGGTAAATCCAAGTTAACCAACAGGAAGAAACCACAATATTTCACTTGCCCGAGTAAACACTGATTACGGTGTGGTTAAGCTTTTAAAATAGGGAAAATCCTGTTGCAATTTTGTTGGATTTTTAAATAAATGTAATGAATGATGTCTATCATTTTATTTGGTTATTTTTTTTTTGTAAAAATAATAGTAGTAGCTGATTTGGAATTTTATTCGCAACATTTTCTTTGATATACAACTTGTGTGTGTTTTTTTCATTCCTTCCATCCGACTCAAAGCGACGAAAGATTTTAATCTTAAACACAGAAGTTCAGTGTATTGTATTGTAATTTTTGCTTTAGCTTTTTTTTATTTTTATTTTTGTTTGAAATTGTAATCACTAAAAGCATAAGTATGAGCTTATCTTTAAGGTAACATCAAAGGAAAATGTTTTCAGAAAAGTATTTTCTTTTTCTACGAAAACGGAAAATAATCTGTTTGCTAATGCGAACAGTCTTTGATTTTGAAAATTTCTTGGCGTTTGTGTAATACGAAAAAGGGATAAGTATTTATTAAAAGTGCTACGTATGTTATCTACATGAAAATGTTAATTTCAAATTGAATAAGATACATATAACCCATCTACAATGTGTTTCTAGGACTTATTCAATTGCATAATATTGGCTTGGAGGAGAAGTGATACTATGTTATTAAATGTAGTTTTTCTGTCTAAATGTTTTGCTAAATTCGAATATACATACATACATATCTAGACATATGGATCATTTTGTATAAGAGTGTCACATTTCAAAATTGAAATTTCATCTCATAATTTTCGGTAATTTTTTTAACATAGAAAGTATAAATCTTGGTAGAAAATTATGGTTTAACAGGAGAAGCGAAATAAAAATGCTAATTCGACAAGGGCTGTGGAGTCGAGCCAAAACTACTCGACTCCGACTCCCGGAGTCGAATTTTAAAATCATTCGACTCCGACTCCGGCAGTTAAATAACATAAATTTCTGAAATTATATTTCAACTAAGACGTGAGTTCATGTTATTGAAAATAAGATATAGCTTTGTAAAAAAAAAAACACAAAAAAGTAGGTATTCAATACCAGTATGTAATTAAATAAAATTTTATTATTTATTTATCGACGCTGGACTTGCAAGTTGCAACTAATATGAAAATTCTTTCAGCATGGAATCATGATAAAATTTTCCCCAATCACTGCCTCTGTTGTAATAAACCGCAATTTTTGGAAATTAGGTTCGTTTCAGGCAACCAGTTTATTCGTTAGTTATTACACCCTACACCACACTATGGTACAGGAGGTTATAAATTTGTTTTTTTTTTGGCAGATTTGTAAAAAAAATACTACAGCTAGACACACCTTAAAATACACCGTTCTACTAAGAATCACTAGCTGTCCGTCTGTCCATATTAACTTGTTCGTTAAGTACAGGTCGAAATTTCACTACGATCCTGGTAAAATTTGACAATAAGTCCTCTTTCACACAAGGGAGGAAACCTATTGGAATAGGTGAAATCGGTTGAGTTCGATATTGCCCCCAGATATAACTGTTTCTTTAGATTTTCTTGTAACGCTATAGAAGCTGTATTTCACATTCAATCATTTTTTTAATTTAATGCGTAGAATTTATTTATCCACGAACGCATCTTGTCGAATTTTAACAAATTCTGTTTAGATTTAGATTTATAATGTAATTATCTCATATTTAATTACAATATCTGAGCATATTCTGCTCTAACAAGGTGTTGTATGGTATTACATATTTGGCTTCGCTCAGCCTTTCCTTACTTGTTTTATAATCGCGTAAGAACAGTGTATACACGCTGAAAAAAAATCGATTCTGTAGTATATTGTCCCAAACATATTCGGCTTGAAACATATATATCTTTAGGGTACATTCTAAACATATAATATTTGGTACACACAAAAATTATATATTTGGGAAGATGTTGGTCTAAGCAAATCTAAGTTTACATCCCAATATGTGTTTATTTTGGACTATTTTTTCCGAAAAAAATATGTATTTGCATTTCAGTATTCGGAAAATACCTGAATTGTGTTAAATTTTTCAGTAATTCAATATTAATTTTTTAAAAAAAATGTCTCGTCGTAAATATAATAAATAATAATAATTGAAATCATATAATCTTGGATCGAAATATACTTGGAGGATTGACAACTAATGATGGCTTGGTATACTCAGAAATTTTAAATGATTTATTTAAAACATAAATTAATGCTGCATTTGGTATCATAACTGGGGGGTTCAAACCATATATACCAAAAAAACTAAAACTGAAATTCGAAAAATACAACAAATGTTTCGAAATTTTTTTTTAATAAAATATATTTGGAGAAATTCCTAAACAATGATTTTATTTGTATTGAAATACATGATTTATTTGAGAATTTAGTTTGCAAATATTATATGTTGTAGCATATTAATATACGAGTTCCAAATATATTTTATTGATTTTCAATTAAAATTTATTTGCTCAGAAATATATAATATTTAAAAATTTGTGTTCCAAATATAGTTTCTTTCGATTCAAACATATCAAAAAAGGCGATTTTGCCCCGTGTAGTCTTGCAAAAATACGTATTTTGTTAGCTAAATATAATCAGAGCTTTCCTTAAACTGTTTTACATAAAAACTCGATAGTTCGGTTAAAGTTATAGATATTTTTGGCATACTTAAATATTTGGTTAGAAGCTTCGAATATTTTATCCTTCTTTTTTTACCAAAATTGTTTTCCCAACATTTTTTGAGTGCAAAAGTTCACGAAATATATATATTTGGAATCGAAAGAAAATATATTTGGAACACAAATTTTTAAATGTTTTATATTTCTGAGTAAATAAATTTTATTTGAAGATCAATAAAATTTACTTGGAACGCATATATTAATATACTACAACAAAATATATTTGCAAACTAATTTTCTCAAATAAAATATGTATGTATTTATATACCAATAAAATTATTGTTTAGGAATATCTTCAAATATATATAATTTAAGAAAGATTTTCAAAACTTTGGTGAATTTTTCTAATTTCATTTTTAATTTTTCCTTCGTTTCGAATTATTTCTCCCAGTCAAAAATACCATTCGCAGCATTGCATTCTGTTTCAAGGGACTCATTTTAAATTTCTGGGTATTTCATGTCAGCATTTATTTCAATCCTTCGAGTAAATTAATGTTATCAAAAATTATACGATTTCAATTAAAAATTTCTAAAAAATTATCATTAAATTTCCGAAAAACTTAACACAATTAAGGTTCGATATTTTCGGAATACTTAAATTTAAATACGTTTTTGTTTCGGAATTAAAATCCCAAATAAAAGGTATTAGGGTGAAAACAAGGACAACATCTTCCCAAATATATAATTTTTGTGTGTACCAAATATAATATATATTTAGAGTGTACCATAAACATATATATGCTTCAAGCCGAATATGTTTGGGACAATATACTACGAAAGCGATTTTTTTTCAGCGTGTTCCATCACATAATTGGTACATTGTGCACACTACATCTCGGAGTCGACCATAATTTTTCGACTCCGGACTCCGACTCAGGGCAAATTTCCCAGAATCCGACTCCTAGACTCCGACTCCACAGCGTTGAATTCGACATAGCATACAGTGAAACATTTATGTTCATTAAAACAAAGAGTGACTTATATGATTAAAAGAATGCTGTACAGCTTTGTATCCATAGAAACTTTTTGCTTTATTTTAAAGAATATCTTCGCTGTCGTACCAAAAATAGCTATGTGTTTGTTCCTACTTTTCCAGGAAAGGAAATAAAATGTTTAATATTGTTATATCGCGATCATTTTAATATGATATGAATTATGATTTGAAAAATGTATAACACCGTGCGACAAATTTATATATACTTTGTTTGTCACCCATGAACGATACTATATGCAAGTGAAACTAGAGACCATAGGTAGCAAAACTGTATACTGAGCTTTTTATTTCGTGATCGTTTGTCCTTTTTACAGGACCTTTAATTTATATATATACGTTTGAACAATTTATTTTCATACTTTTACAAGTCATACAATGGCGATATGGATATCAAATGAAAGGGGAGAATCCCTGCTATCTAATAACAACTTTTGTTTTAATTTAGTAGGACTAAAAAAGGCAAAAAAAGTGCTTAGAAATGTTTATCTTTGAATATCCTTGAAAATTTTCAATGGAATTTTCTTCGAAAAATATACGTTTAAGCTCATGCAATGCTTTTACATATGCTTAAATTTCGCGCTCGTAGCTGTATTAGTTTAGCATTAACAATCATTTCAAATGTTCCCCCATAATATCGAACCCTACCCGCCAAAAAGACGTAGGCGCCACTCACAAAAATTTAGAGGAGAAGGTTTCTTTTGCGATTATTTTTTGTTTTAATGCATATGTAATGCATACATCTGTTTATACTCGTATAACTGTGAAGTATGCATTACATATGCATTAAAACAAAAAATAATCGCAAAAGAAACCTTCTCCTCTAAATATCTGTTTATATAACTGTGAAATTAAGTATAACGGTACATTTTACAGTAATACATTTCGGACGCTTGATACCATTTGTCATAAGTAAACGATTTCCCTCAAAAAATTAAAAGTTCATCGTGGTGGGGCTTACGTCTTTTTGGCGGTTAGGGCTCGATATATTAAATATAAAAAAACTCTTTAAATAACCCCTGCCAACACTTAATTTGCTCTCACCCATGCACTCACACACGCTTAGTATTAAGAAATTATTGCAACCATTTAACTTACCAGCAACTATTTTGAAATCACTTAATTTTGGGGAAAATGTCCTTAAGTAATCCATAGCAGTATCTTCTGCGTCAAGTGTGCGATACAAATTTCGAATGAGCCCCAATTTGATATGTAGCAGGGGAATTATAATTTTAAAAGACGGCATGAGTGGCGTGTTCTCAATGCTATCACACCCTACCTGACAACTTGTTCGAGCCTGCCATTTGTGGTTGGTATAATGCAATTCACGGCATCAACCCTCCCAGAGAAACATAAAGCATTAATGTTTTGAGTAGTCCTTTTTTAGACTCATAAGAATGGCTACAATTTTAAGGTCGCAACAAATCATCCAACAATGTCTCTAATAAGTTAATAATTGTAAAATTACTTTCATGTTGTTGTAGTTTTCTACTACATGGGTTCCATAAATTACAGGTCCTGTCGGATACACATTACCGTAGTTTTCTACTACATGGGTTCCATAAATTACAGGTCCTGACGGATACACATTACAAATATGTAACAGCACTCCTTTGAGACTCTTCACTGAACCATCTATAAAGAGACGCCAATCATCAGTGACGTAGGGGTGGCCGATTCGAGATCCCTATATTTCTGCACTTCTCTGCTACAAATTAGTATCACGAACGAGATCATAGAAGTCGCGCTGGGTTATGAGATGTGGCGAAATGGCCCAGACATTCTATTAGTTGGTACAAATTCAGAAATATTATCAATGTGACTTTTCGGGCATAGCGATTCACTTTCAAACACTTCCGGAATATTTTGTTGTCCCTCAGAAGGAGCGTTGGGATATGGTTCAGATCGCACTACAGCTGGTTTCACTGATTCACAAGTAAAGTAAGGTATTAGGCTTCGCGACTCATATTTTATCCGATTGGTATGTGGAATTGTATGGCAAAAGTAACACGCCTCAACGGAACGTTCACTACGATGGATCCAAATCACTGGGTAGACGTATTTCAGAGGATGCTTCTTTTTGCCTTCACTTTTCGATCTACGGTACTACGGTAGCAATATTCACATGCGACTTCAGGAACGTACCGTAGTTGTTGTGGAAAGTTAATTTAAAAAAAATTTCGTAACATTCCATGAAGTTTATCGCTGCACTGCGCAATTTTTTTCGTGGCACACATAAACCACAGAGAACACAAAATTTATTTCGATTGGGGCACTCCATAATTAATTTTACTTTACGTGTTGGTTTTTAGTTCTTTTTCTCTCTTCCACAGTTGAAAGTACAACGTTTAGTTACAGATAATTGTTTTCTCAAAATGTTTAAATCATAAAAATACATAGCTTATGAAAAAAATCTCAAAGCCTATTCAGATGTACAGAGTATTTGTTTTGCAAGTAATACTTTTTTAAAAGTTCCAAACCTTTTTGTATAAATCTTTATATATAAAATCCTTTGTACATTTGTTAGTAACGCATGATCCCCGAAACCATAAAAGCGAATGGGCTGGAAATTTAACAATATATTCAGTTTGGGGTCATTTGTGTTTTAGAATTATTATCACCGCGATAAATTGCGGAGTGGTCAAGTTATTAGCAAAATTCCCATTTCCTGACCGATTTGACTGAAATTTAAAATGTATGTGAAGTTTGTCTTGACAATAGTTTGTATGTATGATTCTAACAGGTAGATGGCGCTGTAGTGGACATTTTGTCAATATACATTTTTTGATGATTTTTTCCTGCAACTCAGGATTATGCATTTTTGAATGAAATATCAATGAATAACAAAATTATACATCCCAAATAGGACGGACAGGACAACGTCTGCTGGGGTCAGCTAGTATAAATATATAGTCCTATAAAAAGGGAACCACATCACGAAATAAAAAACTGAGTACGCTGTTTTACTATATGTGGTCCCTTAAGTACAGATGTCCGGTGCGCTCAAAATAATAGTAGTGCTGGTTTCAAGTTGGCGCTAGATGTGTATTTGTTTTATACGTCATATTTTTTGTACTTTCTTTGTACCAATTCGTTACATAGAGGACGCATAACATAAATTATGCCGCTGTAATTGATAAGTCTTGTTTTTGTTGTAAGAACTTGACCTTTTGTCAAAATAAGTGGTTTTTGCATCACTCAAAATAATAGTAGTGTGTGCTAACATATCGTTAAAAAACTTAACTGTAAAATTTATTGCCGGCACAACTTTGCAAAAATGTGCATACTGATCTACTATAATAGTTCACTTAAGTTTTGGTCAATTTGTTGTCATTTAATTGCTTAATATGGGAAGATCGAAGCATTGTACAGCAGAGTAGCGCGCCCGCCAAAGAAAGTATTTTCTTAAGGAAAAACTTTCGTGGAAGTTCAACATATTGTTGGTTGTTCATCGATAATGGTGCACAATGCTATTAAGTTAACTTTACAACCTAAAACAAGCGACCGGCCTCCTGTAATATCGGAAAAATAAGTGCACCGGGTAGTTAGATACTCCAAACGTAACCCATTTGCGCCCGCTATATTAATAAAAAACGAGCTAAATATAAAAGCGACCATTTAAACCGATCACAGACTATTGCCTGATAACAGGCTAGTTGCTTGAAGTCCTCTAAAAGTGCCTTTACTTACAAAAACACATGTGGATGAAGGATTACAATTTGCTGAAGATCATCTAAATTGGCCTACATAGAAATAGAAAAATATTTTGTGGGTTGATGTGTCGAAAATTTTACTATATGACGGCAGACATTGTCGCCAATATGTCAGACGGCCCCTAATTACCGAATTCGTTCAAAATCATGCAATAAAAAGCATTAAAAATCGAGGGTCCACGCTGGACCCATTCACTGGATTAAATGGGTTATGGATCGGCACCTTTGTATTAAAATGCTGCAGAAAGTGATGCTTCCATACGCCAGTGATGAAATGTCACTTTTTGGGTCCTCCAGCAGGATAACGAACCGGAGCATATCAGCAAATACCAAAATAGTGTTTTCTGTTAAACGAGATTCAAGCCATGGATTGGCTCTCTCTCAATCACCAGACCTGAATCTAATAGAAAATCTTTGGTGTTATGTTAAGAAGGTAGTGGCTCATTGTCAACCAACGAACAATTCCCAAATTTGGGAAGCTGTGAAGGTTGCGTGGAGGTAAATTCCAGCTGACAAATGGAAATGGCTGGCGGACTAAATGCTACCTCGCCGTTCTGCGATTATAGGGAATCCAACCAGATACTAGTAACTAGAAAATGAATCAAAATGTACATAAACATAAATTTATACCAAGGAAAAATTTTTTTCGGTACCTTTTAGAGTGAAGTAATCAACACTACTATTATTCTGAGCGCCCTTTTTACGACTTTTGACGAATTCATCGCGAAATTTTAATAAAATGAATTAAATGCGTGATTTTTTGTTTATAAATATAGTGCTTAGAAATATAACTAGTTAAAAAATACGAAATAATTGTTTTCAAATAGCATTATAATTTCTTTTTTCGATTGTTGAAATTTCCGTTCTTGACACTACTATTATTTTGATCGCAGCTGTATATGGGTTTGTGCGTGGGTGAGATGTATATGGGTTTGTGCGTGGGGGGAACATTTGAAATGATTGTCTATGCTACACTAATATAGCTACGAGCGCGAAATTTAAGCATATGTAAAAGCATTACATTGGCTTAAACGTATATTTTTCAAAGAAAATTCCATTGGCAATTTTCAAGGATATTCAAAGATAAAAATTTCAAGCCACTTTTTTTCGCCTTTTTTAGTCCTGCTAAAGTAAAACAAAGATAGCAGGGATTCTCCTCTTTCATTTGATATCCATATCGCCATTGTATGTTTTTTAAAAGTATGGAAATAAATTGTTCAAACTTCTATATCCTTTGAAAATTAAAAGTCCTGTAAAAAGGACAAACGATCACGGAATAAAAATCTGAGTATGCAGTTTTGCTATCTATGGTCTCAAGTTTCAATTGCATAAAGTTTCATTCATGGGTGAAAAATCGTGTCGCACGGTCATATATGGCGGCCGGAAGTTGGGCCCCAAGAAAATGCACCCCCAATTGAAAATGAAAGTGCGCCCCAAATTTGGGGTTCATTTTCGTTACAAAAACTAATTTAGGAAATTACACCCCAATCAAGAAAACAGCTTAAAATGAAAATAAGCCCCAAAGAAACTAAGAAATGTTCTCTTCCTAAATCTGCGGAGTACGTAATAATACATGTATAAGAACCTATTTTCTAATTATAAATCTTTTCCTGCGCGGTCGGCCTACGGCGGCCTTCGGCCTCTGTTTAAGACTTTCTCCTATGGACAGGATCAAAAGTTGGCAACGTGGAGCAAATCTTTTTGCGTAGCCTCTCCTGTTTCTAAATTTATAGATGAAAATAAGCCCCAAAAAGCAGACAAGAAATGAAATTAAATCCCAAAAATCAGACAAAAAATGAAATTAAGCCCCAAAAAAAATTGTTGTTGTTTGACATGTTATTTTTTGGGGCCCATATTCCTAAAAATGTTGGGGTGTATTTTCCTGGGGCCCAATTTCATTCCGCCGCAATATATACCTTCGAATTCCTAATTCACATCATATTAAAATTATCGCGAAATAATAAAATTAAACAGTTTATTTTCTCTCCTGAAAATTTAAAAACAAACACATAGCTATTTTTGTCGCAAAGATATGCTCTTAATTTCAAAGAAACTTTTTTAATGTAAAAAATCTTTGAAATAAAGAAAATGTTCATTAATATAAATAAGTAAAAATGGCCTTATACAACCTCCACCATATTCCAAATTTCAGCCCGATTCCTTGAAATTTGTATTTTTTGACGCTAAGAATTCTAATCTCGATGGACCTTTGTATGGGGTCTATATCAAAACATGGACTTATGCCGACCATTGTTCGTGTGAAGGGTTCCGGGTTTAAATAAACCCACATTTCCAAGTTTCAGTCCGATCTCCTGAAATTAGTGATATCTATGGCGTTCAGAAGTAAAATCGGGGAAATTCTATATGTGATATATCTAAAAATTTACCGATATTTTCCATTTTCAATTCAATGTTACCTGCTGCTATAAGAAGTTCAATTATTGTAGATTGTAGCGTGATTACAACGTGATTTGTTTGGAACGCATACGAGCAATTTGTATTTTCCCCCCTTCTAAGCATTCCCCCTCAGATATAATAAACTTGTGCCAGCGTTTTTTCCAATCCTCGAAGCAGTTCTGATATGCACTTTTTGGTACGGCCTTGAGTTCTCTCAGCGATTAGGGACTTATCTCCTTAATCGTCGCAGAACGCCGTCCTTTCATGGGTCTCTTAATTTTGGGAACTTGTCGAAAGTCGCTGGGGCCAAATCTGGTGAATACGGTCGTTGAGGTATGATTACGGTATTCTTTTCGGCAAAAAATTACGAACAAGCAGTGACGAGTGAGCATGTGCAATATCGTGATACAATGCCATAAACTGTTGTTCCACAATTCCGGACGTGTTTTTCGAATTGCTTCTCGCAAGCAGCGCATAACTTCAAGATAAAACTCCTTATTTACCGTACGACTTTGACATTTGGTCTAGGATCTCCTTGGCTTTGACTTAACCATATACCCATGATTCGTCACCAGTTATGACCCTTTTATCGGAAATTTTTGTATCGTCGTTAAAGTCATTCAACATTTCCTGAGCGATTCCCATGCGACAGTTTTTTTGTTCAAAAATCAACAATTTTGGAACGAACTTCGCTGCCCAAAATTTCCGAAAAAATGTTAGGCATGAGCCAACCGATATGTCGACATCCTATGCAACTTCTCTAATAGTGATTCGAATATTCTCCATAGCAATTTTCTTAACTTCCTCAACATTTGCATCAGTTTTTGATGTGATGGATCTTCTAGGACGAGCGTCGTCGTACACATCTTCTCGACCTTCTTTGAAAAGCTTGTACCACTTGTACACATTTTTCTGTCTCAGAGTACAATCACCATGTGCCACTTTCAATATTTCAAGTGCTTTTGAGCACTTAATTCCATTTGATACACAAAAGTTGATGCAAATACTTTGAGCGATTTTTTTCGACTGCCGAACAAGCAAAACACCTCGAACTGTTATGTCTTTCACAAACAAACTAAGAACATGTGTTCGAGACAAGTAGGCCAACACCAAAAAAACCCTAATTGAATGCAAGTAGCCCGAGAAATTTCAAAATTCACCTTTTCTATTGAACCTCTTATTACAACAAACTACACTGAAATAAATTTACCTGAAACTAACGACAATATTGCCCTTGAATAAAAGATTTATTCTGTCATTATTTGGAGAACAAAAATCAATGAATCAAAGATAATATACTGAAGCTCAAGGAAATATGCATTTGTTTTAAGGCTATTGCGTTTACTTTTGTGATCAATTGTTCTTAATATTACGTACATGTTGACTTTGGTGTTACTTTCTAAAATACCTATAAATTAATGAATAATTTATTGATCCAAGAACATTTGTCCTCAATTTCAGGACACATGTCAATAGTTTTAATGATTTTTTATTTTGTACATAATACGAAGGCACTCTTAAATTAGCTGATCTAACAGAGAAAACACAACATATTTGGGAACATCTTTCTTTTTTTCTCAACTTAATATTCTTTTAGATCCATACTCTTTTCCAGCAATTTTCAATAGCCTGTTTAGTCTGAAATTTTTTGGTCAACAATTTTTAAATGCAAAAGGTTTTTAGGTCTCTTTTTTGTGTATATTGAGATACTATTTTATGAAACCAAAACAAACAAAAATTTTATGGTAAAGTTTTTCTTTTTAAATGTTTCTTTCTAAGATTCCAATTTTCATTGATTGTACCTTTAGTATTTGAACCATATTTTTTTAAGTATAAGCTCGATAAAGCCGGGATACTATTTAAATCGAAGGATATTATAAGGGCTAGAAATTCTATCTCGTAGAAATGGATTTTTAGTAACTGTCGTTAAAACAATTAGAAAAAATGATTAAAAAACGTTTTTTGCTGGCACGAAAAAAACATACAAAATTAAAAAAAAATAATAATATTTGTTTGTTCCATTTTTTGAAAGCTAGCATCCTAGTGAAGAAAGCGATGCATATTTCAAAAAGATATGGATAAATGTATAATGTATAAATGTATATATTGTAAAAGTAAGGGAAACTCAAAAAATAATTTTTCATATTTTAGCAATTTTGATTCGAAGGTACCAAAAGGGGCGTTGCAACTTCCACCATTTTTACCAAGGTGGTAGCTACTAAGAAGCTAATACTATATGTGGAATTGCGGAAGATCCCGAAAGGTGACTTTTGTGGGGGATGTACTCATTATAACAGGAAGCGATGGAATGTGTTTTTACTAACTGATTGATTTTGAATATTTAGAAATTAAAAATTTGCCCTGTAAAACAAAAATTATTGCTGCTTATTATACTTTCCACTCTAAAGAAAATGTAAATGTATTTGTCAAAAAAAAAAAAATAAAAAATGTTGGCTCCAAATATATGTTCTTCCAATTCAAACATATCAAAAAATTTTAGTTTTTTCCCCGTGTATATATATAAATATTATATTTTCACAAAAAAATATATTTATTATTTTTTTGGGGAAAAGTATTTGTCGTATTTTGGAATTATAGAAAAAGTTTTTATAGAAAGATATACCATATTTACGAGTAAATCCATATCAAAGAAAAATTTCTGGAGAACATTTTCGAAAAAACGGGTGTTTCAAGACTACCTTCAGTATCGCTGCCATCTATTACGAAAATTTCAAAACTAAGCAACATTTTCTCAAACCTCAAAGCTATAAAGTTAAAACCCTTATCATTTGTATATGTGATAATGTTTACAAGTTAATCTGCAAATGGAGTTTGGAGCCTGACATTCAGTGTAGTATATTTAAGAAAAAAACTAAAAAAAAATGGGAAATAGCGAATTTATTTTGGGATTTACCTTCGCAAATATAATGATTTTAGAATTTTTCTTTATTTGTTATGTTAAAAACTAAATACAATATACTAATTTTTCAATATTGTATGGCGTTATTACATTTCTGTTTGCATTTAAAAATCGTTTTTTTTAATTTGTTCCGATCCTGTCATAGTATTTTGTTAATTTCAGAGACACCAACTCTAGAAAAATTAGAGTAATTGCCACACCTCTTTTTTTTTTGAGGTGGTGCTACCACATAAGTGGACCATGTTATACCATTATATGCCTAAAAAAGCTGAACTAACGTGCAGAGTATCATATAGTCGGTTCCAACCGCCTTTAGCTACTCCTTGGCTGTTTTCTTCGTTTTATTTGGATATTGCATTGACTATATTTCTCTGACTATCTGTTAGTAAAGGGCACGTTTTGGGATACCTTACACATATCCCATTTTTTAATCTATGACAAAGATATTATGTGAATTTTTGTGAAAGCGTTTAATTTTTCAGTAGTGCCTTTAAAATTCCGTAGAACAAAAGATTTGTTTTTATCTCAGACATTATTTCATTTTGTTTTTGCCAGACTTTGATATGACTGACCCAAGGAGTGTTTACGACTTAACAAAGTTTAGTCTCTGTTGATGTTGTTATTGATATCACCTTTCACGAGAGATTGAAAAACAAAAGATTCAAAAGGGACTTTTTTTAAGATTTTGTGTGTATGATAGCTTAAGTATTTAATAACCTTAATAATGCCATGTCAATCCAGTTCAGACTGGTGGCAATTTTATCATTTATATTTGTGCAATGGTAAGAGTTCAAAAAGCTTTTGTTTTTTCCATAAAGAATGTGAAGGCTGTTGCTGGTATTAGAGTAATAATGTATTACTTAAGGCAACAAATTAAATGTGTGGACGAAGCAAAATTGTTTAGTATAATCTTGCGGTTTCGTATTTCCAATCATGGATGGTATTTAGAATAACAACAATTAAAATAGATAGTATGGTAGCAAAAAATATACATATGTGTATATTGGTATTTATCTGCTGTATTTCATATTACGGTCTCATAAGAAAATTACAAAATTGTGTATGATAATTTTTTTAATTAAAAAAAAATTAAGAGGAGACAATTTTCTCTGTAACGGGTGATCCAAGTAGAGATAATTTATTCAATAGCCTTTTTTTGAAAGATCACGTGTGAGTCGTGTTGTTAAGTATTGTTTGGCATTTCATCATGGAAAGACTTACGCCTGAACAACGTTTACAAATTATTCAGTTTTATTATCAAGTCCATTTTTTTTTAAATCCAAGAAAAAAACACTTTCCAGTCGACCAGATTTTGGTTCGGGGGTGGAGGCAACCTTTTTTTCATAACAAAGATAAACAATTAAAATGTCGCGTTTATTGAGTAGGTAAGAGAAGTTAAGTTCCTTAGTTTTTTATTCGAATTTTATTCCTAAATATAAATATGTATGTACTTTAGTACGAGATCATTAAAACTTTTTATAATAAAATACGTACACGCAAAGAAAAAAATCGTTTCTGCAAAACGAAATATTAGACAACTACAATTCTCGTTTGCCGGAACTGAAATTTCGTTTGTTGTGACAGAAACTAATATCGCGTAACCGAAATTTCAGTCGTCGTAAACGAGAATTGTAGTTGTCTAATATTTCGTTTCGCAGAAACGAATTTTTTTCTTTGCGTGTAAGAGTTAAAAATGTAATCTTCGATTTTGAAGATTTGAAACATGCACTTTTCTTATTTTTAGTTGTTATTACTTTTACTATTACCATTTTTTACGCTTTTATATCGTTTTTTTGAACTGCCCTACAAATATTTTTCGTATTTTATTTTTTTTGAGTGAATTTGAAAATTGTAAATAGCCTATGTTTAAAACACACACTGGATACGTTCCTGCAGTCGACCCACGACCTTGACACTCATGTGCAATATTTTAGCTCTCGTTAAGAGCTATCTTTTTGCCATTGACCGATTCCCGATCCGACGTACCGGAATCATCGGTCTATATTTCTTCAAAAATGATGCCGGTAAGAACGTAATCGTGCCATGATAACCAACTATTTGATGCCTGAAATTGAAGCTCGTGATCTCGGCGACATTTGGCTTCAACAAGACGGCGCCACTTCCCACACATCGCACCATCAATGGATGAACACTTCGGTGAGCAAATAATTTAACGTTTTGGGCCGGTCGATTGGCCACCATGATCGTGTGATATCACACCGTTAGACTTTTTCCTGTGGGGATATGTAACGTCTAAGGTTTATGCGGACAAACCCGCTTCGATTCAGGCCTTGCAGCAGTCATCGAAAATTTGACTCAACGGATGGACCACCTGAGACGTAGCCGCGGCCAACATTTGATAGACATAATCTTCAAAAAATAAATGCCAATGAATGTTCTTTCAAATGATTTTTCTTTAAAAAAGTAGGGAACCTCGAAATGGATCACGATATATATATATATGCACACATGTACTATTATGTTATACTCGTATATCTGCTCTGAAATTGTAATTGATGAAGGCAACATTTTCATGAGGGTTACCATTTCACCTTATTTCATACTGCTATAGAATGAAAATTATTTTCAAAAGGTTACGGTAAAATATAATTACTTAACAGCAAAGTTATTTCCATGACGATTTAATTTAATCTTTAATCTTCTATAAAGTGCAGGTGGCAAATATAAACCGTTCTTTACGAAAATTACCATAGAGGCTTTTCTTGGATTATGGAATGTTCCTATTGAAAATGGACCATATCTGTCCAAGTTTTATGTAGGCCCGCTTCGATTTAATTTATTGTTATGCAGTCACAGTTTGCAATTAATCGGACTAAAATTTTACAGTTGAGTACGGTGATAACGAACGCCGAGGGACTATATGCATGTTAGTTCGTTAAGGACGAAGTTCGTTATATGCGGGATGTATAAATAGGTCAACATTACCCCATTAACGTTTGCTATTTTTGTCAAAAATGGGGATTTAATAAATAAATAAATATGAAATAAAATAAATTTTACATATCCGGAGAAATTCGTAATACTGGAGCCGAAAAAGGTTTTTTTTTATATATTTTCTTATAATGATCCTGCAGGGATCAAAATACATATATTTATTAGAATAATCTAAGGAAAAAAATTCTAGAAAATTGTAAAACAAATATATTCGCGGAAGCTCTGGGGCTTCCTTAAATCCTGTGAATAGAGTGATCAAACATTCTCGAGTAGGAATGTCCTACATTTAACAGTGGACAAAAGGACCTTATTTTCACCAACCCCACACATTCTGTGAAAATTTCAAGAAGATTGGTTCGTTTAGACGCCTATACGGCACACACAAACAAACACACATTCTTCTTTACACATATAGATAAGAAATAAAAACCCAAGAGTAACCGTCGAACTCTTGTACCATATTTTTGACCTAAGATACCGTATCTTATCCATAAAAGTAAGAATTTCATAAAACAACTTCTTATCTCCAATTTGTGTTCCAAGAGCTACACTTGCATCCTGTAATTATAGCATATATTAAACACCTTCTGTCCAGATTTGGTTTTATATACAATAAAATACGAATTTCTGTGTTTTCCAATATACTTGTAACTTATATTAAACTCCTTCTGTCCCATCGAATTGCAGTTGATTTGTTTCGAATTTCAAATGATGTGATTCGAATTTCAATTGATGTGTTTCAAATTTCAATTGATTTTATTCGAAATTGAATTGATATGTTTCGAATTACAGTTGAAAATGGTGTCGTATATGTTTCTAAACCTACACTTCTTATTTTAGCTTATGTTCCAAGGCCTACACTCGCTCCCTGGGACTACATTTAAACCCTGTAGCATCACTGTACCGTAGTAAAAATTTTGTCCCACTTTACAATTTTTAACCCTTTTTGTCTAACTGCAAATATGAAATTGTGAATTACGAAAAAAATCATTTCTTATCTATAGTTTACGTTCAATGGGCCCCCCTGGACCACGTATTATCCTTTTTGTCCCACCTTATTATATTCAATCATTTTTGACCCACGGTGTTCCTTAAATACGAATTTGATCAAATTATTTTTGCCCACAGCGCCATATTTAACTCATTTTGTCCCGTGTGTCTTATTTAACCCTTTTTAACCTTATTTAACCCTTTTAACCCTACAGGATCCCCCATCCCCTTTGTGTGGGATGGGGGATCCTGTAGATTGATGATCGGGGAACTATGAATGGAAAACATTCAAAGATGCATTTGGATGCAACCCGATGCTTAAGATGAAGGTCTGGTAGTATAATGTATTACGAGCGCAGGTACTAGTGCCCATTAATGAGCTATTCCGTATGGGGGGATCCTGTATATCTGTGTTCGAGGAACAACGACTGTTAACTTAGGAATTTGAAGTTTTGGTAATGAGTTGATGGAAAACTTCAAAGACGCATTTGGATGCAACTAGATGCTTAAGATGAGCGACTGGGAGTATAATGCATTACGAGGGCAGGGACTAGTGCCCATTAAGGTCTTATTTTTGATGGCGGGATCCTGTAGATCGATGTTCGGGGAGCTACGAATGTTGACTACGGGATTTAAGGTTTTGGTAGCGAGCTGATGGAAAACATTCAAAGACGCATTTGGATGCAACCTGGGGCTTAAGGTGAGGTACTGGGAGTATAAGTAATACGAACGCAGGGACTAGTGATTGGTGTTCGGGGAACCACGAGGTTGTCATTTAATAGTATTCTATCTTCGTTTTTTTATATATAGGGTGATCTAAGTAGAGATACTTTTTTCAATAGCCTTTTTTGACAGATCACGTGTGAGTCGTGTCATGCTGTCATGTTATTTTTGTTAAGTATTGTTTGGCATTTCATCATGGAAACACGTACGCCTGAACAACGTTTACAAATTATTCAGTTTTATTATCAAAATAATCGTTCGCCAATTGCGCTAAGTCCATTTTTTTTAAATCCAAAAAAAAAAACACTTTCCAGTCGACCCACGACCTTGACACCAATGAGCAATATTTTAGCTCTCGTTAAGAGCTATCTTTTTGTCATTGACCGATTCCCGATCCGACGTACCGGAATCATCGGTCCATATTTCTTCAAAAATGATGCCGATGAGAACGTAACCGTCAATGGCGACCGTTATAGTGCCATGATAACCGACTATTTAATGCCTGAAATTGAAGCTCGTGATCTCGGCGACATTTGGTTCCAACAAGACGGCGCCATTTCACACAGATCGCATCAATCAATGGATTTATTGAGAGAACACTTCGGTGAGCTGATAATTTCAGGTTTTGGGCCGGTCGATTGGGCACCAAGATCGTGTGATATCACACCGTTAGACTTTTTCTTGTGGGGATATGTAAAGTCTAAAGTTTATGCGGACAAACCCGCTTAGATTCAGGCCTTCGAGCAAAACATCACGCGTGTCATTCGCCAGTTACCAGTCGAAATGCTCGAACGAGTCATCGAAAATTGGACTCAACGGATGGACCATATGAGACGTAGCCGCCGCCAACATCAAAAAATAAATGCCAAAGAATGTTCTTTCAAATGATTATAAACATTCCCCATTCAATTTGAATTTTCTGTTTTTTTTTTTATTCTTTAAAAAAGTAGTTCACCTCAAAATGGATCACCTATTATTTTTATAGATTTGTCGGTTCCTTTAACACTTTGTTCCTTGGCCCCAATCGTGGGATGTTTGTAGTGGAAGTGTTGATTTTACTGGAATTAGTTTATACGCCATCGGTAGATGCTTTGGGTCTTGCGTGCGCTTTGAGGACTATATACGAATATGGACAAAACATTGGTGTGCGCTTTGTTTGCATTTCCCAAATTGTGACGTTTCTTTAGCCAGGAACACAGCGGAGGACTTTGAATATATTCGCATAGGATATTTAATGCGGATTTACCCGTCAACCGAGGACCTTTGGATCTAGTAGCACAACTCTCCGGGTGAGTTGTGCTACTAGATTTGATGGTGGCGATTCATACATTAGGGCGTTTTAGGGAATTTTAGGTGAATCACAACTTATAACACGTACATTTTGCCTTAGGGCACCGTATTCTTTAAACACACTTACATTAGATTACACTATACCCAGATTTAGAGAGCAGTCTAGAATCTTGCTGATGATGGCCTCTGGCAAAGGCCGAAAGCAATCCAAGAAGCCATCGTTTCTGCACGTCATTACTATCAACTTTCTCATCTTACATAGCATCACACTATATACTAACAGTTGATCTTGACACTTTCAGCCGATACAACCTTAATTTTTCACATCTTTCAGAACATTTGAAATATCTCCGCACATACCCTCATACGGCGGTTCGGAAACTTCTTAGCCTATCAATGAAAGAGAATAGTTAGTTTTTCAGAAATATTTTTATTTTTCAATATAATCTCCTGAAACTTTAACACACTTAGTCCAACGCTTATCTAGCAATTCTATCCCTTGATTAAAATAGTTTTCCTCAAGGTCTTCAAAATAGTGGTTTACAACTGTAATTGCATCTTCATTTGAGGTAAAACGCTTGCCAGTAAGGAATTTTTTTAGATTTGGGAACAGGTAAAAGTCACTGGGAGCTAAATCAGGAGAATAAGGTGGGTGGTCAAGCAACTCGTACTTTAATTCGTTGATTTTAGCCATTGTTAAAACACTCTTGTGCGCTGGTGCGTTGTCTTGATGAAAAATTATTTTTTTGTGTTGTAAGCCAGGACGTTTTTCTCGAATTTGTACATTTAATTGATCCAAAAGGTTGCAATAGTACTCTGAATTTATAGTTTTGCCCTTTTGCAGATAGTCAATCAATAAAATACCTTTGAAGTCCCAAAAAACCGTTGCCATAACCTTACCAGCCGATTGAATTGTTTTTGCCTTCTTTGGGGCACTTCCTCCAGCTTCAGTCCATTGTTTGGATTGTTCTTTTGTCTCTGGAGTATAGTGGTGGATCCATGTCTCATCAACAGTTATGAAACGACGCTTAAAATACATTTTTTTTCGCTTAAAACGATCCAACAAGCTTGAGAAATGTTCATTCTTATGCGTTTTTGGTCGACTGTTAACAAGTGCGGCATCCATCTTGCAGAAAGCTTTTTCATCTGTAGTTCTTCATGCTAAATTAAATGGACTCGATCATTTGAGATGCCCATGATATTAGCTATTTCACGCACTTTTATTCGTCGATCATTTAATATCATATCATGCACTTTGGCTACAATTTCTGTTGTTGCTGCTGTTTTTGGACGTCCACTACGTGGTTCATCTTCAATGCTTGTACGACCACGTTTAAATTCAGCAACCCAATTTTTTACTGTTGCATATGAAGGAGCACTTTCACCTAACACATTCACCATATCATTATGAATTTCTTGTCCCGATAAACCTTTTTTATGTAAATATTTAATGACACCACGCATTTCTAATTTTTCCATTGTAAAAAAATCGCGGATGCTTCTTTTGTGAACACCTGTTTCTATATGAAGGTGTTGCCAGATCGAAACAAAATTTAACATGTGTTCATAGCAGAGATGGAAGTTTCCAAAACACTTAACTTTTTTCTGTTTATACCACGCTTTTTGTGCTAGGCTAAGAAGTTTCCGAACCACCCTCGTAACTGACATGTCTCCGCACAGAGTACATGCCCGTCGACGACGGGTTGAAGGGGGGAAATTCACCCGCGCTGTACTATGACGCAGTAGGCCAGTAAGGTGTAATGTTTTAGAGAATTTATTTGAAGTTAGGTCTCTCAATATACATATATAGTTTTTTTTTTAAATATTACATGGGAATATCGGATCGATGTTTTCCCTTATATAGAACATTCGGTTGCCAATTCAATTTTTGTTCTGTTCCGATGTTTATAAAATACTAGGACAGGGTCGGGGAACAATGAAAAATTCAATTTTCAATTGCAAATATCTCGGCAAAGATATGAGCCAACTCTTATGCGTAAAATGGCTTTTGTAGACCTCGGTTAGTTGAATGCACATAAAAAAGTTATTTGGCAAGTTACACGCGCTTGAACATTTGTTCACCCGAAGTAGCCAACTTTAAGGCCCTGTAACTCCGCCCCTGTATACCATAGGTGGACCAAACTTAAAACTTAAACTCTCTCATACATCTTGTACAATCATGCCAAGAAACGGCCGAACTATTTCCCCTTATATTAATTCCTCCCACTATGTACTTTGCGGTCTAGAGAATAAATTGTTTAACCGATCTGGTTGAAACTCATGATTCCACATTTTATTTGTCCAGCACCTCTCCATGTAACGTAGGCTATTATCCTATTTTCATTCATGTTGTATATCCCACGGTATTAAACCGATCTGCCAGGAGTTTAAAAATGTGTGCTCTATTTACAGGTTACATTTCCTGGTAATAACGACTTGATATAGCTCCTAAATATTCCTCCGCGTATATCTTGGTAAATATATATACAGTCGACCCCGCCAATTTTTTGTCTTTCAATTGTTGTTGGTACTAAAAGCTATTCATCACTTTTTTTACGATTTTATACAAACTCGACTACATTTCCTTGGCGAATCCGTAATATTCTCAATACGTCTTGTAACTGATACATCACATACCCGCAGCAATTTCATCCTTATGTTGCCTGTTATATTCCAGTTAAATACTGATTTCTCCGGGCGAAATACGAACGAAGAAAACTTTAATTTAAAATAAAACACAACATGGAAGGAGGAAATCTTTTACAATATTTTTTTTTGGGATGCCATCAACTTTACTCACGTATTCTATGATTTAAACCTTAGTACAAAACGAAAGAAATTCGTCAAAAACTGATGGTGGCCAACATATTGGAAAAATAGAGTTGTTCTTCTTGGAAATGGGAAACGTAAGCATTTGAGAAATTCCTGTCGTTTGTGCAAATTTTATGTATGCAAGAAATAATTTCCATATTTTTAAATTTCCGGATTGAAGAATGCAGTATTTTGTGGTTTTAGGTATTTGGAATTTTCCCATACATAACTTTATGAAATTTGAAAGAAGCCTCAAGTTCTCAATCCCAATGTCTTAAAGATACACTTTAAAATTTTTAAAAAGCGAAAACCCTAACAGTGATGTCGAAAAACTCTGCTGTGATTTATATATCACAAAATCCTTTAGTTTACGAGGGAGACGACGACAAAAACATCCAATGGAGAAAGGAGCAAAAAAGGTTGAAGTATTCTGTTTGCCATTTAACAAACATATCATTCATTACAGCTTTTGCAGTTTCGTGTCCTGCATTCCGAAATGTTGTTCTCCATTCAGTGCAATGCGTGTGTTTGTGTATCACACAATTCTGTGTTTAAAAATAAATGAGGGGAAAATGAAATCCCATTTATTGTGCGCATCCAAGCAAGTTTTTGTTCCGATTTGTTCCTTACTTAATTACATCGATACATTACATTTTCTTTGGGAGCTTTCATCAGCATCCATTTCACTAATATTGCTTATGTATTTTTTTGGAAGATTCATTTCGCTAATATTGCTAATTTTGTTGACCTTTGAGATTTTATAATATTAAGGCAAAAATTCAAGTTCAAGAAGGATGTATACCATGCAAAAAATAAGTGTCGGCAGTAAAATTCTAATGCAAAATAAATTAGCATAGCCTTACCACAAATCACGGAATCCCTTTGCATTTACTTCAATGGGCAGATTTTATTTAGGATTATCGACAGGCACATATTTTATTTATTACCGAGAGGAGTTTACTTAAAAGTAATAAATTTAGTAAAAAAGAAATAAAATTTTCATTGAATACATAGAAGGAGCATACAGTTTGTATTTCAGTGGATGAGAATGCTGACCACAGTTTTGTATATTTTCGAAGGGACAATGCCGCCTCCACTGTTATTTGCCAAGCAATAAACGGAGAAATGCATAAGTATGGGATACATAAACCATTATTACTAGAAATTGTTGCTGGTTAAACAAAAAGAGTATAGCTAGATTTTTAAAATAAAATATCAATATTCAAATATAATATAACTTACAAGTACTCGTACGTGGTACTCGAATAAAAGTACATAACTTTTTGAAGAGCCTAGAGATTTTAGCGGCGTTGGTGTCGATTGAAAGGTTTTAATTTTAGCTTATCGTAAATATAAAATAAAAAAAATTAGAAGGCCATGTCCTATTACCCCAAAACCTATTTACAATGTACTCTAATGCCTAATGCAGCATTAGCATCAATTACAAAACCCAACTACAACTGTAAACTCGTCCTTTAAGAAAAGCTATGAAAAAAGTAAAATGTTTCTACTTTTTGCAAATATCTTACTTGCGCGACCTTAAGGCGTCATGACACAACTTTTGTGTGCTACTCAAAAGTGAATAAAGGTAATTTTTTGCTTTCAATCCGGCCTACGAGTATTGAGGATTTTAGAAAATGCTGTGACAAAACTGTCATAAATATTTAATTATTTCTCGAGAAAGACAAAAAAGGCCATCGTGGAACTTGGCTATATTGAAGAGGACAGTTTGGTTTAAAATACAAAAAACTCAATTTAAAAATAACAAGTACGAAAGTTCAGTCGAGTAAACCGACGTATGAATCCCCTCACCTTGAGTCCCAAAAAAATATTAATAAATTTATTTTTTTATTTAATTTAAATTATTATCAATTTAAATTTAATTTAATATCATTTAAGTATGTACTGGTATTAAAGTTAAAAGCTGTTTACTTTTGGTACAAAATGGTCCATTTGTGTGGGAGGTACCAATAGGGGCGTGCCAATTACGGCCACTTTTCTCTAAACTCCAGGTACTATAAAAGCATTGCACTGTACGAAATTCCAAGTATTTGTATGTACTGATATTAAAGTTATAAGCTGGTAACTTTTGTTTCAAAATGGTGCATTTGTGTGGAAGGTACCAAAAGGAGCGTTTCAACAATGCCAATTTTTCACTGTATTGTAGGTACTATTAAACTTTTACACTGTACAAAATTTCAAGTATCGGGTCCGTCGAGCGCTACAAAAGTTTTTTTAAATAAAACAAAAACGGTTTTGGGTATCAATGAAATGCTTTATTCCTATGAAAGTACGTTCGATGCCATTATGTATGGAACTCATTTTCTTTTGCATGGCCACTACGGGCACGCTTGCAGAAGTCCAGACGCTGAACCCAATTTTCGACGGTTTTCAAGCATAAATCGGCCGATACTGCTGCAATTCGATATTAGATATTCGTACGAAGTTCATCAATCGTCGCTAGCTTGTTGGCATAGACCATAGACTTGACGTAGCCCCACAGGAAATAGTCTAACGGCGTCAAATAGCACGACCGAGGCGGCCAATCGACTGGTCCATTTCGTGAGATAACACGTTCTCCAAACTTGGTTTCCAATAAATTGATTGTGGCATTCGCTGTGTGGCTTGTGGCGCCGTCCTGTTGGAACCACATGTCCCAAGTCCATATCATCCAATTGGGGCCAAAAATATTCGGTTACACTCAGAAAAATGGCAATCGTTTATGTGAGTAAAATCTTTATCTCAGTTTAGTTCAAGATTTTTACTCATATTTAGTTAAATTTTCCTCAAAACTGGGAAATTTTACTTTCAATGAGTAAATTGAACTAAATTCAACGATATAGCAAATTGGTTACATACTCGGAAATGGGATATGATTTTACTTACTTAAAATTCCATCGACCAAGTAAAAATTTCCTACTATTTGGTAAATTTTGACTTTTACCGAGGAAGGATTTCCTAGCGTCGAAGAAACATTTACTACTCCTCGAAAATAAATCATTTTAGGAAATTTTAACTAGAAATATCCGAATTTCCTTAGTTCTAGTTCATGTTTTTCTGAAATTTATAATACGGTTTTCAAATAATCCTTGAATATTCGTTAAGCAAAAAATTCCCGTTCGTTTCAAGAGATTCTTTCCTTAACTGCTCAAATATCATTTCAAACAGCAGCTGCGAAGTTAAGTAATTTAACTTCGCAGCAAATATATAGGATTATATGTGAAATACTTAAGACATAAGATTGAGACATTGAATGAGAATTCTGTTTGTTTCAGTTTTTTTGAATTTGTTTCAAATACATTGGAGCAAAATATTTATTGGAAAATTCCCGAGAATATTTTGCTGAATTATATTAGTAGTAATGAACTAAAATTTAGTTTACTTCTACAAGTTCAAAAATTACTCATTTATAGTTAAACGTTTCTTACATTTTAGTTTAATTTTCGTATATTCAAGTAAAATTGAACTTGATTTGAGGAATTATTTTACTTCCATTTAGTAAAAATGTAACTTAATCTTAGTAAAAAAATTACTTGATTTTAGTTAAAATTTTCTAAATTTTTAGTAAAAATTTCCTGATTTCAAGTAAAAATGTACCTGATTTTAGTGAAAATTTAACTAGATTTGTTCCAAATTTCATGTAAATTTTTACTTAAACTGAGTTAATTTTTCCTTAATATGAGTGCAATTGAACTAGATATAAAGGAATATTTACTAAATTCAAGTTAATATTAACTAAAACTAAGTTCAAAGCATTTGCTAATATTAAGGACAAATGTGAACTTGATTTGGGAAAAAATTGCTTTAGCGCCATATGAAGTTTAATTTTCCTGAAGTTTAGTTCATTTTAACTTATCTTTGGGTTAATTTTTTTCTGAGTGTATCATTGAACGGTAGCGATTCCCATTCACAGTAACGTGCCGGTCTTGATCATCACGGAAGAAGTATGGCCCAATGACGCCGCCGGCCCATAAACAGCACCAAACCGTAATTTTTTCGGGATGCAATGATGACTCATGGAGTACGTGTGGATTGCCAATAACGCATATTTTGTTTATTGACGAAGCCATTCAGCCAGAAATGAGCCTCATCGCTGAAGATGATTTTTCGAGCTCTTAACGTTGAGGCCACTGACTCCGAATTTCGGTAGTAAATTTTAATAATTTCGACTCGTTGTTGGCTCGTATATCATTCCATCATGAAATGGCAAACCTTACTGAAGATAAATGTCAAAAGAGCGGCAAAAATATGGCGTCGTTTGCTGTCCCTGTCGGTCTACTTTTGTAGCGTCCCTGTTGAAAAACCCTTTATTTGTATGCACTGGTAATAAAGTTATAAACTATTAACTTTTGGTTCAAAATTGTCCATTTGTGTGGGAGAATTTCTATGTGTAGAATTTCAGAGGATTCAAATAAATAGTACAGAAGTTATTAAATAACACTATGCAACAAAAAAAATTTTGTTTGTGTCCTAAACCTAAAAATTATTTTTTTGTATAAATTGTGGCATACTGTTATATAAAATCAACTTTATAAAATCAATTTTATGGTAAATTTTTTTTTTAAAAATAAAATTTGTTAAAAATACTATTATCGTCGAATGTACCCTTAGTATTTGCACTATAATTTTTGTAGTATATGCCCGTTCAGGTCGACTTATACGTTTAATTGAAGCTATTAATGTGGACTACCAATGTTGGAAATATCTCTTTCACTTAGAAACAGTGGTTTAGTAACAGTCATTAAATAAATTGGAAAAAATAATTTTTTTTTTTTAAAAAAAAAAAATTCTGGGTCGAAAAAAAACATAAAAAACAGAAAAACTATCGAAAAAATATTTTATTTTATTTTTTAAAAGTTTGCATACTAGCGAAGAAAATAATGCATATTTGAAAAAAATCTATGGATAAATGTAGAAATTATAGCTATTTTGGCAGAGGTAAGAGAATTTCAAAAAATCTTTTTTTTTTAATTTCTGTTTAAATCGCGATTTTATTTATTACTTTTATTTATATTATGTATGTTTGAGTATATTTACATGAACAAGTTTCACTAGAAGTAACTGTGAGTTCTTTGTTGACGTTTGCAGATTTCGGAATCGGTTTCTCTAATGAGGAAACAAATATAATCTCCCACCATTATTTCATCCCAGAGCCCTTGGTAACGCCGCTAGATGGACTTCATTTCTTCGTGAAACCTTTCGCCATGTTCGTCGCTTACGTCGCCAAGATTCTCGGGCAAGCAATTTAAATGAGAATGCAAGAAATGATAAAAGGAGAAAGACTTTTAAATAAACTTTTTAAATATGAGAGTGAATTGCCATCTTTCCTGAAGGCTTTTAAAAAATTTTTAAAGAGCCCCAGCCTAATATGCAATATTGGCAAAATAATGTTTACTTTCTGTACGAGAGGTGTGTATTTTATGTTGTTTTCACCCAATGTAATGTGTTTTCTTGTTGGTCATTTATTTCTTCTGTAATGATCTTCGCGAGCACGGCTATCCCAGAGGCATAACATACCAACTTCTTTAAAATCGCAACAAATTTTCCAGTCCTGATGTTCATATTTTATGTATTTTATCAATTTAGCCATTGTTTCGATGATTCCTTAGTGTTGACAGCATGAACAATGGGAATCGACGGTTTCTGATTTCCGTTGTGTAAAAGTACTGCTTTCAAACTTTCTTTACTGCTGTCAACAAATAACCGTCATTCCTTTGAATTGCATGTTTGATTAAATTCCTCGAACAATCCGGGAATGTTTTTGCAAAAGCATCTGTAATCCACAGTTGTATAAAATTGTTTATAAGGTGTATCACGGACTCTGTAATATGATAAGTTAACATCTGGGGCCAAAATGTTGTACTGTTTCATCCGAGACTCAAACTTGAATCGCTCAGAGTTGAGTACTCAGTTGAACTTGATGTTTCCGTTATTAGGCTCTTAGCTATACTTAGACACTTCCTACTCCAATCTATTAACTGAGACAAAAATAGCAGTCCGTATCGTGAATGAAAGGTTGTCTCCAAATCATTGGCATTCCAAATTGCACGTGAAGTCTAAAATTAAAACGTTTTATTCCACAAAACATTGTAATACGTTAATTTTAAAGTATTTACCGCATTCTTCATTAGTCCTTCGAGTAAGATTTACATGGCACGAATTACACAAAATACTAGGTTCCACGGTTCGGTCATATTTTTAACTCGTATACCAAAATATTACACATATATTTCATCTATTATTTTACTAAACGCACGTCGATTTTTTTAATTACATATTTTCCGCAGATGTAGCAGAAATTGTCGGGATCATTTACACATTGAAAAGTTCTTTGCCTTTTACTCATACTTCGAAATATAACTTTGTAATATTTTTCAGAAAATCGACTTATCTCTTTAAGGCGCTGAATTACACTAATTTATTAATAAGAAATTTCATTTATAAATTCCGGGTTTAAGGTTCATAAGATGCAGTACCTGTAGCTGACATATTGTTTGCTTCGAACGTAGAAACCCAATATTTTCAAGACTGCCGCGTACTACTTTCTATTGTGTACATATAATTTTACTACTTGTACATACGACTGGGATGTCCATGCCCCTAAAAGGCGTAACTGAATGGAAACCTCATAAATAAACAACCACAAATACTGTTGTATGACCTTCTACCTGAGCGGATCTCATCCGATATAGCTCTCATATTGCATATCATGTTTTATGGAGGGTTACGAACGGCCATAAAACCTCGTCCTCTCTATAAGTTTATAATGTCTGACATCATATGCATATGTAGCCCTCATAATTCCCTTTTGTTTGAGGCACAGCACGGCTCAATCAGGCTTATACTTGAAAAATTATGGTCAAAATACTAAATGCACTTTCCATGAAAAGTGGAATTAAAAAAAAAATTAAAAAATTTACCATACAAATTTTTTTTAAATATTTATACCCTCACTTTAGTGTGACGAGGGTATATATCATTTGCTACGAAAAAAAGTGTAACACATCGAAGGAGTGATCTAAGACCCTAAGTATGTTCGGCGGATATTCGTTTTGGGTCATTTTAAGTCGAATGAGCAATGTCCGTCCGTCTGTCTGTCTATCTATCTGTCTGTCTGTCTGTCTGCTGGCTGGTGCGCACGATAACTCTCGAAAGGAGTAACCGATTGACTTCAAATTTGGTACGTGGTAGTATTTTTTCTATCTCCGGCTTAGTTCGAAGATGGGCCATATTGGTCCACTCCTTCTAGTACCTCCCCCACAAAGTGTTAAAATGTTGTGAAATATTGAATCTTTAATAACTGCTATACTACTTATTCGAATCTTCTGAAATTCCACACATAGCATTAGTTTATTAGTCGCTATCAACTCGAGAAAAATGGGCCATGTTGCTACACCCCTTTTGGTACCTCCCACACAAATGCACCATTTTGCACCAAGAGTTAACAGCTTATAACATTAATACCAGTGCATAAAAATACTTGAAATTTTGTACAGTGTAATGCTTTCATAGTGCCTACAGTCCAGTGAAAAATGGGTGTCATATTCACGCCCCTTTTGGTACCATTTTGCACCAAAAGATAACAGCTTATAACATTAATACCAGTGTATAATGTACACATGTACAGTGTATACTTGTACAGTGTAATGTGTGTAGTGTCTTTTGCACTATGAAAAATGGGCGCTATTGCCACGCCCCTTTTTGTACCTCCCACACAAAGGTACCATTTTGCACAAAAGGTTAAGAGCTCACAGCATGAGTACCAATGCACGAAAATGCAACAACATTTTGCACAGTGCAACGCTTTTGAAGTCCCTATAGCACTGTAAAAATGTCCGTTATCACCACGCCCCTTTTTGTACCTCCCACACAAAATGGCCAAATCATACCAAATTTAATATCTCATAACGTTAATATACCAGTGCAAAAAACGCTTATAATTCGGCGCAGTGCAATGTATTTAAAGAATCTACTATTCAGAGAAAAATAGGTGTATTTTTTAAAAACATTCTGGTACCTCTTATACAAATTGACAGAATAATTCGTTTAATATTACTCACAAAGTGAGGGTATACCTTAGTCGGTTTACCCGACTGAAACTTTCTTACTTGTTTTTTTCGTGTTTGTGACACCTAATTGCACCAGAAACTGTTATCCACATCCCTTGGCGACAGTTTTTGTTGCAAAGTGTAATCAATATATTTTACTATATACATATTTTGTTTTTGCACTCAGGCTCAAGATCGTTATTGTTGTTTTCAGTATATGAAAACAACTTTGTTAAAAATTAAAGAAGTATGTGACATGTATTGGGGGTTGTTGTAATGGTTGGATAGACAGACCTGTTTCGGGAGCCACCAAACTCCCATTATCAATGTTTATTTTACTAAATGTTAACACTTTTTGGGGGGAAGGTACTAGAAGGAGTGGACCAATATAGCCCAACTTCGAACTTAGCCGGAGATAGAAGAAAATACTACCACATAGCAAATTTGAAGTCAATCTGTTACTCCTTTCGAGAGTTATCGTGCGCGTGCCAGCAGACAGACAGACATTGCTCAGTCGACTTAAAATGACCCAAAACGAATATCCGCCGAACATACTTAGGGTCTTAGGACACTACTTCGATGTGTTACACTTTTGGCCCGTAGCAAATGATATACAGGGTGGCTGATATGTATTGCAACCAACTTCAGGTTGCTATCATTTCTAAACCGCTAGTCTGATAGCTGACAGATTTATTTCAGTGACAGTTCATTTTATTGTTTACAAGCATACAAAAGCATTTTGATCTATTGCATTCAGAAAAAAGTTATTCGTGATGGAATTCAAGCGTGATAGTGTGATTGCTTTATATGTGGGTGGAAAAACACAAGTGGCTATCGTTAGAGCCCTCCAGCATTTAAATGTGAATAAATCTTTTGTTTCTCGTACCATTGCTCGTTACCGTTATACTGGCAGTGTTGCATCGCGTCCAAAAAGTGGACGAAAAAAACGGTAACAACACCAGAAATGATCTGAAAAGTGAAGACCAGATTTGATCGAAATCCACGCCGCAGTGGTAGAAAAATTGCTCGTGAGCTGGACATATCGCGAGAACGGATACAACACATATTAAAAAACTAGCTGACCCCAGCAGACGTTGTCCTGCCCGTCTTGTTTCGGATGTATTGGCTTGTTATTCATTGGTATTTCATTTCAAAAATGCATACATCCCGAGTTTCAGGAAAAAATCATCAAAAAAAATGTATATTGACCATATGTCCACTACAGCGTCATCTACCGGCTAGAATCATACATACAAACTATTATCAAGGCAAACCACACATACATTTTAAATTTCAGTCAAATCGCTCTGGAAATGCGAATTTTGCAAATAACTTGACCCCTTCGCAATTTATCGCGGTGAAAATAGTTCTAAATGTTCAATTTTCAGCCCATTCGCTTTTATGGTTTCGGAGATCATACGTTACTAACAAACGTACAAAGGATTTTATATATAAAGACTAGCTGAGCCCGGTGCGCTTCGCTGCCCATGTCAAAATTCGCGCTGTAGAAACTGTATTTTATATCCGATCAGTAAGAAATTCGGCAGAAAGAGGTTTCTTATTACATGAAAGAATGCCGCAAAATTCGGAGAAAATCAGTTCAGATTTAGATATAGCCCCCATATATATATGTTACCCCCAATTTGACATGTAAGCGCTGTAGAGACTGTGTTTTATATCCGATCAGTACGAAATTCGACAGAAACAGGTTTCTATTTTACATGAATGAGTATTCTAGAAAAATCGATTCAGATTTATATATAACCTCCATATATATGTTCCTCCAGATTTGGTTACAAAGCGCTATAGAAGTTGTACTTTACTTCCGATCATTACAAAGTTCTCCAGAAAGATTTTTCTCAATTTAGGAATGAATATTGCTTAAATTTGCGATTATCGGTTCAAAATACATTTACCAATTATTCCAAATTATTATCGCAATGACCCTTATCGCATTGTTAGGGAGGTGTAGGGTATTATATAGTCGGCCCCGCCCGACTTTCTGCCTTTCCTTACTGGTATTAGTAATAAATTCACTGAATGAAAAAATACCGAATTCAGTGGAAAGTCCAGAAAATAGAAATGTATACTTATAAAATTTCCAAATTCTTGTTTCATTGATATTGCATCACCTATTGGTCCGAACCCGCCCATTTTTGGACCAATCACGTAGATCGCCAACGGATATATATACACAAAATTCCAGGTCTCTCGCTAACAAATTGTGCAAGATATCACATTTTTTAAATTTGGCTTATATGGGCGGTGCCACGCCCATTGGTTCGATCCCGCCCGTTTTTGGATCAATCACGTAGACTGCCACCGTTTACATATACACAAAATTCCAGCACTCTCGCTAACAAATTGTGCAAAATATCTCAATTTCAAAATTTGGCTTATATGGGCGGGGCCACGCCCATTGGTCCGGTCCCGCCCATTTTTTCACCAATTACGTAGAATGCCACAAGATACATATACGCAACATTGCAGCACTCCCGCTAGCAAATTGTGCAAGATATCAAAATTTTGTCTATGTGGGCGGGGCCACGCCCATTGGTCCGATCCCGCCCATTTTTGGACCAATCACGTAGACTGCCACCGTTTACATATACACAAAATTCCAGCACTCTCGCTAACAAATTGTGCAAAATATCTCAATTTCAAAATTTGGCTTATATGGGCGGGGCCACGCCCATTGGTCCGATTCCGCCCATTTTTGGAATTTCAGCACTATACCTATAATAGGAGCAGAAATATCGGATTTTTAACCTGCGATTTGTATGGGAGGTACCACGCCCCTTTGTCCAATTAATTTTTTTTTCTATATAAACCATCTCGTGAAATTCGCTCCAGCCGTTCTGACGTGATGCCATTACACAGATGGACCGTTTCATTTTTATATATATAGATAGATGAGCTTGGACTAAAGCCATTGAAGTTCCAAAAAGTGCAAGAGCTCACTGATGCACAAAAAAAAGTTTGACTGGAAAGAGCCAAGGAGTTGCTTCGCTTGCACGAAAGTGGCCAGTTACCGAATTTGGTTTTCTCCGATGAGAAGCCATTCCAAATTGAGCAGTTTCTGAACAAACAAAATGATCGGGTTTACTTGCTAAGGTCGGGTTTACGTACTGAGGTGTCCTCACCCAAAGTGGTAAACATATCTACAAAATAGTACTGGATGACAGTCGCACAGTGGTTCAGAATCAAAATCCATCGGCCAAAATTCAATAACTTTTGTTCTAGTAAACGGGCATTCGGCTATATCTAAGAAATTGGGCCAAAGTTGATTACTTTTCTTATTTTTGGATTTAAACAAAAAGTAAAATTTTTATTTTTTGTTTTTATGATGTTTCACTCGTTTTAAGTATTTGCTCATAACGCTCAAAAAATATATTTTTTTCTTATTAAGGAAACCCAGTTTCTTTTTTCGACTTTGTCGAACTGTTTCTCATACATTTTAAAAGTTTTGCACTCAAATTCATTTTTATATTACAAATTGTGATTTTGTTAACTTTATTATGGCGGCAAAATAAGTTTGTGTCAAATATAGTTGGCACACAGGTAGTATTACAATTCATTCAGGAATAAACATTGACTATGTTTTACTGTTCGTAGGGTGACATCGGCTAAAGTTTTTGATTTGGAGTTTTTATTTTTCGAGTGATTCCTACTGTCATAAAATTAAAGAATGGCCCCAATGTCGTCATTATAAAAAGTAAGTTTTTTTTATTAAAACTAGGAATATTTAATTAATATTAATTAAACTATCTGTATTTTAAGTACACGCTGAAAAAATCGCTTTTGTAATATATTGTTCTAAACATATTCTGCTGGAAACATTCATGTGTTTCAGGTACACTCCAAATTTATAATATTTGACACGCACAAATGTTATATGTTTGGGAGAATGTTGTTCTAAACAAAATTATGTTTTACATCTTAATATTTTTTTATTTGGAAATAATATTTCCGAAACAATGATTAATTTGCATTTAAGTATTTTGGCAGTGTATCGATGCCTTAATTTAAAAGAAAGATTTTAGTTTTTATACCCTCACTTTAGTGTGACGAGGGTATATATCATTTGCTACGGAAAAAAGTGTAACACGTCGAAGGAGTGACCTAAGACCCCAAGTATGTTCGGAGGAAATCCGTTTTGGGTCATTTTAAGTCGAATGAGCAATGTCCGTCCGTCTGTCTGTCTGTGTGTCTGCTGGCTGGTGCGCACGATAACTCTCGAAAGGAGTAACCGATTGACCTCAAATTTGGTATGTGGTAATATTTTTTTCTATCTCCGGCTAAGTTCGAAGATGGGCCATATTGGTCCACTCCTTCTAGTACCTCCCCCACAAAGGGTTAAAATGTTGTGAAATATTGATTCTTTAATAACTGCTATACTAATTATTCGAATCTTTTGAAATTCCACACATAGTATTAGCTTATTAGTCGTTATCAACTCGAGAAAAATGGGCGAAGTCGCCACGTCCCTTTTGGTACCTCCCACACAAATGCACCATTTTGCACCAAAAGTTAACAGCTTATAACATTAATAACAGTGTATAAAAATACTTGAAATTTTGTACAGTATTATGCTTTTATATTACCTACAGTCCAGGGAAAAATGGGTGTTGTTGTCACACCCCTTTTGGTACCTCCCACACAAAGGTACCTTTTTGCACCAAAAGTTAACAGCTTATAACATTAAAACCAGTGTATAAAAATACTTGAAATTTTGTACAGTGTAATGTTTTTATAGTGTCTATAGCCCTGTGAAAAATGGGCGTTATTGCCACGCCCCTCTTTGTACCTCACACACAAAATGCCCAAATCATACCACAATTTAATGTCTCATAACGTTTATACACGCAAAGAAAAAATTCGTTTCTGCGAAACGAAATATTAGACAACTACAATTCTCGTTTACGACAACTGAAATTTCGTTTGTTGTGACAGAAACTTGTTCTGACCAAAAGAAATTTCAGTTGTCGTAAACGAGAATTGTAGTTGTCTAATATTTCGTTTCGCAGAAACGAATTTTTTCTTTGCGTGTACCAGTGCACATAAATGCTTATAAGTCGGCACAGTGCAATGAATTTAAAGTATCTAATGTTCAGCAAAAAAAAGTGTATTTGATAAACCCCTTCTGGTACCTCCCACACAACTTGACAGAATAATTCGAGTAATATTCATTACATTACTCACAAAGTGAGGGTATACCTTAGTCGGTTTACCCGACTGAAACTTTCTTACTTGTTTTTTAGAAATTTAGGGTTATTTTTTTAGAAATTGTATATTTTGTAAAATTCAATTAAAATTTAAATCGCATAATCGTTGGTACAGACAAATAGCATTGAAGGATTGACAATTGGACTATTTATAATTTAATAATAAGTGTTGAAACAAAAGAAAATGCTGCTTGCGACTATAAAGTATAACACGAAATTTAGGAAAAAATAGAATTAAAAATTGACAAAGTCAGCAAAGTTTTTTCATATTTTTAAATATAATGTATTTGGATAAATTCTTAAACAATACCTTTGTTTGTTTGTAAACACATATTTTATTTGTGACAGTCAGTTCGCAAAAATATTTTGTTGTAATATATAAATATATGCGTTCCGAACAGAATTTCTTGATTTTCAAATAAAATATATTTAGTTTCAAGTACATTTTACTTTGAATTCAAACATATCAAAAGTGGCGAAAGTTTCCTCCGTGTACAAAATGTACTTATTTTAAAGACTAATAAATAAATATTATTGTTTTATTACTTTTCCCATTAATTGAGAATTTGCACAAGGTAAAAATCCGGTTCTTCAACTGAAAGCCCAATTTCATAATTTCCTGTTAAATTTTATTCGATACATCTCCAACTACATTTTTTACAAGCGTTTACATTTTCTCGGATTTTTCTAATTAAGTAATTTCCCATTAACATTCAACAGATTCCAAAACCCAATTTCTCCGAATATCCCTGGGCAATACTTCCATATTTAGTCGCAAAATAAATACTGAAATGGCAATGCCGACAAACGTTGCCTTTAATGTCCGAATGAATAGCTGGATGTATAAGTATAATATACCCATTTTCTTTTATATTCATTTTATTATGCATCATAAATTTTTTAGCTTAAGGCCGAAAAAGCCACACTACATTAAAGTTTAATAAGAAATGTTAAGAAGAATTAATATTTTAGTTGTGATTTTTCCTTTTTTTCGAATTTGCCACATTTAAAATTAAAACTTAGCGAAGCATGTCAGATTAAAATGGTATACGAGTATCTCTCCTTGCCGTTTTGTGACACAAAAAACCACCGCTAAGCATTTCAATTCCACAGAATTAATTTAGTTTTGTGGGCGGAAATATTTCAATGCGTTTTTTTGCAGGTATACGTACACCCCTCCTCTCCCAAAAAAACCCACTGAATTTCTTGCTGTCAGTCAGGCTGTTGAAACATGAGTTTGGGGTTTAGCGTATTTTTTTATTATTGAAGATTTTTATTTTGCATATAAAACCAATGAATTTGCATACATATGTATGTATGCGGTACGATGTGGTTGTATTAAGTATGTGATTATACGATGAGAGGTGGTATAACGTCGTTTGCATGTGAATGCGAAAACGAAAACTTTTCAAGGAGTCGAATGACGATATGAAGACGGCTTTGAACAATAAACGAAATGTTTGAAATGTTTGTAGATGAAAATGCGTCCATAGTTTCAATGACTTAAATTTCGATTTCAAAAGATTAATTGTTGTTCATTTCAGCTTTTCTAGCATTAAATATTCATTATTCTGAGGATAACGAAGAGTAAAGTTATGAACCATTTTAACATTGTTCATTTAAAAACCACATAAAAATTCATAGAGTGGTTGGGACTTAGCACCACTAAATTAAAATATTTTTTAAATACAAAGTATATTGAGCAAAACAATTAAAATACTTTATATTATATTAAATAGAAGAATTATATTAAATAGAACAGAATGGATAACGTCTGGTGGGCCGACTTCATAATTTTCAACTACAAAATTGCGTATATTTGAAAACTCTTAAATGGAAATAATATTTAAGGAAATTAAAGTAAGAATTTATAAGATTCAAACAGATCGGTAAAATAATATGGCATCTAGAGTATCAAGCAGTTAATAGAAAAGGGAACATTATTTGGGGTGCTATATAAAATTTTGTACCGAAATAGAGCTCTATTATAAGGGGATATTTGGGGCAATATAGTGAGATCTGTTAAAATATTTGTCATTTATGGCATGAAGATACACGACTCTATGGCTCGGTGTAATTGTTTGTAAATACAAAGGGTATAGGTAGGTACACTCTGAAAAAAAATCACTTCTTAAGTATATTGTACCAAACATATTCGGCTTGAAATATACATATATTTAGGTTACACTCCGAATATATAATATTTGACTCACACAAATGTCTTATGTTTGGGAGGATATTGTTCTAAACAAAAATATGTTATCATTGTAATATTTCTTTATTTGGACCTAGTATTTCCAAAACAAAGATTAATTTGTATTCAAGTATTTTGGCAATGTATCAATGCTTTAATTTAAATACAAGTATTTCTTTATTTGGACCTAGTATTTCCGAAACAAAGATTAATTGGTATTCAAGTATTTTGGCAATGTATCAATGCTTTAATTTAAAGACAAGTTTTCTGTTTTTGACACGGTGAAAAAAAAACGCTTCAGTAGTATATTGTCCCAAACATATTCAGCTTGAATTATACATATGAGTCATTCCATGCCAAACGGGACGATTTTTGACATCGCTATTTTTGATTGCTTCGAAATTTTGTGTATGCATTATTTACCTAAAAATATCTTATACGTAGTTCAAGAAAAAATTTAAAAAAAAAATCTTTAAGAGTCATGAGCAATTTAAAGTTGACGAATATTACGTTTTTTTCTAAAAGGTGTGCTCATTCTTAAGCTTGTATCTCCTGAAATACTTGACCGATTTTAATGTGCTATACCTTGTTTTGAAGGTAATTTCAACGACTACAACTAACTTAAAGTAAGCAATGCAACGAAAGTACTAATTTTTAATGTTTTTGCCTTTTTATACTTTCTATTGCGATTTTCAAAATGATTACACCCTTCGATTTTTTTAAAATTTTAATGTCGTGTTCTGAGATGTCTTTGTTAGCTACTGTATGAATTTGGAAGTGGTGAATTGATGGGAACTATTTTTTTTATGATTTTTTACCAAAATACCTTTTGCATAATTTCTTTGAATGTGTTTTAAAAAATGAACAGAATGATAATTTTTAGCCGTTAGTTTATTAATATAACAATAACAACAATAAATATTATTAATTTTACTAAATTATTTGCAAAAACGCAAAAATCAGCGATGACTTGATATTTAAAAAACAAAACTTGTTAAACAATAGCAAGAGTCGAAAGATAAGAAAATACTTGTTAAACTATACTTTGAGATGATTTTTTTTAATCATAGCAAACTGGCTTTCTCTTTTTGATGTAGAAAAAAAATTCAATAAATTTGTTAGTCCGTTTTTCACATTCAATTCGACAATTCAAGGAAAAAACACAGCAATACTATATTAAAATAAACAAGTAAGAAAGTTTCAGTCGGGTAAACCGACTAAGGTATACCCTCACTTTGTGAGTAATGTAATATTGAATATTACACAAATTATTCTGTCAATTTTTGGGTTTAAGAAATACACCTATATTTCGCTGAACAGTAGATACTTTAAATACATTGCACTGTGCCGAATTGTAACCGCTTATATGGACTGGTACATTAACGTTGAGATATTAAATGGTGGTATAATTTGGCCATTTTGTGTGGGAGGTACAAAAAGGGGCGTGGTGATAACGCCCATTTTTCACTGGACTATAGGCATTATAAAAGCATTACACTGTACAAAATTTCAAGTAATTGTATACACTGGTATTAATGTTATAAACTGTTAACTTTTGGTGCAAAATGGTACCTTTGTGGGAGAGGTACCAAAAGGGGCATGACAATAACGCCCATTTTTCAATGGACTGTAGGCACTATAAAAACATTACGCTGTACTAAATTTCAAGTATTTTTATATACTGGTATTAATGTTATAAGCTGTTAACTTTTGGTGCAAAATGGTGCATTTGTGTGGGAGGTACCAAAAGGGGCGCGGCAATAACGCCCATTTTTCACTGGACTGTAGGCACTATAAAAGCATTACACTGTACAAAATTTCAAGTATTTCTAAACACTGGTATTACTGTTATAAGCTTTTAACTTTTAGTGCAAAATGGTGCATTTGTGTGGGAGGTACAAAAAGTGGAGTGGCAATTTCGCCCATTTTCCTCGAGTTGATAGCGACTAACAAACTAATACTATGTGTGGAATTTCAAAAGATTCGAATACGTATAATAGCAGTTATTAAAGAATCAATATTTCACAACATTTTAACCCTTTGTGGGGGAGGTACCAGAAGGAGTGGACCAATATGGTCCATCTTCGAACTTAGCCGGAGATAGAAAAAAATATTACCACATACGAAATTTGAAGTCAATCGGTTACTCCTTTCGAGAGTTATCGTGCGCACCAGCCAGCAGACACACAGACAGACAGACAGACAGACAGACGGACGGACATTGCTCATTCGACTTAAAATGACCAAAAACGGATTTCCGCCGAACATACTTGGGGTCTTAGGTCACTCCTTCGATGTGTTACACTTTTTTCCGTAGCAAATGATATATACCCTCGTCTCACTAAAGTGAGGGTATAAAAATGCCACTTTGGTTTGATATTTGTTGCAACCCATTCCAATTAAGATACCATAAGAAATGTAAAAAAAAATTGAGATGGATAAGTTCTAGTGTTCTTGAACATAAACTAAAATTAAAACCTGAAACTTTAAATGGCAAGCTTAAAATTTGTACTACATGCCGTATTAAATTGAATAAAGTTAGTGAAACCGGCACAGAAACTGCTGATATAGACATAAATGAGCGTATGTCTATTGACAGTGATTTTTCTGCAGAAAGTACCAATATAGGAAAGTTAAATGATGTATTATTGTCTTTCAAGAATCACCTATAAATAAAAGAAAACTGAAGCAGAAAAAATATAACGCCAATAAAAAACAAAAAATTGTTAATGTGATAAGCGAACAAGTGTTTCAAAATAGCGAGGGTGTTCCTGACAGTGAAACAAAAAATAATTCAATCTTACAAAAGCTTAAAGACAATTTTGCAAGTGCAACAAAAAGACAACTTAAAATTAAAATATTAACCCTTTTCTCAGACTGGAGTTTTAGCCAGATTCAGGAGACTTTCGTTAGAGTTTCCAGACGAATGATTTCGGTTGCGAAAAATATTTCAAAAAAAGGTATACTAGCATCTCCCATCCCTCGACATGGAAGAACAATCAGTGATGAAGATAGGAAAAAAGTGTTGGATCATTACGAATCCCCAGATATAAGTCGAACAATGCCCGGAATTAAAGATTGTTTATCAATAAAAATAGGAAGTACAAAGGAAAAGATGCAAAAGAGATTAGTATTATGTAATTTAAAGGAGGCGCACGCCCTTTTCGAAGAAAGATACCCTGAGGAAAAAGTGCAATTTTCAAAATTTGCCGTGTTGAGACCCAAATATTGTGTATTAGCTGGGGCAAGTGGTACACATTCTGTTTGCGTGTGCTGCATACACAAAAACGTTAAACTAATGATTGGTGGCGCTGGACTACCATGGCTAACCAGAGATACATTACGTATCATCTGTTATAAAGATTGCCTCTCTGCCATAATTTGCAATCCTCCAACAATTAATTGCTACTACCAAAAATGTGAAATGTGTCCAGGGTGTAAATATCTTGCAGATCAACTAACGGAAGTTTTTGACAATCATATGGTGGACGTAATTTCATATAAACAGTGGGTAACGGTCGACAGAAATTCCCTCGAAACTTTCCAGTCCGCTGTTGATGAATTCATTGAAAATTTTTCGGAAAAACTGCGTCGCTTGTTGACACATTCATATGTAGCAAAAGAGCAGAACACATTTTATAATGAAAAAAAGAAAAATTTGCGATCAGGAGAATGTGTCAGAGTATGTGATTTTTCAGAGAACTATGCATTTGTGGTGCAAGACTCAATTCAGGGCACCCACTGGAATAACGACCAGGTTACAATCCATCCTTTTTGCAATATACTATAAAAAAGGCGAACAAGATATTTGTTGTAATTGCGTTGCAATATCAGAATGTTTGAAACATGACACAATAGCCGTGTATGTATTCCTGGAGGGTCTTCTAAACCTTTTAAAGAAAACTTTTGGAACTGTTAGTAAAATTTACAACTTTTCTGATGGTGCAAGCGCACAATGCAAGAACAGGAAAAACTTTTTAAATTTGACGTTCCAATTTCGGAATTCCAGCGGAATGGCATTTTTTCGCGACGTCTCATGGCAAAGGACCCTGTGATGGATTGGGAGGGACAGTGAAGAGGTTAGCAGCACGTGCTAGCTTGACCAGCCTCATAAATCCTATCAACAGCGCCAAAAAATTTTTTGTATGGGTAGAAAAAAACGTAAAAATGTTCACTCAGAGTTTTTCAGAGTAGCTAACAAAGACATCTCAGAACACGACATCAAAATTTAAAAAAAATCGAAGGGTGTAATCATTTTGAAAATCGCAATAGAAAGTATAAAAGGGCAAAAACATTAAAAATTAGTATTTTTGTTGCAGTGCTTACTGTAAGTTAGCTGTAGTAGTTGAAATTACCTTCAAAACAAGGTATATCACATTAAAATCGGTCAAGTATTTCAGGAGATACAAGCTAAAGAAAGAACACACCTTTTAGAAAAAAACGTAATTTCGTCAACTTTAAATTGATCATAACTCTTAAAGAAATTTTTTTAAAATATTTTCTTGAACTACGTATAAGATATTTTTAGGTAAATAATACATACACAAAATTTCGAAGCAATCAAAAATAGTGATGTCAAAAAACGTCCCGTTTGGCATGGAATGACTTATATGTGTAGTGTACACTCCAAATATATAATATCTGACATACACAAATATTATATTGTTACGTCGCGTGGTTTTATTGCACCAATAAATAAAACAAAGTTCTCACAATTACGATTGCAACAATCAGTTTTATTACAAAAAAATTCTTTTCGAATTATTTTCTCTACTCTTTTTAATGAAGTCACAATGACATCTGACATAAAATCAAAATAATAATGTAGAACATAAAACTAAACGCAGTCAGCGTAACACCACCTCCCACTTAGGCCTGTTCGTCCCGAACAGGCGCAACTCCACTTCCATAAGAAGTCAATCGTTCTAGATGTACCACTTTCATCTTTGACCTGGGTCTGTCACACTTCTGGATTCGGTATACAACGTCGTTTATTCTTTTCATTACTTTGTATGGCCCTTCCCATTGAGTTTGTAGTTATGGGCATAATCCTTTCCTCCGCTGTGGGTTAAATAGGAGCACCAAATGACCCTCATGGTATCCTTCTGAATAAGCGCTGCTAGGTCGTATCTGCTAGGTCGTATCTGGCCTTCATCTTGTTACTGACCATTTTAATCCTTTGGCGTACAAATTCGTGAACGTTGAGAAGGGCTTCCTGCATTTCATGAGCGGGGTCATCATCTGTCCGATCGGGTGTTGGTGTGACTCCGAATATTAAATCGCCGGGCAATTTCAACTCACTTCCAAAGACAACCTTAGCCGGTGTCTGAGATGTTGAATCATGAATTGCAGATCTATAGGCCAAAAGAAGTGTTGGTATATGTTCATCCCAATCCTTTTGATTTGCATCAACGACCTTCCGCAGATATTCCTCTAGCGTGCGATTGAATCGTTCCACCATGCCATCGGATTGCGGGTGTAATGGCGTAGTTCGAGTTTTCCTAATTCCATAAGATTCACACATTTCCTTGAAAAGAGCTGATTCGAAATTCCTGCCTTGATCAGAGTGAAGTTCTGATGGGACGCCATATCGACATATCCAATTGTTTACGAAAACCTTTATGATAGTCTTTGCTTCCTGATTTGGTATGGAATACGCCTCAGGCCACTTACTAAAGTAGTCCATCACTACTAAGACGTAACGATTTCCGGAATCGCTGATCGGGAATGGGCCGGTCACATCCATTGCTATTCTTTCAAAAGGTGCTCCAGAATTGTATTCTCGCATTCGGCCTCGACTTTTTCGTGTTGGGCCCTTGGCTCTTACGCACTGATCACAACCACCAATCCAGTCAGCAACTGCCTGTTGACACCCCAACCAGTAGAACCTTTGCTTCACCTTTTTTACTGTTTTCGTAATACCCAAGTGACCTCCACTTGGCCCATTATGAAACTCTAATAGAATTTCTTTGATCTTTGAGCCTGGAACTACAATCAGATTTCTCACCGTTTTTCCATCTTCGCTCTCCCATTTCCGGTAAAGGCAACCATTTAATAAGAGCAAACTGTTCCACTTGGCCCAATACGATTTCATAAGTGGACCCTCGGCTGCAATCTCATTGCGATCAGGCCTTTTTCCATTCTCTATTGCCGAAATTTTCTTTGCCAGAATGGGGTCATTCCTCTGTTCCTTCGCCCAATCTTCGCCTGATTCAATCTGCACCAGTCGAATATCGATGACACCCTCCCTATTTTCAGATTTTGAACAATGTTTGCATTCAATCATGCAAGGGCGGCGCGAAAGGGCATCTGCATTGCCATGCTTATTTCCTTTCCTGTGTTCGATGGTGAAATCGTAGCTCTGAAGTCTTTCAATCCAACGAGCCAACTGACCTTCCGGATTTTTAAATTGAAGCAGCCATTTCAGAGCCGAATGGTCGGTCCGTAGTAGAAAGTGCTGACAATACAAATATTTGTGGAAATGTTTCACACATTCCACTATTGCCAGTAGCTCACGCCTTGTCACGCAATAATTTTTCTCCGGCTTTGATAATGTGCGACTATAATACCCGATAACCTTTTCTTGACCTTTGATTTCCTGTGAAAGCACACCACCAATACCATTTGCACTAGCGTCCGTGTCCAAAACAAATTTCTCACCCGGAATGGGATACGCCAGCAGAGGAGCAGTGCACAATAGCTCCTTGAGCCCCTGAAAAGACTTATCTTGTGTGTCGCTCCACTGAAACCTCTGATTTTTCTGTGTCAGCTTGTGCAGACTTGCAGCGACACCGGCGAAATTCGGGACAAATCGCCTATAGTAGGTGCATAGGCCAAGAAAACTGCGTAATTCTTGTATATTTCGGGGTCGTGGCCAGTCTCTTACGGCTAGAATTTTGTCACCATCTGTAGTTATTCCTTCCGCTGTGACGCAATGCCCCAAATATTTCACTTCCTTTTGAAAAAACGAACATTTCTGTGTATTAAGTCTTAACCCTTTCGGTTATTCTATGTCATATGGCATAGTCGCTTTTCAGAGGCTATTTTAAGTTAAAAAACTTATTATTACTATTATTTTTTTATTTTTATATTTTTCTTTGATGTTTTTTGTACAAATTAATAAAAAAAAAATTTTAGTTAGATGATCAAGTAAATCGTAAAAGTTCAGAAAGCGAGCGTGCCCATCGAGTTTCGTATTTTTGAAAAAAAGATCTCATCATACTTTTATATATTCTATTACAAAAATTACTTTATTTTATAACTTTATCTATGTTATTTAGTAGATAATTATCGCTTCAGTAAGTGTAAAAAAAGTTAGATCCCTAAAGTAGTTCAATAAGGCTGTACGAATTTTTTTATTTCGTACTATGCCATATGGCATAGATTTTACCCATCGGAAATACATTTTTTTTATTTGATTGAAAAGAGTCGCAGTGGTTGGCCGTAATAACGATGTCTAATAAATTAAAAAACAAACAAATAGAAAATATTTTGGTTAATTTTGATGACTCAGATTTATCTGACTTTGGCGATGATGAAGAAGAAGAAAATGATGTATTGGAAACGTTATTGGAAACTCTTAATGACAATAAAAACAATTCCTTTTTAATCGAGGAGCTAACTAATCCAGATGGGAATATCGATTTATTTGAGAACAATTTAGATGCGGAAGATGATTCACTGGACTTGGATGAAGTTACTGATCCATCATTTTAAAAAATTCTTAACTTTCGATGGGCAAAGAGAGCTTGGAGCGCTCCAAGCTCAGATTTTTCTATTAAAACTCCTGTTTCATATTTTTTAAAGTATTTTCCATTTGAATTTATTGACGCAATTGTTCAGGCAACAAACCAAGCCTCACTTATGAAAACAGGAACTGCAATTAATGTTACAAGAGAAGAGATTCTGACATTAATGGGCTTAGAAATTATTATAGGAACAATACGATATCCTCGATTAGCGATGTTCTGGAATAGTGCTACTGAAATACCAGCATTTCGTAAACACATGACAAAAAATAGATTTCATACAATACGCACTAATCTTAAGTTCAGTGTAGAGGAGAACTTGAACGACAAACTTTATAAAGTTCGTCCACTCATAAATACGTTCTTGAAAAGATCCTATGACATTCCAAAAGATGAAAACTGTTGCTGTGATGAAATGATGATTCCATGCAAATCAAAAACCGGGTTGAAACAGTATATGCCCAAAAAACCTACCAAATGGGGAATAAAAGTTTTTTGTCTATGTAGCTCAAATGGAATTGTATATGATCTCGAAATATACCAAGGAAAAAATACAGTTGTTGGGGAATCAAAATTAGGTTTTTGCTCGAATATTGTCATTCACCTCTCTAAAACGATTCCAGAAAATAAAAACCACAAACTATTTTTTGATAACTATTTCACTACAATTAATTTATTGATATATTTGCGAGAAAAAGTAATATGGGCAACAGGAACCATGCGAGGAAACAGAACCGGAAAAGCTCCGCTTGCAACAGAAAATGATTTGAAAAAGCAAGGAAGAGAAAGTTATGACTATTGTATTGAAAGGAACCAAAATATTTTTCTTTTAAAATGGCTAGATGGTGGCTGTGTTATATTAGCTTCATCTATTTATGGTGATAAAGATACAAAAGAAGTAATCAGACTTAGTGCTGAACAAAAAAAGAAAATCGTTGTCCCACAACCTAACGTTGTAGGTGTATATAATAAAAATATGGGAGGAGTCGACAAGATGGACTTTTTGCTGTCGTTATACAGAATTTCCATTCGGACAAGAAAGTGGACCCTGAAAATATTTGACCATTTCACCGACTTAGCAGTATGTAACTCTTGGTTGGAATATCGCAATGACAGTGATAATAATACTATAAGAAAAAAAGATCAAATGGATTTATTAGCATTCCGGAATGATGTAGCTGATGGATTGCTAGCATTGTCATCAGTTCAAAACCTGTCTCGAAAACGAGGAAGACCACGACTAACTGAAGACTTAGATCTTTCCTTCAGTTTCGATTCGTTTCGATGGCATTGAACATTGACCAGAGTATACAGCTGTAAAACGTATATGTAAAATACAAGGATGCAAAGGATATTCTAGATACACTTGTTCAAAATGCAACGTCCATCTATGCATTCCAAATGGCACAAGAAATTGTCTTAGAGTATATCATGAAAAATAAGGTAAGCAATAGATACATTTTTATATATAAATTGGTTTTCTTATTCCTTTTTTTCAGGGCAGATACCGAAGCAGACCTAATGATGGAAATACAATTGGCAATAAATTCTTTTTTTTATATATTTTATGTTTTATATAATAAGTATTGATTTATTTTTTAGGTTTTAAATGAATTTTTTGAATTTTTAAGTTTAAAATAAATATACTTATTTAAAAATTAAAATTATCTATATACTATTCATGAAAAAATATTTAGGGTAGTTTTAATCCCTTATGTACATTCTATGCCATATGGCATGATGCCCAAAAACCACTTTTGGAAGCAAAATTTTAAAAAATTACTTTTAAATGTTCATAACGATGGCCTAAACAATAACAAATTGGGTAAAAATGATTTTTTATGTCAAAAATAAAAAAGAAGTACCGAAAGGGTTAACCCGGCTGTGGACAATTGCCGGAGGACATCTCTAAGGTTTCGGAGGTGTTCGTCGAACGTTCTTCCCATAACAATTATATCGTCGAGATATACCAGGCATGACTTCCACTGTAGGCCCTTCAACACTCTCTCCATCAACCGTTCAAATGTAGCCGGGGCATTGCAGAGCCCAAATGGCATGACATTGAATTGCCAAAGACCACCGTTAACTCCAAACGCCGTTTTCTCTTTATCTTTCTCGGCGATCTCCACTTGCCAGTATCCACTCCGCAAATCCAATGTCGAAAACCATTTTGTACCTGCCAAAGTGTCCAGTGTATCATCGATTCTTGGCAGTGGATAACTATCTTTCTTCGTAACATCATTTAGCCTCCTATAGTCAACACAAAATCGGGTTCCGCCGTCTTTTTTCTTGACCAATACAACGGGTGAACCCCATGGACTTGAAGATGGTTCGATTACGCCGTCCTGTTCCATTTCTCTAACTAGATTCTGTACCTCATCTCGTTTTGCCAGAGGGACACTTCTTGGAGGTTGTTTTATGGGTCTTGCTTCTGCTGTGTCAATCTGATGCTTCACAATAGATGTTTTACCATGACATCCATTTTAACAGCAAAAGTAGACGCATATTCCCATAGTAAAGAGTTGGCCTTGTGTTTCTCAGACGACGTCAGATGTCTCGTCCACTCCTTTGCATACTTCTCCAGAATTTTAAGATCGTCATTGGTTGAGTCGGCAGCTGGCTGTTCCATGGCAATTATAGCCTCTACTGGCGTACATTGTGCAACAGAGGAGAATCTGTCAATGTATTCAGTTTCGTTAGACAAATTCAATACTCGGACGGGAATAAGGCATTCCACATTACTCTTTACCAATGCCCTCGCCACAATAATGTTGCTGTTCTTTGCTTCTACCGGTTCAACCAACCACAATCTGCCGATATCAAACTCTCCACCCATTGGTACCCATACCAAAGTCTCTGAATTTGGCGGTATAATTTCTCGCTTATCTGTGGACAGTTGTTTGATAGAGGTAGTGTCGTCGTATCCTATATTTAACGGAATCTCCACGTCGGACCATGTCATCACACGTCTCCTCATATCCAGATTCAAACCATGGTCAATCATAAAATCGGAGCCAATTATAACCTCATTCACTATATCGGCCACAATAAATTCATAATCGACCGTTCTATTAGCAATAGTCAATTTTAGCACCACTTTCCCCTTGACAGTGGCGTGTTCTCCAGTAGCCGTACGCAATCTAACCCCGTACAAGGGGTAAATCCCATCACTTACCAAATCGTATCTGATAATTGACCTCGATGCGCCTGTATCCAACGTCAATGTACGTTTTTGCCCACTGATGTAACCCGTGGCAGTTAAGTTGTTGTTCCTCTGCTGAAATATTGCAATGGAGATTGTGGGGCAATCTGTTGTGAGAGCCAGCTCATGCCCCGCTGAACTAGCTCGATTTAGTTTAAAGCTGATTCGTTGGATGGTTTCTGGTTCAACTGGTCATTGCTGGCCGAAGGAGACGATGACCTAGTACATTTGCGGCGCTCACTGCAATCCCGAGAAATATGTCCAAATTTCCTACAATTGAAACATTTTAATTTGGACTTATTTACTCCAGATAATGCCGCCTTCACTTCTCCTCTCATCATCTTTATTTCGTTTTTCAGTTGGTCTACTTCGGATACCATTTCATCTGACTCAACTCCTACCATGCGCAATTTGTGTACTTGTGGTCTAGATAACATTCTTGCTGTCTCCTGTGCCAAAGCAAACGCCAATGTTTCAGCAAAAGTGTTTTTCTGTGCCACATATACAGCACATTGAACTTCAGGGTCACGGATGCCATTGACAAAAGTCTCAATCTTAATGCGGTCCACCAAAGGGTGGCTTTCTCCCGGATAAGTAAGGAGAGTCAAACGTTCCACCTCAGTTGCAAAGTCTTGCAGTGTTTCGTTGGGTTTCTGGACTCTTCCTCTTAATTCCATTCTGTACACATCCTGCTTGTACTCTCCTCCGTACTTTCGTTGCAAAGCTGAAATTACTTCTTCATAGTTCTTTCTAGAAGCAATAGGGATGCTTTGCAAAAATTCTGCGGCGACTCCCTTCAGTGATAGAATTAGTTCTATTGCTTTATCGTCGTTGTTCCACAAATTTTTACCAGCAACCATTTCGAACTGGAATTTGAATATTTCAAATGGAGTCGATCCATCGAAAGTTGGAGTTTTCTTCTTAATCGTGTTCTCAGAAACAACTTGTACCGGTCCACCACTAATTTTCAAATTACCTATTTTATTTTCCAGGTGCAGGAATCTCTCGTCGTGTGACACAAATTTTCGATCCAATTCTTTCATCTGAGCCTCGACATGGTCCACCCTTTTGTTGATGACTTCAGAAATTTCTTCCAATTTAACATTCGTTGCAGCTGTGTTTTCCTGCATTATTCTGGAATTGGCATCTAATTTCTCATTCATCACTCTGGATGTCTCTTGAAAAGTCTCCTCAATTTTATTCATAAAACCAACAAGCATTGCCTTGAAATCCACACCACTTGCCTCCTCCACTGCGGATACATCGTTCTCATCTGTATTTTCGAAATCAAACGTCTCAATATCGATACCACGCTGATGAAAATTCTCCATGAGACGTCTCTGCAGTTCCGCCTTGTTCCCAGTAGTAGGCAAGTCCAGCTTGCTTAACTCTTTCTTCAATTGTTCAACCTTCAGCTCGCTAATCTTCATTGTTGGTAATTATTCCGTAATTCCACTTCTGACACCAGTTGTTACGTCGCGTGGTTTTATTGCACCAATAAATAAAACAAAGTTCTCACAATTACGATTCCAACAATCAGTTTTATTACAAAAAAATTCTTTTCGAATTATTTTCTCTACTCTCTTTAATGAAGTCACAATGACAACTGACATAAAAACAAAATAATAATGTAGAACATAAAACTAAACGCAGTCAGCGTAACAATATGTTTGGGAGTATATTGTTCTAAACAAAAATATGTTCCCATTCTAATATTTTTTTATTTGGAACTAGTATTTTGTATTTATGTATGTATTTTGGCAATGTATCAGTGCCTTAACTTAAAGACAAGTTTTCTGTTTTTCAGATCTTCAAAGAGCATTTTTTTATAAATTTAAAACTTAAATCGTATAATCTTTCGTAAATATAAATTGCATTGATGGATTGACAAAAAGTGATGAATTGGAATATATATAAATTAAAATTCATTGATGTAAAACAACAACTAATGCTGCTAAAGACATTTTTAACTATAATCTAGGAAAAACTAACTCAAATTCGAAAAATTCAGCAAAGTTTAAAACATCATTAAACAATAACTTTGTTTTTGGGTAAAGACATATTTACCAAATAAAAATTGCATTGATTGATTTAGAAAAAGTGATGAATTGAAATATTTATAAATTAAAAGAAATTTTTAGCTACAAAGTTTAACACGAAAACTAGGAAAACTAACTAAAATTCGAAAAAGTCAGCAATGTTTTAAAAATCTTATTAAATAAAATATATTTGGAAAACTTCTTAAACAATAACTTTGTTTGTGTGTAAACACATATTTTGTGAAAGTCAATTTGCAAATACTTATATATGTTCTAATATATTAATATATGCGTTCCAAACAAAATATATTGATTTTCAAATAAAATTTATTTGTTAACAAATATATAATATTTAAAAAAAATCGTTTCCAAATACCGTTTTTTTCAATTCAAACAGAGTACTTGAGTACTTGACCTTAGCAAGATCGGTTTATATAGCTCCCCTGTATAATTTCTTTGTAGTATATTGTCCAAAATATATCCTGCTTGAAATTTGACACGTACAAATACTATATATGTTTGGGAGGTTGTTGTTCTAAACAAAACTATGTTACGTAGTAATATTTTTTTATTTAGAACTAATATTTCCGAATCAAAGATTAATTTGTTTTTATGTATTTTGACAACGTATTTTCCAAAAATTTAAAGCAATTTTTTTTGGAAATCTTAAATGTTTGTATAATTCGATTAAAATTTTAATTGAAGAACCTTTCGAAACTATAAATTTGCATTGATGGATTCACTAAAAGTGAAGGTGAATTGATATATTTATTAATTACAAATCAGAGCTGTAGGACAAAATCTAATGCAGTTCATGACATGTTTACCTATAAAGTATAACACGATATCTAGGAAAAATTTAAACATAAATTTGAAAAAGTTTTGAAAATCTTTACTAAATAAAATATATTTAAAAAACTTCTTAAACAATAACTTTGTTTGTGGGCAAATAAAATTTATTCGTTGCCAAAAATATATAATATTTAAAAATTTTGATTCCAAATATATTTTCTTTCAATTCAAGCATATGAAAAATTGCGATTTTCCTACAAGAAATAAAAAAGGGCTGTTTCGTATGTTATTCTTTAAAAAGAAGCAAATGTGCTTTATTTCTTCCCATTTTGAATAATCATGTGTTTTTGAAAGAAAGGAGTATGCTTTTTTGCAGCATCCCAAACAGAACATAAATAAAGGATGGAGAGCGCACGGGATTATAGCTTGCATAGTTTATGAAATTATCCTATATCTGCAACGATTACCTCAAATCTGAAGTCTTTTAAATATCGTAAATATCGGTTGAAAAATTTAAAGAGAATAAAAATATGCACTTATATATCGGCTGTATCTAAATATGAACCAATTTTTATGACTGTCTGACAGAAACCCCTTTAGGGACATTTTAGGTAATTTGAACTATATCCGTCCTTCCGTCTGTCTTAACGGTCCGTACGATAGTTCTCAAAAGGAGTGACCGATCGACTTTAATGTTTGTATATTCAAATCTTTTGTTCTATCTTGCTAGGTTCGAAGATAGATCATACGCTACTTCTGGTAACTCCCCCACAAAGGGTTACATGTAAGCAGGGACGTATCCAGGATTTTGGTTCGGGGGGGCCCAACCTTTTTTTCCATAACAAAGATAAACAATTAAAAAATTGCGTTTATTGTGTAGGTAATGGAAGTTAAGTTCCTTAGTTTTTTATTCCTAAATATAAATGTGTACTTTAGTACGAGATCAGTAAAGCTTTTTATAATAAAATACGTAAGAGTTAAAAATGTAATCTTAAATTTTTTGAAAGAAATGTATCAATTATTTCATCGATTTTGACTGCATCTTTGTATATAGACATCAAAGCCAGATAAGATAGCCTTTCTCCTTCCATTCAGTTCCGGAGATAAGTTTTTATTCTTCTTAACGTCGAGAAACTTCGCTCAGCAGATGCCGTTGTCACAGGTATTGTGGCCAGTATCTGCAAAAGGGTAAACACGCTTGGGAACATGTCCTCATCACAAACTGAAATAGCATCTAATGCATTTGATGGCTTATCATTCTTCTGCTTCCAATAATCAATACATATACTTATTTCAGCTAAAACAGATTTTGCTGAATTTTTTAAATCGTTTTTGTTAAAAAGTGTGACTTCTTCGAAATCTTCCTTTATTAGATTTACAACTCGTATCGGAACGATATTAAACAGACTTGTAATTATAGCTTCATGTTCGGAAAATCTATTATTTAAATGTGATATTACTTCGTCCAGATATGGTATGAACAATGTTGTCCTAAAATTGTGCAGATTCTTCAAACAGTTTATCAAACTCCGCATCTGAATTTCTACGCATGTCACTTAATTTAGTCGTTGTCAATTTTATGATTTCGTAAGCCTTTAAGGTAAGTACAGACGATTTACAGATGGGACAACATTGCCAGAAAAATGGCGGAAAAATGCAACCCTGTGAATTTACAACCGTGTGAACATACAATTTTTGTTTTGCAACGGTAGCAGAAAAGTCATTGCGAGATAATTTGCTGATTGTTATATGTGCGAAGTTTATGCATGTGACAACGGCGCCATTGCCAGAAAATCATTTTAATTGCAACACTGCCTATAAAGTATTTTTAATGGCAATCCTGCATATAAATATTTACAAAATATATTGTAAATATATGAAATTGTAATGTTTTCTTGCAATCGTCTGAACTGTCAATTCATCTTTGCCTAACAATCTGACATTGCCCGTATATTTGCATCACTTTAACAGGGTTGATAATGTTTGCCCATCTGGCAATCGTCTAAACTCAGCTTTATTATATCTAGGTTAATCGTTTGCAAATACCGTGATAAGTTCTGTGTAATGGCCAAAACCGTACTACTTATTACCACACCCAATATAAAGTCAAATTTACATACACGGTTGTGCAAACTCATTCCATCACTGCAACCTAAAAGGTAGATAGATAAGAAATCATAAATGTAATTTTAACTTAATTTTCGCCATATCTGGCTCTCATAAATTTAAAGCCAACCAACAATTACACCGGTCGACAAAAACAACATTTGTTCTTGGGTTTCTGTTTTAATGCATAGATTCTGATTCTAGACGTCATAAAACGTAAAATCTCTAATCATAGCTTTTAAAGTTTGTTTTTGTAAATTTTACATCGATAAGAAAGTTTTAAAGTTAAAACCTTACTAAATTAGCTATAACTTTTTAAATTATGCATCGATTTTTATCGGAATGGGCTCGTTTAATTCACGACCGAACAGACTTTACGATAAAATCATAAAAACCTAACATTTTAAATTATGCATCGATTTTTATCGGAATGGGCTCGTTTAATTCATGACCGAACAGACTTTACGATAAAATCATAAAAACCTAACATTTGTTCATTTTTAGATTGTTTTATGGGAGTTTTATTTTAAAAATATTAAAATTTTATCAAAAAATCACATTATTTTTGCAATATTTTGTAATACTCGTATATCGTTGAAACCGCTGAACGGATGGAAAATGGTATTATATGAAGTTGAAGGCTACTTAATATTTAATTCTTTAAACTTTCCTCAACCAAATCGGATAAATGGTTCTCGAGTTATGCCACTATATGTGGTTCAACCACTAATTTCTTTCCATATCACAGCTTATCGAGAGAATTTAAAGAGACAACCCTTTAAGCTAAGAAAAAAGAGAGGTCGAACCAAAATCCGAATTGGTTCAGGTAAGCTTTACAAACTTCAGAATTAAGTAGCCTTCAACTTCGCACAATACAATTTTTCATCCGTTCAGCGGTTTCGACGATATCTTACAAAGTATTGCAAAAAATCATATTTTTTGAGAAAATTTTAATAATTTTTAAATAAAAGCCTCATAAAAACATCTAGAAACGCATAATTGTCATATTTTTGTGATTTTATCGTAAACTCTGAAAGGTTATAAATAAATTGACACCATTCCGAAGAAAATCGATGCATAATTTATATAGTTTTAGCGAGGAAACCATGCACTTTTCTTATTTTTATTTGTTATTACTTTTACTGTTACCATTTTTTACGCTTTTGTATTGTTTTTTTTTAACGGCCTTCTAAATATTTTTCGTGTTTTTTGAGTGATTTTGAAAATTGTAAACAGTTTATACCTAAGTTTAAAACATTTCGGGGGGTGCCCGGGCAGCCGCCCCCCCCTCTGTATACGTCCCTGCATGTAATTGAAATCTTCAATCCTAAGTTAACGCATAGTAATTGTACTTACTTCATCGCACACTACCTATAACACATTGTGACAAGGGTAGTAAGACTTTGTATATTTGTTTGCAATGTCCAAAAATAAAAGAGATAGACCAATAGTTTATTACACCGATCGACATAAAATAACTTCTAGAGTCGATTTAATCATGTCCGTGTGTCTATTCATATACGAGTATTTATCTGATAAAAGTGCAGATAGCTAATATGAACGAATCGTTACCAAAATTGTAATATATGTTTATGGGATAAGGTACGATCCCTATTGAAATTGGGCTATATTGGTCATGTTTTTATATAGTCCCCATATAGAGGCTCACTCCAATTTGAGTAATTTTTCCCTAGAAGACACCGTTTATAGCCAATCTCCACAATATTGACAGTCGACTCGATCAAGAGTTTGAACGATCATGCCGAAAAATCCTTATATTGGTTGTAATTTGTAACTACCCATATGAAGGTCGCAGGTGAATTTCACTCTTGGCAGAGTAGATGCTAAGTTTCTAAACGATCTGTCAGGAAAATAGAAATGTGTACTCTAATTAACCAGCATTATTTCAAGTAATAATGTTTTGATATAATCCCCAAGTATACCTCCGTGTATTGGTTGACAAGGACTTTAGCCTTTCCTTACTGTTTTTTAATTAAAAAAATTTTCAATTTATCAACTTATTTTCCGCTTTAACAAATTTTCGAATAAAAGAAGGACCACACGAAAGCAATAATTAAAATTATTGTCTTATACCTATCACAATAATATTCAAAATATGTGATTATTGAAAAATATTAATAACAGAGGGCTATCTGTGCGAGCAACTAATCTTGAGATGACATTGATTGCAATGAGAAAATCTCCCCTTTAATTTTTTTATCTTTCCTTTCAGCATTGTGCCCAGATCCATCCATGTGATAGAACAATAGATGGCGCTCACACTCACATTTTCATGATCTGATAGTGGCTGCCTGTTGAAATGAAGCCCCGCAGTAAATGTACCTGCAATTGTTTAGGACTCGGGAGAATTGGCATTGTGTATAACTACATGGCACATTCAGAAATTCATACTCGTACAATGCCATTCCAGATGTGAAGTCAACCAGAGTTTAATATGTATATCCAAAGTAACCAACAAAACACGGAACAATTTATTGAACAGAGGTAAGCTGAGCGATTTGCATGTAAATATTGCACAAATAAAAGAGTTTTTCTTATATACATATCTCTTCCTACAGCAATAGGTCAATTTATTAAGACCGATTTCTAAATCTAAAAATTGTTGCGTGACAGGCAGACAGTGTAGCCACACATAACGTCTAAAGCTAGAATTACGAGCGTCACTACTGGGACGTTATGCGATAGCGGCTCTGTGGGGGCAAAAAGAGATAACTATTTTAACACCTCCAGATCCAAATAACTACAGACATCCTTGTGAAATTTAGTATGAAGGTATCCTTTACGAAGGAGTCTAGGACCTCGTGTTTTTATGAGGTTAAATGGTACACAAAGGAAAAAAGAGAAAACTGTTATAACACCGGCAAATTCAAAGGGCTACAGCCTTACCTACCCTTTCAAACATACAGCTTCCCACAACCATGTAAACAATTATCATGCCCCCTTCACACAAAATTTTCGAAAATTAGACTTTTTTTAAATATTTTTTTTTAAATTTTTTTCCTTAATTTTTCCTTAAAATTTCATTTTTTCTTGGAATTGAATTTTTCTAAAAAATGTCGTTAAAATTAAATTTTTCTAGAAAATTTTGTTGAAATTGGAATTCTCTTGAATACTTCGTTTTAATAAAAATGTCATCGAAAATTAATTTTTATGCAAAATTTTGTTGAAACTGCAAGTTTCAAGAAAAAACGCTTTGCGTTCCTCTCGAAAATTGTGATAAAATTTAATTTCTCTACAAATTTCCTTAAATAATTTTGTTTCTAAAAAAATGTTATTGAAATTAAATTTTTCTTGAATATTTCGTCCAAATTAAAATTTTCCACCAAATGCATTGATTTTAGATTTTTTAGAAAATGTCGAAGAAATTGCAGTATTTTAAAAAATTTCCGGTTAACACCTTTTAATCCCGCCAGTGGTTCTTAAGCCTTGCTCATAGACCTTTAATTCGGCCATTGACCTTTAATTTGATCAGTGACCATTAAGCCTTCCTTGGGTCATCAACCTTTAATCCAGTCAGAAAATCGAGCCTTCGATCTTTAATCCAGTCAGTAAATCGGGCCTTCGATCTTTAATCCAGTCAGTGGTCATTAGTCTGGTCATCTACAAAAATTCGATTTATATTAAATTTTTTTATAAAGTAAATTTTATCTAACAATTTTATTTTTAAGTCTGTAATTTCCACCAAATGTACAGGAAAATATTAAATTAGTCAAGATTTTCTAAAAAAATTTCAATTTTGATGAACATAATTATAAAAGTAAAATTTTCCATAAAAATTATCATTTCTAAGAAATTTTCAATAAAATTACCATTCCCCATTAAGCCTGGCGGTTAAATGAAATTAAATAGAAATAATGACTTACCATTTAGCCACCCTTCAGATTATTTTAACATGGGCATGATATTGGAGGAAAGTACTTCCATGCAAGCATACGAAAAGCTAACAAAACTCTACTTACCCCCACGCTTACGAAGATCCAACATATAAGTAGTTATTATTGTCATTTTAATAAGGGGTTGAATAACACCTTACCAGTAATGATTTTCATAACCATTTACTTATCATATATAATTAAATACGACGAGACATATTTTTTACTCGGAATATTCCCATCAAAAACATGGTAAGTACATGTCATTGTACATTGCATTAGCATGTAAGACATGTCATTACTATCTACATTACATGTAGTCAACAAACAATGACTTACTTATATGGACATAGATATGTATTTGTAAGTTAATTTAAGATGGGTATTGTAAAATATGCAACAACAACAGTTTTTATTAAAGAAAAGTTGATTTGAAGTTTAGTAACATTCCGAATAAAAAATATATCTCGTTATATATAATAATATATATTCTCGTATATATGGCTAATAAAATCAATTTTTACTAAAGAAACGTTAATTTGATTTACAAATTTTGTAACTCGGCAAATACACGCATTACCAGGTAACTTGGCAATTCAAAAGAAATAACGACTTACCGTTTAGCCACGCTTCAGATTATTTTTGCATGGGCATGATATTGGAGGAAAGTACTTCAATGCAAGCATACAAAGAGTTAACAAATAACTATTTACCCCCTCGCTTATGAATATCTCACATATAAGTAGTTGATATTGTCATTTTAATAAGGGGTTTTATAACACCTTACCAATAATTATTTTCATATGTGTATATTAGGCCGGGTCGATTTGTGGGGAGGCAAAAAAAGTCGCCATTGCTCAGTGAAAATCGTATTCTAGGGATCAAAATAAGAAACTTTGCCGAAGGAACCATACCTCTAAAACGAATTCTGTTCGTTCTCCAATTGCAACTTTTCGTGCGCTAAGTCTATTTTTTTTAAATAAACAAAAACACGTTACATTCGACCTACGACCTTGACACCCATGAGCAATATTTTAGCTCTTGTTAAGAGCTATCTTTTTGCCATTGACCGATTGTGGCTACGTGCCACACAGCAAATGAAACAATTGAATTGTTGCGAGGAATGTTTTGAGATTCGATTATTTCAAGAAATTGTGATATTAAATGACTTCCAAGAATTTGTGATTTAACACCATTAGACTATTTCTTGTGGGTTTATTTGAAGTCATTGGTCTTTCGAAATAAACCAGACCCTCTTCAAGCTTTACAAGTCTATATTGAACGTGTCATTCATGATATACGACTTGCTTTAGTGGAAAAAGTGCTCGAAAATTGGGTTCATCGAATTCGTTCCTGCAGAAGAAGTCGTGGAGGCCATTTGAATGACGTTTTATTTAGAACTTAATTATATCGATTGTATTTACTTCACACTAAATAAAAAACTTTTGAAGTTCCTTAACAATAAGTGTGTTTTTTTCAAAGAAATCATATCACTCCTATTGGAAACCCCTATACAATAGGTAATTAGTTATATGGATGGGGAAAAGGACCGTTTGACCAAATGTTAACATTCAACACCCTTCCAACTCCGAAAGTCCTTAACCGATGTCGTTGAAATTTTGATTCAATACTTTCTATCCAATTGGACCAAACTTGGTGCAAATTTCATGCCGATCAGAAGAGATCGCTCGATAGACATAAAATCAAGTTAAAATGCCGTTTTTCGAAATTCGTATTTTACTAGAGGCGAAATTCACTTGGATTAAACGAATATTTTTTATTTTTTTGATATTTTAAAATATGTAGTCGAAGTAATTAAAATGGGGCACTATGGGGTTAAGTGGATAAATATTAAATTTTTGTGTAGGGATTACTCTTGGGACATAGGAGTAAACATGTGAAACTTGAAAATAAAAAATATTTTCACCAAAAAGTAGGGTCAATAAACCAAACATATATTATTTGAAAAAAATATATTCAGCTACATGAAAGATTACATCGGAATTTTATTTTAGGGGGGTTAAAGTTTTCCCCCTTTGCTTGTCCGTGCAGAATATCGGTATATAAAACTATGTGTTCTGTTCATCTGAGGTGTAGGGTATCTTCAGCAACTTTGTAGCAAATGTTAAGGCCTACATTTTTGTGGAATATATTAACCCTCTAGCTTCCCCTCATAACGGTGATTATGCCTATATTTTAACATATTGTAAAAAGCTCTCCTAAAAATGGGTGTAGCGGGGTTGAAATGTCCTACAAAAATTGTAAAGATTTGGGCTTTGGACTTTGGTGTGTTCTGACACATATACACGGGGCAACATCAATTTTTTTATGTGTTTGAATCGAAATAAAATATATTTGGAACAAAAATTTTTAAGTATTAATGCAGATAGATAATAAAACATGCTAAGTCGACTTAGCATAGTTTTAGGAAGATTAAATTTTTAATTTCTAAATATTCCAAATTATGTTCAGTCAAAATTTGGTGTTTATCCGTCAACCCAATCAAAAGTTATTCACAGGTCATTCAATTTGCTTATAAAGGAAATCCATTCAAATTTAAAAAAATCAATAAACTTTGATCGCTTCTCCTGAAAAACTTCCTTTTTGCACTTAGCATAGTTAAGAATGGAGGTATTGATATATTGATCGGACAGTGGCATAAATGATGTACATATGTATGTGTTGTGTTCTAGAATGGAGGTATCGATAAATATAATTTGGCATTTCTATTTGTCCTTTCCTATATTTGACCTATGAAAGAATACTACTCATTTTAAAGTTATACTTTCAAATATAGTTTATAATGATCAACATCTTCAACTCCTCCTTGGATTAAGCCTTGATGAGGAGTTGGAGCTAAGTACTTTGTTAAGTGAAACGAAACCAATTATTACAAATTTATAGATTTAAATACATTTTTTTAAAAAAATTTGGAATAATGATATAAATAAAATGCCAATATTATTAATACTGCCAATATAACTTAATAACACCAATTAATTACATTTAAGAAAGTAAGAGGATATTTAAATTTGTACATACTTACAAAGTAATCCAATACTTCCGAGTTGAAGTCGATGTATTTCAGTTACATGATCTGTAACACATAAAGGAGAATAATAGTTACTGGAGGAAAGAGAATTTGAAAAATAAGAAATATAATCTAAAAACACAAACTCGCGTAATAGAGCTGATGGTTAATACAGATTTATTTAGGATGCGCAGATCATTCTGAACAAACCTCCATATGCCCCATATTAAATTTCTTTTTTCCTTACCTTCATAAACGCTGTACCTATCGAAACAAAAGCATTTATTTTTTATATCCTGATTTAGATATAGCTCCCATATATATTTTCAGTCCGATTTGGCATATAATTATGGAATTTGGCACAGATAAGTATCTTGATAAAAGAATAAATAATTTTAAATGTGAAGAAAACCTGATCAGATTTGTATATAAATGCTATAAATTTTGTATTTTGCATTTAGACATTTTGTAATTTGGCGTAGAGGAGTTACTTTTTCCAAGGAGGTGCAATCCTTTCAGATTTAGATATAGTTTTCAACGCTTCGATATTAAATATTGATATTTAAATATTGATATCATTTCAGATATTCGTACGCGTGATAATTGCATTACATAGTAAAATAACACGGAGATAAGATATTTGTTTTCGAAATTTCTCATCGAAATCAACCTGTTTGTCAGAAATCATAGATTGCAACTAAAGGGTGTCCCAAGAAGAGCGCAATTTTTTAATTACTGATGCAGCAATTGAATTGTTTCTCTGGCTGTATGACATGTGGCGCCGTCTTGTTGGAACCACATGCCCTCCACATTCATTTCTTCAATTCTAGGCAAGAAAAAACTGGTTATCATTTCACGATACCGAACACCATTGACTGTTTGCGCTTGACCTGCCTCAAAGGTCCAATGATTCCTCCAGCCCAAAAACCACACCACACAGTGACACGTTGAGGATGCATTTGCTTCTCGTGAATCACTCGAGGATTTCCGAAACCCCAAATGCGACAATTCTGCCTATTGACGAAGCCATCAAGATGAAAATGGGCCTCGTCACTGAAGATGATTTTATCGGCAAAATCAGCATTTTCATGTTGTCTCTCCAATACCCAATTAACGAACTCCCTTCGCTGTCCTTCTCCATTTTTACTAACCTCGTACCTTCTACTAACAAACAATAACAATTATTCAAATGTCAAACAATGACACTTCGAATGTTGCGAGATTTAAAAATTGCGTTCTTCTTGGGACACCCTTTATATAAATTTAGAAACTCTCCCTATAACATTTTTATACCCTCCACAATAGGATGGGGGTATATTCATGTTGTCACTCAGTTTGTAACACCTCTAAATATTGATCTGAGACCCCATAAAGTATATATGTATTCTTAATCGTCGTAAAATTGTAAGACGATTTAACCATGTCCGTCTGTCCGTCCGTCCGTCCGTCTGTTGTAATCACGCTACAGTCCGTAATAATAGTGCTAGGTTGATCAAATTTGGTAGAAATATTTCTTATAGTTGCAGGTTGTTTGGGATTGCAAATGGGCCATATCGGTAAATGTCTTGATAAAGCTCCCCTATAGAGGTCGCTCCAAAATACGGGTTTTGAGCCAGCCATAGATACCCCAGTTTTAAAGCAATTTAGCAGAAACTTTGCAGTTTCTATTACACTTTGACAAGAATTCATCACAGCAAAAATTTTACAAATCGGTTCATATTTTGTTATAGTCACCCTATAGAGGTCGCTCCAAAATATACGTATTTAAGCCATAAATACCTAATGTGCTAAGCATTTTAACTGAATCTTTGCAGTTTGTATTTAAATAAGACAAGAATTCATTGTAGTAAAAATTTTTTAAGTCAATTAATATTTTGTTACTGTCCACCTAGAGATGTCGCTCCCAAAAAAAAATTGGTAAACTTGCAGTTTATATTCTATTTTGGCAAGAATTCATCTCAATAAAATGTATACAAATAAAATTTTATTTTGTTGTAGTCACTGTATAGATGTAGCTCTCAAAAATGCTATTGTAAGCCATAAATACCACATTTTTCAGGTGAAAAGTTTGGCTAAAGAATTTGCGGCCTAAAAATTGCAGCGTTCGTTTTTTTAATAATTTACTCAAACAAAAAGGAACGTTTCATGATTTGCTTCATATCCAAAGATATTTCCAATATTAAAAATGAATGCAATCCATGCAGGAGGGTTGTAATATTCGGAATGGCCGAACTTAACGTTTTACTTGTTTTTAATTGGCATTGTAGGATAGATTACAAAAAAATCGCAATATGATTATTTATTTATTTATTTATTTATATGAATTACAATACAAAGTAAATTTATCGCAATATGATTATATTTTTGAAAATTATGTTATAGTTATATGTACATTACCGCGACTCAATGTAATTAAGTTCAACTTTTGGTTTAAAAATGTTTTTGTCGCGATATCTCGCGAAAGGGAGCAGATGTGACTTTGATCTCTTCATTATCCGTTTTGGCGCTAATCTAGAGACACGCTGTTTATTACCAAAATCCGTGTTCTGTGAAAAATGATTTTTTTTATAGAAAAATGGTTTTCAGCGACGAGGCTCATGTTTGACTCAATAGCAAAGTCAGTAAACAGAATTGCTGAATTTGTGCCGAAAAGCATAAGCCGGGGACATCATTGGACCGTACTTCTTCAGAGACGATGACGGCCAATTGAGCAAGGAACCGTTCGATTATCACTGACATTTTGACTAAAATGGAAGAATTGATTTTGGTTGACATATGTATTCAACTGGAAGTTACCACATGCAAAACTTTACGCTATACCATGAACCAATTGAGAGGCGAGATTGGTGAGCAACTAATCGCACGTTTTCACACTTTCAATTGGCTTCCTCACTCGTTTAATCATTTTCTGAATCGATTTAGCCATATGCGTCAGGGATGTAAAATAGCATTTTGTTTTTTGTACTTTTCGCTTGGACAAAATGTACTTTTTTGACTGGTACCAAAATTTTTGTATTTTTTAACTTCATTGCTTTAATTTCGAAAGCTTCTTAGATGAACTCTATGATAATGGTGGAAATTAATATAAATTCACATATCCCGAGACAACTTCAAATGTGATATATACCAGTACCGGCCCAATGAGTTTTTATAGAAATCTACACTAATTTTACTAAAAGCATTACACTCGTCATATCATATAATTCATTTACCATTTATTCTTCAACTTCTAAAAGTATATTTCAATGGAAATTTTTGTTTGGTACGTCTATATTTGACAATTGACATCAATCAGTCCGTTGGGGATCAGATCAGTATCAGGTCTTGATGTAATCACTCCTGGGATTTGTAAATGGACATTTAAAATATATTTATTTATATGTCGAATCATGAGTGACAGACTAAGGCAGACATTGTACGATAGTTCAAATACATAATACGCCTTCTGAGGTGTGGCCCCAGACATGTCCCAGGGAATAAATTGCCACATCAGAAGACAAAACGTTATAAAAGGGACATGTCCCTATTATATATTTAAACCGAAACTGGGAAATTTGATTGATTGAAATATGGATCTGGACCTGTATAATTTCAGATTTTTTAATCCTCGTAATATTTCAATTATAGGTATCTTTTGTCCATTCCATCCATACATGACATCGACATTAATTTGATGCACAAAAGATATAAAAATGTACCAAATTGGTCGCGGCAGTACCACGGTACTTTCGAAGCTCAACATGTACCATAAAAGTACAATTGTACCAACTTTTGCATCCCTGATGTGCGTCCGTCGAACATAGTCTGAGGTCACTCCTGTTAAGATTTATTGTACGCACCAATGAGGCAGACGAACGGACATTGTTCAGATGACTTTAAATGTCCTTAATTCGAACCCAACAAATGATTTATAAACATTTTGTTGTTTGCTGTTATATAACTCATGACAGTTTAAATTCAAAAGCCACATAATGTACATGACTATTTAGCATTTAAATATCCTTTCATTTTATCTCAAGTGGAATTAACGTGGGTAAGCCTCCACATATAAACATTCGGGGCATACGAATATTGCGAAAAACAACACATACTGCAGGTACAGAGCACAAAAGTGTGTATGAATGCTTTTGGGTCGTAGGAAGGAGAATGTTTATGATTGTGGTAGATTGCTTTTTGGCAACGCAGGACGACATGAATGTGTGCGAAATGTAATCCACTGCGCGATTGCTGTGTATTCTTTCCAAGTACATGAAGGTATGCATGTGTGACTATAAATGCGTTGAAATGTCGCTGGTGAATTTATATATAGTTGGTATAAATGAAGTCGGCACATTTTTTAATAGCGATGTAAGGAATTTTCTTATTTTACAAGTCATTTAATTATAATTTTTTTTGTTAATAGTGCTACTTAAAGCTCAAGATAAAAAAATATTATGTTTGTTTTGACACACTTGCTTATTATGATGAAAGTATTTAAATTGCGCTAATTTTTTAAATTACCTTATTTGCTTAAGCACAAACAAACAATTAAAGAGTACAACCATATGGGGGATTTCAGGTGTCAAGTGAGTGAATTTGAAAATCTGGAATTGAAAATAATTAAATTAAGCATAGAAATATGAGTTGTCATAGAGCTTTGACTAATTAAACACAAATTACCAAATTTCTGTACTATCAGTTGAAAATTGTATTTCTACCGCGTTGAGAAGTCAAATCGGGAGGATGCTCTATAAGTGAGCTATATTAACTATGCTAACTATGCTAAGTACAAAAAGGTAGTTTTTCAGGGGAGGCGATCAAAGTTTGATGACATTTTTTAAATTTGGTGGAATTCCTTTATAATGCCCATCGAATGACCCGTACTGTTTTGTGAATAACTTTTGATTGCGTTGACGGATATACACCAAATTTTTACAGAATATAATTTGGAATATTTAGAAATTAAAAATACAATTTCCCAAAAAACATGCTAAGTCGACTTAGCATGTTTTAGAATGGATATAATATATATATATATCCATTCTAAACATTCATATAAATATATATATATATTTAATATTAAGTGAGGCGCAGTATTAGCTGTACTCCGGTACATATTTATATGAACTACAAGTATTATTACAGAGACTAGAAGATTTCACGGCGACATACGAGATTGTAAAACTGTACCTAGCAAAATAGAAAACTTGATTAAAGCTATGTACGATTAAAGCTCATACTGTAGCATTTTGCATAATGGTCTGACGAGTCATAAAATCGAAATCCCCTCCTTTTTATACCCTCACTTTAGTGTGACGAGGGTATATATCATTTGCTACGAAAAAAAGTGTAACACATCGAAGGAGTGATCTAAGACCCTAAGTATGTTCGGCGGATATTCGTTTTGGGTCATTTTAAGACGAATGAGCAATGTCCGTCCGTCCGTCTGTCTGTCTGTCTGTCTGTCTGTCTGTCTGTCTGTCTGTCTGTCTGTCTGTCTGTCTGTCTGTCTGTCTGTCTGTCTGTCTGTCTGTCTGTCTGTCTGTCTGTCTGTCTGTCTGTCTGTCTGTCTGTCTGTCTGTCTTTCTGTCTGTCTGTCTGTCTGTCTGAATCATGAGTGACAGACTAAGGCAGACATTGTACGATAGTTCAAATACATAATACGCCTTCTGAGGTGTGGCCCCAGACATGTCCCAGGGAATAAATTGCCACATCAGAAGACAAAACGTTATAAAAGGGACATGTCCCTATTATATATTTAAACCGAAACTGGGAAATTTGATTGATTGAAATATGGATCTGGACCTGTATAATTTCAGATTTTTTAATCCTCGTAATATTTCAATTATAGGTATCTTTTGTCCATTCCATCCATACATGACATCGACATTAATTTGATGCACAAAAGATATAAAAATGTACCAAATTGGTCGCGGCAGTACCACGGTACTTTCGAAGCTCAACATGTACCATAAAAGTACAATTGTACCAACTTTTGCATCCCTGATGTGCGTCCGTCGAACATAGTCTGAGGTCACTCCTGTTAAGATTTATTGTACGCACCAATGAGGCAGACGAACGGACATTGTTCAGATGACTTTAAATGTCCTTAATTCGAACCCAACAAATGATTTATAAACATTTTGTTGTTTGCTGTTATATAACTCATGACAGTTTAAATTCAAAAGCCACATAATGTACATGACTATTTAGCATTTAAATATCCTTTCATTTTATCTCAAGTGGAATTAACGTGGGTATGCCTCCACATATAAACATTCGGGGCATACGAATATTGCGAAAAACAACACATACTGCAGGTACAGAGCACAAAAGTGTGTATGAATGCTTTTGGGTCGTAGGAAGGAGAATGTTTATGATTGTGGTAGATTGCTTTTTGGCAACGCAGGACGACATGAATGTGTGCGAAATGTAATCCACTGCGCGATTGCTGTGTATTCTTTCCAAGTACATGAAGGTATGCATGTGTGACTATAAATGCGTTGAAATGTCGCTGGTGAATTTATATATAGTTGGTATAAATGAAGTCGGCACATTTTTTAATAGCGATGTAAGGAATTTTCTTATTTTACAAGTCATTTAATTATAATTTTTTTTGTTAATAGTGCTACTTAAAGCTCAAGATAAAAAAATATTATGTTTGTTTTGACACACTTGCTTATTATGATGAAAGTATTTAAATTGCGCTAATTTTTTAAATTACCTTATTTGCTTAAGCACAAACAAACAATTAAAGAGTACAACCATATGGGGGATTTCAGGTGTCAAGTGAGTGAATTTGAAAATCTGGAATTGAAAATAATTAAATTAAGCATAGAAATATGAGTTGTCATAGAGCTTTGACTAATTAAACACAAATTACCAAATTTCTGTACTATCAGTTGAAAATTGTATTTCTACCGCGTTGAGAAGTCAAATCGGGAGGATGCTCTATAAGTGAGCTATATTAACTATGCTAACTATGCTAAGTACAAAAAGGTAGTTTTTCAGGGGAGGCGATCAAAGTTTGATGACATTTTTTAAATTTGGTGGAATTCCTTTATAATGCCCATCGAATGACCCGTACTGTTTTGTGAATAACTTTTGATTGCGTTGACGGATATACACCAAATTTTTACAGAATATAATTTGGAATATTTAGAAATTAAAAATACAATTTCCCAAAAAACATGCTAAGTCGACTTAGCATGTTTTAGAATGGATATAATATATATATATATCCATTCTAAACATTCATATAAATATATATATATATTTAATATTAAGTGAGGCGCAGTATTAGCTGTACTCCGGTACATATTTATATGAACTACAAGTATTATTACAGAGACTAGAAGATTTCACGGCGACATACGAGATTGTAAAACTGTACCTAGCAAAATAGAAAACTTGATTAAAGCTATGTACGATTAAAGCTCATACTGTAGCATTTTGCATAATGGTCTGACGAGTCATAAAATCGAAATCCCCTCCTTTTTATACCCTCACTTTAGTGTGACGAGGGTATATATCATTTGCTACGAAAAAAAGTGTAACACATCGAAGGAGTGATCTAAGACCCTAAGTATGTTCGGCGGATATTCGTTTTGGGTCATTTTAAGACGAATGAGCAATGTCCGTCCGTCTGTCTGTCTGTCTGTCTGTCTGTCTGTCTGTCTGTCTGTCTGTCTGTCTGTCTGTCTGTCTGTCTGTCTGTCTGTCTGTCTGTCTGTCTGTCTGTCTGTCTTTCTGTCTGTCTGTCTGTCTGTCTGTCTGTCTGCTGGCTGGTGCGCACGATAACTCTCGAAAGGAGTAACCGATTGACTTCAAATTTGGTACGTGGTAATATTTTTTTCTATCTCCGGCTAAGTTCGAAGATGGGCCATATTGGTCCACTCCTTCTAGTACCTCCCCCACAAAGTGTTAAAATGTTGTGAAATATTGAATATTTAATAACTGATATACTACTTATTCGAATCTTCTGAAATTCCACACATAGCATTAGTTTATTAGTCGCTATCAACTCGAGAAAAATGGGCCGTGTTGCTACGCCCCTTTTGGTACCTCCCACACAAATGCACCATTTTGCACCAAAAGTTAACAGCTTATAATATTAATACCAGTGCATAAAAATACTTGAAATTTTGTACAGTGTAATGCTTTCATAGTGCCTACAGTCCAGTGAAAAATGGGTGTCATATTCACGCCCCTTTTGGTACCTCTTTCACAAAGGTACCATTTTGCACCAAAAGATAACAGCTTATAACATTAATACCAGTGTATAAAAATACTTGAAATTTTTTACAGTGTAATGCATTTATAGTGTCTTTTGCACTGTGAAAAATGGACGCTATTTCCACGCCCCTTTTTGTACCTCCCACACAAAGGTACCATTTTGCACAAAAAGTTAAGAGCTCACAGCATGAGTACCAGTGCACGAAAATGCAACAACATTTTGCACAGTGTAACGCTTTTGAAGTCCCTATAGCCCTGTAAAAAATGGCCGTTATCACCACGCCCATTTTTGTACCTCCCACACAAAATGTCCAAATTATACCAAAATTTAATATTTCATAACGTTAATATACCAGTGCAAAAAACGTTTTTAATTCGGCGCAGTGTAATGTATTTAAAGAATGTACTATTCAGCGAAAAATAGGTGTATTTGTTAAAAACATTCTGGTACCTCCCATACAAATTGACAGAATAATTCGTTTAATATTCCATATTACATTACTCACAAAGTGAGGGTATACCTTAGTCGGTTTACCCGACTGAAACTTTCTTACTTGTTATACCGTCACTTTAGTGTGACGAGGGTATATATCATTTGCTACGGAAAAAAGTGTAACACGTCGAAGGAGTGACCTAAGACCCCAAGAATGTTCGGAGGAAATCCGTTTTGGGTCATTTTAAGTCGAATGAGCAATGTCCGTCTGTCTGTCTGTCTGTCTGCTGGCTGGTGCGCACGATAACTCTCGAAAGGAGTAACCGATTGACCTCAAATTTGGTATGTGGTAATATTTTTTTCTATCTCCGGCTAAGTTCGAAGATGGGCCATATTGGTCCACTCCTACTAGTACCTCCCCCACAAAGGGTTAAAATGTTGTGAAATATTGATTCTTTAATAACTGCTATACTACTTATTCGAATCTTTTGAAATTCAACACATAGTATTAGCTTATTAGTCACTATCAACTCGAGAAAAATGGGCGACGTCGCCACGTCCCTTTTGGTACCTCCCACACAAATGCACCATTTTGCACCAAAAGTTAACAGCTTATAACATTAATAACAGTGTATAAAATACTTGATATTTTGTACAGTGTTATGCTTTTATATTGTCTACAGTCCAGGGAAAAATGGGCGTTATTGCCACACCCCTTTTTGTACCTCCCACACAATATGCTCAAATCATACCACAATTTAATGTCTCATAACGTTTACACCAGTGCACATAAATGCTTATAAGTCGGCACAGTGCAATGAATTTAAAGTATCTAATGTTCAGCGAAAAAAGGTGTATTTGATAAACCCCTTCTGGTACCTCCCACACAAATTGACAGAATAATTCGAGTAATATTCAATATTACATTACTCACAAAGTGAGGGTATACCTTAGTCGGGTTACCCGACTGAAACTTTCTTACTCGTTAACATTGTATTGGACACAATCATGATAGCAGCGACCCGTTTAATCATGATAAACCGTATAATCTGTTGCTTTAATAATCGGCTAGAGGACTTTGACTATGCAGATGATATATGTCTGTTAACCCATCAACATTCAAGCATGCAGAACAAACTCAACAAGGTTCAGGAGTACCCTGAAAGCTGCGGCCTAATTATCGCATCCGTTTCGTATCGTAATCTGAATTTTCGACAGCATAAAGCTAGTAATTGGGAAATTATTTTTTTGCTCATTTTTATATAAATAAGTTATGAATAACCTTTGGAACGATATGCTGAAATTACATCAATATCTGCATATAAATGTTAGAGTTATTAGATCTCATGTAATCGAGTTACGATACGGATGCGGGAATAAGGGCCCAGGACTTGTAATAAATAGTATCAAGACTAAATCCATGCGCGTGAATTCTGGAAATACTATCCAAATAATCCTAAAAACATACCACTCGAAGAAGTGAGTGACATCAATTATCTCGGTAGCATACTAACTGCGTCTGGTGGATCGAAAGTGGTCTGAATAAGGCGCGACTGAATAAGGCGCGGCAAGCATTTGTATGGAGTGTATGGAAGTCATCGAAGATACAACGAAACACCAAAATTCGATTAAGCAATTCGAATGTAAAAACCGTTCTTTTATATGCATTCGAAACATGGAATACCCCTACAAGAATATTGGTAGAATTCAAGCGTTCGTCAACAGATGTCTTCGGCGAATATTCCGAATTCACTGGCCTAATATATCTTTATCGGGCATAAAAATATTTTGAACCAAAACGTTTATTTTTCAATAGCTACCGTTAAAAAAAGAAACTAACTTTTTTAAAAAAATTATTTAAAAAAATTTTTTTTTGAGTCTTTTGTTCAAGTAATAGTCCTATGTGACATAAATGTTACATTGCCTGAAAGGGCCAACAAAAACATAAAGTGAATAAATTTATTAAAGGTGATATTATTACATTATTAGTTATACACCTATGCGCTGTATTTTGCAACAAAAAAACACCGTTAATTGCGAAATAAATACGAGTACTTTTTTTCCATCTGCAAACTCTAACACTTGTTGCGTTCTCTCAAAATTTTTTTAAGTAAACTTTTGGCCCGAAAAAAAGAGTAAACAACAGGCTGTTTCGCTCTATCTCATAAGCTTTGTATGAAGTACAGTTCGTGTCAGATATGATACAATAACCTATTTACCTAAATTTAACACTAATAGAGAAATAGAGAAATAGAGTCAATATTTGGGTTTATAACATTACTGTCACATGGCCCGATAAAGGGATATAATATCGAATCATGTACTATACGAGAGATCCCAGCAAAGACCTATATATGCCGAAATCAGAAGGAGAAAGTGCGATGGATAGAACATACGCCGAGAAAACCAGAATGAAGTATGGTCAAAGAAGCCCTAAAATGAAATCCAAAAGGCAGCAGCCGTAGAGGTAGACCCGCCCTAACATGGAGACGACAAATTTAAGACGAACTAAACAAGGCTTAAACAACGAGGCTTGAAGCAAAACATTTAGCACTAGCAGGCACCCGCTGCTTCGAATGCGAATATTTATAACAAAACCATTTTGATAACCCTTTATCTGCGCTGTTTGTCAGAGTTCAAACGCACAAATTTCCGTATAAAATCATTATACCCTCACTTTAGTGTGACGAGGGTATATATCATTTGCTACGGAAAAAAGTGTAACACATCGAAGGAGTGATCTAAGACCCTAAGTATGTTCGGAGGAAATCCGTTTTGGGTCATTTTAAGTCGAATCAGCAATGTCCGTCCGTCTGTCTGTCTGTCTGTCTGTCTGTGTGTCTGCTGGCTGGTGCGCACGATAACTCTCGAAAGGAGTAGCCGATTGACTTCAAATTTGGTATGTGGTAATATTTTGATCTATCTCCGGATGAGTTCGAAGATGGGCCATATTGGTCTACTCCTTCTGGTACCTCCCACACAAAGGGTTAAAATTTAGTGAAATATTGATTCTTTAATAACTCCTATACTACTTATTCGAATCTTTTGAAATTCTGCACATAATATTAGTATATTAGTCGCTATTAACTCGAGAAAAATGGGTGAAGTTGGCGTGCCCCTTTTGGTACCTCCCACACAAATGGACCATTTTGCATCAAAATTTAACTGCTTATAACTTTAATACAAGTGCATAAAAATGCTTGAAATTTTCTACAGTATAATGTTTTTGTAGAGCCTACAGTCCGGTAAAAAATGGGCATTATTGTACAGCCCCTTTTGGTACCTCCCACACAAATGGACCGTTTCGTACCAAAAGTAAACGGCTTGTAACTTTAATACCAGTGCATACAAATACTTTAAATTTTGTACAGTGTAATGCTGTTATAGTGCCTATAGTCCTGTAAAAAGTGGGCGTTATCACCCCGCCCCTTTTTGTACCTCCCACACAAAATGACCAAATCATACCAAAATTACATAGCTCGTAACTTTAATATACCAGTGCACATAAACGCTTATAGTTCAGCACAATGCAATGTATTTAAGAATGTACTGTTTACCGAAAAATATGTGTATTTGGAAAAACCCCTTCTGGTACCTCCCACACAAATTGACAGATTTATTGGTGTAATGTTATATATTACATTACTCACAAAGTGAGGGTATACCTTAGTCGGTTTACCCGACTGAAACTTTCTTGCTTGTTTTATTCTAACAGTCTTGTTGACCCTTACTGTGATATGTTACTTTTGTAGTACTTCTAAAGAAATTTCAAAAAACTTGCTGTCATTCAGCCAAATTTTAGCTAATAAAACAATTCTGTCAATTTTGTCCCATTCTTAAAGCTTCTGGTGAATTGACCACTAATCCTGTCACGACCACATTTGGTGAAATTACTAATATTCTCCAATAACTTACAATCCAAATATCATTTCTTGTACGGTCAGTAGTTCCCGAGGTATTGAATTTTAAATATTGCTACGCCCACTTTTGCCACACCCACCAATCCCATCCCGCTTTTTTTTGTCAAGTTTTCAATAATAATTCCGTTACAGTATGTATATATTTTTTTTTTGTTCTACGATCAACACTTTCTGAGGTATTTCAATTTTAAATAATCCATCGCGTACTTTTGACCTCTCCCACTGGTTTCTGAGATATTCAAAATTTAAATATTGCCACGCCCTCTTATTCAATCACGCCGAATTTTGGTGAAAGTACTAATATTGACCCCAATAACTAACTATTCATATTTCGTTCTTCTTTGGTCAATAGTTTCCGAGATATTAAGTTTTCAAACATTACTACGACCACTTTTGTCACATCCACTTTTGACCCCGCCCACTTTTTTTATTTTTAGCGTATACGCCATTATTTCTTTACTGCATTTTAAGAATCTACATAATCGATTCAATGGCTGGTAAAAATTTGGTGGAATTTTACTCCCACAAAGTGGGTCAAAAGTTAAATTGAAAAAATAGTGTAAATATGTAGTATCGTAATTTGATACCATTTATATACAATTAACGCACTTTTAGACTAATAGAATATTATCTGGGTGTAGCCTGATTATTTCACCACATATTAAAATAAAAGTAGTAAAAGCGTAGGAATCACAAGAATTTAGATGCTATATATGGGAGATATATCTAAATATGGACCGATATTGCCCATTTTCAATCCTTGCCCATTTTGGTCCTTACCTGCAGCTATAAGAAGTATCTGTACCAAATTTCAGACACCTAGCTCAAGTATTATAGATTGTAGCGTGATTACAACAGACGGACGGACGAACAGACGGACATGGCTAAATCGTCTTAGAATTTTAAGACGATTAAGAATATATATACTTTATAGGATCTCAGATCAATATTTAGAAGTGTTACAAACGGAGTGACAAAATGAATATACCCCCCATCCTATGGAGGATATAAAGAAATTGAAAACATCGATTCCCTTCTAAAATATACATATTTATCTTCCAAGAAGTATAATTTCACAAAAACTTCAAATGAGTTTTTCTTGAAACTACAAAAAAATTATGCACTACACAGAAAAAACAAAATTGTAATTTCAACAACTATTTTCAAAAGCTCAAATACAAAATGTTTCAAAATTCCTGTGATAAAGAAAATTTAAGTTTCAGCATCGAAAATTTTGGTTCCTTCATTGATTTTTTTTCCTATTTCTACTCAACAAATATATTTTCATTTCAACGACAACATTTGTAAGTTGTTTGTTGAAAATATTTCTGATTTTGTTCAACAAATATATTTTCATATGAGCACCAAAAATTGTAAGGTGTTCATTGAAAATAAACATACATATTTTTAATATATTTTCACATAATTTATTGAAATTAAATTTGTTTTAAACTCAACAAATGTATTGTCATATTAGCAGACAAATTTGTAATTTTTCCCAAAAATTCGTGAATTTTGTACAGTAAATAATAGAAAACAATATTTTTAGGCGCATCATAGGATCTTCATTTATTTCAGTTTCAGTATTTAATGGTGAAAATAAACATTAAGAAAAAATCGTATAAATTCTAGTGTAAACAATTTTTGACGGAAACATACTACATATTTATGATAGCTTTAGTCTCAGAATTTCATCTGTAATTGCTGAAACTTTGGCAATTTTTTCTGGTTTCATTTGATAATAAAAAATTGTAAAATAATTCCGACTCATCTGGATATTTTAAATGAAAAACAAAAAATATTTTAAATAAAATGTCTATGGCTTTTAAAACCTTATTCACGGGGTATTTATACCCATCCAAGTTTATACGAATATCTTTCACATTATATTCATCTCCAATAATCAACAATAATGGTTGACTGCTATTACTTTGAATTTACGAAGATGCAGTTTTAAATCCAGATCTTCCTTTGATTTTCCAATCAAAGCAAATGAGGCCTGCGAGTCTGCTACTGTCAATTTCTTTCGAATCTTACTACCATCTTCCTCAGTTACCTTTAGTTGAGGTGGGATAAAGAGTGGAGATTCCACAATAAAGCGAATACCTTTGATTCTAAAGAAAGTATTAGCAGAATGTACCAAAGTAATATAAAATAATTATCGATATTATTTGATAAAATACCTTACCTTCATCACAATTATCTAATTCGTTTAGTTTCATACTTAGAGATGAAGAGGATATTTTTAACACAGTTCCCGGAGGTGTGTAGTTTTCTTCTATAGTTTTCTTCTTCGTTACGTTGTCACTTGATACTTCTTTAGTATCGACTAAAACGCGTTATATGTTCACTGATTATTTCTTTGTTATAGACTTGAACGCGTTTGTTTGCCTAGGAAAGCGAGCGAAAACTAACATTTATTTTGAAAATCTTATTGAAAATTATGTATGTATGTGCATATTGTATGTATATCAACATTTGAACAACAAACCTAAAATACGAAAAAACTTTCATACGAAAAAAATACTATAAATACATTAGACTTTGACAAATTTCTCATTTGAGTTATTTTTTAACAATTTTGAAAATTATTTTCCAAATTTCAACAACTGTATTTGTTAAACTTCCAAACTTCGAACATACAAATACATTTGATGAAATTTTTATATTGTCTTTTTTTTGTGTGTATTGTTTTATTGAGGGGACGATATATATGTATATAAGTATAGAGATATACTTATAATTAAAGATTGAGATATAGAGATAGAGATTAAGTAAAAGTGATTGGAAAAACTTTGTTGTGGCCCTACGTTCCACCAGATCTTCGGTGATAATCGAACCACCCCCACTCATCTGCCATGGCACTCGTATTCTTTATTTAACCTTGCGCCAAGTTAAGCCACAAGTTAAGATAGTAGTTATGACACAACATTTCAACGAGGGCTGTGTTTTGTCATTTTGGTCAAACGGCCCTTTTTCACCATCCATATAACTAATTTCCTATTGTATTTCGAAAATGGTGCCCAAAGTGTTATCGACAACATGTTTTTATTTCTGATTTTTTTTGGTCAAACGAAAGATTAGGCCATTTCCTTTATGAGCTTTGTTGTCTATTAGAGGGATGGGACTAGTTTATTTGTTAAAAATAGAGATAAACATCAAAACATTCCGAATTCAACCTGTTACCTGGCATCTATGGAAATGCCAAGAAATCAACAATTTTGTATCATATAAATAATTTTGTTAACACCTGTTATGAGGTAAAAAATTGGGGATTTCCTTAGAATGAGGAACAATAACGCAATAATGAATGATTATTTTTTAGTTTATAGGTATTAATATAACAACTAAAAAATATGTATATTCGAAAATGTTCTACAAGTAGTTTCCTTCATGATGAATATTTGGTATACTTTTCAAATAATTTGTTCTAGAATTTCAAAGTACATTTTCCGACCGAATATCTTAGCGAATTTGTTTGCATTATTTAGAAAATATTCATAATTCGCAAATGTCGCTTTGAAACGATTCGGCGTAAATTTGGATCTAATATTAACAAAATGCTAGGAGAGGATTGGGGAAATAATCAAAAAATCAATCAATTGCAGACTGAAATGTAATGGCGTCATAAAATATTTAAAAATCAGCATATTTCAATGAAATATTTTGTAGTTTGTAGGTCTTGACTTCACAAATCGAGAGTAATTCGCAAATCATTATATTATAATTTTGAAAATCCCCAAAAATGGGATTTTTTGGTTTTCCCCTATATCTACTATACTAAAAGCCGGGTTTCCGATTCCATTTGCAGTTCAACTTACAACACCTTACCACATATAAATAGGCCAAAAGTTTTGACATTTTAGCTTTGCGACTAGAGAAAATCAGGTTTACTTTTGAAATTTTTGTAAAAAATGGTGTAAATTGGAGAAGCTTGGTAACAATACCAGTAAATATTTTTGACCCGCTCTTTTTTTGAGAGCATACCTTGGAAGGTTTCCTTTAAGATGATAGTAAATATGTTATACATTTTTTAACTAACTTCTTCTAAAACTCAGAAATACGACATATACTTTTTTCCTAACAAAATTACAAAAAATCAAATTTTTTTTGAAAATGTAACTTCAAGTGGCCATATCTTTTGCCCTATTGGGTATATCGAACCAATTCGCCATATAGGACATTTTATTGCCAACCTAGATATGCCTAAGTGGATAAAATTGGTGCATATTGTGCTTCGATATTTACAAAATACTAGCACAGGGTCGGGGAAAAAATTAAAAATTAAATTTTCAAATACAGATATCTCGGTAACTATACAATATAACTGTTAGGTGCAAAAAGCCTTTTGTAGACCTCGGTTATTAGAATACACGCAAACATTTTATGAATCGGACGGAAAAGACGAAAGTTACACGCGCTTAAACATTTTGTTCATCCGAGGTAGCGAAATTTGAGGCCCTGCAGCTCCGCCCCTGAATACCACAGGGGGCCCAAACTCAAAACTTAACTTCTCTGATACCTCTTCTACAAACATGCCAAATTTGGTCGCAATCGGTTGTGTGGTTAAGAAACGGCAGAATTATTTCCCTTTTTTTTTGATTCCTCCCACTGTGAGCCGTACCGCTCGAAGCGACGAAAATATCGCAGCCGTTAGTGTATCCGTTCAAAATGAGCCAAATCAGTTGATTCCGCGTCGTTCTCAGGAATTGGGCATATTTCAAACAACACTGTGGCCTATTTTGCGAAAACATCTTGGCATTCATCCTTATAAGATCAAACTCAAGAACTAAAGCCACTTGATCATTTGAAACGCCGAAACTTCTCCGATTGGGCTCTGGCATTGTTAATTTAATGTCCTTAATGGAAAACCCGGTACTACTAAACTTTTGTTTATGCATATTTGTTTTTGAGATGAATCGGAGAAAACCCGAAGGATATACAGCAGTTTAAGCAACAACGCCCCATATGTGACACAGTGCATCAGAAAAACTTTAAAGCGTTTTTCCCACAAACCGCGTTTTCAATGTCGGTGTCCCTCATAAAACAGCGAAAACTGCACCGATCCTTTTTAAAAATTTTGAACACTATTTCTATTCATAACAAGAGCTAACTGTGTCGAGTTTTTTCAATTTTGTTAATATTTTTATTTTACAATAACCAATAAGTGGATTTTTCTTAACAATCGGGCTTTTCATTTCAAAGTGTTTTCAAAAATTGAAAAATTTTAAATTCGATAAAAACTTGACAACATTACCTGAGGATAACGATTATCTAACGAAATAAATTGATTTTTATACCCTACACCACACTGTGGTACAGGGTATTATGACTTTGTGCATTTGTTTGTAACACCCAAAAGGAGAAGAGATAGACCCATTGTTTATTATACCGATCGACTTGTAATCACTTTCTGAGTCGATTTAGCTATGTCCGTCTGTCTGCTGTCCGTCTGTCTGTCCGTCTGTCTGTCTGTAGATGTATTCTTGTAATCAAAGTACAGGTCGCAATTATGGTCCGATCTCAACGAAACTTTGCACATATATTTTTTTAGGCCCAAGGACGATTCCTATTGAATTTGGTTAAAATCGGTTCAGATTTACATATAGATCCCATATATATGTACCTCCGATTTGGCATATATGCACTGTATTAGGAACATTTTGTAACCGATTTGTACAAAAATTGACAGAGAGTAGTCTCGTGATACACTTAGATACAATACAAAATTTGGGGGAAATCGGTTCAGATTAAGATATAGCCCCCATATATATGTTGCACCCGATTTGACATGTAAGCGCTGTAGAAACTGTATTTTATATCCAATCAGTAAGAAATTCGGCAGAAAGAGGTTTCTTATTACATGAAGGAATACTGCCAAATTCGGAGAAAATCGGTTCAGATTTAGATATAGCCCCCATATATATGTTACCCCCGATTTGAAATTCAATAGCTGTAGAAACTGTATTTTATATCCGATCACAGCGAAATTCGGCAGAAAGAGGTTTCTTATTAAACGAAGGAATACTGCCAAATTTGGAGAAAATCGGTTCAGATTTAGATATATGTTAGCACTGATTTGACATTCAAGCGCTGTAGAGACTGTATTTTATATCCGATCAGTACGAAATTCGACAGAAAGAGGTTTCTATTTTACATGAATGAGTATTCAGGGAAAATCGATTCAGATTTATATATAAGCTCCATATATATGTCCCTCCTGATTTGGTTACAAAGCGCTATAGAAGTTGTACTTTACTTCCGATCATTACAAAATTCTCCAGAAAGATGTTTCTCAATTTAGGAACGAATATTGCTTAATTTAGCGATTATCGGTTCAGAATTAGATATATCCACATATATATGTTCATACCCATTTACCAATTATTCCAAACTATTATCGCAATAACCCTTATCGCATTGGTAGGGAGGTGTAGGGTATTATATAGTCGGCCCGCCTGACTTTCTGCCTTTCCTTACTGGTTTGATTTCGGATGATCCAGCATTGAGTTATGAGGGGCACCGCAATTCTACGTTTCCTAATAATTGCTAAAAAAAGTAAGTCAAATACTTTTTAATATTTCTTCATGAAAATTTTACACAATATACTTTGAAAGTTATACTTCCATGTGTGTCGTCCAAAAAAACACAAAAATTTGAAGTATATGTATGGACTGGTATTGAAGTTGTTGACTTTTTGTACTAAATAATCTCTTTGTGTGGAAGGTACCATTAGGGGCGGGGCAATACCAAGCATTTTTCTCAAGATAATAGCGACAGATAAACTATGTGTAGAATTGTAGGAATATTGGGACAAGTAGTATAGAAGTTATTAGAGAATCAAGAAGAAGTGGACTATTATGGTCCATCTTCGAACTTATCCTGAGATAAAGGAAAATATTATCACGATAAAAATTTCAAGTTTTCTTCTTTTGAGAGTTATTGTGCGGCAGAGACGGACGTTGCTTACCATGTTTAAGTATTTCTGCCCCACTGGATTCTACTTCGAGACTTTTGTTCAACTGAGTCCTTAGATGTAATAATTTCGTTTATAAGTTACCCAAACACCATACCTTGTACCATATTTATAACGTTTTGTCCCGCCTTGTCCCTAAAATAACACATTTCGAAAAGTAGTTTGCTATCCCGGTCCTATGTCTTACAGACGAGCTTAAATTAAAATTTCGCGAATTCTATTCTAGACGATGGGGGTACTATATTTAAACATTTCGGTCCCACTGATAACCTACAAATGTTGTCCAAAAGTTTTCACGGTTCTAATTCTGCCGTTTGGATTAGGTAGTGGTACCATAGTAATATGTAACTTTGTGCCTTACTGTGCAATTAAAATTTCGAATCCTGGCGCATGGATTTGGTGGTGGTGCCATATTATTTCCCACTGTGCGCCCAAAGCGCATGTTTCGAAAAATTCCGGCTTCCCAAGGACTACCATCCTACCAAATTTGACCATTTTAGCTAGATTTGTCAATCTAGCAACAATAGTATATCTATAGTTTTGTGCCAAATTTGTGTCATCTGGATCATTTGTTTTATATTATTAAAACTTGTAAGGCCACCAATGAAATACAAAAATGTTTGTCTCTTCTGAAAAAAACCTGGGTTTCCAAATTTTTGTGAAACAGGTGCAAAATATATTACATCATACATGTATAGTAGTTGTTATGGGGTCCCCAATAATAAAAGTGTTACATACAGAGTGACAGAATGAGTATACCCCCATCTTGTGGTGAAGGGTATACGAGTACAAAAACCAGCGGAAATCCAATTAAAATAATTTTTACATATTTCAAAGGCAAAAAAACTAAATTTTGCAAATACTCTTTTGTTTGTAAACATTCGCATGCCGCAGAGCTGCACATTAAACTATGTATACATAATATATTTATCAGAACAAAATGAAAGAATGCAAATTGTTTATTTCATTCTTTAATGTATGTATAAAAAGTTGTGTCCCACTGTGCAATTAAAAAATGCGTGAAATGTTTTTTTAATGAAAAATATTCACTCGCACACGCACACGCACTCACATGAAATTACATGCATAACAAACAAATTGTTCGGAGAGGCAAACTGACAGCCGCAACATCGAAGAAGAATGAAATCAATGAACTACCGCAGTGAAATAAGTTTATTTTATTTATTGAAATTGCCACATTGCCACATATGACGTCTGAGGGTGTGACTGGCTGAATACCATGAGTGTGTGTGTGCGGCAACACTGAAGAAAATGTTGCCATAAAAACAAAGATAATCTTTCCTTAAACACAAAGAAAATTCCTTTACAATAGAAAAATTAACTTTTCTTCAATTTATTTTGTCAACCACAATTTTTTAAAATCATTTTCTGCAAAATTAGTTTTAAATATGTAATGTACTTAATTTAAAAACTGTTGTCTGTTAATGCGAAAAAGTTGTCTTTTGCATAAAGACGACATTGTCCACAAATTAATTTTAAAATTAATGAAAATATTATTATAATAACACTGTGCAACAGTGAACAAAATACACGGACTTGACAGTAAAATGGCCATAAAATTTTACTATATGTGTCAGAACACACCAAAGCTCAAAACTTAACACAAAAACAAAAAATATGGTCATATTCCAGTCAAAAACGCTCGTTACTGGTATCGTTTTTGCTCCGACCACTAGATCGTATGACTAACATTGCTGTACGAACAGGAATTTGACCTTTTTTGGTGTTTGTGTTATGTTTAATGCTTTGGTGTGTTCTGACACATATGGTAAAATTGTATGGCCAACATTTTTTGCAGAACATTTCTTTTCTGAACTAGAAAAATATTGTCGCAAACGTAAAGATGAGTGAATACTTAATATAAAGAGTTGAACACGGATTGTATTTATTTTAGAAATTCTTGTCCTGTAAAACTTGAAAATTATTGTCATAAATATAAGGACGTTTTAATCTTTAAAACTAAAGTGGGATGTGATTTAAATTCATATTCTTTTAGTTTATTTTTTTCAAGTATTACGTTTAAGTACGAAATATACTTATTGTAAAGGTATTTATATTTTGGAATCATGAAAATATATTGTCGTAAACATAAAGGTGATGTCGTTAATATAAATGATAATATAATCTGCCTTAAATTCCGGTAGTATTTACAAGTCCCTTATCCAGAAACTAATATGTATTTGATTTTAAAAAAATTTCTTAAAATTTATTTACTCATGCTTAGATTTGGATATGTTCATACAATGTATAAGTACTTATTTGAAGATTTTAGATTTTAAGTCGAAATCATCTTAATAATTTACGAAAATTGTTTTTATTCATAGCTAAATATTTTTACTGTGTGTGCGCTCTGGTGGAAGACATTCATGTGAATGCCTTGAGCGCACACACACACAGCTGAATGAATGTTAGGAACTAGGAAAGTCCCCACAAAAACCCCAAACAAGCACACACACACACAAACATAGACGTTGTTGTTTGTAAACATTGAAAGCAAGTGAACAACACAAACAACAACAGCAGCAGTGGCACAGTTAGTTCGCTCACATGGAAATGCTTTTCAATGCGGTATTCGCTCTGCTACCGCACACCCACCCACCCTGAACTTGAAATGTCAAGAATTGAAAGCTAAAAATACACTCGCTTCTCACCCCTTCTCTCTCACTGCTATCGAACCATAACAATATTTTACAATAACAACAACACGCCACTTGACAGAATGAAGTGTAATGAGTAGGGTACGAATTGAAATGACACTTGTTTTACAGTCAGTGAAAACGGGGGGACGGGTGGGTTAGATGGATGGATGGATGGTTGGCTGACAGATAGGCTGTGATGTTCAGTGTAATAGGGTGGAGCTGTGGAGAATTTCCATTATGCAAGTAAGAGGCTTCATTGATACCTGTATATTGCGATCAAAGTTAAGATGGACGGACAGACAGACATACTTTCATTGAATCTGCCGGTAAGTTTGAGACGATTAGTATTGATTATTAGCTCCAGTAATTTCAGTTTTTAAGCTATGTACACACGATTGTCAGATCTTACAATATTGTCAGGAAAATGGCGAAAACATACAACCCTGTGAACTTACAGTCGAGTGAACTTAAAACTGTTGTCCTGTAACATTGGCAGACAAGTCATTGTCAATAAATTGTAAGACATTGTAAGATGTGCTAAGTTTATGCATCTGACAATGGCGCCATTGTCAGAGAAAAATTTTATTGGCAACCCTGTCTATAAAATATTTTTATTGGCCAATCTGCATATAAATATTAACAAGGTTTTTTGCAATCTTCTGAGCTGTCAATTCACCTTTGCCTAACAATCTGTCATTGTCCGTACATTAGCGGCACTTTAACAGGATTGATACATACATTGTACATAGCTTTACAAACACTGTTCAAAACAAAATTATTACTGGTATTAAAGATATGATTCGGTCAATTCGTGTGAGAGGTACAAAACTTTAGCCTCTGGTGGGAATCGAACCCACGACCCCCAAACTCACAAGCGTGCACGCCACCAACTCAGCTACTGGGACGATCAATATACCTTTGTTCAGTTATTTTTATGAAAAAAGGATTTATTTTACTATTCAAATTCACTTTCAGAGAAAATGGAATGTACGAAGGCGGTAGATGGCGGTAGTAGTTTCAAAAAAATTACTTTCGTGAAAAGTGGCGACCTTCTAAAACATATGTTTTATGTTTCAAGGTACCACCTTGTTTAGTTTTTCTTTAGCATTCAAAAGTAAACGATCTCAGTGAATTTGTAAACATGGAAAAAATTGTCCACCGATATTTAATACAATACCTTCATTTGAAAGGTATCAGTCCAATTAATACTAAAACCGAGCTACATTCTACTTTGGCAGAGTCTGCGTCCTCGTTCACAACTATAAAATATAGGGTGGTAGAGTATAAACGGATCCGTACGAGCTGCCAAGACGGACACCGTAGTGGGCGACCAATTGAGGCGTCCAGAAACGTTAAAAAATCTACAAAATGGTTTTGAATGACCTTATGGGTATTTCAAAAAGTGTCATACATAGCATATTGACGGAAAATTTGATGATGAGAAAGGTGTACGCAAGATGGGTACCGCGATTGCTCGCAATCAATACAATGCAAAAGTTCACACATCCATTATTGCAATGGACAAAATTAATGAATTAAATTTCGAATTGCTGCGTTCTGAAGCAATTCCAACTTTAATTCACTGATTTTGGTCATCGCTAAATTCTAAAAGGAGATTATGTTAAAAATTAAAGAAACATTTTCCCTTTTTTGTGTTTGTTTGGTTGTTCGGCTAATTTTGGGACCTACCTCGTATATATGCTCTGTTGCGATTCAGGAGATGTTAGCGACAAAATAAATATTGCTATGTGTGAAATTACAAAAGATTCTAACAGGCAGTTTGTATAAATTATTGGGTGTTTAATAGTGTGTACAGTGTGTTTAATAGCAGTTTGTACGTTATACAATATTGAATATTTCTCTGAATTTTAACCCTTTGTGAGGAACGTTTATAATGGCCCATTTTTAACTTAGCCTGTGATAGAAGGAACAAGTGAAAAAGTGCAGTCGGGTAAACCGGCTAACGAATCCCCTCACCTTCAGTCCCCAAAAATATTGTTAAATTTCTTTATTTATTGTTTTAACTAAATTATTATCAATTTAAATTGCATTTAATAATTTTAAAGTATGTACTGGTACTAATTTAATATGCTATTAACTTCTGGTGCAGAATGGTTGATTTGTGTGCGAGGTACCAAAATGGGTGGAGCCATAACGTCCATTTTTATTGAACTGTAGGCATTATAAAAACATTACACTGTACAAAATTTCAAATATTTTTATGCAATGTTATAAAAGATATAAGCTGTTAAATTTTGGTGCAAAATGGTCCGTGTGAGGTACCAAAAGAGGCTGTACAATAATGCCCAATTTGAACCGGACTGTAGGCACTATAAAACTGGTATTAAAGATATAAGCTGTTTAGTTCTGTGCAAAATGGTACATTTAAGATTGAGGTACCAAACAAAGGGGGCGTACAAAGGGGCGTGTCAATCAAAACAAACGTCAAAAATCTAGCAGTTACATTTGGATATTGAGCTTTTTAAGTGAATGGTATATTTTAGAGATAATTATAAATAAATAAGTTCTTTCAAATATGTATAAAAAAACACATTAAAAAAATACATTCATGTGTACTTAAACATAAAATATCCTTCGCATTGTATTTGTTACTACAACCAATAGGAATACAATTTAACAATATAAGTCTACAAAGAAAAATCTATTTGTCCTAAAATTAAAGATTTGGACCAAAGACGCTCTTAATCTTTGAAATAAGTACTTTTGTACATACTTAATTTTAATGAAGTTATCTATATTTTAAGTGCAAAATGTGCTTATACCAATTGGACTGAATTTTTAAGGTGTTATTATGTTCATTTTGCGATCCACCCTAATGTCAATATATAGACAGATGATGTAAATAGGCAAACAAAAAACACTAAAGAATAACACAGAGTGCATTGAATTGAAATATTCTAATGAAGAACAGATGTCATCAACAATAACACTAACAAATGTTCAAAATTTCAAAAACGTGAAAAAGCATTAATAAGGTGAGAACCAATTAGTTAGTACCCTATTGCGAAAAAAACCAAATTAAGACATTTATACGTATACATCAATATTAGCAACACATCGTACTCCACATAAGGGTAGTCCAGCTTAAAATATATGAAGTACTCGTACTTCCAAAGGATAACATTATAAGTACTTATATATACATATGTATGAACATTCTTTCTGCATTTAATGAAGTTCTTACAAATAACTTACTAAAATGTAATTTTGGAGTATAAATTATACACTCTACAATAAAAACTATTGGATGTAAAATAAAGCTTCTGAAGTGATAAAAATTCGGCAATGTAGGTCCTAGTATTAAGACACGCCACCATGACGGCTACATCTAAATTAATAAATAAGTAAACCAATTTTCTTCAAATTTGGTATTGTCATTTTGTCCATCAAGAACCTCTTTCTGCTAAATTGTATACATATCGTTTAAAAAATGTTGCTTATATAGTGCATATATGCCAAATCGGAGGTAGATATATATGGCAGCTATATCTAAATATTATCCGAGTTGTACCAATTATTGGAGTTTATCAATAGGAATGGTCCTGGGGCCAAAAAAAGATATAATAATCTGTACCACAGTGTGATGTAGATTATAATTAAATAATTTAATAGAAATTATGGGAATTATTTTTACCATATACACTATCGTTCGGGGTATTTTAACTTTGTGCATTTGTTTGTTGTCAAAGAAAATCGGTTCACATGCAGATATATTACCAATATATAACGCTCACTCACTCAGAGTGACATAACTCAAAATTTAAAATTTTTGAGGTTGCCTTACAAAAATCCCAATTTTGCAAATGTCAATAAATTAATATCAGCGAAATTTGGTCTATAAGTAAACAACCATATTTCGGATTATTCAAGCGTATTTAAGCAATTTATGTTACTTAATTTCATGTTACTTATCTTTTTATACGGACTTAAAGTAACACATCTTGTCAATTTTCAATTTTGAGTTATGTCACTCTTGAAGTGAGTGAGCGATATGTTTCATTCGATTACAGCTGGGTAAAATTTTTTGAAAAAAGCCTAAAAAAAACTTTTGTCGAATGCGTGGTCGGGAGGGCAAAACCAGTAAGGAAAGGCAGAAAGTCGGGCGGAGCCGACTATACATATAATACCCTACACCTCCCTAACAATGCGATGAGGGTCATTGCCATAATAATTTGGAATAATTGGTAAATGGGTAGAAACATATTATCTAATTCTGAAACGATAATCGCTAAATTAAGCATTATTCGTTCCTAAGTTCAGAAACATCTTTCTGGAAAATTTTAATGATCGGAAGTAAAATACAACTTCTATAGCGGTTTGATACCAAATCAGGAGGAACATATATATGGAGCTTTAATATAAATCTGAACCGATCTTCCCTGAATACTTATTCATGTAAAAAAACCTCCTTCTGTCGAATTTCGTACTGATCGGATATAAAATACAGTCTCTACAGCGCTTACATGTCAAATCGGGGGTAACATATATATGGGAGCTATATCTAAATCTGAACCGATTTTCTCCGAATTTGGCAGTATTCCTTCATGTAATAAGAAACCTCTTTCTGCCGAATTTCGAACTGATCGGATATAAAATATAGTTTTTACAGCGCTTACAGGTCAAATCGGGGGTAACATATATATGGGTGTTATATCTAAATCTAAACTAATTTTCTCCGAATTTGGCAGTATTTCTTCATGTAGAAAGAAACCTCTTTTTGCCGACTTTCGCATTGATCGGATATAAAATAACATTTTTACAGCGCTCACATGTCAAATCGGGGGTAACGTATATATGGGGGCTATATCTAAATCTGAACCGATTTCTTCCAAATTTAACAGTGTTCATCCATATGAGAAGAAACGTCTGAATTGAATTCTGCCGAATTTCATACTGATCGGACATAAAATAAAGTTTTTACAGCGCTTAAATGTCAAATCGGGGCTAACATATATATGGGGGCTATATCTAAATCTGAACCGATTTTAACCAAATTCAATAGGGATCGTCCTTGGGCCAAAAAAAAGATATGTGTAATGTTTCGTCGAGATCGGACCATAATTGCTACCTGTACTTTGATTACAAGAATACATGCACAGACGGACAGACGGACATAGCTAAATCAACTCAGAAAGTGATTCTAAGTCGATCGGTATAATAAACGATGGGTCTATTTTTTCTCCTTTTGGGTGTTACAAACAAATGCACAAAGTTATAATACCCTGTACCACAGTGTGGTGTAGGGTATAAATACAATTTGAGTAGATTTGCAAAATTTTCATTTTCGCGGAAGATATGACTTAATAAGTCCGCTCATGCCACATTTTTGTTTTTTAATTTTCTGGAGATCTGCTGAACGGATTACGATGAATTTTTGCATGTACCTCAAGCGCAGATGCTACGTATAACTAGTAATTTATATTTTGGAAAACAATTTCGGATGCTGCAAAAATTTGAAATTTGCACAGAGACTTGAATTGTTTTTGTACATTTGCACATTTTTTTGTTATATATATTCAAGAATAAACAGTTTGTACTCTTGATACGAATATTTAGATATCCGTGTTTTTCTTCATACCACATTTTACTTTATCGGCAGCATTATACGTAGTAAACCTCTATTATGATTGAATGTATTTGTTACATTTGATGTTAAAATTCACCCGAATTATAAGGGCCAGATTTAAAAAAACGCCATTTTAAATTTCTAAAGAATGGACTTTAAATGACCGCTGGCTAAAATATATATTAGACTCAATTTCAACTGAATTGGGTACGCTGAAGTCGAATCCCAGCTCTATATTTTTAAACAATTTCGCGTTCGGAAGTTATGTCGATCCAGATTATAGCTAAGAACATAGTTCATTAAAAAAGAAATAATTGGGGAACTTTTAGTTGGGTAGGTTTACTTTTATTTCGTTTACTTTTATTTTATTGTTGCTATTAGATTCGGAAAATATTTTGCACTTAAGGGTATTTCTGGAGGCTGGATAAAATGCGTGATACTGACGAGTGTTTTTAATTGTTTTCACATCTTTATAGCGCAATTCCAAACTTCTTTTAAATTGAATGTGAACTTCCGTCGTCGAATAATCAAAACCAATTTTCTTAAAAAAACATTGTGCCCAATCGAACAGCTTTTTAGGAGTGGATACATCTTTATCCTGTAAGGCAGCTCGGAAATCCTGTCTCTTTACTGTGCCGCAAATTCCGTCACACTCGCCTTTACCATGTGAGGTAGCAAAGAAATGCCACTCAGCTTTTACCTCAAAATCGTTTTCGTGGTTACTCAAATTTAAAAAGTTGTATTTGTTTTTGTACTGTGAGGCAGCTCCGTCTGAAAAGTATATTATTTTCTGTATATTTCTGGCATCAACTTTTTTCTTTAAATTGATTATTAATTGCCTATTAAAATAATGTACCGAACTTGCATCATGGAGCAGATATTCAGAAATCATAACAAAATTTAAATTTTTTGTAACGCCTTGGTCATTATAGTATATTACATAGTGATGTAGGGTGGCTAGTTTATTTGCCCAATGCTGTGATTGTATGGCGTTTTGTATCTGGCAGGTATAATTTTCTGCAAAATCTAATGAAGCAACAAGTTCTCCTTCTGCTATGGAGTATGGAGCTTTATTTTAGAGAAAAATGCAGCTTGTTTTCTTGCCAAAAAATCGTGGTTTAAGGGTTCCGGTAAGTCATCAGTAATAATTTTGAGAACATTTTCTGTTGTTTCATATAGATTTAAAAGTTCACACCTAGAATAATGAAAAACTATATTTATATATGTAAATATTATTGGCCTTTAGTCTTTACTACCTGTCTGTGCTTGACCACTGCTTAAATACAATTTTTGATACTGCGCCTGAATCGAGTACTTGTTTTAATTTCCGGTACATTTCTTTAGCTCCAGGACAGTTTTCGCACTTGGAAAAGAAACAATCTACAGCAACAAGGCATTTCATTCAAATATTCACTACATATATTTGGTATTATACTTGACACCATTTTTTGATAAGGCGTCTCTGACTGCAAGACACTTGAGCCTCATGTTTTGGTGTATTTTACATAAATAAACATTGCGTGTTCCTGATTTCCCGGCTTGTATGCACTCTTTTGGACGACACTGAGCAAATTTTGATAAGGAAACTTTGATGTGAGGAAACTAGTTTTTAATTTTTTCATATAATTCATATATTTTACAGTAAAGAAGTCTTTTTTGTTTGTGCACACGGATGTCGTTCATTACAAAGGAAACAACATATTTTCTTCCAGGAAGTATGCGACAATTTTCTTCAGATAAATAAAATTGTTTGATATTTTCTAAGATATTTGCTTCAATTTATCGTATAATTTTGGTTCGGGTACGCGACAATTTTCTTCAGATAAATAAAATTGTTTGCTATTTTCTAAGATATTTGCTTCAATTTTTCGTATAATTTTGGTTCACCATACTCATATTCTATATGCACTGTTTTAGCTTTCGCTGCCTTACTCCTAGCGACATTAAACTCGTTACGCATTCTATATATGTACACTCCATTTAAGAGGAATTGTCGCTAACAACTCAATTTTATAACTTCTTGAATGTGCAAGAGAAAGTGCGGTCTTTACACGCTGAAAAAAATCGCTTCTGTAGTATATTGTCCCAAACATATTCGGCTTGAAGCATATATATGTTTAGGGTACACTCTAAACATATAATATTGGGTACATACAAAAAGTATATATTTTTGGGAAAATGTTATTGTAAACAAATCCTTGCTTACATCCCAATATGTTTTTATTTGGGACTATCATTTCCGAAACAAATATTTATTTGCACTTAAGAATTCAGAAAATACGTCAATTGCGTTAAATTTTTACTAATTCAAAGTCATTTTTTAGAAATTTTTAATGTTCGTAAAAATAAAAAATAATAGTAATTGAAATCGTATAATCTTGGTTCAAAATAAATTACATGGAGGATTGACAAGAAATGATGACTTGGAAATCTAACTCAGAAATTTTAAATTATTGATTTAAGGAGAAGTTAACGCTGCATTGTAACTGAGAGGTACAATTCGAAACTAAGGAAAAATTTAACTTGAAATTTCAAAATGTCAGAAAAAGTTTTGAAAATCTGTTTTAAATAAAAAATATGTGGATACATTCCTAAACAATAATTTTATTTGTATTTAAACACATATTTTATTTGAGAAATTTAGTTTGTAAATATATTTTGTTGTAATATATTAATATATGCGTTGAACATATATTTTGTTGATTTTCAAATAAAATTTATTTTCTCAGAAATATATAACATTTAAAAAATTGTGTTAAAAATATATTTCCTTTCGATTCAAATATATCAAAAAACGCCCCGTGTATTTCCTGCGGAAACATTTCTGTACTATCGATTTCTTCAGTGGGTCGCATTTTTTTGGCCGTGGCTCCATGATTTTAAATTCAGGATCTTTTCCATCATCGACACTGTCACTTTCTTTAGAGTTGTTTTCGTCAAAACTGATACATCCAATTGGTGTTCTAGACATCCTAGACTTACAACTTGCGCAAACAAATTTTTCAACGAACGATTTGAATTTCACATCCCACTTCTCACTGGCTGTTAGCAGGTTATTATGGACATTACGATGGCTACTTTTATTTAAAGGATTACAACAATTATTTACTTTCGATATTTTTTCGCAAGCGAGCTTTCTCTCCCGACAATTACAAGGAGAAACTAAATTTTGACGTAAAATTATTTTCATTGTAAGGTCTGATTTTAGAAAAAAAAATAAAGTGTTCACTCTTTTCGAATTTCAAACATGACCCGCGAACGCGAAATTGTTTAACAATATAGATGTCAGATTCGACTTCAGCGTACCCAATTCAGTTGAAATTGAGTCTAGTATATATTGCGTAGGATACATTGTAGCCAGCGGTCATTTAAAGTCTATTCTTTAGAAATTTAAAATGGCGTTTTTTTAAACGCCATACTTGGGTGAATTTATATAATTTGGGTGAATTTTTATATAATTTGGGTGAATTTTAACATCAAATCTAACAAATACATTCAATCATAATAGAGGTTTACTACGTATAATGCTGCCGATAAAGTAAAATGGGGTATGAAGAGATATTAGAAAAACACGCAAATCTAAATGTCCGTATCAAGAGTACAAACTTTTTATTCTTGAATATATATTTAAGATACAAAATATTTCAAAACGAAGATAGAGAAAGTTGCAAAAAATTCAAATCTCTGTGCAAATTTAAAATTTTTGCAGCATTCGAAATCGTTTTGCAAAATATAAATAGTTATATGTAGCATCTGCGCTTTAGGTACATGCAAAAATTCAGCGTAATCTGTTCAGCAGATCTCCAGAAAATTAAAAAACAAGAATGTGGCATGAGCGGACTTATTAGGTCATATCTTCCACGAAAATTAAAATTTTGCAAAACTACTCAAATTGTATTTGCCCTCCCGACCACCAATTTTCATCACAAAATTCGACAAAAGTTTTTTTAAAGCTTTTTTAAAAAAAAAATACCCAGCTGTATTTTATCTACCATTATCATTATGAAATTTTGTAGAGGGAAGTTCCATTTTTATTTATTTTAGATCTTGAGCAACAATATATGTATATGTTTTTTATTCTGTTCTAATAAGGTGGCGTAGGGGTTATTCGGTCACATAAGAGTCAACCATACCATATGCACACAAACGTTGTATTACAAACGTCCCTAAATGTCCTGAAACGGATTTCGTCTAACATATATTGGATTGCTGTTAACTTTGGCCAATAGTAAATTATTTATACACTCCCTTCCCTATGTTAGGTTTATAAAAATACGTGGAAAACAATTTTTTATGAAGTGGAAATCCGTCTTTGAACTTATAAGTTTCAAGAGACATTTTTTTCTTACGTTCTAGTCGAAAAGCAGAAGTTCGATCGTTATAAAACGATCCTATTTTATAAAAAACACAATCGAAGGCTGCAATAAAATCATAGGACTTTTTAAATTTATTTAAACAAATTTTAAATTTATTTAACAAGGAAGGATATTTTTACAAACTTGCTCGTACATTTGCATTTATGTCGTTTATTGATTTAAAATATTCGGATTCAAGAAATAACAAAATAAATATTTCTGTTACAATCAAATGAGCGTATTCAATTTACATTTAAGGCTCAACATATGTTTTCATTTAAAAGAAGAGAATTAGCACTGCACCCAAAGATGTGAATAGGAATGGCATACATTCATCAAATAAATACAACATCAAACCAGTAAGGAAAGGCAGAAAGTCGGGCGGGGCCGACTATATAATACCCTACACCTCCCTTACAATGCGATAAGGGTCATTGCGATAATAATTTGGAATAATTGGTAAATGGGTAGGAACATATTATCTAATTCTGAACCGATAATCGCTAAATTAAGCAATATTCGTTCCTAAATCGAGAAAAATATTTCTGGAAAAATTTAATGATCGGAAGTAAAGTACAACTTCTATAGCGCTTTGATACCAAATCAGGAGGAACATGTAAAAAGACCTCTTTCTGTCGAATTTCGTACTGATCGGATATAAAATACTGTCTCTACAGCGCTTACATGTCATATCGGGGGTAACATACATATATATGGGGGCTATATCTAAATCTGAACCGATTTTCTCCGAATTTGGCAGTATTTCTTCATGTAGAAGGAAACCTCTTTCTGCCGAATTTCATACTGATCGGATATAAAATACAGTTTTTACAGCGCTTACATGCACTGATAGAAAAAGCTTCGTCATTCGTCAAAAGTCAGCTAACGTACGGATAATCCTATTGATGAATTTGTTCGTCGCCCTGACGAATCTCTGTTTAATCTCTGGAACTATAGTTTCGAAGGTTATCGTTCGCTCCAGTCAGGCTTACGGATGGACGGACATAAGTAAAACGACTTAATGTGTTCTGAAACGGATTTCCTCCGCATAAACTTAGGGTCTTAGGCCACTCCTTTGATGCGCTACCCTTTTTTTATATGTTATATATACACTTATTGATATTTGTATTATAAATCAAATAAATCCCCATATTTATCCCCTCACCTTAGAGAGGAGGGTATATACAATTTTTTTATTTATGAGCACGATTCATCGTAGGAATGATATGTAATCACCCTGTGGGGTTTTTTTTATTCCACTAAATAGTTCTTGTTCTAGTATACTTAAACAGAGATTCGTCATGGCGACGAACAAATTCATAGATAGGATTATCCGTACGTTAGCTGACTTTTGACGAATGACGAAGCTTTTTCTATCAGTGTGTCATATCGGGGGTAACGTGTATATGGGGGCTATATCTAAATCTGAACCGATTTCTTCCAAATTTAACAGTGTTCATGCATATAATAAGAAACCTCTTTCTGCCGAATTTCATACTGATCGGATATAAAATAATATTTTTACAGCGCTTACACTTCAAATCGGGGGTAACGTATATATGGGGGCTATATCTAAATCTGAACCGATTTCTTCCAAATTGAACAGTGTTCATGCATATAATAAGAAACCTCTTTCTGCCGAATTTCATACTGATCGGATATAAAATAACATTATTACCGAGCTTACACTTCAAATCGGGGGTAACGTATGTATATATGGGGGCTATATCTAAATCTGAACCGATTTCTTCTAAATTTAACAGTGTTCATTCATATAATAAGAAACCTCTTTCTGCCGAATTTCAGACTGATCGGATACAAAATAAAGGTTTTACAGCGCTTACATGTCAAATCTGGGCTAACATATATATGGGGGCTATATCTAAATCTGAACCGATTTTAACCAAATTCAATAGGGATCGTCCTGGAAAAAAAATTCATGTGTAAGGTTTCGTCGAGATCGGACTATAATTGCGACCTGTACTTTGATTACAAGAATACATGCACAGACAGACGGACAGACAGACAGACGGACATAGCTAAATCAACTCTGAAAGTGATTCTAAATCGATCGGTATAATAAATGATGGGTCTATTTCTTCTCCTTTTGGGTGTTACAAACAAATGCACAAAGTTATAATACCCTGTACCACAGTGTGGTGTAGGGTATAAAAAGCAAATCTTACAGCGTTTAAAAGAAGTGGTGACAAATAAGTACTCGTACTTCCCGGCGCGACAACTTCCGGATCATAAATTGAGGATTTTTATCGCTTTTTGGATGCTCTTTTTTTGCTGGGAGGGTATGCAATGGAGCGGTCCATAAAAACAAAAAAACTGTATGTGAAAAATGAAGATCCCACTTACATTTTGGTTCAGATTTAAAACCAACGTCGGTTAGAACCAACGTCGAAAAATTAATCTTTTGGTTACCCTGTACAATAGGTTTTCCAACAAGAGGTCTTATTTTGAATCACCAGGTATTTCGGTAGCTGTCACTTTTGAAGCTGTAGTTCTTTGACATTTGACAAGTATAAACTACGCTATTACTAAAAATGGAACGATACACGATTCAACAACGCATTGTAATTATTAAAATTCAAAAAATCGAAAAGCATCGAAAAATCATCTTGACTGACTTTTCGATGATATACCATCCCTTTCTTGGTTTCGAAGATATGTGACAATTTATTGTAAAAAAATAATAATTTTGAATAAAGCTGGGTTTTATGGAAAATTATTACTACTTTTTTAAATTATTATTTTTTCACAATTAACTCTCAGATATCTCTTAAACTGTTAAAATAATGGTAAATCCAACAAGAGGTGTTATTTTGAATCACCCGGTATTTCAGTAGCTGTCACTTTTGAAGCTTTTATTCTTTGATATTTGACAAGTAGAAACTACGCCATTACTAAAAATGGAACGATACACGATTCAGCATCGCAAAACTAAAGCATTTTTGGGTCGTCGTGAAGCACCTTGTCGGACTGCAATACAAAATTGGTGGAAAAATTCGAGCTGTTGGGACAAGTTAGTGATGTGAAGAATAAAACCCGTGCACGTCGCTCAAGAGCAACTGAGAATATTGCTGCTGTAGCCCAAAGTGTTGAAGAAAACCCAGGTTTGTCCATTCCTCGTCGTTCTTTGGAATTGGGCATTCCACAAACGTCATTACACCGTATCTTGCATAAAGACTTGGGTCTTCAGGCTTATAAAGTTCAGTTAACACAAGAACTCAAGCCGGCCGATCATCAGCAACGTCGTGTCTTTGCTGATTGGGTCCTTGAAATGCATGAAAATGATCCGGAATTCCATAGAAAAATCATCTTGACTGTTGAGGCCAATTTCCACCTCAGTGGCTACGTCAACAAGCAAAATTGACGCATCTGGGTCTCGGAAAACCCAAGAGTTATTGTTGAGAAGCCTCTCCATCCTCAACGTGTGATTGTGTGGTGCGGTTTATGGTCCGGCGGGGTCATTCGACCTTACTTTTTCGAAAATGAGGTTGGATCAACAGTTACGGTGAATGGATTGCGCTATCGAGAGATGACTAATGATTTGTTATGGTCGGAGTTGGATGGTATTGATCTGGACAACGTTTAATTTCAACAAGACGGCGATACGTGCCACACAAGCAGCGAAAATATTGCTCTGTTACGGGAAAAGTTTCCTGACCGTGTTATCTCTCGAAGAGGTGATCACAATTGACCCCGAGATCTTGTGATTTAACACCTGGCGACTTCTTTCTTTGGGGCCACGTGAAAGGTAAGGTCTAAGCCAACAGCACAGCATCGATTCAAGACCTCAAAGATGGAATTCGTGTGACTTCCGAGGACATAGGGCAGCCACTTTGCGATTTGGTTATGGAAAATTTCATGAAAAGGATATGGTCCTGTAAGCGTGGTCGTGGTGGCCATTTGGCTGATGTTGTTTTTATAAACATCCGGTCATTTATCTCAAAAAATGGAATTTTTCTTTGAATACCAAAATAACACCTCTTGTTGGAAAACCCTTTATTACAAGAATTTTTTACTTTTAAATTAGTTTACAAATGTTTACGCATCTTTAACATGATCGGACAAATGGTTCTACAGTTATAATATTAAGATTAAAAAATTTATATGATTTTAACAAATTTTCTCTAATCAAATATTCGGAAGTTCTGCATCCTTTTAAATCATGAACTGTTAGAGCAAGTCAATATCATATATATATGGGCATGCAATTTTGCGAAGAATATTTTGTAACCAAAATCTAATAAAATATAATGCTTTTTTGATTTTTATGATATTTTACATATTTGAGACGGGTTACGTTTACACATTTCCGACAGTTATAAACCTACCAAGTAAAAGCGTTAAGTTTGATCATACCAAATCCTCCACCATGGATTGTATTTTTTTCTAAAGAGTGATTTTTTTAGAGCTTTCGGAATTGATTTAAAAAAAAACACAATTTAGAGAAATGTCTGAAAACTTTATTTGAGTCGTTGGAACGGTCTATATAATTCAATGTTTAAAGAGGATTTCATGTAAATGTTGAAAATATAGACCTGTATCTGATGAATAAATTCTTCAATATTGGCTTCCCGTGCCTCAATCGTTGCAGGCTTGTCCCTATATACATGAGCCTTAACATTCAATAAAAAAAATTAAATAATCTGCAAGCGTTGTTCGTTGGTAGTCCGATTCATGATTTAAATATTGACCAAACTGCTGAGCTGCCAAAAACAGTGCTACCAAAAAGAAAGTTACCAAAAAATCACCCATTACTACTGCATAAATCTTTGGATATTGATCAAGTCATGGAACGATCTTTTTTATTTAAGCAAATTATTAAAACACGAACGCTGCAATATTTAGCCAAATTTTAGGTGTCAAATTCATTAGCCCAACACTTCATCTGAAAAATGTGGTATTTATGGCTTAAATTAGCATATTTGAAAGCTACCTCTACACCTCTTGTATAAATTTTATTGAGATGAATATTTGCCAAAATAGAATACAAACTGCAAAGTTTCACCTAAATTGCTTACAAAATGTCTTGTTTATGGCTTGAACAAGCGTATTTGGGAGCTACATCTAAAGGGTCCGCAATCTAACGTTTTTGTTTTCAACTAGTGCTTATTTCGTGAATGGTAACATTTAGCTCATGTCTGATTTGACAGATAATTAGTTTTATCCTTCCGCTGAACGAATATGGTTGTGTATACGCTTGAACTTTGAAAAATACGCTTGAATGCGATCGACTTACAGAAGATGCCGATTTTGCCAAAAAAAAATCATCTTTTCAGATGAAGCTCATTTTGATCTTGGCGGGTATGTAAACAAGCAAAATTGTCGCATTTGGGGCACAGAAAACCCGCACGCATACATTGAAAAGCCGATACACCCAAAACGAGACACTGTTTGGTGCGGATTTTGGTCCAGAGGCATAATTGGGCCATTTTTCTTCGGAAATGAGCAAGGGGTGGCCGTTACAGTCAATGGCGATCGTTATCGGGCCATGTTGAACGAATTTTTGTTCACAAAAATTGAAGAGGAGGATATTGGCAACATTTGGTTTCAACAGGACGGCGCTAAGTGCCACACAGCCGAAGCTACACTCGATGTTTTGCGCCCTGTTTTTGAAGATCGCATTATCAGCCGCAGAGCTGATGTCGTTTGGCCACCTCGGAGCTGCGATTTGACACCGTTGGACTATTATTTGTGGGGTGCCCTCAAAGATAAGTGTTACGCCGACAAGCCAGAGACAATTGACGCTTTAAAGGACAATATTCGTGAAGCCATTGGTGAAATACAGCTGAACACAATCGATAATGTGCTTAAAAATTGGAACGATCGTGTAGGCTACTGCATGGGCAGCCGAGGCAGCCATTTGAATGAAATTATTTTCCATTATTAACTGGAAGGATTGTACTTTCAAATAAAAAAAGAAATTTGAGAAAATATTCAGTAGTTTTTTTTATAGCATTTTCAAAAAAAAAAAAGTTATTTGGCGGACCCTTTATATGTGGACTATAACAAATATGAACTGATTGACAAAAATGATTGTTTACATCCGTAGATTCTTCATCCATGAAAGAATACTGCTTAATTTGGAGATAATCGGTTCCGATTTTGATATATCCACATTAGGCCGGGTCGATTTGTGGGGAGCAAAAATCGGCTTAATGTGGATATATACAAAATCAGCGAAAGTTCGACCCAAATTCCGGGACATCAGAATTCGTTTTAGAGGTATGGCTACTTCGTCAAAGTTTCTTATTTTGATCCCTAGAATACGATTTTCACTGAGCAATGGGCGACTTTTAAATCGACCCGCCCTAATCCACATATGTATATGTTCCTGTTATTTAGAGTTTAAGCTCCATTGAAATTTTATTTTACATCTGATCTTTATATAATTTGGAAGAAATGAGTTTTTGATCCATGTTGATGAAAATCTGTTTAGATTATGTATAGTCCCATCTAATTGTCCCTTCCAATTCTTGATCTATCAAAGAATACTAAATTATCGTTTCACATCTAGTTTATTATGATCAACATCTTCAACTCCCCCTTGGAATAAGCCTTGATGAGGAGGTGGAGCTAAGTACTTTGTTAACTGAAACGAAACCAATCACCCCAAATTATTATTGCAATGCCCCTTTTGGCATTGTTAGGGAGGTGAAGGGTATTATATAGTCGGCCCCGCCCGACATTCTGTCTTTACTTACTGGTTTTATTTAAGAGATGAGGAACTTTTCAACTGTTTTTGACAAAAACTAAGTTAAATTGCTTCAATAAGAATTATGAATAACATGTTCGAAAAAAATATGAGTTTTGAAGTTGTGCTAATAGCTGTAAGGTAATTTAGTTTACATTTCAACTAATTTGTAAAACTATTGGGGATGTATTTATAAATAACTAGAATATCATTAATATTTCAAAGTGGTCTAACTTCCCCCATTACAAACCACACTGATTCACAAACAATTTTGCATGGTTAAATTGTAAAACAAAAAAAAAATGAGGCCATTAAATTCCTGCAATTTTGACTGCATCACTGATGATTTAGGCTCCGGTAAATGTCACAAGACGCCACCACTCGTTTTCATTGAGCAGGGCTTTAAGGTAACAAATATGGTCTGTACATATATGGTCCTAGGTCAATAATTTGATTGTACCAACTGATAAGTACCTTGCTCCTGAAAAGTTGGGTGGTAAGAATGACATCGAGGCTGTGCTGAAATTGAAGCCCAGCTGTGTTTTCAATAACAATTATGTTTTTCAAACCTACCAGCTTCAAATCTGCCTGTATTGTAAATATGTACTCGTATATTCATATTGAATATACATATTTAATTAATTGCCTTGATTTTGCACATGTGAATAAGAATTATAAAATATGTATGTAGATGGCAGTCGTCTTAAATTGATGGATGAGTGCACACAAATTACAATTTCATAAATTTTTTAAGCAAAAGGAAAAAATCAGTTTGCAGATTTTTTCTTTTGTTTGAAGTAACTTAACGCTGCAACCAAAACTCAAGCAAAATTATTGTGCGGCTGAGACTGATTTGGGGAAACCTCAGCTGCATGATTGATGTGTAATTTATGCATTGCGACTGTTAACGCTACAAAACAAAACAGAATATCGAAAAAATAAACAAAGAAAAACACATTGTTATTTTTTTTTTGTGTTTGTGGCTGAGACATCGTAGTCGTCGTCGTTGTTGTTCTTGATGTTGTTATTGGTTGTGGCGTAGTCGTCAAGAAAACAGATGTTTTCCTCGATTACAGACGTCTGTTTTCTCACAACGATTTTCTTATGGGACTTTTATCGACGTCGACAACGACGACTCCAACGCATATGTAAATGTAAATGGCATATAATAAACGATTCGCACGAAACGACATTATTTTCCACAAAACAAGTTCAATGCTATTTTTTCGCATTGTTTTCAATGGTTCTGAAGCAAAGCTAAGAAAAAAAAGGGAAGGGAAAATGCAATTCTACATATGTACATATATGCGAAAGTGAACTTGAATTTGTCTCGTCCTTGTCCTTGGGGGTAAAAAAAAACTCCGTTCCAGATAAATAAGGGCGCATATGGTACGAACATATTTGAATTGCATATATGTAGGTATCTCTTAAATGATGTATGCATGGCACAATTTATTTATTTCACGGTAATTTATTTTTCCACACATGTCGTCCTTGGTAAAAAGTAAGACCTTCTGCGAATTATCGTGAACATAACGTTTGTATACTAAATAAACAGACCGAAACCATTTTCAAAACTTAAAGAAATTAAAATTTAAACGGGCTTGGTTTAAATCAGACCAAAACGTAGTTAGGTCTCTTCAAAAGTAAGTGCAAAATACCAGCTGCAGAACCCATATTTTTAGGGACACCGAAATTTCCTTTTACAGACTGTGCAAAATATACTGGTATTTTGCCAGACAGGAAGTTGAACTTTAAGCTCAAAATTTTTGGCAAAGAAAGCCAGATTAGGAACCAATAGAAATCTGTACAAAGTATGAGGCAGCCCACAGCAAATCGTTGAATCAGAAGATATTGTATACCTTAGAGGGTCACATTCTAACAAAGAAAATCTCCGTCCATATATCTGAATTACGTCTTGCTGATTTCACTATGCAACAAAATGTTTGTCCAAGGGAAATGGATAACAGTTTCTGGTGCAACTAGGTGTCACAAACACGAAAAAAATATTAAACAAAATTTTCAGTATTCAAACCATAATTTTTCAAGTATAAGCCTGATTGAGCCATGTTATGCCTCAAATTAAAGGGAATTATGCGGGCTATATATGCTGCAAATATCGCTTTCACTTAGAAGCTTTGGTTTAGTAACAGCCGTCAAAAATATGAGAAAAAAATTATTTTATTTTTTAAAAAACACCTTTTCCTGGTACAAAAAGACAATAAAAAATAGAAAAAAATCAAAAAAAAAATTATTTTATTACATTTTTAAAAAGCCAGCATGCTAAAGAAGAAAACACTGTCCATTTCAGAAAAAAATCTATGGATAGATGTAAAAGTTATGAGCCATTTTGTAAATGTTAAGGAAATTCAAAAAAAATCTTGTTTCATATTTTTTCGTTTTTAAATGATGTTTTTGCGTGTATTGAATTCGCCATATGTGAGAGAGACATATAAGAGACATTGCACTTGCATTTTATTTTATGAGGATTGATGTCAGACATTATAAAATTATAGAGAGGACGAGGTTTTATGGTTGTTCGTAAGCATCCATAAAACATGATATGCAATGTCAGTGTAATTCAGCGCTTTAAAGAGATAAGTCGATTTTCTGAAAAATATTTTAAAGTTATATTTCGAAGTATGAGTAAACGGCAAAGAACTTTTTAGTGTGTAAATGATCCCGACAATTTCTGATACATCTGTCGAAAATATGTTATTAAAAAATAGACGTTCGTTAAGTAAAATAATAGGGTAATTCCAAAGAAAATCGACCCAAAAATGACGATTTGAAAATTTTACATTTTTGATTTTCCTGAAATTTTGCATGCGCATACTGCAAGATGATACGAAATAATGACAGTTTACCGTGTGTCAAAATTTGTAGCGGTTTAGATTTTATAGGGTGACAAAGTAGGACATCTACATTGTTTTGTAAAAAATTAAGCTATGTTCAAGTCGCCATAACTTTTGAACGGAATGTCAGATTTAATTGAAATAAGTTCCATCTTAAAGATATTAACGACATTTCTAAGCATTACACACATAAGGATAACTATATGTGTATTAAGGATATCAAAAGGACGAAAATGTCCTTAATCCTTAATTATCCTGAAAAATGTATTTTCAATTTTTTTAATTTTATTTCTGAATATTACCCCCATATTGCTCCATAAAATATAAAATTTTCAGAATGGGTGCTCAATGGGTTCAAAAGATATGACTTATTTAATGTCCGTCTGTCTGTCCGTTTGACTGGTTTATGCCAGTGATATCTCTGAAAAGGAGTGACCGAATGACTTACAAATTAGTATGTGGTAATATTTTCCTCAAACCTACTTAATGTTTTGAAGTGGCCCATTTCGGACCCCTCCTTGTGGTACCTCCCTCACAAACGGTTAAAATTTTGTGACATGTTAAAACTGTTATAACTTCTGTACTACTCATGGGAATCCAATGAAATTTCATACATAGTAATTATTTCACCGTATTTATAACCTGAACAAAAATGGGCGAAAATGTCACGCCCCTTTTGGTACCTCCCACACAAAGGGACCAATTTTTACAATAAGTTCCCAGCTTATAACATTAATACCAGTGCATAAAAATTCTTGAAATTTTGTGCAGTGTAATATTTTTATAATACCTACAGGCCAGTACAAAGTGGGCGTTATTGTCCTTCCCCTTCTAGTACCTCCCAAACAAATTCAAACAATTTTGTGAAATTTTAGAACTTTTTATTTATGTGTTTACTTTAACGAGTTTATAATTTTTCAACATTTCACAAAATTGTTAGAATTTGTGTGAGCGGTACTAGAAGGGGAGGGGCAATAACGCCCACTTTGTACTGGCCTGTAGGTACTATAAAAATATTACACTGCACAAAATTTCAAGAATTTTTATGCACTGGTATTAATGTTATAAGCTGGGAACTTATTGTAAAAATTGGTCCCTTTGTGTGGGAGGTACCAAAAGGGGCGTGACATTTTCGCCCATTTTTGTTCAGCTTATAAATACGGTGAAATAATTACTATGTATGAAATTTCATTGGATTCCCATGAGTAGTACAGAAGTTATAACAGTTTTAACATGTCACAAAATTTTAACCGTTTGTGAGGGAGGTACCACAAGGAGGGGTCCGAAATGGGCCACTTCAAAACATTAAGTAGGTTTGAGGAAAATATTACCACATACTAATTTGTAAGTCATTCGGTCACTCCTTTTCAGAGATATCACTGGCATAAACCAGTCAAACGGACAGACAGACGGACATTAAATAAGTCATATCTTTTGAACCCATTGAGCACCCATTCTGAAAATTTCATATTTTATGGAGCAATATGGGGGTAATATTCAGAAATAAAATTAAAAAAATTGAAAATACATTTTTCAGGATAATTAAGGATTAAGGACATTTTCGTCCTTTTGATATCCTTAATACACATATAGTTATCCTTATGTGTGTAGTGCTTAGAAATGTCGTTAATATCTTTAAGATGGAACTTATTTCAATTAAATCTGACATTCCGTTCAAAAGTTATGGCGACTTGAACATAGCTTAATTTTTTACAAAACAATGTAGATGTCCTACTTTGTCACCCTATAAAATCTAAACCGCTACAAATTTTGACACACGGCAAACGGTAATTTTTTCGTATCATCTTGCAGTATGCGCATGCAAAATTTCAGCAATATCGAAATTCATAAATTTTCAGAGTGGGTCGATTTCCTTTGGAATTACCCAATAGAAGAAATATACTATGATATACGACTTAAAAATATGAACGAACCGTGGACACCTAGTGTTTTGTGTAATTCGTGCCATGTAAATCTTACATGATGGAGTAGTGGAAGCATGCGGTAAGTACTTTACAATTAATGTATTACAATGTTTTGTGGAATAAAACGTTTTAATTTTAGACTTCACGTGGAATTTGGAATGCGAATACGGACTGCTATTTTTCTCTAAGTTAATAGATTGGAGTAGGAAGTGTCCAAGTATAGCTAACAGCCTAAGAACGGAAACATCATCAAGTTCAACTGAGTACTCAACTCTGAGCGATTCAAGTTTGAGTCAGAAGTCATCGCTTTTAACTCAGTTTCAACTCATTGATCTAGTGGGAGATTTGGAACTGACCAAACATAAGGCAGAACTACTTGTATCTGGGATGAAACAGTACAATATTTTGGCCCCAGATGTTAACATATCATATTATAGAGCCCGTGAAATACCTTACAAACAATACCTTGCAAGGACATTCCCGGATTGTTCGAGGAACTTAATCAAACATACACTTCAAAGGAATGGCGGTTACTTGTTGACAGCAGTAAAGAAAGTTTGAGGGCAGTACTTTTACACAACGGAAATCAGAAAACGTCGATTCCCATTGCTCATGCTGTCAACACTAAGGAATCATACGAAACAATGGCTAAATTGATAAAATACTTAAAATATGAACATGAATGGAAAAGGTTTCACCAAGAATTGAAGTCCATCGAGCGGCGTTACCAAGGGCACTGGGATGAAAGAATGATGGGAGATTATATTTGGTTCCTCATCAGAGAAACCGATTCCGAAATCTTCAAACGTCAACAAAGAACTCACAATTACTTCTAATGAAACTCGTTCATGTAAATAAACTCAAATGTACATAATATAAATAAAAGTATAAAATAAAATAAATATTTTAACAGAAATTAAAAAAAAAGATTTTTTCAAATTCTCTTCCCTCTACCAAAAGGGCTATCATTTCTACATTTATCCATAGATTTTTATTATTTTCTTCGCTAGGATGCAAACTTTTAAAAAATAAAATACAATATTTTTTTAGAGTTTTTTCTATTTTTTATGTTTTTTTGTCCCAGGATTTTTTATTTTTTTTGTTGAAAAAATCTACTTTTTCCAATTTGTTTAATGACTGCTACTAAACCACTGTTACTAAGTGAAAGAGATATTTCCAACATTGGTAGCGCACATTAATAACTTCAATCTAACGCATAAGTAGACCTGATCGGTAGAAAATCGAAAAAAATTATTTTATTACATCTTTAAAAAGCCAACATGCTAAAGAAGAAAACACCGTCTATTTCAAAAAAAATCTATGAATATATGTAAAAGTTATGAGCCATTTTGAAAATGTTAGGGAAATTCAAAAAAATCTTGTTTCATATTTTTTCGTTTTTAAATGATGTTTTTGCGTATATTGAATTCGCCATATGTGAGAGAGACATATAAGAGACATTGCACTTGCATTTTATTTTATGCGGATTGATGTCAGACATTATACAATTATAGAGAGAACGAGGTTTTATGGTTGTTCGTAAGCATCCATAAAACATGATATGCAATGTCAGTGTAATTCAGCGCTTTAAAGAGATAAGTCGATTTTCTGAAAAATATTATAAAGTTATATTTCGAAGTATGAGTAAACGGCAAAGAACTTTTTAGTGTGTAAATGATCCCGACAATTTCGGATACATCTGTCGAAAATATGTTATCAAAAAATAGACGTTCGTTAAGTAAAATAATAGAAGAAATATACTATGATATACGAGTTAAAAATATGAACGAACCGTGGACACCTAGTATTTTGTGTAATTCGTGCCAAGTAAATCTTACTTGATGGAGTAGTGGAAGCATGCGGTAAGTACTTTACAATTAATGTATCACAATGTTTTGTGGAATAAAACGTTTTAATTTTAGACTTCACGCGGAATTTGGAATGCCAATACGGACTGCTATTTTTGTCTAAGTTAATAGATTGGAGTAGGAAGTGTCCAAGTAAAGCTAACAGCCTAATAACGGAAAAATCATCAAGTTCAACTGAGTACTCAACTCTGAGCGATTCAAGTTTGAGTCAGAAGTCATCGCTTTTAACTCAGTTTCAACTCATTGATCTAGTGGGAGATTTGGAACTGACCAAATATAAGGCAGAACTAGTTGCATCTGGGATGAAACAGTACAATATTTTGGCCCCAGATGTTAACATATCATATTATAGAGTCCGTGAAATACCTTACAAACAATTTTATACAACTGTGGATGACAGATGCTTTTGCAAGGACATTCCCGGATTGTTCGAGGAACTTAATCAAACATACAATTCAAAGGACTGGCGGTTACTTGTTGACAGCAGTAAAGAATGTTTGAGGGCAGTACTTTTACACAACGGAAATCAGAAAACGTCGATTCCCATTGCTCATGCTGTCAACAATAAGGAATCATACGAAACAATGGCTAAATTGATAAAATACTTAAAATATGAACATGAATGGAAAAGGTTTCACCAAGAATTGAAGTCCATCGAGCGGCGTTACCAAGGGCACTGGGATGAAAGAATGATGGGAGAATATATTTGGTTCCTCATTAGAGAAACCGATTCCGAAATCTTCAAACGTCAACAAAGAACTCACAATTACTTCTAATGAAACTCGTTTATGTAAATAAACTCAAATGTACATAATATAAATAAAAGTATAAAATAAAATAAATATTTTAACAGAAATTAAAAAAAACGATTTTTTGAAATTCTCTTCCCTCTACCAAAAGGGCTATCATTTCTACATTTATCCATAGATTTTTATTATTTTCTTCGCTAGGATGCAAACTTTTAAAAAATAAAATAAAATAATTTTTTTTCGATTTTTTTCTATTTTTTATTATTTTTTTTTTGTCCCAGGATTTTTTTTTAATCTACTTTTTACAATTCGTTTAGTGACTGCTACTAAACCACGGTTTCTAAGTGAAAGAGATTTCCAACATTGGTAGCGCACATTAATAGCTTCAATTTAACGCATAAGTCGACCTGATCGGGCATATACTCCAAAAATTATAGTGCAAATACTAAGGGTACCTTCGACGATAATAGCATTTTTAATAAAAAAAAATTAATCCATAAAAAAATTTTTGGTTTTGATTTTATATAACAGTATTCCACAATCTATACAAAAACATAATTTATTTACTTATCATATAAACCATTTACTTATCATATATATCATATATAATTAAATACGACGAGACATATTTTTTACTCGGAATATTCCCATCAAAAACATGGTAAGTAGTACACGTCATTGTACATTGCATTAGCATGTAAGACATGTCATTGCCCTCTGCGTTACATGTAGTCAACAAATAATGACTTACTTATATTGACATAGATATGTATTTGTAAGTCAATTTGAGATGGGTATTGTAAAATATGCAATAACAGGTTTTATTAAAGAAAAGTTGATTTGTTAAGAAAATAAAAATTGGCGTTGTCGCATATTTTACAATACCCGACTTAAAATAACTTACAAATAAGTGCATATTTATGTCAATGTAAGTAAGTCATTTTTTGGTGACTACATGTAATGCAGAGGGTAATGATATGTCATAACCTGGTAATGCAAGTGGTAATGACATATACTTACCAAGTTTTTGCTGGGGAATAACAAAGGACGACAAAAAAGGTTGTTGCTACTTCATAAGTTTAAATTTAGATACATAGGATAATGGAGTTCTCAACATATAATCAAATTTCATTGAATTGTCTCTGGGTTTCGAGAAAACCCCAAAAAAACAGAAAGTCGCTCCATATATTTTTACATAACTTTAGAAACATTTATCGGATTAGTTAAAAAATGTGGTAAAAATTTAAAAATTTAATTTTCTTTAACATCTTATAATACCATCACTTTCACAGCTAGGAAGCTATGTGACAATTTATATTAAAAAAATTTATAATTTTAAAAAAGCAATAAATTCGAGTACAGAAGTGATTTTTGTTATAAAATTATGAATAAAGCACATTTTTATTCAAAATTATTACTTTTTTTGAAATTTTAATTTTTTCACAATGACGTGTGTGATTACTCCGAAGTTGTTAAAAGGGGGGTTAAATAGTACACGAAGTAAAGGAAATTTACTTTTAAATTTTGAACACTTTTTTAACCTAATCAAACAAATGAAGTATGTGACGTTTACACTTTTCTAACTGTCGAAAACCTAAATAAACTGGTTGCGAACCATCGTTTATTTACAATTAATTTTGGGAGTTTGTTCAATCTGGTTTGGATTTTTTTTACATTTTAATTTATGGGTATTAATTCATACATTAATTCTTACACTGTGTTACAAATGGTAGGGGTCAGAGATCGGCGGGGATTCTGTCCACCGGCAAATGTTATATCAGTCAAAAAAAATTATACGTGTCCCAGCGTTTCACTTTGAAGTTAGTAAGTATCAAACTACCGGCGATCCCAAAATATTTTTTTTGGACATATAGGGCACTATATGTATGGGTTATCATATGGTCAGTATTTTTTTAATTTAAAAATATTACTTTTTAAAAAAATCTAGATTTTAATTAGTGTTTTAAAAATAAAAATAAGTCATGCGGCTTCCAAACAGCATCCATCTCGATACTACTAAAGCTGAAGTCTTTAGGAATCTAGGTCAAATTAAATATTTTAATATCTCTCGTAGAAAAAAGTTCTGACCATTCGAATGCAAGCACTTTTCGATATTTTTTGCCCAATTTCAAATGTTTAAATGTGGATATCTCCCATAATTTTAAAGATTTTTCAACAAAATTGTATATCCTATATCAGTGCACCATATTTAACATTTCCACCAAGTTTCATCAAAATCGGAGACAATCGGCAATGTTTAGGTACAATTAACACGGTTCTCGTCTATAATTAAAAAAAAAAATACTAATATTTTTTGAAACTGATGGTGAGGGTATTCGTAAGTCGGTTTACCCGACTGAACTTTCTTACTTGTTAAAAGCCAGTATCCTAACGAACATTTAATCAATGTCTATTTGCAAAAACTCTATGTATAAATACAAAATTTTGACCCATATTGTAAAAATAGGGAAATTCAGAAAAATTATTTTTCACATTTTATTTGGCTATTTTGTTTGGGAGGTACCAAAAGGGGCGTGGCAATAACGCCCATTTTTTCTATACTATGGGTACTAGCAAAACATTACACTGTACATAATTACAAGTGTTTGTATGTGCAGGAATCAAAGTTATAAGCCGTTAACTTTTTGTGCCAAATGGTACATTTGTATGGGATGTACCAAAAGAGCGTGGTAATAACGCCCATTTTGCACGGTCTATTTGTATGATAGTGACCAATCAACAAAAGCTATGTGTGGAACTGTGAAAGATTCTGAGCAGTAGTATAAAAGTTATGAGATAATCAATATTTCAGAAAATGTTGAACATTGCCATCTTTGACCTAAGCCTGAGATAGAAAAAAATATGGACACATACCAAATTTGAAGTCAGTAGGTATTCTGGACTTAGGTGTGTTCCTGGCTTCTGAGGCTTAACCCCACCGCACAGTGGTTCAGAATCGTATTTTACTGGCCAAAACTCTGTAACTTTGGAACCTATAGAGATATTTTAGTAATTTTTGTTGTTCGACGGGTAACTCCTTAAGCTTTTCCAATGTTTTTATTTCAATAAAATCGGGTCAGCAGTTATTGAGGAATTGAAGGTCAAAGTTGAACTTTTGAATTTTTTTAATATTTAGAATGGAAATGTGGGGTTTTGTTTTGTTTTCATCTTCTTTACTTATAAAAAAGCAAATGCACAAAGTCATAATACCCTGTACCACAGTGTGGTGTAGGGTATAAAGAATGCCATACGTTAATAAATAAACCATTTCAATAATAAACTTTGTAAAACTAAAAAAAAAATTTTTTTTCGACAACAAAATTTCCCCAATATTTAAAAAAACATATTGCATAGCAAACTTTTTTTATATTTTGTATTCGAACAACATTAAGGGAAATCATTTATTTTTTACTTATATATGTAACAAAAACAGTAAATTATAATATGTATTCGTTCGGCATCTGACTTTGCCAACAAATATTAAATATTCGTAAAATTCACATTCTTGTATGTAGTGGCGATAATCCAAATTCATATGCATCAGTATTATCTACTGATTTTTCTGGAACTTGGTTTAATTTGCTTGATGTAGATTGACATATAATGCAGCTGGATGAAGCCTTTGTGTCAGTCAAAGCCTGGCCAACTTTTCCATCTATCATCGTAAGCACTAATTGGTAGTTAACTTCAATTCTCTGCCCATCAATTTCTACTTCTAATGGCTGCAGTCTTGTAATTTGGGTTCTTATATCATTGACTTATTTTTTAATGGTATCATGAGTTTCTTTTTATACCCTACACCACACTGTGGTACAGGGTATTATGACTTTGTGCATTTGTTTGTAACACCCAAAAGGAGAAGAGATCCATTGTTTATTATACCGATCGACTTGTAATCACTTTCTGAGTCGATTTATCTATGTCCGTCTGTCTGTCCGTCTGTCCGTCTGTAGATGTATTCTTGTAATCAAAGTACAGGTCGCAATTATGGCCCAATCTTGACGAAACTTTACACATATCTTTTTTTGGGCCCAATGACGATCCCTATTTAATTTGGTTAAAATCGGTTCAGATTTGGATATAGCCCCCGTATATATGTTAGCCCGGATTTGACATGTAAGCTCTGTAAAAACTTTATTTTATATCCGATCAGTATGAAATTCAGCAGAAAGAGGTCTCTTATTATATTAATAAACACTGTTAAATTTGGAAGAAATCGGTTCAGATTTAGATATAGCCCCCATATATACGTTACCCCCGATTTCACATGTCAGCGCCGTAAAAAATGTATTTTATGACCGATCAGTGTGAAATTCGGCAGAGAGAGGTTTCTTATTACATGAAGGAATACTGCCAAATTCGGAGAAAATCGGTTCAGATTTAGATATAGCCCCCATATATATGTTACCCATGATTTTACATGTAAGCGCTGTAAAAAGTGTATTTTTAATCCGATTAGTACGAAATTCGGCAGAAAGAGGTTTCTTATTACATGAATTAATACTGCCAAATTTGAGGGAAATCGGTTGAGATTTAGATATAGCCCACATATATATGTTACCCCCGATTTGATATGTAAGCGCTGTAGAACTGTATTTTAAATCCGATCAGTAAAAAAATTGTCAGAAGAGGTCGCTCATTACATGAATTAACACTGCCAAATTTGAGGGAAATCGGTTCAGGTTTGACATGTAAAAGCTGTAGAAACTGTATTTTGTATCCGATCAGTGCGAAATTCGGCAGAAAGAGGTTTCTTATTACTCAAAGGAATACTGCCAAATTCGGAGAAAATCGGTTCAGATTTAGATATAGCCCCTATATATATGTTACCCCCGATTTGACATGTAAGCGCTGTAGAGACTGTATTTTATATCCGATTAGAACAAAATTCGACAGAAAGAGGTCTGTTTACATGAATGAGTATTCAGGGAAAGCGGTTTAGATTTATATATAACCTCCATATATATGTTCCTCCTGATTTGGTATCAAAGCGCTATATAAGTTGTACTTTACTTCCGATCATTTACATTTTCCAGAAAGATGTTTCTCAATTTAGGAACGAATATTGCTAAATTTAGCGATTATCGGTTTAGAATTAGATAATATGTTCCTACCCATTTACCAAGTATTCCAAATAATTATAGCAATGACCCTTATCGCATTGTTAGGGAGGTGTAGGGTATTATATAGTCGGCCCCGCCCGACTTTCTGCCTTTCCTTACTGGTTGTTTCTAAAATACTCTTCGGATAATTCTTTATAGCTGAAGTTCTCAATTTTTTAATATTCTAAAAGTTGATTGTTTCTGCTTGGATATAATTTTGCAACTGAGTTTGTATTCGAATACCACTGGATTTTATCCTTTTCTTACATGTAAAGTGTCATACTCTGTTCATAAGTAGCACAAAAATAGATAAAAGAAAAAATGTACAAAAATGGTTAGGATTCATAAATGTGGTAAATATGGTAAATATGTCAACATAGTTATATGAACAGGTAAAATAAAAAACAATCAATTTTTTCCCGAGTAATTTCATTAAAATTCAAAAAGTGTTCTACAGGATGGTCGGGGCAGGTACAAAAGCTTAAAAAGTCACTTTCACCTTGCTTCTGGTACCAAAATCTTTTTGAAGTCTCTTGATGCAAAAAAGTTTCACTCCACTAAAATTCCAATGTTACAAAAATATAGTACCTGTGGAAATATGTTATAACAAACCACGGGTACCACAGTACAGTAATAATTTTGGCAATTTCTCAAAGAGTACTATCCTTCCTATGTAACAAATTAACCCTATATCGATAATAGTTTTCGAGAAATGACAATTTCCTTCTACAAAAATATACAAAAATTACTTTTTTTTCAAACTTACATAAAATATTTGTTTTCAGCGGCACACCACGCCCACAATAATAAATATTTTGATCTAATTTTTTGGCTACCCTAGTCTCAGTATGTTTGCTATTGAATTGCATTAAAATTTTAGCAATCGGCGATGACAAAAAATTTGACTTTTGGCCAGTAAAATTCAATTTTGAACCACAGTGCACCGTGCTCTAAACAGCTGGCTGAATACATCCGTCGACCAACGCCCAGGTGCGGAGCCCATCTAAAACTCCTTGCTATTCTTTGGGTCATGACACTCGGTTGGTTTGCAACTCCACATCCGAGAATGTTCTCCCCCAACGATTTTGGTTCCAACCACTGCCACCACGTTGCACCAACCAATAGTCAAGACGGAACCTGCATTCCGAGGGCTTTCCTGACTCCCGTGGTACCAGATTAGTGCTCTGGTCAGACCGCGTAGTCGAAGATACTAGCAGTTAGACTCCAGAAAATCCAGGACTAATGGGAACTCGTAGATCCCCCACCAAATTTAAAGTCAATCGGTTAAATCTGTCTGTGCGTACCAACCAGAGAGACATTGCCAAATGATTTAAAATGACCCAAAACGGATTTCCGTCAAATATTCTTGAGGTCTCTTAAGTCACAGCATCGACGTGTTACAATTTTGGTACGCAGCATCTGATATATACCCTTGTTCACAATTCTCTTATTTCTACCGAAAGTGATACATTTTCTCCATTTATCCATAGATTTTCTGAAATCTAGGATGCCAGCTTTCTTTAGGATGCCAGCTTTCAAAAAATGGAACAAACTAATTTTCTCCTACTTCTTAGGTTTTTTCGTGCCAACAAAAAACCTTTTTTTTTTGAAAAAAAATCAAATTTTTTCTAATAATTTTAATGACAGTTACTAAACTTCTGTTTCCACGTGGAAGTGTTATTATTAAAATTTGTAGGAATTTTAATTATTAATTTTGCAGCAAAATCGGACCAGCCGTTTTTTAGGTATGTCAAACAAAAGATCCCCAAACGTGACAATCTTCTCTATATGATACTTACTAACTTCAAATCGATATATCTCGATTCCTACACGTGACCCAGCGAAACGTCGGGACGTGTATAACTTTTTTTGACCGATATAACATTTCTCGGTGGTCAGAACCCACGACGATTTTGGCTGTCGCACAGTGTTATTAATAATATTTTGTGTGGTATATGTATCTGAATATTGATATATTTTATTTTAAAAATGGAGCAATACTAATTAATTTCTGGAAGTCTTATTTATTAATCAAAATTTCTGTAATATTTGGACATTATTCCATAGTTTTGTTACGATTAGAATAAATTATTTGAAAGGTTATATATATTCTCTTCTGTTTAATTGGTTGGGGAGGATGGTATTCTGAACAAAGGAATGTTGCATACAAATATTTTTTTATAACTAATATTTCGGAAACAAACATGAATTGGTATTTAAGTATTTTGGCAATGTCTTAATGCCTTACTTTAACGCCAAGTTTTCTGTTTTTCATAAGTTCAAAGTGCAAAATTTTTTAAAATTTTATGTTTGTAAAAAGCGATTCTAATTAACCTCCTGTTTTTGTAAAACGTTTTCGTTCGTTTACGACGAAACGTCAAATTTTAATTAACTCTAATTCGCAATCATGACATATTTTCGGCACGAACTATTTCACAGCTTTCCTATAGTACAGGGTGGCTGATGAATATTGCTACATTAAGAAACTCAAATAACTTTTTTTCAGTGTATGGAATTCAGTTAAATTATTCATGTTAAAGCTCATTAAATTTAGTTAAATATAGCTTAATTAGTTTTAAAAATAATGGAAATTAAATGCCCCCTGCTCGTTGATGCATGTGCGGCATCTAACCAAAAAGTTGTTTTGCTTTGTAGACTTCCTATTTGCAATAACCCCGCAAGAAAAAGTGAGGTGCAGTAAGGTCAGGCGACCTGGGGGGCCAACGGAATGTGAAAAGACAGTTCAACATGTTTCCGTCCTCTTCCAACATTTGAAGTGTCTTCTGGCAAAATTCCAAGCGAATCGGGAAGTTTGCTGAGTTCACTTTGTTGGCCATTTGAATTTTATATGGGAATAACTCCAAATCTTTGTGCATAATTGACTACAATGACTGTCTGCTTATACCCATTTGAGCAGATAAGGTTCTTGTCGAAACTCTTGGATTGTTTTGTATGGCATCAGCTACAGCAGCGATTGTTTCCTCCGTCCGAACTGAAGGGTTTTGATGGTAAGGTCTTCTGTTGACTGTCCCATGCTCGGAAAAATTTTTAACAAGTCTCTTTATGGTCCATCTGCTCGGAGTATTGCCGCCAAACGTGCCCCTATACTCTCTTTGAACCGAAACTACGGACTTCAGTGCGTAATAGCGGCGGACAATCCAAATTCTTGTTTCAGTGTCCCAGTTATCAATTTTTGTCAAATCTAAAAATCAATCTGCAAAATAAACAAAAATTAACCAGATTCATTAAATAGAAAAAAAGTTATTAATTTTTTTTTTTGGTAGCAGCTTTCATCAGCCACCCTGTACATGAGGATTTATAGAATCCTGTGGCTTATATATTTCGCGTATTAATTGTTCACAAATATGTAATATTTAAAAATTTGGTCAACATTTCCCCTCACATAGTTGCAAATTTATTACCCCTATGGGTAGGTGAAATGATGTCGAATGATGCAGTTTTTAAAGAACGTTTTTGATGTCTTTTATCCCGGACATAATAAAACAAAAATATGCATAAAATTGCCATGATACTCATATTTCAAAGGAAGCTGGATTACGAAATGAAAAACTGTAACTACAGTTTTATGTCAAATACAACGCTCTTTAAAACGTATACCGTCATCCACTGCCAGACGGTGTAATATATGGATTTTAGTTAAAAAATACATAAATATAAAATTTTGTATATTACAAGAAATTATTTGTATTTTACAGTATTCTAGGGAAATATTATTCATAAAAATGTAAACCAACGCTCTGAACAACGTATACTGCTAGGTTCATGTATATCATTCACTGTCAGACGGTGTAATATATAGATTTTAGTTAAAAAATACATAAATATAAAATTTTGGATATTACAAGAAATTATTTGTATTTTACAGTATTCCAGGGAAATTTTCATAAAAATTTAAACCAATGTATTTTTCTTAAAATGCATCTAGGGGATATACATATATAAAGGCAACTGATTTTAATAAATGTCAATTTCAATCAATTTAAGCAATATTCATATATAACTTTTTCATTTCAATTCTCTTCTTGTTTCTTATGTTTCTATGCGAATTTGCAAATTGTGGATAACAATTTGGTAAATTATTAGTTCTGGTTTTCTGTATTGGTAAATAGGGATACGAGTGAATGAACGAACAAAACCCAAAAATGAAATAATATTCAATTTGTGATTTATGGTACATTTGGTCTTTTGAAATGTCGGTGATTTATGGCATTCGGCGCATGCAAACCAAGTCCCAACGGATTGTGATGGGATTTGCACGATGGAATGGTGCCCCGAGAAATCCATTTGTTTTCCATTTTTAGTTTCATTCTATGGAAATCTGGATTGAGAATCGGAGTGTGTATGATTTGCTTCTCGTGTTCTTCTGGCCATAACCCTTCAGTACAGGGATGGAGTGAAGGAATTGATAAAGTTAATAATTTTTTTTTTCGCCGCTAAAGCTATCACCATATCTGAATATTGGCCTTTTAATCCAGTCAGAAACCATTAATCGTTGTCCCCAGATTAGGTTAGATTTTGTCGTAGTCTGTCATCAAACTCACTGAGGATTATAGACTTGTAATACCTGATTATTAATATATGTAGTCTATTCCGTTGAACCAGAGATATTGCCTTAGAAATCAGCTACACCTACCTAAATATGAAATAGTAGACAACCTTTTTTTCGAACGTTTGGAGCACACATAGAGCAGGTATTTACTGACAGCTCTCCCTTTTCGTCACCGCAGTTTTTGAAGTTCCAATATTTAATCTCACTACGTGCATTCCTATTAAGCAGTGACCCGTCATGACGGACATTATTACTGAAATATTCCGTCTTGATGACTATATAATTTTTATACCCTACTCAACAATGTGGTACAGGGTATTATACGTTTTTTGGCCGACCGAGCTCGACCCTCTTAATGTATACGGATCGACTCAGAATCTATCGATGTCTGTCCGTTCGCCTGCTAAAAGTTGTAATTAAAGTACTTCTGGATCTAATGAAATTTGTCACAGGCAACTTTTTGCATAAAGAACGAACATATATATTTATATCCGATTTGGCATATAAGCGCTATAAAAATAGTAGCTCACATTTGAGTATTACCAAATTTGGCATAAAGGAGTTCATTGACCAATTAATAAAAACTGTTCAAAGAAAACGATATAGACAGAAAAGAAAAAAGGCATACGAACAAGAAAAATGGAAACTCAGTTTTTGATGGATTTCGATACATTGCATCAAAATACACATCCTGAAAAATTTTTAGCGACCTACTATCAAAAATGCCGAAATTATTGAGGAAATTCAAAAGGGCCTAACATCAAATTATTTCTTATTTCATAGTTAACCAGTAAGGAAAGGCTAAAGTCGGGCGGGGCCGACTATAAAATACCCAACACCACTCTCGTAATATTGAATAACTCTGATATATAAATTTTGTAATTCATGTATAAATTGTTTACATAAATTTACTTTTGGGACATTTTATACTTAAATAATACCCTCTACCACAGTGTGGTGTAGGGTATAAAAACGATTGGATCTAAAGAGCCAAATCGGATGAAACATATATATGGGAGCTATAGCTAAATCTTTACCGATTTTCTTCTAATTCGGCAATGTTGGTTCATGGATCAAGAAACTCTACCGTTCTAAATTTCAAAACGATTGGATGTAAAATATAGCTTCTATAGAACTAAAGGGCCAAATCGGACGAAACATATATATGGGAGCTATAGCTAAATCTTAACCGATTTTCTTCAAATTCGGTAGTGTTGGTTCATGGATCAAGAATCTCTACCATTCAACATTTCAAAACGATTGGATGTAAAATACAGCTTTTATAGGACTAAAGGGCCAAATCGGACGAAACATATATATGGGAGCTATAGCTAAATCTTAATCGATTTTCTTCAAATTCGGCAGTGTTGGTTCATGGATCAAGAAACTCTACCATTCTAAATTTCAAAATGATTGGATGTAAAATACAGCTTCTACAGGACTAAAGGGCCAAATCGGACGAAACATATATATGGGAGCTATAGCTAAATCTTAACCGATTTTCTTCAAATTCGGCAATGTTGGTTCATGGATCAAGAAACTCTACCATTCTAAATTTCAAAATGATTGGATGTAAAATACAGCTGCTACAGGACTAAAGAGCAAAATCGGACGAAACATATATATGGGAGCTATAGCTAAATCTTTACCGATTTTCTTCAAATTCAGCAATGTTGGTTCATGGATCAAGAAACTCTACCATTCTAAATTTCAAAACGATCGGATGTAAAATACAGCTTCTATAGGACTAAAGGGCCAAATCGGACGAAAGATATATATGGGAGCTATATCTAAATCTGAACCGATTTCAACCAAATTCAATAGCGATCTTAACAGCCGCGAAATACTCTAAACTCCAAAATTTCAGAACGATCGGAGTGAAATTGCGACCTGTAGTCGACGAACAACTTTACATGGACAGACGGACGGACGGATGGACGGACGGACAGACGTCGTTAAATCGACTCAGCTAGTGATTCTGAGTCGATCGGTATACTTTAAGGTGGGTCTAGCTGTGTTAATTTCAGGTGTTACAAACATCTGCCGTGAAACAAAATTATAATACCCTGTACCACAGTGTGGTGTAGGGTATAACAATACTTATATCACGTAATTTTCACAAACAATTTATAAATCATGTATGTGGGAATTTATATATGCATCGTTATGTTTAGGTATTATCCTGAAAATACCGTTTTTCTAACGACTACATTTTCCATTTTATTTTTTTTTTGCTTCTCCTGTAAAATTTTCAAAGAATTTTTCATGTGAAATCAAGTGTTTTTGTTGACCGCGTGGTTCCTAATGGAACCAACGCTATATCTTCCCAAACTTTCGTAAAACATGCGTGAATTTTTGTTTTTGATAGTGTATTTCACGGAGCACATCAACAATTATATCTGTGAGTACAAGGCATAACAGCATAACTCGAGTTATGCTCAAACTGAGTTATTAATACCATAATGTTCCCCATCTTCGATTACATATTGTGACATATTTTGGTGATGATCCCTTGTTTAGTTATCTATATAAGGCCGCATATCTCACTGTGTCACTACCTTACAAATGGATTATTGTACCGATACAAACCTTTAAAGTTATCTTCTGAAATGTTTCAAAAACAGACATATGCTGTTATGCCTTGTGACCACAGATATATACATTGAGCTAAATTTCTTTTCCCAGATGGGTTTTTACATGGAGAATCCTAAAATCAGAAAAATGTTTGTTCGATCGTTTTGTATCGTTCGATAATCGTGCATCGTTCCATTTTTATACCCTACACCACACTGTGGTACAGGGTATTATAACTTTGTGCATTTGTTTGTAACACCCAAAAGGAGAGAAAATAGACCCATCGTTTATTATACCGATCGACTTAGAATCACTTTCTGAGTTGATTTAGCTATGTCCGTCTGTCTGTCCGTCTGTCTGTCTGTGCATGTATTCTTGTAATCAAAGTACAGGTCGCAATTATGGTCCGATCTCGACGAAACTTTACACATATCATTTGTTTGGCCCAAGGACGACCCCTATTGAATTTGGTTAAAATCGGTTCAGATTTAGATAAAGCCCCCATATATATGTTACCCCCGATTTGACATGTTAGCGCTGTAAAAACTGTATTTTATATCCGATCAGTATGTAATTCGGCAGAAAGAGGTTTCTTATTACATAAAGGAATACTGCTAAATTCGGAAAAAATCGTTTCAGATTTGAATATACCCCATATATATGTTACCCCCGATTTGACATGTTAGCGCTGTAAAAACTTTATTTTAAATCCGATCAGTGCGAAATTCGGCAGAAAGAGGTTTCATATTACACGAAGGAATACTGCCAAATTCGGAGAGAATCGGTTCGGTTTAGATATAGCCCCCATATATATGTTACCCCCTATTTGACATGTAAGCGCAGTAGTGACTGTATTTTATATCCGATCAGAACGAAATTCGACAGAAAGAGGTCTGTTTACATGAATGAGTATTCAGGGAAATCGGTTCAGATTTATATATAACCTCCATAAATATTTTCCTCCTGATATGGTATCAAAGCGCTATAGAAGTTGTACTTTACTTCCGATCATTTAAATTATCCAGAAAGATCTTTCTCAATTTAGGAACGAATATTGCTAAATTTAGCAATTATCGGTTTAGAATTATATAATATGTTCCTACCCATTTACCAATTATTCCAAATAATTATCGCAATGACCCTTATCGCATTGTTAGGGAGGTGTAGGGTATTATATAGTCGGCCCCGCCCGACTTTCTGCCTTTCCTTACTGGTTAGTAGTGGCGTAGTTTCTACTTGTCAAATGTCAAAGAATAAAAGCTTCAAAAGTGACAGCTACCGAAATACCGGGTGATTGAAAATAACACCTCTTGTTGGGAAAACCCTGTATAAACATCATAAATTTACATCTATGTTTTTTGTCTCAGCAATGATCGTCAAGGCACACCGAGTGCACGGTACAAATATGGGGGATTTTTATATGAATTAAAACTATTTTTAACGCCCTATTCCAAATTGGAGTGCCGTCATTTTATTTTTGAAACTATGCACATTGCAAAATTTACATAACATCAAAATAAAACCTTTCATTACTACTCGTAGTAGACATCGGAATATATACCATTCTAATTTTTTTATTAAATGGTTGTACGGCAAAACCGATAACACACACATTTTGTTCGTCAAAAAATAATTAAATATACATTTATTTATTTTTGCATATTTTATGTAAACTGCATATTTGCATATATCGTGCATATGCAAAAAATATGCAAACACATTTATGTTTAAAATTCACCGCAAATTCGATCATTTACTGTTGTTCCATTTTGTACCGTCTATTATTCTTGTAAAAAAAAATGTTCGGTTTTTTTAAATTTAATATGTCAATGTTTGTAGCCTAAAATCTGTACACTGATACCTTAATTCTTAAAGGGCGTAAAAGACAAACGGCCGAAGCTTTAATCTTGAAATTTGGTGCGAGGGTAGTCCTTATCTTTATATAAAATTATGTTTCAAAAATGAGTTAATTTTCTAAAATTTGCCGATGCATATTTTTGGGGCGGCCGGAAGTTGGGCCCCAAGAAAATACACCCCAAATTGAAAACGAAAGTGCGGCCCAAATTTGGGGTCTATTTTCGTTACAAAAACTGATTTAGGAAATTACACCCCAATCAAGAAAACAACATGAAATGTACATAAACCCCAAAAAAACTAAAAAAATTTCTCTTCGGAAATCTGGGGAGTACGTAATAATACACGTATACGAACCTATTTTCTAATTATAAATCTTTCCCTGCGCGGTCGGCCTACGGCCTGCGGCCTAGGGCCTGCGGCCTACGGCCTCTGCTTAAGACTTTCTCCTATGGACAGGATCAAAAGTTGGCAACGTGGAGCAAATATTTTATGCGTAGCCTCTCCTGTTTCTAAATTTATAGATGAAAATAAGCCCCAAAAAGCAGACAAGAAATGAAATGAAATCCCAAAAAGTAGACAAAAAATGAAATTAAGCCCCAAAAAAAAATTGTTGTTGTTAGACATGTTATTTTTTGGGGCCCGTATTCATAAAAATATTGGGGTGTATTTTCCTGGGGCCCAATTTCATTCCGCCTATTTTTGGCATATGCATTTTTTATTCAACATGTGCACATTATATTTTGCATATGTTGTGCATCGAATTTAGAATCCGAAAATATGCCTAATCCTAAAATATGAACTCCTTCGGATGACAAATAGAGATTGCATAAAATTCCGCTGTCTAATTATTAGTTTCCCTCTTAAGGTATATTACAGTTTTAAGCGAGTTCGTACAATATAAGTACACTGGTCGAGCACATAATTACCGTATGTTACCATAATCACAATCCGTGAAATTCATAAGAAGATATTTCACAATTTCTTAGTGTAAGAAAATCAATAAAAAAATTGCATATTCACATTTTTTATACCCTACACCACACTGTGGCACAGGGTACAATACTTTGTGCATTTGTTTGTAACACCCAAAAGGAGAAGAGATAGACTCATTGTTTATTATACCCATCGTCTTGTAATCACTTTCTGAGTTGATTTAGCTATGTCCGTCTGTCTGTCCTTCTGTTTGTCCGTCTGTCTGTAGATGTATTCTTGTAATCAAAGTACAGGTCGCAATTATGGTCTCAACGAAACTTTGCACATATCTTTTTTTAGGCCCAAGGACGATCCCTATTGAATTTGGTTAAAATCGGTTCAGATTTACATATAGCTCCCATATATACGTACCTCCGATTTGGCATATATGCACTGTATAAGCAACATTTTTGAACCGATTTGTACATAAATTGACAGAGAGTAGTCTCGTGATACACTTAGAGACAATTAAAAATTTGGGGGAAATCGGTTGAGATTTAGATATAGCCCCCATATATATGTTATCCCCGATTTGAAATTCAAGCACTGTAGAAACTGTATTTTATATCCGATCAGAGCGAAATGCGGCAGAAAGAGGTTTCTTATTACATGAAGGAATGCTGCCAAATTCGGAGAAAATCGGTTCAGATTTAGATATAGCCTCCATATATATGTTAGCCCCGATTTGAAATGCAAGCGCTGTAGAAACTGTATTTTATATTCGATCACAGCGAAATTCGGCAGAAAGAGGTTTCTTATTACATGAAGGAATGCTGCCAAATTCGGAGAAAATCGGTTCAGATTTAGATATAGCCTCCATATATATGTTAGCCCCGATTTCACATCTAAGCGCTGTAGAGACTGTATTTTATATTCGATCAGTACGAAATTGGACAGAAAGAGGTTTCTATTTTACATGAATGAGTATTCAGGGAAAATCGATTCAGATTAATATATAACCTCCATATATATGTTTCTCCTGATTTGGTTACAAAGCGCTATAGAAGTTGTACTTTATTTCCGATCATTACAAAATTCTCCAGAAAGCTGTTTCTCAATTTAGGAACGAATATTGCTTAATTTAGCGATTATCGGTTCAGAATTAGATATATCCACATATATATGTTCTTACTTAATTACCAATTAGTCCAAATTATTATCGCAATGACCCTTATCGCATTGCTAGGGAGGTGTAGGGTATTATATAGTCGGCCCGCCCGACTTTCTGCCTTTCCTTACTGGTTTAAAAGTGTTTCTTTTCAAAAAATCGAAAAAGTATTTTTGATGGGCCAAAAATAAGGAGACTGGTGAAAGATGAAAATTTCGAATCATATTTAACATCGGAGGAAATTGCATCATTGTGGTCATCTAAAGTTGTAGTTTCTTGGATCCAATAAAAGAACGCAACAATGTGATTCTAACTAGGATACTCGCAACAATGTTTAATGATTTTTTAAAAAAATCTGAAAAATTTGTGCTTTTATACTCGTATATTTATATATTCATCTAACCTATATTTATTTATGTAGCTTATTTTTCGCTTTATATATTCCAACAGGCGTAAACATGTCCCTCGAATGGGGTCCATGACCTTTAATCCGGGCTGAATTATCTTCAATTTTGGGTCAATGGATTTTATCAGGAGTTAATGACTTTTAATCTGGGGTCAATGTCTTCCAATCCAGCTAAAGAACTTTATTCTGGCGTTCATCCCCAAAATAAATTTAATCCGATTAATGGAGTTCAATCTGGTCTACTTGATCAATGACTTTAAATATGCAGCGATATCCTTTAATCTGAAGTCTTCAGTCTGTAAACCGCGATCAGTGATCTTTAATCAGGGACGAATGGGGTTCATATGATTTAACCCAGCGTCAATGACTTTAACCAGGAGCCAATGACTTTTAATCTGTGATCAATGACATTTAATCCTGCGAAAGAAGTTTTTTCTGGCGTCAATGAATGATGTGGGGTAATTGGGATTAATATGTCATTTGCCAGACATTATAATTTTGGGTCAATGACATCTAACCAAGTCAAAAACATGTATTCCTAAAATAATGAAATTGAATACGACAAATGAGTCCATTACATTTTATTTTTGGTAAACGATGTTTAATCAAGAGGCAACGACAATTAATCCGGTCTATGTTATAGTTTCTCCAGTGATCAATGACTTTTAATAAGGGACGAATGGGGTGCCTGGCTTTTAATCCGGCGTCAATGACTGTAATCCGAAGTCAGTGGCTTTATCTGAGGCCATTGACATTTAATCCTGGCAAAGGCACAATATTGACCACTTTTCTTCACAATGATACAAATTTTTGCTACTTCAATTCTGGGTCATCGAATCAATGAAACTTTCAATTCCGGGCCATTGAAATAACCTTCAATTCGGCCCTGTTACCACATGCGATTTTTAATGTATTCACGTCTTTATGAAATATTTAAATTTGTATAAGATTTATTTATTCTTTTCCATGCAGAAATTTGTTAAATTTTATTATATCATAGCAGCGCCATCGTTCTACAGTCGAATGTTTCATCATCATTTATTATGATTTACAAACGTCTGTAGCATTTCGATACAGTGATACATTCCTGTAGAGTCAGGTCGAGTCGAAGGAACATTCCACCCCTTCTAATGCCCAGAGTTGATAGTAAAATATTGATGTTTATTGGTTAGTCGGATATCGACAATGTTTATGGGCCTTAGCACGCTTCTTTATTTGAAAAGGATATTGAACAATTTGCATAATTTAGCCCTTTTTTCCTCTCTGTATTATTATGCAATCAGGAACATACGTTTCCGTTTTTTGTTTGCCTCGGTTTTTTGCATGAATGAAACTGAAGGGTAAATATTTAGGAGTGGTGGACGGAGGGGCGGTGAAGACTTTTCATGCGTGTAAAATTCATTCAATGCATTTATTAAATTTTACTCAGCTACAAATAGACTTACTATGGATTTTGGGAAATTGTTCCCATATCTAGTATTCGTATTGTGTTAACTCAATTGGAATACATGGCATATCTCAAGCCATAAACGCTTTATTTGCTATTCAAATCAATAATTGTCTCTATATTTCGTTTTTACGAGTGAATGAATGGATAGAACGAGATTTTATCTACGAACACAATCTCATATGAATATATATACAATTTTAAAATTTATATTGATTCGTTGATTTGGGACTGATGATGAAAAACACCGCCCAAAGCCGCCCGCCTCTTGTTTTAAATGAATTTTTGTTTTTTTGCTTTCATTAAAATGTTTGTGCGTATTTAATACGAGTTTGAATATGCTCCATAAATTGAATATTTCATTAGATTTATCAATAAAAGTATATCGCGATTTTATAAAAACATAAATTGTTGAGAATTTAATTTAAATTGTAGGTGATTTTGTGATTATTCTTAGAAAGCCATTTTCTGTTATTCATATACATATCTACGGGCATTTTTATGTTTTACCTGGAAAAATACATTTATTTTTTAAAGGAGTAGTAAACCGGAAAACTATTCCTATACTTTCGACATCATGCATATAATTTGCTATGCAAAACAGTATGACCAATCGCAGGCGTGACCTAGAACGCTATGTATATTTGGCGGAAACCCTTTACAGGACATTTAAAGTTATTTGAGGTATGCCAAGCCGCCCGTCTTCGTGACTTGCTGGTGAGCACTCCAATTCTCGAAATTAGAGCTCGATTGATCTTAAAGTTTGTTGGTGTTTTTTCACCAAATCCCATACGGTACCTCACAAAAAAATACAAATTCTCGAAAGTAAAGCTCGATTTATCTTAAAGTTTGTTGGTGTTTTTTCACCAAATCCCATACGTTACCTCCCCAAAAAAATACAAACTTATATACACAGAATCAATAAAACATAAGATTGGGTAATTCCAAAGCAGTTCGAATAACACAAAACATTTCCTATTGAATAAAATTTGCCACAATAATTCTTCAAGGGCGTTATTGCCACGCCCCTTTTGATACCTCCCATACAAATGGACCATTTTGCACAAAAAGTTAACTGCTTATAACTTAAAAAAAAAATGTTCCAAATACTAAAGGTAACTTCCATGAAAATTTAAAATTTGGAAAAAAATAGTAAAAAAAAATTAACATAAAAATATTTGGTTATGGTTTCATAAAATAGTATTTATGTTTCAATCTATACAAAAAACTTAAAAAAAAGGTTTTTTGTTGCATAGTGTTTCCAGCAACCACAAAAAGCAGAAAAAAATCATGATTTTCTTCTGATTTTTAATTTTTTTTATGGGCGACGAAGCCCCTTTCCTATTAAGTGTGTACCTTAATAATCAAAACTGCAGGATATGTGCTACGCAAAATCTAAGAGTAGTATAAAATAAAAAGTTATAATGAACTCAAACCCCTTCGCACATTTTGGGCCACCATATACAAAGATTTTTTGCATTTTTTATTCAGAAAGTATATCGATACCTTAATTGTAATTCAATATTTACAGATCGGCGGCGACTAGGCGGCATAGCCGACTTAAAATTGACATTCGGCGGCACTTTGATAACCTTTATTTTTGCATTTTACGAAGTGTTCGCAATGAAATACACGGGGCAAAATCGGCTTTTTTGTTATGTTTGAATTGAAAGAAAATATATTTGGAAACAAAATTTTTAAATACTATATATTTGTGAACAAGTGCATTTTATTTGAAAATCAACAAATTTTGTTTGGAACCCATATGTTAATGTATTTCAACAAAATATATTTGCGAACTGACTTTCACAAATAAAATATGTGTTTACACACAAACAAAGTTATTCTTTAAGAAGTTTTCTATAAGTAAATATATTTTATTTAAAAATAACTAATTAGTTTTAGATTATTTTTTTTAGATTTCGTTTTATAATTTATTGTTAAAAATGTCCTAAGTAGCATTAGTCTTTGTTTTACTACACTAATTTTTATTTTATAAATATTCCAATTCACCACTTTTTGCAAATTCATCAATGCAATTTATACACGGGGGAAAATCGTAATTTTTGATATGTTTGAATTGGAAGAAAATATATTTGGAACAAAAATTTTTAAATATTACATGTTTTTGAACAAATACATTTTATTTGAAAATCAATAAATTTTGAAATTTTTTTATTAATATATTACAATAAAATATATTTGCGCACTGACTTTCACAAATAAAATTTTTGTTAAATTTTTTTTTAAATATATAGTATTTATAAAAGATTTTTAAAACTTTATTGACATTGTCGAATTTTAGTGTTAATATTTCCTAGATTTCGTGTTATTCTTTATAGTTAAAAATGTCACAAACAGCATTTACTTTTGTTTTTTCTACTCTAATTTTTATTTATTATAAAGTTTTTGTTATTAACAAAATATATTTTATTTTAAATATTCCGAAATTATCACATATTGTCAATCCATCAATGCGATTTATCGCTACCTAAGATTGTACAATTTAATTTTAATGAAATTCTACAATTTTTAAAAAATGTATTTTGAATTTCTGAAAAATTGCATTACTTAAATAATGGGTTTTCCAATAAGAGGAGTTATTTTGGTATTCAAAGAAAAATTCAATTTTTTGAGATAAATTCTGTTATAAAGAAAAACAACATCAGGCAAATGGCCACCACGACCACGCTTACAGGACCATATCCTTTTCATGAAATTTTCCATAACCAAATCTTCGAGAGATAATACGGTCCGGAAACTTTTCCCGTAACAGAGCAACGGTTTCGTTGCTTGTGTGGCACGTAGCGCCGTCATGTTGAAAGTAAACGTTGTCCAGATCAATACCATCCAACTGCGACCATAAAAAATCATTAATCATCTCTCGATAGCGCAATCTATTAACCGTGATCCAACATCATTTTCGAAAAAGTAAGGTCCAATAACCCCGCCGGACCATAAACCGTACCAAACAGTCAGACTTTGATGATGGAGAGGCTTCTCAACAATAACTCTTGGGTTTTCCGAGCCCCAGATGCGACAATTTTGCTTGTTGACGTAGCCACCGAGGTGGAAATGGGCTTCATCAGTCAAGATGATTTTCGAATTTTAATAATTTCAATGCGTTGTTGAATCGTGTATCGTTCCATTTTTATACCCTACACCACACTGTGGTACAGGGTATTATAACTTTGTGCATTTGTTTGTAACACCCAAAAGGAGAAGAAATAGACCCATCGTTTATTACACCGATCGACGTAGAATCACTTTCTGAGTTGATTTAGCTATGTCCGTCTGTCTGTCCGTCTGTCTGTCCGTCTGTGCATGTATCCTTGTAATCAAAGTACAGGTCGCAATTATGGTCCGATCTCGACGAAACTTTACACATATCTTTTTTTTGGCCCAAGAACGATCCCTATTGAATTTGGTTAAAATCGGTTCAGATTTAGATATAGCCCCCATATATATGTTAGCCCCGATTTGACATGTAAGCGCTGTAAAAACTTTATTTTATATTCGATCAATATGAAATTCGGCAGAAAGAGGTTTCTTATTATATGGATGAACAATATTAAATTTGGATGAAATCGGTTCAGATTTAGATATAGCCCCCATATATACGTTACCCCCAATTTGACATGTAACCGCTGTAAAAATGTTATTTTATATCCGATCAGTGCGAAATTCGGCAAAGAGAGGTTTCTTATTACATGAAGGAATACTGCCAAATTCGAAGAAAGTCGGTTTAGATTTAGATATAGCTCCCATATATATGTTACCCCCGATTTGACCTGTAAGCGCTGTAAAAACTGTATTTTATATTCGATCAGTGCGAAATTCGGCAGAAAGAGGTTTCTTATTACATGAAGGAATACTGCCAAATTCGGAGAAAATTGGTTCAGATTTAGATATAGCTCCCATATATATGTTACCCCCGATTTGACATGTAAGCGCTGTAGAGACTGTATTTTATATCCGATCAGTACGAAATTCGACAGAAGGAGGTCTGTTTACATGAATAAGTATTCAGGGAAGATCGGTTCAGATTTATATTAAAGCTCCATATATATGTTCCTCCTGATTTGGTATCAAACAGCTATAGAAGTTGTATTTTACTTCCGATCATTAAAATTTTCCAGAAAGATGTTTCTCACTTTAGGAACGAATATTGCTTAATTTAGCGATTATCGTTTCTGAATTAGATAATACGTTTCTACCCATTTACCAATTATTCCAAATTATTATGGCAATGACCCTTATCGCATTGTTAGGGAGGTGTAGGGTATTATATAGTCGGCCCCGCCCGACTTTCTGCCTTTCCTTACTGGTTAGTAATGGCGTAGTTTCTACTTGTCAAATGTCATAGAATAAAAGCTTCAAAAGTGACTGCTACCGAAATACCGGGTGATTCAAAATAACACCTCTTGTTGGAAACCCCTTTACTTAATAGTAATTTTCTTTGTGTCCAATTATAAATATTAGTTCCAAATAAAAAGATATTAGGAGGGAAACATAGTTTTGTTTAGAACAACATCCTCCCAAACATATAAATTTGTTTGTGTCAAATATTATATATTTGGAGTGTATCCTAAACATAGGTATATTTCAAGCAGAATATGTTTGAGACAATATACTACGGATGCGATTTTTGTCTGCGTGCAGTTATACGATTTAAATTTTAATCGAATTTTACAAACAAATAAAATTTGTAATAAAATGCATTTTGAACTTCTGAAAAACAGAAAACTTCAAATTAAATTTGGGGCATTGATACATTGAAAAAATACTAGAATACTTTGGGAATATTTATAAAATATGATATTAGTCTATGTCAAATATTATATATTGGGAGTGTACCCTAAACATATGTATGTTTCAAGCAGAATATGTTTGGGACAATATACTACAGAAGCGATTTAAATTAAAGATAATTACATGCAAATCTAAAATTTCGTACACGCTGAAAAAAATTGCTGCTGTAGTATATTGCCCCAAACATATTCTGCTTGAAACATACATATGTTTAGCGTACACTCCAAATATATAAGATTTGACAAAAAAAATAACGGGTGATCCAAGTAGAGATACTTTTTTCAATAGCCTTTTTTGACAGATCGCGTGTGAGTCGTGTCATGCTGTCATGTTATTTTTGTTAAGTATTGTTTGGCATTTCATCATGGAAAGACTTACGCCTGAACAATGTTTACAAATCGTTCAACTTTATTACGAAAATTCACGTTCTGTGAGGAATGTGTTTCGTGCACTTCGCTCAACTTATGGTCATTGGCAACATTGGCAACACCATCACCCATCTTGAGACCCAGCATTCATTATTGGATAATATTCGACCGAATAGACCACGTCCAGCACGCAGTGAATTAAGCGGCCGTAGCTGAGAGTGTACACGAAGACCGTGGAGAGTCAATTCGACACCGTTCGCAGCAACTCGGACTGACGTATTGAACGACTTGGCTCATTTTACGTCGAGATCTTAAATTGAAAGCATAAAAAATACAGCTTGTGCAAGAACTGAAGCCGTCCGCTTCGCTCTATGGGCTCTTGAAAAGTTCCAAGAAGATCCGACGTTTTCGAGCCAAATTTTGTTCAGCGATGAGGCCCATTTCTGGCTCAATAGGTATGTAAACAAGCAAAATTGCCGCATTTGGGACAAAGAGCAACCTAAAGAGATGCAAGAACTGCCACTTCATCCAGAAAAAAACAACAGTTTGGTGTGGTTTGTGGGCCGGTGGAATCAACGGTCCATATTTCTTCAAAAATGATGCCGGTGAGAACGTAACCATATAGACGTTTGCTTTTTATTTATATTAAATTTTTTCACAATGCAAATTTACCTTAACAGTCTACGTTTTGTTATAGTCCCCATTAGAGGCGCTCTTAAATATTGTTTGTTTAGCATATTTTCTATACAATTTGGCGGAAATTTTAAAGATTTAATTTTTTATTTATTTAGTACAATTAAAATTATAATAAACTTAATGTAAAGTGCACTAGCAACTAAGGCCGTCGGCCTTAGATTTCATTTTATTTTTACAAGAATATAAGAGTAAGCTGGACGAACTTACTATCGTTCTTACTTGCTTCGGTAGCAATTTCACTAATGTCTGCAGATTCGGCATTTTAGATTTCATTTACAATGAATATTTTTTTTTTTGGCAAATAATGAGGAAAAATATTATCTTATCGTTTCGTTATTTGCCACACAAAATATTAAAAAATTGGCAGAAAATAGGGATATTCATTAGTTGAATAACTCGATTGAGAGCTTCAGACTTTATTACTAATATGAATTTATCAGCGATAAATAAACAATTACAAATCGCTTAAATTTTGATCAATATTTTAAAAAACGAAACCACTGTGCATCAGACACTTATTTCCTTTTAGTTACACGCTGAAAAAAAATCGCTTCTGTAGTATATTGTCCCAAACATATTCGGCTTGAAATAAACATATGTTTAGGGTACACTCCAAATATATAATATTTTACAAACACAAATATTATATGTTTGTGACGATATTGTTCTGAACAAAAATATGCTCCCATTCAAATATTTTTTATTAGGAACTAGTAGTTCCGCAACAAGGATTCATTTGTAATTATTTATTTTGGTAATGTATTAAATGCCTTAACTTAAAGACAAGTTTTCTGTTTTTCAGAGTTTCAAAGAGCAATTTTTTTATAAATTTTATATGTTTGTAAAATTTAATCAAAACTTAAATCGAACAATCTTTCGTAAATATAAACGACATTGATGGATTGACAAAAAGTGATAAATAGGAATATTTATAAATAAGGAAATTTTTAGCTATAAAGTTTAACACGAAAACTAAGAAAAACTAACTAAAATTCGAATAAGTCAGTAATGCTTTAAAAATCTTTTTAAATAAAACATATTTGGAAATCTTCTTAAACAATAACATTGTTTGTGTGTAAACACATATTTTATTTGTGAAATTCAGTTTGCAAATAAATTCTGTTCTAATATATTAATATATGCGTTCCAAACAAAATTTCTTGATTTTATAATGAAATTTATTTGTTAACAAATATATAATATTTAAAAAAATCGTTTCCAAGTATATTTTCTTTCGTTTCAAACATATCAAAAATGACGATTTTCCTCCGTGTACTAAAAGTAACTGAGCCATTTCACCCTTTTGCATTTGTTAGATAACTAAATTTACATGAAATTGAATTGGAATATGTAAATTTAATTAAACATAAAACTCAACAAAGATATGTTGTATCCCAAGTTTATGACCAAGTCATTGTTTTCTTTGGCAAAACAATAATTCTGCCACACTTGAGTGCTCCTCTTCTGAAATCAATGGACGTGAAAGCAGAAGCCAAAAGTATTGCGGTATTTTTGAAATTATTTTCATAGCCCGGAATACGAACATAGAAACAAACAGACAGACATACAGAAAGACGAACGAACAGGAAGAAATTTATTTTTGAATTGTTCTGCTGATGCTACAAATATATCTGTTTTTCACAATTCAATCACAATTCTCTGTTCGTTTTGCTCGAATGCCGGTTCGGCGTCTATGAACAAGTGTTCACATGAATTTTTGAAAGCAAAAAATAGAAACACCACAAAAATATGACATACCCGTACCTTCACCACTGGGGAGCATGTTCAAAGAATAAATCAAGCATGTTTTCCGTTTTACATAAATAAACACCGAAAACATAAATTGAACAGTATTCAAGCGATTGTTTTAAATTTTTTTCTTCCATTTTTTGCTTGCGCTCTCAAGTATCCGCCAGTCATCCGTCCGAATGAAATTGAAAGAAAAACAAAAAGTATTAACGGTGGGTGTCCAACTAGCCAAGTGGCAATTTTCATCAAAGATTTTCAAAGCATTCGAGGCAAGAAGGTAAACATTGAAAATGCTTTAAAATTATTATTGAAAAACTAATAAAATTTAATTCACTCGTGAATACAAAAAAATATCGAACTTATTATTTCCGGCGCAAAAATGATTTTATATGATTACTAAGATAATGAGAAGTTGTTAATGAAGAGTACTGGAATTGCGAGAATTCCGAGAAAGAACTCTTGTGGGTACAAACATGCTCTCAACAACAAAGAGGCTAATTAGTTATTTCAAAATAAAAGTAAAACGCCTATGTATTTCTAATTTTACTAAATTTTTGACCCCAAATAATATTTTTGGTATATAATAATTTACAAAAATTCTCTGAGTTTAAGATTGTACTTAAAAAAATTTCGAAAAACATTTATTACAATTAGAAAAGGAGCCAGAAGAAGACTAGGTTGGAGGGTCAACCAGCTCACATATATCGATTCAAACCACTAGTATTGTCACATGCCCAATTGCCCTTTATCGGAACAAGCCTGTTTAATACACAAAGTCATAAAGAAAGGAAGCAGGAGCTCAATATAGAAAGGAAGCAGGAGCTCAATATTCTCCACTTCTTCCTCATCACCACAGCTTCAGCAGAATTCATTGGACTCAAATCCCAACCTCATATTCGCTGATCAGATAGTCTGTGAAGTATATAAAGTTCTTTGCAGTGTAATCCGTAGCCAACCTTCTCACCACCGGCCATTCCTCTCTGGGCGGTATCTTAGTAGTGAAGTTCTTCCCGAAGTTGTACACCGTAGGTATATAGTCCACTCAGTCGGTTACTATTGCACTAACGTTTGTTAACTTTCTTTTGCACATTTTTATTTTTTTTATATAATTCTTTTTTATGGAGAACCTCTTAAAATTATTGTGTGAAAATTTGAGATGAACCGGAGTAAAACTAACGAAGATACAGCAGTCTAAGCTACCACGCTTCATACGTGACTCAGTACATAATAACAAGTAAGAAAGTTCAGGCGACTTAAGAACATTCAGCCCCAAAACAAAATTTGTAAATTTATTCTGTTGTTTTAATTAAAATATTTAAATTGCATTTAATAATCTTAAGTATACGCTGTATTAAAGTTATAAGCCGTTAACTGGTGCTTTGAAATAGTTCATTTGTGTGGGTGGTACCAAAAGGGGCGTGTCAATGACGAAAACTTTTCACCGAGCTGTAGGTACTACAAAAACTGTACAAAATTCCAAGCTTTTGTATGTACAGGTATTAAAGTTATAAGCTGTTACCTTTTGGTGCAAAATGTTCAATTTGTGTGGGAGGTACACAAAGGTACGTGACAACTTCGCCCACTTCGCCCGCCGAACCTACTTGGTGTCTTAGCTCAATCCTTCGATGTGTTAGACTTTTGGCTCATAGAAAGTGATATATGACTATATTTGATTGCTTCGAAATTTTGTTTTTGCCCTTTTATACTTTTTATTGCGATTTTCAAAATGATTACACCTTCGATTTTTTTTGAAATTTTAATGTCGTGTTCTTAGATGTCTTTGTATGAATTTGGAAGTGGTGAATTGGTTGGAACTATTTTTTACGATTTTTTATAAAAAAAAACATTTGCATAATTTCTGTGAATGTGCTTTAAATAATTAACAGAATGATAATTTTTAGCCGTGGGGATAACAACTTTAAAGCGTTTTTCCCACAGTCCACGTTTTCAAATTCAGTGTCTATCATAACTTCAAAACTACTACACCGATCGCTTTGAAATTTTGAACACTATGTCTGTACATAATGTACGAGGTAACGCTGCACTATAGGAAATTTGACTCCTTTTTTGGCAAAAGTTAATTACAGCCAAACGGCTGAACCGATTTGAATGATTTTTTGGATAAGATGGAGGGATGTGCAAGAAATATTTTGTAAATTTTTTTTCGAGTGTATTCAAATTTCGAAGTTACCAGTAGAATTTTTTTTACCAATTTAAAGAAGTAGCAAATAACGTTATGTTTTAAATAGGATTTTATAAAAAAATTAATATCAACAATTTTTTTTGGAATAATATTAAATTTGACCCCATCCAAAATCCATTTTTTTAAACAAATCTGCACAGATCCTCATGTGAAATATATTAGAATTGGAAGGTAAATGATTTATTTAATTTTCATAAAAACGTTTTTTGCTGGCACTCAATATTTCAATCAATATTTTTTTCTATGATTAAAGATGGACTATGTAGGTACACTTATTCGAGTACCTCCCCCACGGAGGGTCAACATTTAGTGAAATATTGATTATGCCTACAGTCCCGTAAACAACGGGGGAAGTTACCACTCCCCTTTTGGTACCTCCCATACAAATGGACCATTTTGCACAAAAAGTTAACGGCTTATAACTTGTTTCCTACACATACAAATACCTGAAATTTTATTCAGTGTAATGTTTTTATAGTACACATAGTATATTACAAAATGGGCGTTTTATCCATGCCCGTTTTGGTACCTCGCAAAAAAATTTGCCAAAATAAAAAATATGAAAAAATATTTTTTTAAATTTCTTTTTTTACAATATGGGTCATAATTTATACATTTTTCCATAATTTTTTCAAATAGGTTTTTTTTATTCGTTAGGATGTTAGCTTTCAAAAAATGGAACAAACTAATTTTTTGCAATTTTTTATATTTTTTATGTTTTTTCCGTGCCAGCAAAAAACGATGTTTTTGAAAAAAAAATTAATTTTTTCTAATTGTTTTAACAACAGTTACTAAACTTCAGTTTCTACGTGAAAATGATGTTTTCAGCGTTTTTAGCTCTCTCAAAACATGGTTCAAATGCGAAAGGTACCTTCCATGAAAATTGGAATCCTAGAAAAAAAAATTTAAAGAAAACTTTATTGTAAAAAAAATTAGTTTTGGTTTCATAAAATAGTTTGCCTCAATCTATACAATACATAGTGTAATCATATGATTGCATGGTTTAATCATAGAAAAATTCTAGCGAAGTCACCTAAATATTGTAAAGCGAACACTAATAAAAAAATTGTCACTGCTAAAATGTAAATATCGTTGTTACTGAAATACAGAACCTTCTGTTTAATTAACAAAAAAAATATTTGGATTGCATATCGTCAGCAGAAACGAAAAAGGGCGTAACAACAAGAAAAATGGAAATTCAGTTTTTGATGGATTTCGGTACACTTAATCAAAATACACATCCTGACAAATTTTTAGCGATCTAATATCAAAAATGGCGAATTTATTAACGAAATTTAAAAGTGCCTAACACCAATTTTTACGAACAAGTTATAAATCATGTTTGTGTGACGTTATGTATGCATCATTATGTTTAGATATTATCCTGAAAACCCCATTTTTCTAACGACAGCACTTGTTTGCTTCTCTTGTAAAATATTCAAACATGATGATAGGCCCTTTTTCGTTTCTGATGACGATATGTAGTTTAGTAGATATGAAGGAATTAAAATGGCTTTATAAAATTCAGCGTTTGCAGATTTCATTGGAATAAAAAGAAGTTGGCTTGGTTGAGCTCAGTCTTCTGACTGCAATGAAATTAGGGAGTGATAATATTCTTTAAGTTTACGCAAAAAAATCCACCTTCTTTCACCGTTCGCTGAACAAACTTAAAAATTGTCCGAAGAGGATTATACATTTTATGAGAGACTTGACATGTATATTTTGTGTATTCTAGGAAGACTTTTGCTTGGATAGGAAATGTGAAAAAATCGATTTGGATTGTATGAGCGTTGTACGTTTTCGATTTTGACGATATATCATTGTATTTGTATGGCTTAAAAACACGTTAAATGTGTGTACTCTAGAAAGAAAAACGTACGCCCTTAGAAGTGAGGCTTCATTTGAAAAGGTCCTTTCACGTGTTCAGATACTTAATATATAATGTGCAAAATAACTCCCTCAACGAGTGGAGGTTCCGCTTTAACATAACTCCTGATATACACGCTGAAAAATGTTTTCATTAAATTAAAGAATGGCTCCAAAGTCATCCTTAGTTCAGATTCACACTCGGCAATATTTTCCAAGCAAGTGTCAAAGTTTGTAGGAGAGAGAGAGAGGCAGAGAGCTCTTTCCGCCTGCCTCTCTCTCCAACAAACTTTGACACTTTCTTGGATAAAGTTACCGAGTGTGAATGTGACTTAGTCTTTAAAATAAGTATAGTGTGTTCTTAATATATAGTTAATTTAATTAATATTATTTAATGGTTCTTAATTTTAAGTACAAAACGCACTTATTTCAAATAACATGGTCGTCTTTGGAGCAATTCTTTAATTTTATGACAAATTTGTTATCAGCGCATACATATTTTATTTCACTTAATCTATCATGAACATTTTTGTTCGCTCATGAAGATGTAAGGACGGGGCCCGGCTTTTAATCTTATTTATTTTACCCATATGTATGTAAAACAGTATATGCATTATTATTGCTTTTCGTTACAACCTAGTGTACGAGTATACTCACAGCATGGAAATCTAAGTAGTGTCGCAGTCATGAATATATTCATTCATTCTTTGATTCTCATTTTCATTCATGTCTTTGTCGGCATTTGCTGTTGATTTTGTTGTCAACACATACTGAGATAGTGAGATTTCAATTAACAACAAAAAAACGAACCAAAAACAAAAAATTACGAGAATTGTTATTCATTTGTATTCCGTTGATAGAACACGTATAAAATCCTCTTCAATATTCGCATATTTACAAAAGAGTAATTCGAATGTGATAAATGTTTATATTGTTTGTTATTACTCATTTTGCAATTTTCGACCGCGGAACTAACAAAGAAAGAAAGAGGGTGAATGGAGTGCATTTGCTGCTGAAGTGCATTTTCGTTTGTTTGTAAATATTACTTTTTGACCATAAAGTAAATGTTTATTTAATTGTTTTCGTTCAAAATAATTGCTCAGTTTTTCCCCCTATTTTGATTTCATTGCATGTGTTCTGAATGCCAAGTTTACAAATATCTGTTGATTTACATCAAATGGCGGTAGTCATAAATATAAAAGAGCGATATATTGTTTTTGTCGGCACACTCTGAACTTGAATGTTTAAAAACACATCTGCATTAATTTTTTTGTGTGTTTGTTTAAACATTTTAAACAGTCCAAATACTTAAATGATTAAAGGGTAATTAAGAACTATTCTGCCTAATTTATAGTTTTTATTGCACGGCACTGTGGTCCAAAAACGTTAGTTCTATTAGATAGTAGTTATGATACAAAATTTCAGCGAGATCGGTTAAGGACTGTCCGAGTTGGAGGGTATTGAACATTTGGGTCAAAAGGGTACTTTTTTCTCATCCATATACATAACTATCACTATACAATGTAATGTGGTGTCCTAAAAACGAAAAAATATTTAAAAAATGATTTTTTGCGGTAAATTTTTTTTTTAAAAAAATATCTTTAAAATTCTCATTTTTGTGTCTTCAGCATTTGGAACATATTTTTGGAAGTATTCACTGATAGAAAAACCGTTCGTCACCATGACGAATCCGTTTCGTCAATATATCTTCGTACTGGTGACGAAAAGTTTCGTACATGCGATGTTTTTGTACGTCAATAGAACGAACACGATCATCAACCTATGTTTTTGGTGATTTCGTCGAGGGAACGATAAGGTTTCATTCCCACGACGAAATGATTTTATTGACCATTTTGCTGAAAATATGATAAAACGAAGCAATCAATTTATAGTTTGTGCTTAATTGTACTGTTCTACATGCGTTCCGATTACCTTAGGTAAATAATTTGTTGTAAAAGTTTAATTTAAAAAATCTAATAATGATGAATGGGATTCGTCGTGATGATGAATGAAATTCGTCGTGGTGATGAATGGAATTCGTCATGGTGATGAATGAGATTCGTCGTGGTGATGAATGGAGTTCGTCGTGGTAATGAACGGGATTCGTCGTGATGATGAATGGGATTCGTCGTGGTGATGAATTGTATTCGCCGTGGTGATGAATGGTATTCGTTTGTTGGCAAATACATTACTCGATGAGATTATTTTTGATTTAAAATATGAGAAGTAATGCATACTTCTCGTTCGTTTCCTTTAAGCTTTACCTGTTAAGAACTGCGTTTCGAACCAAATAATCACAACTGAACCTAGCAAAGCAGTCAAGTGTTTTTATTTTCCATACCGTTTTTAATGGTCTAAAACCAGAAGAATATTTAAATAGTCGGGGCATAAATTCGTCGTGGTGATGAATGGAGTTCGTCTTGGTGATGAATGGGATTCGTCGTGGTGATGAATGGGATTCGTCGTTGTGATGAATGGGATTCATCGTGGTGATGAATGGGATTCATCGTGGTGATGAATGGGATTCATCGTGGTGATGAACTTGATTCATCGTAGGGATGAATGGTGTTCATCGTGGTGATGAAAGGGATTCGTCGTGGTAATGAACTCGATTCATCGTAGAGATGAAATGTGATCATCCTGAGGACGAAATTTTTTGGAAACAGAGATTCGTCATGGTGACGGACATATTCATCAAGAGGATTATTCCGTACGTTAGCTGACTTTTGACGAACAAATAATCGTGATGATGTACAAATTCGTCGTCATGACGAAGCTTTTTCTATCAGTGTATGCTCCATAAAGCCTGGATATACTTTAAATTAAAGGACATTATGAGGACTACAAACAAAGAATGTAATAAAACTTTCACGTGGAAACGGAACTTTATGTAGTAACTGTCGTTAAAATAATTAGAAAAAGTTTTTTTTTCAAAAAAATCGTTTTTTGCTGGCAAGAACAAAACCATAAAAATTAGAACTAAATAGGAGAAAATAGTTAGTTCCAATATTTGGAAGCGAGCATTCTAACGAAGAAAATAATGCCTATTTTAAGAAAAATCTATGGGTAAATGTAGATATTATAGCACTTTTAGTATATATAAGAGAATTTCTACATAATCTGGTTTTTATACACCCACAAGGGTATATATCTGATGATGCAGCTCAAAACTGTAACATATCGATGGAGCGACATAAGAGACCCCAAGAATATTTGGCGGAAATCCATTTTGCACCATTTTAAGTCATTTTAGCAATGTCCGGCAGCCTGTTCGTCCGTCTGTCTGGTTGGTGCGATCTATAACTTTTGACAGATTTAACCGATCTACTTCAAATATGGTATGTGTCAATATTTCTTCTATCTCAGGTTAAGAACAAAGATGGACTATGTTGGTCCACTCCTTTGAGTACCTCCCCCACAATGAGTCAAAATTAAGCGAAACATTGATTATCTCATAACTTCTATACTACTATTCCGAATCTTTGACCATTCCACACATAGTATAAGTTTCTTGGTCGCTATCATCTTGAGAAAAATGGGCGAAGTTGCCACGCCCCGTTTGGTACCTCCAATACAAATGAACCATTTTGCACAAAAAGTTAACGGCTTATAACTTTGATTCCACTCTATAAAAATACTTAAAATATTGTCGATTGTAATGCCTTTACAGTACCTATAGTCCGTGCAAAAGGGGGATATAGCTACGCCCGTTTTGGTACCTCCCAAACAAATGGACCATTTTGCACAAAAAGTTAATGACTTATAACTTGGGTTCCTGCACATACACATTTTGTACAGTGTAATGTTTTTATAGTATCCATGGTATATTGCAAATTGGGCGTTATTTCCACGCCCTTTTTGGTACTTCCCAAACAAAATTGCCAAAATACAAAATATGAAAATAGTTTATTTTTCACTCTATGTCTAACATTAATCTAGTTAAGGAAAAACTCCAAGTATTGTCACAAAACTTTATGAACCGTTGGCGTCATTCTAGCTATCCCCACATAAATGCCTTATGTTGATAAATACAATTTATCGTACTCTTTTACTTTTTAACATATTTTTCTTGATTTATTGGGTTTTTTTCTTACAATTTTTCTCTAACATAGTATCCAATTTTTGTAAATATGTATATTAGTAGTATGACTATAATGGTTAAGTTGAAAAAAATAAGTATCAATTGATGTCTTTGCTATGAGTTGTTATATTATTGTGAATATCGGGTGTTTTTTTTAGGGGTATAGAACTTCGAATTGAAATAAAACACAAGAAAATCGTTTTAAGGTCCATCAATTTGGCTTTATTGGAAGGATAATTTTATGCCATTAATGTTTAAATACGATTTCGGGCATGTGGCCGCCGCGGCTGGCTCGAATAAAGCCAATTCTACAGGTCCAATTTTCAAGTTGATGGACAAAGCTCCAATTGCTGTGCACGGTGGCGAATCGATTCATTCGGGTCCTCTTCAACACTTTGCTCTACAGCGGCAATTGTTTCTTCGGTGCGCACTGTTCGACGTCTCTGCGGATGCGTATTATCACATAGAGTAAACGTAGTGCGAAAACGATCCACGGTTAACCGAATTAATTGCTCTGATGGACGATTATGTCGACCATAAAATGGACGCAGTTGACGGTACGCAGTAAACTTCGCGAACTGAACCATTATTTTCGAAATAAATTTGCACGATTTGCAAGCGTTGTTCTTTTGTCAACCTGTTCATGATGAAATGGCAAACCAAACTGAACATAAATGACATTAGAGTTGCCAGATTTGACCACAAAATGCCAGTTTTATCTCTATTCGAAAAACAAAGCTGTAAAAAAACACCCTCTATATACATATGATAATAGAACAATAAATGGGATAAAAAAAATTAATTTCAAATATCAAAATTTTTAACACAGGGGTAATGTATGTTGTTTAACCCTTTCCTCGCTTTGTGTACAGATTTCGGTGCATAAGTTGATGGAATTAGATAAACCTCAAACATAAAAGTTTTTTTTCCCAAAAAAGTTTGTTATTATCTAAAAAACTTTAGAAGTTATAAGCACATACATTTCAAAATTGTGAAAAAGTCCTAGAAATGTGCATATCTGTATCCATTGTTTTATAAGTTATGGCCAAACTATTTATTCTGAAGTTACTGGTCAGTTACAGAAAACACGACGCATGGAGGAAGAATTTTTCGTGAGCACTGTTCAAGTGAGATCTTTCCGCAAAAAATTATAACTTTTTGAAATGCGATTTCAAGTTTTTTTTGTTTTTTGACCGCGGCCAGCGCGGCCCGCGATGTAATAAAATGACACTAAAGAAGCGGTTATAGCGGCTTGAAATACCTATAAATCTATATAGGTGTCGTTGATGTGCTCTTAATGGAACCACCGCTATAGCTTCCCAAACCTTTGTCGCGGAGCACATCGACAGTAACGTATAGGTTGAGCTGAATTAATTATCCCAGATGGCTTTTGACCTGGTGAATCTAAAAATCAGGGGGCCATAACAAAATAATGAATCGCAGAAATTTTATCCACTTTTATCAATTTTTGCAAAAATTGCAAATTTTTTCCTTGGCATTTTTAATAGTATAAACGTCTGAACTTCATTTCTATGTTCTTCGGGCGTACTGCTGTGGTGCACTTAACAATCATGGATACTTATTTGAAGATTGAAGTCTTGTAGGCGAAGAACGTGACACTTTTGTCTCAGCAATGATCGTCAAGGCACCCCCGGTGCGGGGTACAGATATGGCGGAAGTGTATATGAAATAAAAGGATTGTTAACGCTCTATTCCGAAATCGGAGGGCCGTCATTTTATTTTGATGATTGTGCAACTTATGCACATTGCAAAAATTATATTTCCGAAAAAATAATGTTCGTATGAAAATTTAACCTGATCGATTTTTGGATTCGCTATATTTATCCGAATAATGAAGCTACAGCGAATATTTTGTCAAAGGCTGATAGAAATGCTTATGTTCCATGATTGTAATTTTAGTTTTCCGAATTCCGCTGAAAATTGCATTTTATAAAATTTTTTTTTAAATTTCAATTTGGAACCGCCATAACTTTCGCGGCCTTTGATGAAATTTATTCACAACAACGGTTTTTGCATGTTTATATTTTTATCTTTGGCTGTTGTAAAAGCCATTGATGTGCTCGCCACAAAAATCTTGAAAAAAAATTTACTTCGAAATCAAAAAATTTTTATATTTGCCCATATATTAAAATGAAATGGTGTTCGTTGGTACGCGATGGACTCGAAAACGGCTGAACAGATTTTGCTGAATTTTTGCATGAGAATATCTTTTGGTGTGTGGAAGGTTCGTAGCTATATTCGGTTTTGATTGGTCAAAGGGGCATGGCACCGCCCATACAGTGTAGAATTTAAAAGTGGAATATCTTGGGTACCATTGGTTGAAAATACTCGATATTCGATATTTGTGACCTTGGTACCAGTACACATCATGGAGCCAAAAACCGGTGTGAAAGTGACAATGGGCGTGGCACCGCCCATACAACCTAAAATTCAAATATTAAATTTTTTTAATTCTACTGGAGCAAAATTCTCGAAATTGGGTATGTGTGACCTTGGTGACATTACGCGTCATTTATCTGAAAACTGGGGTGATAGTGGCAGTGGGCGTGGCACCGCCCACACAACCTAAAATTCAAATATGAAATATTTCGAATACTACAGTAGCAAAATTCTCAAAATTGGGTATGTGTTTGGGTTGAGTACTATTGCAGTAAGATCGGCTATATTTAGTATTTGTGCCTTGGTAGCCGTACGTGGGCGTCTAGTGGGCACTATTGCAACCAAAAACTGGCGTGGATACTCCTACACAACCTGAAATTTCAAAATTCAATATTTTGATCAGTATATCAGCTATAATTTCTAAGTTTGGCTGTCAGGCCTTGGTACCAGTAGGGGTGATGGAGCTACAAACAGGAACGATGGAAATAGGAACGATAGAAACACCCCCATATAAACAAAAAATTTATAAATATAAATACATATATATAAATGTAAAATGTAATATTGCGGCTATATCTTTGCAAAAGAGTGTGATAAGGTCGTGGCGCCGCCCACACAACCCGAGATGTTAATTTGAAAAATTCCAATATCATTGCCGGACAGTTTTGAAAATTTGCATGAAAATAGTGCCGATGGACAAAGTACTCAAAACGAAATATAGAGAGGCGTTGCACTCGTCGTCTTGAAGCTTATAGTGGATGCTGTTGATAGCACTCTACGGAATCTGATTAAAAAGCTGATCAGTGGAAGTATCTGTGCATACGACACGCTTGCTGAAAACGAAATAACTGGATACCATTATATCTACATTAACGCTTGACCAAGTGTTTTTAGTATTCAAGTGCCTTCAAAGTTAGCACGTGACTCAACAAAATTGTAGAAAAAATAAATACTGATAGAATTATTGCACTAATTGGTATGACTGTATTTCACAGCAATCTATATGCCCCAACAGGGAATGAGCGACGTAGCTTCCCAAGCTGATTTTACGGGTATTACACTACACGAAATTTGTGCATTTAAGTGCAATATGGATGACCCGAAAACACTGACTTAATATCAAGATTGTCAACATAACATATGGTTCTATTTCACTGAAATGAACTTTGAGGGCAGCGAAGTCCACCGGGTCAGCTAGTAATTTATACATTTATTCAAAGTTATTTTTCAAGTAGGCATTGTTTTCTTCGCTAAGATTTTTTTTGCAAATTTTTTTACAATTTCTATGTATTTTATCGTGCCAACATAAAATTTTTTTTAAAAAAATAAAATTTTTTTCAAATTGTTTTAACGAAAGTTGCTAAACTTTCGTTCCTATGTGAAACTAATAATTTAGCATTTCTAGCCCTTATAATTTCCTTTAATTTAAATGGTATCAAGGCTTTCTCGAGCTTATACCTCAAAAAAGATGGTCCAAATACTAAAGGTAACTTCCATGAAAATAGAGTAATAGAAAAAAAATATTTAAAAAAAAATTTACCATATAAAAATTTTGTTTTGGCTTCATAAAATAGTATGCCTCCATCTATTAAACAAAAAGCTTTTAGGTATCGGACACAAAAAAAATTTTTGTTGCATAGTGTAATTACCTATTTTAATTATCGAAGTGTTTTCAATAGCTTTTTCTTCAATATCAATAAAAAATAAATATTTTTTTCCAAACTTTTTACTCGTTTTGACTTTTTTGTAAAAAAACGTAAATTTTTTTTGATTTGTTGTGCCCAAATGAAAGCTTAGGTAATTTCCTTTAAGAGTGTTACGGCCTATTAATGGGATGGGACCGTAATACTCTTACTAGAATGAACCACATATTTTAGCATAATTCGAGAACCATTTATAATATATCTTACAAGACATTTCGAAGAAATCTGAAGTTTGGAAAAAAATTTTAATAATTTTTTAATTAAAACCCCTTAAAAACATCAAAAAATTAACAATTATTGTACTTTTATTATTTTTTTCGGATCGGTTATGAATAAAATGAGACCATTCCGAAGAAAATCGATGCATAATTTAACTAGTAAGGTCGGGCCCGACTATATAATACCCTATCTCTATAACAATAGGGCACTGCGATAATAATTTGAAGTAATTGGTTTCGTTTCAGTTAACAATGTACTTAGCTAAATCTCCTCATCAATACATAGTCCAGAAGGAGTTGAAGACGTTGGACATAATAAACTAGATCTAAAACGATAGTCTTAAAATGCGCAGTATTCTTCAATATATCAGGAATCGGAGAGCACAAATTCTAAAAAAAAATTCAATAACTTGGATTAAAAACATCATTTCTGCCAATTTATATAAAGATTGGACGTAAAATACAGTTTAAATATCACTTTAATACTAAATACGCAGGAACATGACACACAAGAAAAAAAAAACGTTTGGAGGTCGTTTATAGCATAGTTCTTTTGTCTCAAACGCTCTACTTTTCCCGTAACAGTTGACATATTTCTAGTGAATGAAATCGTTTATCGTAAACTTAGTTTCTCTTGTTGTGAACGAACTTTCTTCCATTACAATATTTTTATAATTTACGCTTATGGTAAACGAAAAACTTTTACTGAAACATATTGAATTTCGGTATAATTTTCGTTTGGGAGTCGATTTTTTTCTTTGCGTGTACGAGTATATTTGGCTATATCCAAATCTGAACCGATAAACTAAGAAACTTTTTTCTGTCAAATTTTGCAATGATCGAATAAATAATACAGTTTATAAAACGTTTACATGTCCAATCGGAGTAACATATATATCTAAATCTGAACCGATTTCCCCCGAAATTGACAGTGTTCACTCATGTAATAACACACCTCTTTCTGCCGAATTTTAAACTGATCGGATATAAAATACAGTTTCTACAGCGCTTACATGCCAAATCGGAGGTAACATATACATATATGGGGGCTATATCTAAATCTGAACAATTTTTTCTCAAATTTAGTATTGTCTCTAAGTGCATCAAGAGATTTATCTCTGCTCCAATGCTCTGTTACGGGAAAAGTTTCCGGACCGTGTTATCTCTCGAAGAGGTGATCACAATTGGCCACCGAGATCTTGTGATTTAACACCTTGCGACTTCTTCCTTTGGGGCCACGTGAAAAGTAAGGTCTACGCCAACAGCCCAGCGTCGATTCAAGACCTCAAAGATAGAATTCGTGAGGCTATCGAGGACATAGGGCAGCCACTTTGCGATTTGGCTATTTCATGAAAAGGATATGGTCCTGTAAGCGTGGTCGTGGTGGCCATTTGGCTAATGTTGTTTTTCATTATTAACGGCATACCTTCCACTTTATTATGAAATAAACATCCGATCATTTATCTCAAAAAATTGAATTTTTCTTTGAATACCAAAATAACACCTCTTGTTTGAAAACCCTTTATTAAATATATTATATTTTTATGTTATAATATATTTAATTATATTATATGTTATACTAGCTTTAACCCGGTGCGCTTCGCAGCCCCCATCTTTTATTTATTTTCTGTGTAGGGTACTGTAAAATAGTTATACCTCGTTCTTTCAAAATGACATGATTATTACATATGGTGCAAAAATTAAGAAGATTTGATTACTTTTATATATAAAATACGAACCCTCGTTTCATTTCTAGTTTATGTTCCAAGAGTTACCTCGACATCATTGTACAATATTTATCCCTTTTCCCACAGTACCTCTGGACGTTGAAAAACTATTTTTTTTGGTTCATACGTTAGCAACTTTCCCCTTGTTTATGTTCCAATACTTACATTCACACCCTGGTACAATATAAAACCATGTTTGTCCCACATTTTCTACCCACTGTACTAAATGTACGCTTTTTGACCCACTGTGCTATATTTAACCTTTTGGGTCCACTGAATCAAATTTAACACCTTTTTGTCCTACTATATTTTGTCCACTATATTTAACCATTTTTGCCCCACTGTACCATAGTTAACACATTTTTGCCCCACTGTACCATACTTAACCCATTTTGTTCCACGTTACCATATTTTACTATTTGTGCCCACTGTAACCATTTTTGTCATACTGTACCATTATTAACCACTTGTGTCCCACTGTACCATTCTAACACATTTTTTCCCCACTGTTCCATAGTTAAAGCTTTTTACCCCACTGTACCATATTTAACCCATTTTGTCCCACGTTACCATATTCAACTAATTGTGCCCCACTGTACTATAGTTAACCCTTTTTTCCCCACTGTGTCATATTAAACCCTTTGTTTCACTGTACCATGTTTAACAGTTTTTGCCCCACAGTACCATATTTAACCCTCTTTGCTCCACTGTACAATATTTAACACAGTTATGCCCCACTGTACTGTATAGTTACCCATTTTTGTCACATTGTACCATATTTAACCCTTTTCGCCCCACTGTATCATAGTAAATACATTTTGCCCCACTGTTTAATAGTTAACGCTTTTTGCCCCACTGTACCATTTGTAACCCATATGTCCCACTTTACCATATACATATAACTATTTTTACCCCACTGTACCATAGTTAACCCTTTTTGCACAACTGTGCCCCATTCAACTGTACCATATTTAACAAATTTTTGTCTCACTGTACCGTACTCGTATGTAAAATGTGTCTCCACGCTAGCGTACTTAAACCTTTTTTCCCGACTGTAACATATTTAATCATATTTTCTCCACTCCACTATTTAACCGTTTTTGACCGCAGTGCTCATAAAACCATATAAACTCTTCATATCTTATGTTTAAGTTCCAATTTTGGCAGATTGTTCCCTTTTTTCCCCATGCTCCATAATTAACCCGTCGTGTCCCACTGTGCCTCTTAAAGTTAGAATTACTAAAAATCACTTCCAATCTCCACTACTATATTTTACACTTTTTGCCCCACTGTGCCCCGAAAACTACGAATACAAAAAAAAAACTTAATACCCCGATCAGTTGTCATAAAGGCACCCCTCGCTTCAATTTTCACCATTCTAATATTAGGCTTTAAATTTGGCGGTGGTATCATATTTATACCTTTCTGTCCCACTGTGGCTCTAAATTTTTTAAAAAAAAAACACTCCTTGTTCTTGTTTACGTCCTAAGAACTTCTCTCACACCAAATTTCACGATTCTAGGTCTTTCCATTTGGATTTGGCTGTTGTACCACATGTTTCCCTTTTAACCCCACTGTGTACGTAAATGTTCGAATTTCACGATTCTAGCTCTTGCCATTTGAATTTGGCTGTTGTACTACATTTATCCCATTTTTTCCTTTTTACCCCACTGTGTGCGTAAATGTTCGAATTACGAAAAATCCTGCCAATTTCAGAGTCTACCTCATAAGGGCTACTACCATCACACAATATTTCACGATTCTAGCTCTTGCCATTTGGATTTGGCTGATGTACCACATTTATCACTTTTTACCCCACTGTGTGCGTAAATGTTCGAATTTCGAAAAATCCTGCCAATTTCTGAGTCTACCTCCTAAGGGCTACCCTCATACCAAATTTCAAGATTCTAGCTCATTGCGTTTAGATTTGGCGGTGGTACCATATTTATCCCTTTTTGCCCCATTGTGCGGCTAATAGTACGAATTTCGAAAAATCCCGCCTTATTGCTCGTCTACGTCCCAAGGACTACCCTCCCACCAAATTTCATGATTCTAGCTTCAGCCGTTTGGCCTGGGCGATGATCAGTCAGTCAATCAGTCAGTCAGTCAGCCAGTCACGCAACAATTTTATATATATAGATAAAAACAAGTAAGAAAGTTTCAGTCGGGTAATGTAATATTGTGAGTAATGTAATATTGAATATTCCACGAATTATTCTGTCTGTTTGTATGGGAGCTACCAAAACGGGTTTAAAAAATACACCTATTTTTCGCTGAACAGTAGATACTGTAAATACATTGCACTGTGCCGAATTATAAGCATTTATGTGCACTGATAACGCTCATTTTTCACTGCAATGTAGGCAATATAAAAGTATTACGCTGTACAAAATGTCGAGTATTTTTATACACTGGTATTACTGTTATAGGCTGTTAATTTTTGGTGCAAAATGGTGCATTTGTGTGAGAGGTACCAAAAGGGGCGTGGCAACTTCGCCCATTTTTCTCGAGTTGGTAGCGACTAATAAACTAATACTATGTGTGGAATTTCAGAATAATCGAATAAGTAGTATAGCAGTTATTAAAAGATCAATATTTCACAATATTTTAACCCTTTGTGGGGGAGGTACTATAGGACCAATATGACCAATCTTCGAACTTAGCCGGAGATAGAAAAAAACATTACAACATACCAAATTTGAAGTCAATCCGTTACTCCGAGAGACGACGGCCATGGCTCATTCGACTTAAAACGACCTAAAACGGATATCCGCGAACATACTTAGGGTCTTAGATCATTCCTTCGATGTGTGATGATATATACCCTCGTTTCACTAACGTGAGGGTATAATTACGTCTAAAATAAATACAGAAAAAGCAGAATACAAACTGCTAAATTTTTGGGTGTGACCTCTATAGTGGATCTGTATCAAAAAATTAACAGCTATTATTAATATTTCTGCCAAATATATTCCAACAAGCTCTAATACTAAGAACCATTGCGAGCTTTCAACAGACAGGCGGGCACGACTAAAACGTCTTAAAATTTTACAACGGTCAAGAGTAATTATACTTTATAGATTCTCACATAAATATTTCAAGATGTCGCAATAAAATTCAATTGTGAATTGAGGTGAATAAAGTAAATCTTCTGTGAAGAAAAAATACCTTGAGGAGGAGAAGACACCTGTTATACACAAACATGTGGTAACTGAAAAGTTTCAATTCTGCGGTAAAGACAAAAATTATGGGAAACGAAAAATACTTAATCGACATTTTTAAAGAAATAGATGAGACATAGATACAATTTCTTTACCGTATATAAAGCAGGGCTGTGGAGTCGGAGTCGGCGTTGTTTTTGCAAATTTCATGAAATTATACTTTCAAATGCATACATTTTTGTTATTTTTTATTTATTTTGTATAAATATGTTTATATACATATTTTGTATAAATATGTTTATATAAAATAGTTGAATTCGATAATTTTGCAGTATTCATCTCGGATTCGACCATCTCGGAGTCGACTGCGTCTGCTACTTCGACTACGACTCCGAGATCGATTTTATAAAATGTGCTGAATCAATTATATTCCGGACCAAACATATTCATTCATATGTGTGTCCATTTATATATTTATACAAAATATTTTAAAAATATACAATGTATTTAGTGGAAAGTATAATTTCATGAACGCAGCAAAAACAACGCCGACTTCGACTCCACAGCCCTGATATAAAGCTAAAATTTGAGAAAAAGTGAAAATTTTTAAAATTTTTAATTACTACACTATTGCGAAGCAGAGGCGACAAGTATTTTATGACAACATTAATTTTAAAATAAATCAATTACAATCAAAATTTACGTTAAAACCTAAGCTATCATATATCACTAAATTGAAATATTAGTTTATTCTACATATTGTTATTACTTTACAACATCACAGAATGATAGATATATATGTATATAAGAATATCATGAAATGGCTACTATACAGGTGAAAGTCGATTTCAATGACTTCATAAATTCACAAATTCCCTACAATCACACAAAATGTTGTTAATATGGGAGGACTTGTTCATATACTTTCAATTGACAAAATGAATATCTACAAACTCACCTCAAATATTCATTGACATTACAAAAATAAAAATTTATATTACATCCGTATTGATTTCTCTCACATATCAGGAAAAATTAAAGCTGTTATAGGTACTTAGCAAAAAAACTAACATTATAATTATTTCAAACTTTTTGCATGATATGTAACATTTCTATACGTGTAACAACACAGCAATATTCTGTTAAATACGGCAAACACTGATAACAGTGTTCCATTTCCATAACATTCCTATGCATTTGAGTGAAGAAAAATAAAATTGTAGCATGCTAGAATTTAAATTGGAGCACTCTATATAACATCATGTTATTGCTCTATAGAATAGTTGGTTGTTCTCATTTCAAAAGAGAACAACGGTGAATTTGCGTGCACAAATACCGGAAGAATGAGAGATATACGTAGTTGTATGGAGAGAGAAAAATGAGGAGAGCTCATTAATGTATTTACATTGAGTGGGAGTCTGCAAATCTTGAACAATGCACAGGGCTGCCGTTGGTTTGATGCTATCTGTTGCCTGCGATGTTTCTATTGTAAATTTTTTCTTGCGATTTTTCTTCACAATTGAAATAACAAAACTTGAAATTTCTTTAGATTTCATAAAAATACGGATAAGGGTCATATGTACTTTTGGGCACGAATTTGTGAATTTGCTTCATAACTTTACGACTGGTTTTCAAACACTTACAAATTAATGCACTGACAAACAATATTATTAAAAATTATAAACATATATATTATAACTTTTTTTGGGTTGAATTAACATAATAGGTTTAATTTATTACACATCTGGAATACATTTGGAATGCACATGTCTATCGGCCAATTCCACAATCTTCGGTTATCATACAGTTAGAGCTAACCTACAGTTATAGGGCCTTATTCATAAAAACTTAATAAAGGTTTGAGGAACATTTTAGCAGTGTTAAAACGTTCTTCAAACATTCATTAAATTATTATGAATACGGCCCATAGATCTCAAATTGTACGAAATTTTTATTTTTTAACAGTGAGTTAGCTCTAGCTGGAGGCTGTGAAATTGGGGATAAATGGATAATGTTTTACTAAATTGGAAGTACATGCATTTTATATGCAAAAATTATGCAAGGAAATATGCACAGCATATGCAAAATGTAATGTGCATATGTTGAATGAAAAATGCATATGCAAATAAAAAATCGCATATGCCAAAAATATGCATCAGCAAATTGCAGAAAATTAACTAATTTTTCAAAAATAATCTATATATATAACCAGTAAGGAAAGGCTAAAGTCGGGCGGTGCCGACTATATAATACCCTACACCACTCTCGTAATATTGAATAACTCTGATATATAAATTTTGTAATTCATGTATAAATTGTTTACATAAATTTACTTTGGGACATTTTATACTTAAATAATACCCTGTACCACAGTGTGGTGTAGGGTATAAAAACGATTGGATCTAAAGAGCCAAATCGGATGAAACATATATATGGGAGCTATAGCTAAATCGTAACCGATTTTCTTCAAATTCGGTAGTGTTGGTTCATGGATCAAGAAACTCTACCATTCTAAATTTCAACACGATTGGATGTAAAATACAGCTTTTATAGGACTAAAGGGCCAAATCGGACGAAACATATATATGGGAGCTATAGCTAAATCTTAACCGATTTTCTTCAAATTCAGCAATGTTGGTTCATGGATCAAGAAACTCTACCATTCTAAATTTCAAAACGATCGGATGTAAAATACAGCTTCTATAGGACTAAAGGGCCAAATCGGACGAAAGATATATATGGGAGCTATATCTAAATCTGAACCGATTTCAACCAAATTCCATAGCGATCTTAACAGCAGCGAAATACTCTAAACTGCAAAATTTCAGAACGATCGGAGTGAAATTGCGACCTGTAGTCGACGAACAACTTTACATGGACAGACGGACGGACAGACATCGTTAAATCGACTCAGCTAGTGATTCTGAGTCGATCGGTATACTTTAAGGTGGGTCTAGCTGTGTTATTTTAAGGTGTTACAAACATCTGCCGTGAAACAAACTTATAATACCCTGTACCACAGTGTGGTGTAGGGTATAAAAATGAAATGGTGTTCGTTGGTACGCGATGGATTCCGGAAGGTTCGTAGCTATATTCGGTTTTGATGGGACAAAGGGGCGTGGCACCGCTCGTACAATGTAAAATTTAAAAGTGGAATATCTTGGGTACTATTGGTTCAAAATACTCGAAATTCGATATATGTGACCTTGGTACCAGTACATATCATGGAGCCAAAAACCGGTGTGATAGTGACAGTGGGCCTGGCACCGCCCATACAACCTAATATTCAAATATGAAATATACGATTGGAGCAAAATTCGAATACTATTGGAGCAAAATTCTCGAAATTGGGTATGTGTGACATTTGTGCCATTACGCGTCATGTAGCTGAAAACTGGGGTGATAGTGGACGTGTTACCGCCCACACAACCTAAAAAGCAAATATGAAATATTTCGAGTACTATTGCAGTAAAATTCTCGAAACTGAGTATGTGTGACCTTGGTACCAGTACGCATCACAGGACTAAAAACGGGAAAACAGTGAAAGTGGGCGTGGCACTGCCCACACAACCTAAAATTCAAATATGAAATATTTCGAATACTATAGTAGCAAAATTCTCAAAATTGGGTATGTGTGACCTTGGTGCCAGTACGCGTTATGTAGCTGAAAACTACTGTGATAGTGTTAGTTGGCGTGACTTCGACCACCCAACCTGAAATTTAAAATTGCTATATTACGAGTATTATTGCGGTACCAGTACCAGTATGCGTGAGATCAAACCATAATCTGGTGTGACAGTTATAGTGGGTGTGGCACCGCCCACACAACCTGAAATTTACAAATACTATATTGCAGTGTGACAGTAGGCGTGGTTCCAACTACACTACCAGAAATGTGAAACATGACATCTGAATATATAATATTTCCTGCACTATTGCAGCTAGCCTGTAAAAATGGGTGTGTACCCTTCGAACCACAACCAATGATTGAACCAAATCGTATTAACAGTAGGTACTCCTACACAACCTGAAATTTAAAAATTCAATATTTCGATCACTATATCAGCCATGGTTTCGAAGTTTGGCTGTCTGGCCTTGGTACCAGTAAGGGTGATGGAGCTACAAACAGGAACGATGGAGACAGTTGGCATGACACACCCATATAAATAAAAAATGTAGAACGCAATATTTGAAATAATATTGCGGCGATATCTTTGCAAAAGAGAGTGATAATGGTGTCGCGCAGCCCATACAACCCGAGATGTGAATTTGAAAAATTTCCAATATCATTGCAGGACAGTTTTGAAAATTTGCATGACAATAGTGTCGATGGACAAATTACTCAAAACGAAATATAGAGAGGCGTTGCACTCATCGTCTTGATGTTTATAATGGATGCTGTTGATAGCACTCTACAGAATCTGATTAAAAAGGTGATCAGTGGAAGTATATGTGCATACGACACGCTTGCTGAAAACGAAATAACTGGAGACCATTATATCTAGATTAACGCTTGACCGAGTGTGTTTAGTGTTCAAGTGCCTTCAAAGTTAGCACGTGACTCAACAAAATTGGGAGATATCGGATTAGAGGGCGTGACTACGCGCATGCGGCATCGTTATAGACAAAATAAATACTGATAGAATTATTGCACTTATTGGTATGACTGTATTTCACAGCAATTTATATGCCCCAACAGAGAATGAGCGACGTAGCCTCCCAAGGTGATTTGACAGGCATTGCACTACACGAAATGTGTACATTTAAGTGCAATCTGGACGACCCGAAAACACTGCGGTAATATCAAGAGTGTCAACATATCATATGGTTCTATTTCACTGAAACGCACTCCGAGGGCAGCGAAGCGCACCGGGTCAGCTAGTTGTATATAACGACAAGAAATATCCTCGCACCAAATTTCAAGATTAAAGCTTCAGCCGTTTGTCTGTAACGCACATTCAGAATTAAGATAACCAAATAAAGATTTTAGGCGAAACACATTGACAATTACAATTGAAGAAAAATGCCGAAAATCTTTCACAGAAAAAACAACAGTAAATGTTCGAATTTGCGGCGAATTTTAAACATTAATGTGTGTGCATATTTCTATGGGCCCACTCGGAATTATACTGATTGACGCCGTTTGGATAGTGCTACCGGCCTCAGAAGTTTTGGGGTACAAATGTCCGTCTGTCTGTCATTCTTTTTAAACGTGTTCACAATGTGGTTGTTGCTATCATTGCTCGATCATGGTGAAATTTGGCACAAATAAGTTTTTCACATCAAAGATAATCTGTACCAAATTTCATACAAATCTGTACTGGTTTAGATTTAGTCGCCATGTATCTCCCGATTTATCATATTTCCTCTGTATAGTGGATATTTTCGGAACAATCCCACTCAAATTTGTAATATAACATTTGTGTTACATTTTGAATTTTTTTTGCTACTTTAGAACTTATCCTTTTATATTTTAAATATTCAAAATAACGGGTTTTCCAATAAGAAAAAAATCCACTTATTTTTAAGGAAATCCAAAAGTTTTTTAATTAATGTGAAGTACAATCGATACAATTAAGTTCTAAATAAAACGTCATTCAAATGGCCTCCACGACTTCTTCTGCAGGAACGAATTCGATGAAGCCAATTTCGAGCACTTTTTTTTACAAAATCAAGTCGTATGTCATGAATGGCACGTTCAACATTGACATGTAAAGCTTGAAGAGAGTCTGGTTTATTTCGAAAGACCAATGTCTTCAAATAACCCCACAAGAATAGTCTAATGTTGTTAAACCACAACTTCTTGGAGGCCATCCAATATCACAATTTCCTGAAATAATCGAATCTCCAAACTTTTCTCGCAACAATTCAATTGTTTTATTTGCAGTGTGGCACTTAGCCACAATCGGTCAATGGAAAAAAAGATATCTCTTAACGAGAGCTAAAATATTGCTCATAGGTGTCAAGGTCGTAGGTCGACGGGAAAGTGGCCTTTTATTTAAAACAAATGCACTTAGCATAATTTTCAAATGTGAACGGAAAGTTTATTTTTGCTCTAGCTCCTTAACGGTACGTCGGATCGGGAATCGGTCAATGGCAAAAAGATAGCTCTTAACGAGCTAAAATAGAGCTAAAATATTGCTCATGGGCGTAGGTAGTGTGTGTGTTTTTTTTGGTTTTGCCCTTTCATTATATTTTGTGATTCCCGCAAACTCGGAATTTTATCATGCTTCATGAGAAACAAATATTATACTCGTATTTTATCAGAATTTTTTATTGAAGTAATTTTATTTAGAATTTTAAGGGACAATAAAACTAAGAAATATAGTATAATTCGTGTTCAATATGTATATAAAATAACAAGAAATACAAGTTTACACACGGGGCAAACTCGCCTTTTTTTGATATGTTTGAATCGAACGGAAATATATTTGGAACACAAATTTTTAAATATTATATATTTCTTAGCAAATAAATTTTATTTGAAAACCAATAAAATATATTTGGAACGCATATATTAATATATTACAGCAAATTTTATTTGCAAACTAAATTTCTCAAATAAAATATGTGTTAAAATACATATCAAATTATTATTTAGGAATTTTTCCAAATATATTTTATTTAAAAAATATTTCCAAAACTTTTGCTGAGTTTTTCATATTTCAGTTTAAATTTTTCTTGGGTTTCGAATTGTACCTCCCAGTTATGATACCATATGCAGAATTACCTTCTGTTTTAAATCAATCATTTCAAATTTCTAAGTATTCCAAGCCATGATTAGTTGTCAATCCTCTAAGTACTTTATATTGATCCAAGATTATATGATTTCAATTATTATTTTTTTACAAACATTAAAAATTTCTAAAAATTTAACTTTGAATTACTGAAAAATTTGACACAATTTATGTATTTTATGAATACTTAAATGCAAATAAATATTTGTTTCGGAAATAATGGTCCCAAATAAAAACATATTGGAATGTAAACAAATATTTGTTTAGAACAACATCTTCCTAAATACACAATTTGTGTGTGTACCAAACATTACATGCATAGAGTCTACCCCAAACATATATATGTTTCAAGCCGAATATGTTTAGGACAATATACTACAGAAGCTATTTTTTTCAGCATGCAAAAAGTCATAAAGTAAAATAAAAGTCTGTGAGTAAAATATTGAAAAATACGTATACGTTATACGTATAAACCAGAACAGAAAATTTTTGCGATTTTTAAGATACTGATTGCATTTTTTCCGGCTTGGTTTACTTTGCTTCAGACACAAAAGAGATATTCCGATACGGTATACTGAGAAAAAAATATAGAAAGTGCTAAAAATCCACCTTGAGCAAAAAAAAATCGTATCACCGTTAAATTACATATTGAGCCATCTTGACTAAACGAATTATGCAGAAGTTCTTATTATTGGGGCTACTTTCGCGTCCAATTCTCAGAATTGAGTCACAAATCAATGAGCTAAAAAATTCTGTACTGTGTTAAATAGATATTGTCAAAATTCAGACGAATCGGTTGGTACTTGAGGTTTCTAATGCATCAAGAAGTCGAATCTAGTGGAAACTTTGTATAGGCGCTACATAAAAGCATGCTGATGTGAATGGTTCTATGCATTTTTCTTTGACGTAAATAAATAAAATTGATTGGCATACTTCTATGAGGATTATCGAAATATGGACAACTTTCAATCCTAAGAAACTGATATGTATAGAATATGTCTCAGCCAAATTTGTTTATTATTGCGTTTCAAAAGAACTTGAGATCGGCTCACTAAAGTTATTAAAGCTCACTTTGAGGAACCGCAAAATCATGTGAGAGTATCTATAAAAAAAAATATCTGTCTCTGAAACATGCCCTTCGCTCGAAAAACTGATCGTAACTGAAAAGCTGATCGTAACTGGTAGATTTTTATATTGACGATTTTTTGACGATTTCGAAAATATATTTTGACGATTTTTGTGCCCCAATTTTGACGATTTTCTATCAACTCGTCTGGCAACACTGTTTACACCTGATCAATGTGAAAATTTGCGGAGGCATTACTCTTCACCTATTAATAAAGACTACTAACTTTAGTGGAAATCGGTTCAGATTTAAGGGCTGTATAAACAGTGTTTTGCAGCCCCTATTACGAAAATTTAAATGGAGTCACTTGCTCTACGAATAAACGCAGCTAAATTTTAAAGTAATCTATTCAGATGGGTGTTATTTTGGATCGTAAGTTGAACTGGATAGAAAATAAGGAGACACGTATCAAAAAGGCATTCGGGGCCATTTATTCATGTCAGAAATTTATGGGCCCTAGATGGGGCCTGAAACCGAAGCTTATTCAATGACTGTACTCAGCTGTGGTAAGGCCTGTTGTGATATATGGTTGTCACACTTGGTGGACCATTTCAAAATATGATACACATGTTACAGCTTTGAGCAAAGTAAATAAAGTAGCCTTGATTATCTGACAGGAGCGATGAAATCTACCGCACCAAGATCACTTAAGATTATTATGGGAATTCAACCTATCGATTTATATATAAAAGAGTCTGCGGGACTTACACTAACCCGGCCAGCCCAGATGAATCTTCTACTAGGTACCAATTTGAGACATACTAGTATAGTAGATCTATCAATAATGGGATCTGAGACAGATTATATGATCAACCATGACATAGTTGACGAAGGGGTACGCGTTAGAATTCCTTCTTTGACAGAATGGCAGAGAGGTAATGTTAGGTTTCTTGATATTAATGTCTTTACAGATGGTTCCAAAATGGAGGATGGTACTGGATGCGGCATTTTCTGTCGTGAGCTTGATTTGGAGGTCTCCCTTCGCTTGCATAATGACTGCAGCATCTTCCAAGCAGAAATATATGCGATTGCCAAAGCGGCTGAACTTATCTCGTTGATGCAAGCATTTAGAAGCGATATTTGTTTTTTTATGGATAGCCAGGCTGCTTTAAAGGCATTACAGAGTACGGATATAAGGTCTAAGGTGGTCAGCCGCTGTCGCAGAGAACATAAGGTTCTCGAGGAACAGCATAATGTAACTCTGTGCTGGGTACCTGACCATAAAAATATATTCGGTAATGAAGCCGCGAATAAACTCGGAGATACTACTAAGTATCGAAAAATCGCATCTACGATTGATTGTGGGTATAATTACTGGACACAATAGACTTGGTAAGCACATGCATAGAATTGTCCTAAGAAATGACGACTTGTGTCGGTGGTGTCATGACCCCCATGTGGTAGATGATACCTTTCATTTCCTTTGTCTATGTCCTATTTTATCGTATAAAAGAAACAAGATACTGGGTTCATTTTTCTTTCAGAAGTTGGTAGAACTTAAAGGATCTTAAAGGAACTATTACAGTTTATTAAGGCATCAGATCGAAGCTCCAGACTCAACTGAGCGTAAAGAAGAATAATTCATGAGGAATCACAATGGATCAAATATGGTCTATGTGGACGCTTGACTTTTATTGAGCCGGGCGCCATCCTCAGCTACCCTAACCTTACCTAACCTTTAGATTTAGATATAATCACTTCGGCAATGCTTGTAAGAATTGGCAAAGCTAAATTTCCCAAACGACTTTTATGCGATTTAAAAAAGTGATTTATTGATCCATTTGCTGATAGTACGAGTTTTAAGGTATTAGTTTCAAACTTAGATCAAGTATATGCGTGCTTAGTCTGCTCTATCGAGATGGTGTAGGATGTCATATAATCGGCTCCGCCCGACTTTTTTCTTTCCTTACTGGTTTGTATGTAATTTTAGGTGATTATTTATTATAAAAATTCACCCAAATCTTCAAGCTGATAGCTATATATAAAGTTTATGGATAGTCTGATAAAATCCAGAATTTTTGTCTGTAGATTCTTCTTAAAAAATTATGTGACAAATTTTGGCACCTATAATTTCACTACATTGAACTGAGGTATTATTTTATTTATAATTTTGTTTTTATGTTATCATTTTGTATCCTTGGCCCTCATGTCGCGTGACATTTGTAGGACTAACTGCACAACAACATTTTCAAATTTGAAAATATTAAAACATATGGTATTTATATTTTGGTTCGGAAGCTTTTCGATTTCAAATAAAGTATATTTTTGTGATTAGTGCAAAAATCCCTTACATCGCAGTTGGTGTGGAACAATTGTGTCATACAATTTACTAGCCTTATTGAACACTCTAGGTAAGAGACATTTTTTATTAATTAACTCATATTTTCAAATCCTTTGTTGCGTTGTTCTAAATACCATTCATTTAAACTTTACTTTCCCCGCATATATGAATTTTCTCTTTTCACTGGTGGTTTGAAGATTTTCCTAACTCTACAGTTGGTATCCCTGTTCATATTTTACACAGACCCACTGACACACTGCCCAATGAATAAATGGCTCTGCGGGCTCACACTTCTTTTGGTAGGGGATGTATGGCGTATGCTTAACTATATTTGAGACTATGATTTCGCATAACTCATACGACCTGTTGGTATAGGTGTAAACATTACATGTGTGCACAGTGAGAGAGTGAGCGCGAGAAGAGATTGAGCGTGAGAGCAATGTTTTGATTTGGTGTTCTGAATTTTGAAGTGTTTGTACTACTGCTCTACTAACAGAGAAATTTATTAGTATTGTTGTGGGAGATGTCGAGCAAATCAAAACAATGTTTGCGAGCCGACCCCACACTCGTTCTTTCGCTCTCTCTCGTGGTCGATTGCTCACTCTCTGTTATGGATTTATGTGGGGCAGTTGTCGTTGACAAGATGTTTAACATACACGAACGGCGCCAAACATACGAAGAACGTTAACGTCGTTGTTAACATAAATTTACCGTGAGTCGCGCGAGTGTGTAGGATGGTTCGTTTGTTCTTGTTGCCGTTGTCGACGAGGTGTGTTGAGAATAATGTTATTTAAAATACACTGTTAAATCACACTTTTACATTGGTGGCCGCAGCTACTGTTGCTGGTGACGCAGCTGCTTTTCTTCTGCTGCTGTTACTGCTGTTTGGCTGTGCTCTGTGATAATTCTCGTGTCTGTAGCGCCAGCCAACGAGTGAAAGGTTCCAGTTAAATTTCTATCGTGCGCGCGTGAGGAAATACAATTGTAAAGCGGATATGCAGAATTCGTTTTAAAATTTGTGTTTGTGTTTTTTTGCTCTTCTACTACTTCTTTTACTGATATTTAAAATTTCCCGCACACACACATACAAAAAAAACACACAAACGCACGCATGTTTTCACGAAAAAGAAGTGATTCTTCGCTTCGGTTGGGTAAAAATGTTAACTTCGTTCGAGAGCTACTGGGCCAAGTTTCAATGTTAAAGTGAAAGTAAATTAAAAGGAGAATTCCAACAAAGTGTAACACCATTTTTAAGCGGAAGTTTAAGTTTGTGAGAAAAAAGAAGTAAAAAAAGAGAAAATAAAAATCAAAATAGTTTATAAGAAAATATGAAAGAAAAGTGTTAAAACTCAATAAAAAACAAACACTAATAAATACTTAAATATTTGTTGAGGCAATTAAAAAGGAAACAAATGTTACTTAAGGGGAAAAATATTAAAAATTCTAAAAAATCCATAAATATTTCCTTAAGTGTGTAATAACCGAAACGAATATATTTTGCAGAAAAATATAGAACGAGTACCTCTTAATACATTAACAAATTTGGGAAGCAAGTGTTTACTTTGAATTTTAACCAAAAAAGTGATAAGTGAAAAAGTTAAATTGCTTGACCATTGAAATAACAAAAAGAAGAAGAAAAAACTCAATTTGTATGTGTGTGCTACGCGGCATAAATAAAAATTTTTAATAACAAAGCCAAATGTCATGATTAATTAGTGTTATCTAAATAACTCACACAAAAAATATATTTATATATATCTATGAAATAAAAAAATAACAACAACAACCAAAAATGTATTAAATTGAAAGCAATTTTTAATGGAATAAGAAAAACAAAATAGAAAAAACACTTTAAGAAATATTTCAAAATAAGAAAAAATCACTAAAGAAAATTTAACACGACCCACCTTTAAAAATAATTATAAAGTAATTTTCAAAACAAAAATAAAAAATCGCAAAAAATAAATATATTATAACGTAAGTAAAAAAATCACTCCAAGAAAAAATTCAACATTCTTAAAAGTGTGACCTTTAAGTGTAAATTTAGTTGAAGATGATGATGATCTATGAAAAAACTAAAAACGTAATTTGTCAACAAATGTCTTTACTTTAAAGAGACACTGCGAGGGAGAGGTGGACAGACCACCTTCAATAATAATAAATAAATAAAAGGAAAAATACAGAGGAGCGTGTGTGCCAGCAATTTGTTTCTTTCGTTTTTGTTGTTGAAAAGGAAAATGTGTCACCTCATATAAAAAAATCATTTATAATATTTATCTTTTGCCTAGTGTCCAAGCAATTTGTGATTTGCATACTTTGAGCAGTTAATTTGCCACCATTCAAACAGAAACAGCAACAACAGCAAAAATTACAAAATAAATATAAAGATAGTGAGTGACCCCCACACACACACATGGACAATATCGCAGAATAAACTGCACAGTGGTCCCTTAGTGCACGTGAGTGAAAATGAAAACGAAAATCCCATACTCACACACCCACCAACACCTCCGCCCCTTTAACTATAGTTAAGCAATTATACACACCTTTTAACATCTGTTTCACACTAAAACAAGGCAAATAACGAAAAACGAGAAAAACCGACAACAAAACAAAGTTAAACAATTTTAGCTGCAATCTTTTCGTCGTACCCTCTTTAAATCTTATCGCCCATCGTCAGGCGGCGTCCGGCGTCATCGTCAGTCAGCATTGTCAGCATCATCAACATCAGCTGCTGTTGTTTGTTTATTTGCCGTCGCTAGTCATAAGCTTCTGCTTTGGGCTGTTTGAAGTAGCAATTGTTGTTATTGTATTTTCGGAATATGTAACTATTGTCGTATAAAAATTAGGTGAGTAAATAGTATTAAGATGCGTAGACATTATCTTTAGTGGTGTCGATATGTGTGGGGAGATTTTCAAAACATAGGGATTTCGGTTACTAAATATGCAATGCCGTTTATTAGAAAAATCAATCACAATGGGTGATTTTTGTCACATACACTGACAAAATCTGTTTTAATTTTAAAGATTGAAGAGTTTAAAATATTTTATGTTTAAAATTAGGCCATTTTCCAAATTCTAAGTGCAAATTGTCTTTATTTAAATATTAGGAAGTCTTAGGGCAAAAATCTTTAATATTAAAAATGTTCACTAATGTATTGATCGTTGGAACAAGGACATTTCATACCTACAATTAAAGCATTTTTCTTTATATTAAGTGATTTTTTTCGTTATTCACCCCTATGCAGAAGTAAAAATAAACATATCGATACCTTCATTCTAAACCATGCTAAGTGCAAAAATGTAGTTTTTCGTGAGAGGCGATCAAAGTTTGATGATTTTTTTAAATTTGTGTGGAATTCCTTTATGATAGAAATCGAATGACCTGCACTGTTTTGTGAATAACTTTTGATTGGGTTGACGGATAAACACTAAATTTTGACTGAATATAATTTGGAATATTTAGAAACTAACAATGCAATCTCCCTTAAAAAATGCTAAGTCGACTTAGCATTTTTTAGAATGGAGGTGTCGATATATAAATGATTTTTTCGAATTTTAACTATGAATTGTCTTTATTTTAAAGATTAGGACGCCTTAAGAGCAAATCTTTGTACAGGGTGGCGCAGAATGATTTAAATGGTTTATAACTTTTTTATTTATGCGATTATTATAATTTTTTTTTAAATACAGTATATTATTGGGGAATTTTTTGCAATTAGCTTTGAAAAATTATATCCTGTAAGTTGTGCCCATTTTCTGCTTCGCACATACGTGCTCTTTTTAGCATATTTCCCATAACTTTTCGGAAAAATTCTATTATTTTTGTACGTTGTTCGATTCATAATTAATTTCCCAAGTCTCCTTCACAAAAAGCTAAAAAAAGCAAAAAAAAGAATAATAATTTAAAAAATTGTAAAGAATTCAAACCATATAGCTCATTCTGCACCACCCTGTATTATAACTTTTTAAAGAAGTTTGGGATATGAAACGAACGAAAAATTTCGAAAAAATTCAATTCTTTTTGTACGTTGTTCGATTCATAATTAATATCCCAAGTCTCCTCACAAAATGATGAAAACAAACAAAGAGAGAATAATAATTAAACAAGTAAGAAAGTTTCAGTCGGGTAAACCGACTAAGGTATACCCTCACTTTGTGAGTAATGTAATATGGAATATTAAACGAATTATTCTGTCAATTTGTATGGCAGGTACCAGAATGTTTTTAACAAATACACCTATTTTTCGCTGAATAGTAGATTCTTTAAATACATTACACTGCGCCGAATTATAAACGTTTTTTGCACTGGTATATTAACGTTATGAAATATTAAATTTTGTTATGATTTTGCCATTTTGTGTGGGAGGTACAAAAGGGGTGATAACGGCCATTTTTTACAGGGCTATAGGGACTTCAAAAGCGTTACACTGTGCAAAATGTTGTTGCATTTTCTGCATTGGTACTCATGCTGTGAGTTCTTAACTATTTGTGCAAAATGGTACCTTTGTGTGGGAGGTACAAAAAGGGGCGTGGAAATAGCGTCCATTTTTCACAGTGCAAAAGACACTATAAAAGCATTACACTGTAAAAAAAAGTATTTTTATACAGTGGTATTAATGTTATAAGCTGTTATCTTTTGGTGGAAAATGGTACCTTTGTGTAAGAGGTACCAAAAGGGGCGTGAATATGACACCCATTTTTCACTGGACTGTAGGCACTATGAAAGCATTACACTGTTCAAAATTTCAAGTATTTTTATGCACTGGTATTAATGTTATAAGCTGTTAACTTTTGGTGCAAAATGGTGCATTTGTGTGGGAGGTACCAAAAGGGGCGTAGCAACATGGAACATTTTTCTCGAGTTGATAGCGACTAATAAACTAATGCTATGTGTGGAATTTCAGAAGATTCGAATTAGTAGTATATGATATATACCCTCGTCACACTAAAGTGAGGGTATAAAAAGTTATAAAGAATTCAAACCATATATCTCATTCTGCGCCACCCTGTATAAATAAGATTTATATAAATTACAATGTATGTATACAAACATACTCGTAGGAATATACCTTCACTCTTTAATAAACAAGTTTGTTATACCATCCACCAAAGGATGCGGTATAATAACTTGTCACTCTATTTCCAACACCTTGAAATATTGATCTGCGACCCAAAGGACGATTTAGCAATGTCCGTCTGTCTGTCTGTCCGTCCGTCTGTTTGTTGAAATCACGCTGCAGTTCTTTGATCAAATTTGGCACAAATACTTCTTTTAGTTGCATCAAAATATGGTTTTTGACCCATAGATATCACATATTTAATGCAATTTAGCTGAAAATTTGCAGTTTGTATTCTATTTTGACAAGAATTCATCACGACAAAAAATTTACTAATCGGTTCATATTTTGTTATGGTCACCCTATAGAGGTCACTTCAAATATGCTTATTTAAGCCATAAATACAAAATTTTCTAAGCAGTTTAACTGAATCTTTGCGGTTGGTATTTAATTTAGGAATTCATCACAGTAAAAATATTTTATACCAGTTCATATTTTGTTATAGTCCACCTATAGATGTCGCTCCCAAAAGGCTTGTTTAAGCCATAAACCATTGGATGGTGAGGGTATATTCATTTTGTTACGCCTTTTAGTATTGGTCAGAAATCTCATAAATTATATACTCGAGAATAATTAATCGTCTTAAAATTCTAAGACGATTTAGTCATGTCCGTCTATCTGTCCGTCCTTCTGTTGTAATCACGCTCCAATCTACAATACAAGAGCAAAATATCTGCAAATTGGTATACATTTTTCTTATAGCTGTAGGTATGTTGGGATTGAAAATGTGCCATATCGGCCAGACTGACGGACGCACATTGCTCAAATGACTTAAAATGGCCTTAAACAGATTTCCGCCAAACGTAGTTAGCGGCTTAGAATTGAATGCAATCCTTTGTGGAGGAAATGAAAGAAATATCTTATATTCAAAGAAGAAGAAGAAAATGTTTCTTAAGTTCTAATGTTTTATCAATATACGTAATTCTAGAGACGACGTTTTATTTTCAAAGAATCCTCTATTTTTAATTAGGCTGCTCTTCATTCGCTTTTTAGTAAAACGTTATATTCATTCTTTCGTTCTTTCTTTTATCTTTAGTTGTATCCTTTTATTTCGGTAGTATACTGATATAACCGGGTCTGTGTAGGCGGAAGGAGTTGCCGTTATTATAGACCCTACCATTGGATGGTGAGGGTATATTCATTTTGTTACACCTTTAAGTATTGGTCAGAGATCTCATAAAGTATATACTCGAGAATAATTAATCGTCTTAAAATTCTAAGACGATTTAGTCATGTCCGTCCTTCTGTTGTAATCACGCTCCAATCTACAATACAAGAGCACAATAGCTGCAAATTTGTATACATTCTTCTTATAGCTGTAGGTATGTTGGGATTGAAAATGGGCCATATCGGCCAGACTAACGGACGCACATTCCTCAAATGACTTAAAATGGCCTAAAACAGATTTCCGCCAAACGTAGTTAGCGGCTTAGACATTTCCTTCGAAGTGTTGCACTTTTGGTTCGTAGCAAATCCTCCATAAAAGTGAGGGTATAATTAAAACAAGTAAAAAAGTTCAGTCGGGTAAATCGACTTATGAATCCCCTCATCTTGAGTCCAAAATAAAATAGTAAATTTTATTTTTTTTTTGTTTTAATTAATTACACTGTGCTAGTCCAAAAATGTAACAGAAAGGAGACCCTATGGATAGACCTATTTCGCCCATGCTGAATCCAGTGGCATTAGCCGTTTTTCTATGTTAGCTCTTGGTTTCGCGATATTCGACCACAAAGTTTGTTGGGAAATCAGAGAGGTGACTTATCTCTTTGGTTATTTTGAAGTGGAAGACTTCGGAATATACGCTTCAGTCCAAAGATTGAAATAAAGGGAACATTTGGACAATTAGTTTTCTCAAATCAGTCGTCCACGCTTCTCACCCCCTTACCCCTGAAAAAGTGCAATGAAATCTTATCATATGTTAAAAATCATACATATCGTCGACATTTTTAGTAGGCATCGTAGAAAAAATATTCCTCGCGAAGAAATACTGCAAATTTCGAGTTATTACATAATTTGTGTATTTTTCTGCTCATAGCAGAAAATATTTGAAATAAAATTTTTTGACTTACATTTTTGTAAATTATTTTTTCGTTAGTGTTAATGGAAATTTCAAAGGTAACCAACAAAACCTGCTTAATTGTGAAACCTGTTAATTTTTCATAAATAATAGGAGACTCATAGTAATTTTTCGCGAGGAACATTTTTCTCAAAGACACAAACTAAAGATGTCGATGATGTGAATGACGTTTGACGTTTGACGGGGGTGAAGTGGTGAGAAGCGTGGTTGACTATTTTGAGAGAAATAATACTCGAAGGGTTCCTTTATTTCGTTCTATAGACTGAACCGCGATTTGGGAAGTCTTACACTTCAAAATCACCTCCGAGATAACTAATCTCTCTGATTTTTTTGCAAACTTTGTGGTCGAATATCGCGAAAACAAGAGCTAACCTAGAAAAACGGTTAGCTCCATTGTATTCAGCAAGGTCGAAATAGGTATATCCATAGGGTCTCCTTTCTGTTACATTTTTAAAGTGTCCATTTCGAGCACAGTGTTATTATCAATTTAAATTGCATTTAATAACTTTAAGGTATGTAGCGGTATTAAAGTTATAAGCTTTTAACAATTGGTGCAAAATGGTCCATTTGTTTGGGAGGTACCAAAAGGGGCGTGCCAATAAATGCCAATTTTCTCTTGATTGTAGGTACTGTAAAAGCATTACACTGTACAAAATATCAGGTATTTGTACAGTGTATTTGGATTAATGTTATAAGCTGTTAACTTTTGGTACAAAATGGTCCATTTGTGTGGAACGTACCAAAAGGGGCGTGGCAAACTTTCCCATTTTTCTACAGGTGATAGCTGCTAAAAAAATACTACTATGTGTCGAATTTTAGAACATTGGAATAAGTAGTATAGAAGTTATTAGTTAGTTGCTTTTTATTTAGTTTGATTTGCAAATTCAACATAGATAGGCTTAGACGAAAGCAACTTTAGCAAATTGTTGAAATTTTCTGTAAAAGAAAACTTTGTTTAGCGATGAAGCTCATTCTTGGTTGAATAGGAAGCTAAATAAGCATTAGGAATAAATATAATAGAAAAAGTTACGCGAAACGAAAATTTACCATAATATGGAGAAAATTTTGTAAGTAATTAGAATTGCAAATAGAATCAGAAATATTGTACTTGAATTGATAACCTAATATTTTTCAGTGGTTTGTAAATTTCGATACAATATTTACTTTAAGTTTAAGGAAATTGAACCAAAATAAAATTGAAAAGCATTCCTCATTTTCTGCAAAATTCATGTCCTCACAGAAAGTTTATAGATGCAATTAAAATTTTTGCGATATTAATGAACGTTCACCTGTTATATGTTAGATTTTCGGTAATGGTTGAGCTAGAGCTGCTTTAAATAATTCAACAACGAGTTTGTCGATTTTTAGTTAATTATTTATTTTATTTTTTTTCTCAATATTTCGAAATAAAAATCAAATTTATTATATTGGATAAATCGACCTGTTCAAAAAAAGGGTAAGAACTCAAAATTAAAACAGATAAGTAGAAGCCAAAAACTGCTACCATTTATATTATTGATATAAAAAATATGTCAAATAATATGAAAATATCTTTTTAATAAAATGTTTTTTGCAATGACATACTTCCGTCAATATCAATTCTTTTAAATTTATTTTTTCGAAAACATTTTTTGGCCCCTACTGAAGTTTTTTAATGCTGAGTTGTTACTCTTTTGCAGAAAAAGTGCGATATGCTGATCGGCATAATAAACTACGGACCTAACTCTTCTTTTTTGGATGTTACAAACAAATGTACAACGTCATAATATCCTCTAACACAGTGTGGTGTTGGTATAACGATTAGATCGCTTCTGAGATATAACGATTTATGTATTTATTTTCCCGAAAAGTTAATAAAAAAAGTGTTTAGACTAAAACATGTATATTTCTTAAGAAACCATTAATTTTTTATTTTAAATTTTTTCTGCATTTTTGCATAAATTTTGCAAATATTTATTTTCTCTCTAAACACAAATCTTTTTTTTTTGATTTGTATAAATTAAAATATATTTGTTCATTTGAAAACTAATACATTTTTATTAAATCTTCTAAATACTGTTTTAAAATAATATAATTTAAATGACCTCCACGCTCGGTAACGCATGTGCGACATTTTATCAAAAAGTTATTCATTACTGCCTGGAGAGTTGAAGCGAGAATGTGCTCGATTGTTGCTCGGATTGCTTTGTGCATTGCTTTAAATCATTAAATTTCATGTTTGTAATATCTCCACAAGAAAAAAAGCAGGTGCAGTAAGGTCATGAGACCTTGGGGGGCTAATGAAATGTGAAATGATAATAAAAATGAGTTTCTTGAAATCAGCTTATTGGAAAAATTTACCTGCAATTTTGTCATAACATAACTGGCTATATTGCAAGTTGCACCATTCCTATGTGACAATCTTTTTTTAGTGGCAGCATCCATCAGTCACCCTGTATAACAATATCATCTTAATTTTTTTGGGTATCTTCTAGCACCGTAACTCAATCCTCGTGAACTGGGATTTTTTAGATTTCGAACTGTCATCCCTAAGACGTTTAAAGGTACAATACGTGTAGCTTCACCTATTTCACCGATTATTTATTTGCCTAATTTATTTTCTTTCTTGACGTTATTCTTTATGGTTTCTTTTTTGGGGTGGGCTTTCGCATTATTGTTTTGATAGAAGATGTTTGAGATAAAAGCGTGGCTCTTATCGCCTCTATGTACATATGATATGTGTACGTATGCGTATGCCTATGCCCGCTCGTCTGTCCGTGCGTCCGTCTGTGTTTGCCGGACGCTTATCGTGGTCGTGATAAATAAATATCAAACCAACAAATAAACAAAGAGACAGAACACCAAATTTCATCGAATCTATTTATGACGTAAGAAAGTGACTGAAGACTAAGCAGAAGAATAAGAAGAAGACGAGAAAATTTAATTTAAGTGGGCATTAGCATTAAGTATTGTTCAATTAATTAAGAATATCTTTGAGAGTTAAACTATTTTTTATATTGTTGTCATTTTAATGGAGTGGTGTGCTGGGAAGTTTTGATATTTCCAATAGCAAATTAATAGATACGTTAGATTTGAAATTTGATATAAGCTAAACGGGTGATAAAAATAATTAGGTTCTATCATTGATCGAAGCTGAGTTGGGAAAAAAATTTATTAAATAAATCTATGCAATTAAAATATGCAATTATGAAAATTAGCAGTTTTAAATATTAGTAACAGCAAAAAACTTTAAACTATAAATACACAAGAAAATACATATTGCAGATAAAAAGGGCAACTTGACATGAAGATGACATTACAGAAGACTGTAAATTTATGAATTTTTTAAAAAGCTCTCTCATGCAACAATAAAGACAAATATTGTCCCAAATATATCGTCATCAGAAACGAAAAAGGGCCTATCATCATGTTTGAAAATTTTACAGGAGAAGCAAAAAACTAAATAAAATGAAAAGTGCTGCCGTTAGAAAAACGTTGTTTTCAGGATAATAAAATTAATATCTAAACATAATGATGCATATATTAAATCACAAAAACATGATTTATAACTTGTTTGTGAAAATTGCGTGAAATAGGATTTTTTAACTATAAAAAAGAAATAATTTGTTGTTAGGCCCTTTTGAATTTCTTTAATAAATTCGCCATTTTTAATATTACGCCGCTAAAAATTTATCGGGATGTGTATTTTGATGCAGGGTACCGAAATCCATCATAAACTGAGTTTCCATTTTTCTTGTTGTTACGCCCTTTTTCGTTTCTGAAGAATATTATTCTGCTTGAAACATATATATCTGTAGGGTTCACAAATATTATATATTCTAGAAGAAGATGTTCTAGGCAAATCCTTGTTTCCGTCCTCATTTTATTTATTCGGGACTGTTATTTCCGAAACAAAGATTTATTTGCACTCACAAATTCGGAAAATATTCGTTCAAAGTTTTTCAGTAATTTACTTGGAAACTTAAAATGTCAGTAAAATTTCTTTGGTTGTTTAAAGTTTTTCAGTAATTCAAAATCCACTTTTAAAAAGTTGTTAATGTTCCCAAAAGTCCTTTATAATTTAAATCGTAAAATCTTGAATAACTATACATAAATTGACAACAAATGATGACTTGGAATATTTAGAAATTAAATTCTTTTAACGAATGTTAATGCGACATACACCCCTTTTGATTGTAAGGTATAATTCGAAATCCAGGAAAAATGAAAACTAAAAATCTAAAAATTCAACAAAGTTTTGAAAATCTTCTTTGAATAAAATATTTTATTTGTATTTAAACACATATTTTATTTGGGAAATTTTTTTCTCATATATATGTTGTTGTTGCATTTCAAATAAAATGTATTTGTTCATAAATAAATAATATTTAAAGTTTTCCTTTCCATATATATTTTCTTTGAACTTAAACATATTAAAAAAGACGATTTCCCCCGGTGTATAATATGAACAAGTAAGTGTATAAAATAAGCAAAATGATCGTCATTTATATTTAAAAACAAAAATGTTAAGTTGCTTATTTACATCCTTTGGAGAAGTATTTCTCGTCCACGTTTCTCACCCCCTTACCCCTGAAAAATTGCAATCAAGCTTTACCATATGACAAACCTCATGCAAATCGTCAATATTTTTAGTTTAATATATTTACAAGAAATCAACAGGTTTCATAATTTAGTAGGTTTTGTTGTTTAGCACTAACCGAAAAATAAAAATATTAAATTTTTTTAATAACTCGAAATCAGCTTAATAATATCATATTATATATAATATCATATCTTCATAAAAACGTTTTTCTCAACTACGTCAAAAAAATTTTTAGTTGTTTACATGATATTTGACATATGATACGATTTTATTGCAATTTAGTGGTAAGGGGGTGAGAAGCAGGTGCTACTGTTTTGAGAAAGATATTTCTCCAAGGGTTCCCTGCACTTCGTTCTATCCATGGGGTCTCCTTTCTGTTACATTTTTGAACTAGCACAGTGTAATTATTCAATTTTTTTTGCAATTTTTCTGAAAGTCCTAATAAGACAATATGCGGATTTTACAGTTCAGTTATTAATATCCAAATTTTAGCATTCTACGTTAATTAGTTTGTTTTTTAAGATTAAAAAACAAAGTTATTGCTACATACAGAAAACAGTTTGGTTGCTTGGAAGTTCGGTATACTATCATGCGCTTCTATCAGGACAACTAACATTTTGGTTGTGGTATACTTCTGCTTCAATGTTGACAACAATTATATTTGGTTGCGCCAACCATATACTACCGACAATTAATTAAAAACAGTTTTCATTAATTTTTATTTTTTTGACACAAATTTTAGTACACGAGAGTACAATGCATAACAAAACTTGTATGCAAATATCGCTTAACCTTGTTCTTTCAATTTCAAGATAGTTGCTTTTATTTTTTATTAATGTAAAACATTTTGCACAACATATTCTGCATTCCACACATTATTATCCATACGAAATTATATTTGACTACATATACCAATCTTGAAAAAAATGTTGAAGATTTATTTATGTCGAATGATTTTAATTTTTGTTTGTAATGTATCAACAAAAGAACAGCAACCAAGCATTCGGTTGTATTTTCTAAAATATATTTAATTATTCTAAATTCGGGAAAATATTGGGATAACCAAAAAACGATTAATTAATATTTTTTGATGGTATAGTAACCAGTTATTCGTTGCAATAATAATCTTTGGACTATTAATACAATTTCTGTTGTCAAGAATAAAACATGCGTTGTCACTACCAAATATCGATCATATGGTAGTATAATGAAAATATAAAATTAGTTAAACCGAGTGCCAATGAAAAAAACAATCTTAATTCGATTGATACAACCATCGATTTAGTTGCAAGCATTTTCATTTCATCGTATCCATGTTATTATTATTGTTTTAACTATTTATATATAAATACAACACGCACACGGTGTATGCAATAGACTTTTTGTTGCTAGTACTATTTTTCTATTGTTACTATCGAATTCCAAACCAATTATTTTCCTGGGTGTACTTATGTCATTTTACATTGTCAGGTATAACTCGAAATCAGTAAAAAAATTAAAATTTGATTCGAAAAATCTGCAACGTTTGTAAAACATTTTTTAAACAAAATCTTTTTGGAGAAATTCCCAAACAAAATTTATAAATATGTATGTATATAAAAAAATATTTTATTTGAAAAAAATAGTCTGCAAACATTTTTCGTTTTAATATACTAATAAATGCGTTTCAAGCAAATTTTATTGATTTTCAAATAAAATATCTTTGCTCAGAAATATATAATATTTAAAAAAATGTGTGCCAAATATATTTTCTTTCGATTCAAATATATCAAAAAAGCCGATTTTGCGCCGTGTAAACGTTTGAGAAAAATAGACGGAATTTCCTCCATGCTTTTTATACCCTCCACCATAGGATGGGGGGTATACACATTTTGTCACTCCGTTTGTAACACCACTAAATAGTGATCTGATACCAAAAAAAGTGTATATATTATAAATCGTCGTAAAATTCTAAGAAGATTTGCCATCTCCCTCTGTCCGTCCGTCAGTTGTAATCACAATCTATAATACTTGAGCTAGGTGGCTGAAATTTGGTACATATATATATATATATCCGCAGGTATGTTGGCATACATATATGATGCATATATAGCATCACTCCGATTTGACTTCTTAACGCCACAGAATCTAAGGTTGACACTAAAACGCAAAATATAATAAATCACTTCCACTACTAACCTAAGTGCTCTTTAATTGTTTACAGATTAAAAACCATTAACATACATACTTCGATTCTGAATCATTTTTTTCCAGACCTAGGCAATTTTGAATTTCCATTAACCTGTAACACCGTTATATATATATTTGCTATTAGAGCATGAGCTACCACTCCACTTAAGCCAAATAAACACTTAAGACAAGTGAATAACCAATTTCATCTGTCAGTTCAAACAGAATATCCGCTATTTATTCACTAATTCCAATATTTTATTGCTTAGAAATCGAAATCGCAATATTTAATTGCATAAATCGAACAATTACTATCAGCAATAATCAATAGGATCATTCACTTACGTGCATTCCGTGAACAAGTAATCTTTTCTTTGAAATCTGTGCTGTCAAAGATCATAATGGGTCAAAATGTAATTAATAAATTATTTGCAACCATATCAGTTATTGTAATAATAAGCCGAAAAGTGTGGAAAACAGCTCCAATTGAATTGCCTTAAGGTTAATGCTTACGGAATTTTTTCCCAAAATTAACAAAAACAAAATAAATCTACATTCGTGTCTAGTACCGATTTTCTGTAACTCGTGACGTATAAAAAGATCGTAAATAAGCAGCGCACAACAGGCCGACCACTGGCTTAAGTGTATGTCCATGGACATGAGACTTTCAAACGTCTCCTCTATTTAACCTGACCTAACAAAAACAATTTAATTATGAAATATCCTTGAAAGGTTACTGTTCAAATTTGAATTTTAATTACTGGACTTTTATATCGGATGTCTGCATTTGCTTTGTGATTTATTTATTTGGGTAAAACCATGTGTTTTGGATGTGCTAAGTTTTTCTTTTGATGACGAATATATAGAAAACCTTTTTTTAATTTCGAAAAATTCTTAAAATCTAACCAATTTTAATTTTCCTTAGAAATATAACAAAATAATTTCTGTACAAATGGTATATAATAAACCTTTTTAATTCAGTTTTAATCTGCTATTTTTTTCCATTGTACTGTTTGAAGTTGTTCTTTTTCCAATGAAATTAGCTTTGCAAAGTAAACAAAATAAGAACTTATTTAGAAAAAAATATAAATGACCGGATAACAAAATTTAAATATATGTATATAATAAAGTGGCTTCAGTGAAAGAGCAGTGTCTACAAAACAAGATTAGATTTATTTTTCCATTCGGTTCTTTACACAAAAATTCTTTAGTTTTTTATTATTTTAATAACTCTCAAGGGAATAAAACGATTGGGAGTACCTCCCTCACATATGGACTATTTTGAAGGTGAGGGGATTCGTAAGACGGTTTACACGACTGAACTTTTTACTTGTTTTTAATATCGAAAAATCGCTAAGCACACCAAAAAATATACAGCCGTATTCATAAAAATTTAAAACATCTTTACAAACTTTTGCTATGCAAAATTAAAGATTATTAGCTTAAAATTTCCATTTTCTAGTTATGCTTTAGGATAAAATAATATAGAATGAAGTACGTTAACACAATACAGGCACGTGTTATCCAAAAATTGTCGTAAGGATCAGTTTATATTTGCGAGCTGTACATTGATCATAAGAATGTATTCACAGAAGGACGGACATGGCTAAATCGATACAGAGCGCGATTCTGAGTTCATCCGTATAAGTAATAAATACATTTTTCTTCTTTTTTCCATATTGTTCACAAAATCACTTCCAAAAAGTGTACAGAATTCACTAGTGACCTTTACACTATCAAAATGTGTTAAATATTACATTATTTTAGTGCATAGATTCTGATGCTAGACAACTAAAAACGCCAAAATATTCATTCTTAGCTTTTAAAGTTTGTTTTTGTAAATTTTACATCGATAAGATAATTTTTAAGTTAAAACCTTACTAACATAGCTCCAACTTTTTTAAATTATGCCTCGATTCTTCGGAATGGACTCATTTAATTTATGACCGATCAGACTTTACTTTTTAAAATCATAAAAATATAACAATTGTGCATTTTTAGATTGTTTTATGGGGTTTTTATTAAAAAACATCTAGCGTGATAACAACAGACGAACGGACAGACGGAATTGAGAATCTTAGAATTTTGAGACGATTAGGAATATATATATTTTATCTCAGATCAGGTGTTACAAACGGTGTGACAAAATGAATATACCCCCAATCCTATGGTGGAGGTATAACAATTCTGAACCGTATAAAATTTTCTGCATGGAGGAATATCATTGATTTTATATATTTGAATTGAAATAGAATATATTTGAAAGCACAATTTTCAAATAATGCAGGGTTTTCCCACAAGAGGTGTTATTTTGAATCACCCGGTATTTCGGTAGCTGTCACTTTTGAAGCTTTTATTTTTTGACATTTGACAAGTAGAAACTACGCAATTACTAAAAATGGAACGATACACGATTCAACAACGCACTGAAATTATTAAAATTCGAAAAATCTGGCCATTTCCACCTCGGTGGCTACGTCAACAAGCACAATTGACGCATCTGGGGCTCGGAAAACCCAAGAGTTATTGTTGAGAAGCCTCTCCATCCCCAACGTGTGACTGTTTGGTGCGGTTTATGGTCCGGCGGGGTCAATGGACCTTACTTTTTCGAAAATTAGGTTGGATCAACAGTTACGGTGAATGGATTGCGCTATCGAGAGATGATTAATGATTTTTTATGGTCGGAGTTGGATGGTATTGATCTGGGAGCGACATCTATAGGTGGACTATAACAAAATAAGAACTTATTTAAAAAATTTTTACTGCGATGCATTTTTGTCTTAATTAAAAAAAATTGCAAAGATTCAGTTAAAATGCTTCAAAAATGTGATATTTTTACTTAAATACGCGTATGTTGGAGCGACCTCTATAGGGTGACTATAACAAAATATGAACCGATTTGTAAAATTTTTGCGGTGAAGAATTCTTGTCAGCATTGAATACAAACTGCAAAGTTTCTACTAAATAGCTTTAAAATGTGATATCTATGGCTCAAAAACCGTAATTTGGAGAGACCTCTACAGGGTTGCCCATATTCGACGGACCCATCTGGCAACGCCATAACTTTTGACAGAGATGTCAGATCGCTTAATGACATACCGCGTTTGAAGCGTCAGTCCAAGCAGATTTTTACCATGGAACAATACACGCCACGCGAGCGCTCTGAAATAGTTGAAATTTACATTCAACAGAAGAAGTCAATTGTGAAAACTCAACGTGCTTTTAAAATATTAAAAAATGTGAGAAGTGCGCCTTCTAAGAACACCAAATTGCCGTATTTACGCCACTGAAAATCCTCAGGAGATTCAAGAATTGCCTCTTCATGACGAAAAAGTCACAGTTTGGTGCGGCGTTATTGCGAAAACGGTCATTGGGCCGTTTTTCTTCCAAAACGAAAATGACCATGCTGTTACCATCAACCAGGAGCGTTATCGCGACATGATGACCAATTTTGTGATGCCAATTATTCGTCAAAAGCGTATGAGGCAGTTCTGGTTTCAACAAGACGGCGCTCCACCGCACACAAGTCGCATAACAATCGATTTTCTGAAGAATTTGTTTCCGGGCCGTTTGATGTCGAAAAGTGGTGATTTGGACTGGCCACCGCGTTCGCCCGATTTGACGCCGCCTGACTTCTTCTTGTGGGGATATTTGAAGTCAAAGGTTTACGTTAACAAGCCAAGGACCGTAGAAGAGCTCAAGGACAACATTCGTGAAGAAATAGCCGCTATTCCGGCCGAAATGTTGGCGAAAACGATGGAAAATGCTGCAAAAAGGGCACAATACGCCATCAACGCCAGAGGCGGCCATTTGAGAGATATCATATTCAAAAATTGATGTAAACAAATCTACTTGGAACAAATTAAATGATTAAGATTGCCAACCGCCAAATTTTTATTTTTTTCTTTGATTTTTTTTAAAAAAACATGGGTCCGTCGAATATGGGCAACCCTGTATAGGGCAGCTATATAAAAACATTGACCGTAGGGCCCATTTGCAATCCCAAACAACCTGCAACTATAACAAATATTTGTACCAAATTTGATCAACATAGCTCTATTATTACGGACTGTAGCGTGACTACAACAGACAGACGGACGGACGGTCGGACAGACGGACTTAGCTAAATCGTCTTAGAATTTTACGACGATTAAGAATATACATATATATTTTATGGGGTCTCATATCAATATTTATAGGTGTTACAAACGGAGTGACAAAATGAACATACCCCCATCCTATGGTGGAGGGGACAACATCTTCCCAAACAAAATACTTCAGAAGCTAGCTAGCTAGAGGTATCACACCAAAAACGTGATCTATGGCCCTTAATATGTTTGCAGGAAATCAGAATTTGAACTTTCTATGTAATTTCATCTATGTCCGTCCGTCCGTCCATCAGTCTATCTGGCTAGAATGACTTGAAATCGGTCTGCTATCTTTATAAAAATGTTCCGTCATGAGGATTATATTATATTTGGGATAAAATAAAAATACTTCTTCTAGTTATGATTAAGTGTTTCTATTACAGTAAAATATTTATTTTCATTAGATAATAATATAGAAAACACATTCAAAAGTTATCACCAACATCTTATTGGCAAATGACAAATCTTTACGATCAATATACTCGTATAAACATACATATTTAGCTCATGTACTTCTTGTCATGCTGTGCCGCCCATAACGTGTAAATCTATGCCCGTGGGAAAATAAATTTTCATTAATATTTTTTATGATGACTTTACAATAAAAACAAAAACATTAACGAATGTTTACACGAAATCGAACAAATTGACAATTTAAAGTGAAGAAATTGATATAAAAACGGCAGCAATAATAAATTGATAACAATTTATGGGGCAAAGGCAAGGCAGGAATTCCTGCCTGGAATAGCAGCAATAAAAATGTTTTCAATAAAGATTCATAACTGTCAGCAATGCTCCTCTGTTTGTGTTTTGTTATACAATTTGCAAATTGAATTTAATATTTTTTTGTACCGAACCGTTTTGTGTCTGCGTCGGTAAGTCTGTTCAAACGAAGAATAAAACAGTCAATGACAGCGAAATTAAATGTGAAAAAATGCATAAAATGAACAAAAAAGCGAATTCTGACATAAAAGGCGTTAAGTGCTGCAGGCTGTTGGAATCGTTTATATGTACCTTCCCCTTCAACCGCTGGCAGAGATTAAAGCGATTAACCCATGGACTGTTCTTCATTGTGACTGCCATGTACATGACTATAATAAACACAAAAGAAAGAAGGCCTTTTGGGTTAATATTCCCATGTGAGAGTAGCATTCGAAAAGGTTTATGAGCGAATTAAAGCATTCTGCCAACCATTGCTTAGACCACAACACATTTCTGGCCGACATAATTAAAAGCAATACCAACAAACATACCAAACATAATCGGGGTTACAAGACTTAATTAAGTTTGGGGAAAAGAAAACCAAGTGACCTTGTCCTTAGCCTTAATTTGTTAGCTTTTAATACCACAGAAAGTGCGAGCGGAAAATGTTTGCTAATAGATAATGGTCTCACCGGAAGTCTTGATTTAGTAAAATTTTATTTAAATCACAAAAATTAGGATTCTTTACGAAGATAGGAAATCTTGGAAATTAACATTAAATTCCGTAAATAGAAAGTCCAGTCAATTATTAACACTGTGAAACACTCTGTATCCGTGAAGATAGTCCATTTACCAAATGAAAGCCCTCAATATGCACAATAATTACTCCTAAGGAGAGATTCGTGTCGACCAAAGTTTACCATAATGTATAAAGAATTATCCTCCATAATATATATGAAATGTTTTTTAGTATCTATTAACTTTTACAAATACTATCTATCTTCCTATTCTATCTATCTTCCTATTCTATCTATCTTCCTATTCTATCTATCTACGAGTATGTATACAAAAAAATGAATGTGTGTATGAAGATCATCGTACCCGATCATACGAACTGATATATCAGGATAACCAGTACATCAAGTGTCTTGAAATTTTGTGTGAATGCATTTAGCATCACTGCAAGTGACTCAACAATAAATGGCATATTTCGGATAAGTAGGCGAGGACCCGCCCATATGACTTCATTATTGAATACGATATATCTAGAGAACCATTGCACTGTGAGAGACTCAACAAAAACTGGGAGATATCGAATAAGTGGTTGGGACTGGGAGATATAGGATAAGCGATACAGAAGTTGTATGGTTCAATAGTTCACAATGTTAAATGTCTGTGGGGAAAGTAAGACCAAAAGACGCATCTTCGAGCAGAGCAAGTAAATGTTATTTCTAATTTTTTTTTATACCCTACACCATAGGATGGGGGTATATACACTTTTTCACTCCGTTTGTAACACCACTAAATATTGATCTGAGACACCATAAAGTATATATGTTCTTAACCGTCGTAAAATTCTAAGACGAATTTACCATGTCCGTCTGTCTGTCCGTCCGTCCGTCTGTTGTAATCACGCTCCAGTCCGTAATAATAGAGCTAGGTTAATTATATTTAGTAGAAATATTTCTTATAGTTGCAGATTTTTTGCGATTTCAAATGGGGCGAATCGGTCAATGTTTTGATATAGCACCCCTATAGATGTCGCTCCAAGATACGGGTTTTGAGCCATAGATACCATATTTTTAAAGCAATTTGGAAAAAAACTTGGCAGTTTGTATTCTATTTTGACAAGAATTCATCACAGCCAAAAATTTACAAATCGGTTCATATTTTGTTATAGTCACCCTATAGAGGTCGCTCCAAAATATACGTATTTAAGCCATAAATATCATATTTTTTAAGCATTTTAACTAAATATTTGCAGTTTGTATTTAATTAAGACAAGAATTCATCGCAGTGAAATTTTTTAAATCAGTTCATATTATGCTATAGTTTACCAATAGATGTCGCAAAAAGGATTTTTTGCGCCATAAACACGACATTTTCTAAGAAATGCAGCTGAAACTTTGCAGTTTATATTCTATTTTGGCAAGAATTCACCTCAATAAAATTTATAAAAAAATTATTTTGTTGTAGTCCCCGTTGTATATGTACCTATAAAAAAGCTATTTTTAACCATAAATACCACATTTTTTCAGCTGAAGAGTTCGGCTAAAGAATTTGCAGGCTAAAAATTGCAGCGTTCGTTTTTTTAATAATTTACTTAAACAAAAAGGATAGCTTCATGATTTGCTCCATATCCAAAGATTTTTCCAGTAATCAAAATTGAATGCAATCCATGGTGGAGGGTGTACAAGATTCGGCTCGGCCGAACTTAACGCTTTTATGTGGTTATTTCTTGTTTCCGCTTTAAAGATTGGCTCTAGTTTTCGAGATTTTGAATAAAATATTTTTTACTATTAGTGTCCAATTTATTCGATAAAAAGTGATAATTCAGAAAGAAGAGCAGTCGACTTGAGCATTAGTGTCCAACAGTAGTCGCTCATCATGCCTTGTCCCAAAATCTTTGAAATCGTCTTTCGATTTTCGCAAAAATTTTGGTGTAGTCGCTTTCCTTGTTTGTGGCACGTATCACCTAAGTTTTCAGGAAAAAAACTCGAGATGGGAAAGAAGAAAATGTGCTTTAAGAGACATTTGAGATCCAATCCGAGCAATATTTTTGCCACAAACTGTTGATTATATGCTTGAAATCCGAGAATTTGCGGATACCGAGAAAGTTCCGATCAACATCTTGAAACAAGTAAAAAAGTTAAGTCGGATAAAAATCGGATAAAAATTGAAAGATATGCAGAAATCCGAGGTCTACTTATGACCTATGACTTATGACTTATGACTTATGACTTATGACTTATGACTTATGACTTATGACTTATGACTTATGACTTATGACTTATGACTTATGACTTATGACTTATGACTTATGACTTATGACTTATGACTTATGACTTATGACTTATGACTTATGACTTATGACTTATGACTTATGACTTATGACTTATGACTTATGACTTATGACTTATGACTTATGACTTATGACTTATGACTTATGACTTATGACTTATGACTTATGACTTATGACTTATGACTTATGACTTATGACTTATGACTTATGACTTATGACTTATGACTTATGACTTATGACTTATGACTTATGACTTATGACTTATGACTTATGACTTATGACTTATGACTTATGACTTATGACTTATGACTTATGACTTATGACTTATGACTTATGACTTATGACTTATGACTTATGACTTATGACTTATGACTTATGACTTATGACTTATGACTTATGACTTATGACTTATGACTTATGACTTATGACTTATGACTTATGACTTATGACTTATGACTTATGACTTATGACTTATGACTTATGACTTATGACTTATGACTTATGACTTATGACTTATGACTTATGACTTATGACTTATGACTTATGACTTATGACTTATGACTTATGACTTATGACTTATGACTTATGACTTATGACTTATGACTTATGACTTATGACTTATGACTTATGACTTATGACTTATGACTTATGACTTATGACTTATGACTTATGACTTATGACTTATGACTTATGACTTATGACTTATGACTTATGACTTATGACTTATGACTTATGACTTATGACTTATGACTTATGACTTATGACTTATGACTTATGACTTATGACTTATGACTTATGACTTATGACTTATGACTTATGACTTATGACTTATGACTTATGACTTATGACTTATGACTTATGACTTATGACTTATGACTTATGACTTATGACTTATGACTTATGACTTATGACTTATGACTTATGACTTATGACTTATGACTTATGACTTATGACTTATGACTTATGACTTATGACTTATGACTTATGACTTATGACTTATGATTTATGACTTATAAAATATTTGTAAATTTATTTCTTTTAATTAAATTATTATGAATGTAGATTGCATTAATATAATCAATTTGTGTGGGATGTACCAAAAGGGGTTTGTAAATATCGCCCACTTTTCATTGGACTCTAGGTACTATAAAAGCTGAACAAAATTTCGTGCTCTTTTATTAAAGTTATAAGCAGTTAACTTTTAGTGTCCATTTGTGTGGGAGGGACCAAAAGGGGTTAACGACGGATAAACTATTACTATGTCAGGAATTACAGATGATTCGGATAAGTAATATACATACAAGTTATCAGAGATTCAATATTTCACTAAATTTTAACCAGTTGTGAGGGAGGTACTAGAAGGAGTGGACCTATATGACCCATCTTTGTACTTAGGCTGAGATAGAGAAACAAATTATCATGTACCAAATTTTCAATTACTCATTTCAAGAGCTATCGTGCGCTCCAGTCAGACAGACGGACGGACATTGCTCAAATGCCTTAAAACGAATTTTTGCCGAACGTACATAGGGTCTTAGGTCACTTCTATGATTTGTTACACTTTTGACTCATAGCTGCTGCTAATTAGGCGTTCAATAACGTTATGATTTGTTCTCATCGGCTCAGCTTATTTATTTATTTATTTTATTACTTATTTATCGATGCATTTCAAAAGTTTCGCGTAAACGTATTCTTTCGCCATATCCGATTGTGATCTCTTCGTAGATGAGTAGAGAGAACGATTCTGAACCCAACCACATTAGATGTTTTTGGCGTCAATCTAGGTTAAATTCCGGTAGCTTAAGGCAGCATACTCCCTAGAGTAGAAATTTTATCTGTTGTAATGTAAATTAACAATTCTTTGAAAAACCTATTGACAATTTTAACAAGAAAAACATTTTTTACTCGCAATGTGATGCCTGATTATCTAAAATGTCGGTGAAGTGGCAAGTATTTTTTCTTTGTGTGTAGAAATCCGATGCGTAATCTCAGCAAAATATACATATGTATGATGACTACTGGATTTTTACAATTTAACTTTTTCACCTCATTGATTAAAATTCAGCCACACGTATAAAACAAAATCGCACCCAGATTTTGTTGATATTCGCATTACGGCGATGATTTATGCTTTAGATGTGAGATTTGTTTAATGTGCGTGATATGAATGAATTGCCAGAACAGTAACAACTGATTCATGTGCTATAAAATTCCAGCGACAGATAAATTTGTTTAACTAATTTAAATTAATTCGCATACAAAAGATATTATCAATAAATTCGAAAGAGCAATTCAAATTCTCCCCCTCGTTTATCTATAAGTATACAACTTAAGTTAATTTTAGAAATAAATATATTTAATGTTAGTGTGAAAACTGAAACCGTTTTAGCAGGTTCAAAAAAAAACAATGAGAGAGTAAACACCAAAAAACATAATCCGTTCTTAGATTCATACCTAAATTAATGGTTAAAAAGTAAGGAAATTTTAGCAATTTAAGGTTAAAAAGTAAGGAAATTGTAGCAGAATAAATCAAGCAACAGATTACAGAAGATTCGGATATTTAGAATATTAGTTATCGACGAGAATCGCGTTAAGTGATAAGGAAAATTACCATACCACCCATTTCGAGAGTTATCCTGCGCACTATTCAGACATACCGACGGACAAAGCTGAATTCAACTTAAAATGTCCATAAGTGGATTCCCGCCGAACAAGCACGCAAAGAAAAAAATATTTTCCCAGGACAAAAATTGTAGGCAAACATATTTCCGGCAAACTAAATTTCTTCTGTTAAGCCGGAAAATTATTTTTCTCAAACAAGTCTTTCTTCTAGGTAAAATAATTAATTCTCTTCTATGCATTACTCTTTTGACCCGCATATCTGTAGATCCTATTTCGCTGACCACTGCCAAAAACTTATGCTACGATAATTAAAGCTGCCAAGCTTGAGAGGGAATAAATAATGTAGTATTTAAGCCCCATCCCAAAAATAACAAAAAACCTGAAAACTTTATTACAACTGCGAGAAAACTCTGTTTCGTGTGCATTGTTTATTGTTATTTTTCACGAAAGAATTTCCTTTTGATTAAGTATTTTTAATTCACGGTCTGCAGAGCTTGGTCAACAATATAACAGGGACATGAGGTGCGGACGGGAACCCACCCGAGGCGTGTTATGTCTGGCGGGCAGGCACGTCCCTACATGTCCAAAGTAGGAGAAAAAATGTCAACTCATGCGGGCACTTATGCTAATTGCACTCAATGCGCAACCTAATGGTACTTTTGTTAATCACACCATAACCGTACAGGACCAATGTGTGCGTGTGTGTATTTTTAGTAGTATGTATAAATAAGCACACTTGTATACTATACAAACGCATCGCTCATTTACTGCAAGAGTGGATTAACTCAAAACTGAAAAATTTAGAGATTAACATCAGAAATTCGAATTTTTTATTTTTTGTATATAGTAATGGTGCAGTATTTTAAAATGTTGAGAGAAAAAAAGTATGCTAATTATGGTAAATTTATTAAATTTATCATTTGGGTTATTTGTTTATATTGAGTTAAAGTAGCTCGAATTTAAAAATTAAATTTTAAGTTGTGACTCCCTTGTAGTAAATAAGCGATGTGAATGCAGTACTTTAGCAGCCTTAGCTACTAAAGTTGAGGGATGCTAAGACATTTTAATTTATATTTCGGAATACAGTTTAAATATTTTATCAAACATTTGCGTAGGAAGGAAAATAAATGGCAAAATTTACATATGCCAATCAATTTGAAGAGGGAGAACAGTCGTTTTTGTATGAAAATATATTAAATACTAGCTGGACCCGGTCCACTTCGTTGCCCCAGACTTCAGATTTCCGATCCCGTTAATTTTTGGACTAATTACGTAGACTGACACCAAATATATATGCACATAATTACACGCCCATTGGTCCAATGCCGCTCATTTTTGGACCAATCACGAAGACTACCACCAAATACATATACACAAAATTCCAGCTCTCTCGCTAACAAATTGTGTAAGATATCTCAATTTCAAAATTAGGCTTATATGGGCGGTGCAACGCCCATTGGTCCTATCCCGCCCATTTTTGGACGAATCACGTAAGTCGCCAACAGATATATACAAACAAAATTACAGCTCTCTAGCTAACAAATTGTGCAAGATATCTCACTTTAAAAATTTGGCTTATATGGTCGGGGCCACGCCCATTGATCCGATCCAGCCCATTTTTGGACCAGCACCCTCGCTAACAAATTGTGCAATATATGTCAATTTAAATATTTGGTTTATAAGGGCGGGGCCACGCCCATTGGTCCAATCCCGCCCATTTTTGGACAATCACGAAGACTACCACCAAATACATATACACAAAGTTCCAGCTCTCTCGCTAACAAATTGTGTAAAATATCTCAATTTCAAAATTAGGCTTATATGGGCGGTGCAACGCCCATTGGTCCTATCCCGCCCATTTTTGGACGAATCACGTAGACTGCCACCAGATACATACGTACAACATTACAACACTCTAGCTAAAAAATTGTGCAAGATATATCAATTTCAAAATTTGGCTTATATGGTCGGGGCCACGCCCATTCGTCTGATTCCGCCCATTTTTGGACCAATCACGTAGGTCGCCAACAGATATATTTACCCAACATTACAGCTCTCTCGCTAACAAATTGTGCAAGATATCTCAAATTCAAAACTTGGCTTAAAGGTCCGGGGCCACGCCCATTAGTCCGACCCCGCCCATTTTTGGATCACGTAGACTGCCTCCAGATATAACCATACAAATTTCTAGTTCTCTCACTAACAAATTGCGCAAGATATCTCAAATTCAAAATTTGGCTTTTATGGGCGGGGCCACGCCCATGGCCCGATCCCGCCCATTCTTGGACCAATCACGTAGGTCGCCAGCAGATATATATACACAAAATTACAGCTCTCTTGCTAACAAATTGTGCAAGATATCTCGATATCAAAATTTGGCTTAAAGGGGCGGGGCCACGCCCATTGGTCCGATCCCGCCCTTTTTTGGACCAATCACGTAGACTGCCACCAGATACATATGTACAAAATTGCAGCACTCTCGCTAACAAATTGTGCAAGATATCTCAATTTTATAATTTGTCTTATACGCCCACTTGATATATCGAAAATTCAAGTACCCTATTTTCATCCCGCCCCACACATGTACCACGCCCCTTTGTTTAATCCCGCCCATATTTGGAGTAAAGCTTGGAACGCATACATTAAACGGATGTACCAAATTTTGTTCAAATACCTATAATAGGAGCAGAAATATCGGATTTTTAACCTGCGATTTGTATGGGAGGTACCACGCCCCTTTGTCCAATTAATTTTTTTTTTCTATATAAACCATCTCGTGAAAATTTAGAATCGAATAAAAAAAAATCATCCAAATCGCTCCAGCCGTTCTGACGTGATGCCATTACACAGATGGACCGTTTCATTTTTATATATATAGATTTCAGTAAATGCAAAGACTTAAATTTCTTACGTTCCCCTTCAAAAAATATGTAGGTCTATTTCTAAGCAATCATATTTGGGGTTCTTCCAAGGAAATAAAATGTGTGTTTTTTTCATTTCCAAAGAAGTTTGTTTTTTCGCAGCGGTCATGAAGATGTGTATATTTTATGAAAATATGTAAAACGTAAAAATGATGTTGTGGGTAATAATTCCTTTAATTCCTTTTTTCCGAGTAAACCGAAGTGTTAAGAAATACACAAAATATTCTCTGGAAAAAATACAAAAATGGCTAAAACACATAAAATATTTTTAGTAACGTATATCTTCAAATGGACATAACTTTTGTCTCAGAGGGTATATCTAACGACAATATTTTTTCATCAAATAGCAAATTTAGTTATCTATCCAGAGAAGACAATGAGAAAGGAATCGGTATATATACGACTCTTATACATACATATCAATTCGTAGAAAAGGTTCGGGAAAAATGAAACACAGACGGAAACTTTATAAATCTATAAAATATTTAAAACTTAATAAATATATTTCGATTATTATTTTGCAATTTGAATGTCTTGAAATCGAGGCTATTTCAAATGTTATCCTACAATTCCCAAAACAAATTAAAAGAAGCAAAAACGGAGTTTTTGGTTTTACCCCAAAATCTATTATACTAAAATCCAGGCTCAAAATTCCAAAAGTCTTTTATGTTTTAGCATTGCGACTGTCGCATATGTGGCCAAATTTTGATATTTTTGTTAAAAATTGTGTATTAGGAGAAGCGTAGCAACGCTATTTATAAAATTTTTTTGTACCTCTCCTTTTTCGAAAACATTCTCCATTAAGTTTTCGTTAAGACGAATATATGTAAATATGTTATAATGTAATTTTATAATTTCCTTTAAGATGAATATAAATATGTTATACTTTTTTCTACATAACTCCTTCTTTAAGTCCAAAATACAATACATATTTTTTTCACTCAAAAAATGCAAAAAAAAAATTAACATCGGGTCGAATTGTTTCATCCTACAAACATTTTTTAGAAATTTAAATTTTATTGAAAATTTCATAAAAACTGCAATTTTATAGACATTATTATATATTAAGCATTTATAATTATGCCCTTCAACATTGACGAACTTGTATTCTAATTAAAAAATCTTGCCTACATTAATATTTTCGGCAAAATTAATTATTACAAAAAATGTAATAGAAAGTTTGCGGATATTATACAGCGTCATACAAATGCTCATATTTTATAGAAACTGTGTTAAAGTTCTAAATTTCCATTAGAAAAATATCGTTTGCATTGTATCGTCTTTAAAAAATTTATCTGACTTGCATTTTTTTACAAAATTTTTCGTTGAAATTACATACATTATAATTAACTTTTTCTACAAAAATTCTGGAAATAAATGCTTTTTTAAAATTCCTTAAAATGCATTTTTTAAAGAATTTTTCAAATCAAATTACCTAGAAAATATGAATTTTTCTACAAAATAAACTACATTTTTGTTGAACATTTTGACGAAATTGCGGTTTTCTGCAAATATTTTGTTGAAATTGCATTTTGCTAGGAAAATCTTCGAATTGTATTTCTCTATATTTTTATCCCCTCACCTTAGAGAGGAGGGAATATATCACTTGCTATGAGCCAAAAGTGTAACACATCCAAGGAGTGACCTAAGGCCCTAAGTATGTTCGGCGCACGGAGGAAAATCGCAATTTTTGATATGTTTGAATTCAACGAAAATATACTTGGAACCAAAATTTTTAAATATTATATATTTTTGAACAAATATATTTTATTTGAATATCAAGAAATTTTGTTTGGAACGCATATATTAATATATTACAACAAAATATATTTGCAAACTTAATGTCACAAATAAAATATGTGTTTACAATCAAACATAGATATTGTTTAAGAATTTATCCAAATACATTATATTTAAAACAATTTTAAGACTTTGTTGACTTTGGCAATTTTTAAATTTATTTTTTCCTAGATTTTGTGTTATACTTTACAGGTAAAAAAGTCGTAAGCAGCATTTTCTTTTGTTTTAATTCATAATTTTTAATTTATAAATAGTCCAATTGTCAATCCACCAATGCTATTTGTCGTTACACAAGATTATACGATTTACATTTTAATATAATTTTTCAAACATATAAAATTTCTAAAAAATTAAACCTTAAATTTCTAAAAAAACTGAAAACTTTCCTTTAAATTAAGGCATCAACACATTGCCAAAATACTTAAATACAAATTAATCATTGTTTCGGAAAAATTATTTCCAAAAAAAAATATTAGGATGAAAACATAATTTTGTTTAGAATTAGAACAACATCCTCACAAACATATTATATTTGTGAGTGTCAAATATTATATATTTGGAGTGTACCCTAAGCATATGTACGTTTCCAGCAGAATATGTTTAGAACCATATACTACAGAAGCGATTTTTTTTCAGCGTGCGGAAATCCGTTTTGGGCCATTTTAAGTCGTTTGAGCAATGTCCGTCCGTCCGTCTGTCTGTGAGTCTGTCTGCTGGCTGGTGCGCAACTCTCGAAAGGATCAACCGATTGACTTCAAATTTGGTATGCGGTAATATTTTTATCTATCTCCTGCTAAGTTCGAGGATGAACCCACTCCTTCTAGTACCTCACCCACAAAGGGTTTTTATTTAGTGAAATATTGATTCTTTAATAAATTCTGTACTACTTACTCGAATCTTCTGAAATTCCAAACATAGTATTAGTTTACTAGCAACCATCACCTCGAGAAAAATGGGTAAGGTTGCCACGTCCCTTTTGGTACCTCCCATACTAATGGGCGATTTTCCACCACAAGTTAACAGCTTATAACTGTAATACCAGTGCATACAAATACTTGAAATTTTGTACAGTGTAATGCTTTTATAGTACCAAGAGTCTGGAGAAAAGTGGCACGTTCCTTTTGGTACATCCCACACAAAGGGGCATTTTGTACCAAAAGTTACTAACAGCTTATAACTCAATACCAGTGCATACAAATACTTGAAATTTCGTACAGTGTAATGCTTTTATAGTACCAAGAGTCTGGAGAAAAGTGGCACGTTCCTTTTGGTACATCCCACACAAATGGGGCATTTTGTACCAAAAGTTACTATCTTATAACTTAAATAACATTACATTCTAATACTTGAAATTTTGTACAGTGTAATGCTTTTATAGTACCTAGAGTACAGAGAAAAATGAGCGTTATTGGCAGCCTCCTTTTGGTACCTCCCACACAAATGGACCTTTTTGTACCAAAAGTTAACAGCTTTTGACTTTAATACCAGTACATACTTAAAAATTATTAAATGTAATTTAATTTGATAATAATTCCTCAAAATTTAATTTATTCTAGAAAACTTTGTCAAATCTAAACTTTTCTACAAAATGTCGTTGAAATTGCATACTTCTACAAATTTTTTTCGAAGTTAAATTTTTCTAGAAAATTAAATTTTTCTTAAAAATTTTCTGGAAAAAATCAATTTCAATTCATTCATTGACCTTTAATAAAGTCAACTACCTTTACCGACGCATCCATCTTTAGTCCGTTTAGGTTGATTACCGATGGCCGGATTAAAAGCAAGTGATTAGATTAAAGACCGCTGATCGGATTAGAGATCGATGACCACGGATTAAGGGCCACTAAAAATTCTTCAACATTTTCAAGGAAAATACAATTTCTAGAGTGTTTGTAGAGAAAAGGAATTTTAAAAAAATATTTTAGAGACATTCTATTCGAAGATTTTTCTAGAAAGATTTTATTTTAACCAAGTATTTGCAGAAAAATGCAATTTCGTCAAAAATGTAGTTTAAACGAATTTTTGTAGAAAAATTAAGTTTGTATTTTTTAGAAAAATACAGATTTGAAGAATTCTTTTGAAAATGCAAATTCCAAGAGATTTAAAAGAAGCATTTCAAGAATTTTTGTAGAAAACATTTTTTAATTATTATAAAATTTTCTATAAAATTGCATTTATCTAATGTAATTTCAACGACATTTTGTAGAAAAATTCAAGTCAAATACAATATTTTAACCAAGTATTTGCAGAAAAATGCAATTTCGTAAAAAATGTAGTTTAAACGAATTTTTGTAGAAAAATTAAGTTGTTTTTTTTTTTAGAAAAATACAGATTTGAAGAATTCTTTTGAAAATGCAAATTCCAAGAGATTTAAAAGAAGCATTTCAAGAATTTTTGTAGAAAAAATTTTATTATTATAAAATTTTCTATAAAATTGCAATTATCTAATGTAATTTCAACGACATTTATAGAAAAATGCAAGTCAAATACAATATTTTAAAGACAATACAATTTAAAAGAAATTTTATTTTTAACGATAATTTTTTTATGGAAATTTAGAACTGTAACAGAGTTTCTATAAAATATGAGCATTAGTAAGACGCTGTATAATGTCCGCAAAATTTTATTTTGAAACTTATTATATTCTGATTTTTTGTTATCCAAATGTAAGCTCACCTTCAAATGTTTAAAAAATAATTACAGTGAAAGTTGCGAAGTTGATATATTTGCGTATATAAATATGAGCCCTAAACTAGTCGGGGCAAATACAATACCGACATGAGCCTGTTCGCAATAAACATACCGCGATGAATACATTTTGAACCATAAATATTTAACTTCAGAATTATAATTTAATTATCACGCGTACGGTTAGCCATTGGTCAGAGAAAAACATATAAGGCAAGGCAAAGGTCTATAACTCTTTTTTAACCTAAAAATATATTAAAAATTCAGTGAAGATGTACAGTGTGTCCAATCAACATAAGGGCAAGTCCATGAAACAGCCGACCAACCAAATTTTTCTTAAATGGATCCAGCTTTATTTTTATAATTTTATAAATAGATATTAAAAAATGTATTCCGATAACCATTAAAAAATTATTACAAAATCCTACACTACCTCAGATATTATAATGTTATAAAAAATTCAAATTTGTTAGGAGTTTGTATCATTAATTTACTGTTGTTTACTGTTTACTGTGCTGTAGATGACCCGATCGAATTCATTTATAAATATATATTCATTCATAAATGCATTTATAAACAAAAAGTTTTTATTAATAAATTGTATTACATAATAATATAAACTATTCTGTTAAAATATCTTTATATATAAAATCCTTTGTACGTTTGTTAGTAACGCATGATCTCCGGAACCACAAAAGCGAATGTGCTGAAAATTTAACAATATATTCAGTTTGGGGTCATTTGTGTTTTAGAATTATTTTCACCGCGATAAATTGCGGAGTGGTCAAGTTATTTGCAAAATTGGCTTTTCTAGAGCGATTTGACTGAAATTGAAATTGTTTTTATGGTTTGTCTTGATAATAGTTTGTATGTGTGATTCTAACCGATAGGCGGCGCTGTATGGTCAATATACACTTTTTCCCGAAACTCGGGATGTATGCATTTTTGAATGAAATATCAATGAATAACAAACCAATAAATCTCAAACAGTACGGGCAGGACAACGTCTGCTGGGGTCAGCTAGTAAATAATAAATTTTTTGTGTATTTATCTGCTACTATGAAAACTGTAACGTGCGTCACGTAGCGTGCGTCACAAAGGCCTAACGGCTGTAAAAAAACGACACGATATTGTGACTGCAAAAAAGTTATTTTAGAATTTTCTTACATTCATCCTTCTTTTAGGTATTAGATTTTGTGTGATTTATTATGCAAAATATTCTAAAAATTGGCGATCTTACAAACTTCTGTAGTGGTAAAAATCATATTAGCGCAACCTATTCGCCCAGACAATTTTAAGGTTCATAGCTAAAAAATCATAATTTGGTGTATTGAGCCCTATTGTTGTAGCTGTATTTGAATTATTTATAAATGTTTTACTTATACGTAAAAATCACAAATTATTTAGAGTGTTCTAGAAACCCGGCATACGTCGTTATTCATCTCGGGCAGGGAAGGACAAAGCCTGCTGGGACAAATTTGTTTCATGTAACCCTGGAAGAATTTTGTTATGTTACTATTACTTTTTTGCAATCGTCTAAAAATGTTCACTTTTCAACTTCTATAATAATTTATTTATTTAAGTCTATGGAATACAATGTTCCTTACAGACAAACTTAAAACTAAAAATAAATTAAATCTAATGTATTAATAAACTTAGTTAAAGATTCACTAAAATCGAGATTATTAGAGATCCTATTGAATTCTATTAGTGCGCGAGTAATTGGTTCATTAATGGCATAATTACTTCTATGAATAGGAATGAAAATGTAATTGTTGATACGCAAAGTTCTGGGTGGAACATTGAAATTCATACATTCAAGCAAGACACCACAGTCTATAAAGCCAGAGATTAACTTATAAAGAAATATTTGTGATAAAAAAAGACCTTCTGTTCATAAGTGTTTGCAAATGTGTTAATCGACATTTGTCTTGTTAAAGTCCTATTAAAAAGTATCTGCTTTCATAAAAATTGTTACCAATAATATCAATATTTAGTTACTCAAACAACAAACTGGACCAAATATGAAACATTTCTGAATTCGTTTTAGAATTGAGATGTGTGTGATACACTGATATAACAGCTATTCTTTAAAATATTTTGGTTGCCAATCCAATTTTTTTTTGAAAATATTGAATTATGTAGTAAAGAATTAGTACTTACTTTAGAATTGCAAGCTTTATCTGAAAAAAGAGATAACATCTTTATTAATAACTTATAAAATATACATAAATAAAATCTAGGCTAATAGAACAATATGCAAATTTTCGAATACAGGTGGTAAAGCTAAACATTTGATAAATTACAGACATTACTCAACACTTACAAAGCCAACATTATTTAAAGTTCTTTTTGAGGGGAGTTATTATTTATTAAAATTTTTTATTTCGATTTCCGACTGTAAGCTTATATAGATAAGAACAACAATACAGCCACAATTCAGAGACGTCAAAGTTTGCACTTTGATTGCTTAGAAAACAATTTTTATACCCTCACTTTAGTGTGACGAGGGTATATATCATTTGCTACGGAAAAAAGTGTAACACATCGAAGGAGTGATCTAAGACCCTAAGTATGTTCGGAGGAAATCCGTTTTGGGTCATTTTAAGTCGAATGAGCAATGTCCGTCCGTCTGTCTGTCTGTCTGTCTGTCTGTCTGTCTGTCTGTCTGTCTGTCTGTCTGTCTGTCTGTCTGTGTGTCTGCTGGCTGGTGCGCACGATAACTCTCGAAAGGAGTAACCGATTGACTTCAAATTTGGTATGTGGTAATATTTTGATCTATCTCCGGATGAGTTCGAAGATGGGCCATATTGGTCTACTCCTTCTGGTACCTCCCACACAAAGGGTTAAAATTTAGTGAAATATTGATTCTTTAATAACTTCTATACTACTTATTCGAATCTTTTGAAATTCTGCACATAATATTAGTATATTAGTCGCTATTAACTCGAGAAAAATGGGTGAAGTTGACATGCCCCTTTTGGTACCTCCCACACAAATGGACCATTTTGCATCAAAATTTAACTGCTTATAACTTTAATACAAGTGCATAAAAATGCTTGAAATTTTCTACAGTATAATGTTTTTGTAGCGCCTATAGTCCGGTAAAAAATGGGCATTATTGTACAGGCCCTTTTGGTACCTCCCACACAAATGGACCGTTTCGTACCAAAAGTAAACGGCTTGTAACTTTAATACCAGTGCATACAAATACTTGAAATTTTGTACAGTGTAATGCTGTTATAGTGCCTATAGTCCTGTAAAAATTGGGCGTTATCACACCGCCCCTTTTTGTACCTCCCACACAAAATGACCAAATCATACCAAAATTACATAGCTCGTAACTTTAATATACCAGTGCACATAAACGCTTATAGTTCAGCACAATGCAATGTATTTAAGAATGTACTGTTTACCGAAAAATATGTGTATTTGGAAAACCCCTTCTGGTACCTCCCACACAAATTGACAGATTTATTGGTGTAATGTTATATATTACATTACTCACAAAGTGGGGGTATACCTTAGTCGGTTTACCCGACTGAAACTTTCTTACTTGTTTTACTCACATTTGTTATTGTGGACTAAAAATGTTTTATAACTTAGTTCTTCTAATGCCTACTTTAAGATATGTCAGAATTTTTTATGATTCAATTTATATAAAACAAATGTATTATCCGAGCAAACAAACAAATGAAAATATGTAATAATTCCAAAGTTGCTGGTCTACTACTCTGAGATTTTGATCTCCTACTCTCCACAAGAACCTCCTTTCTACCAAACCCACTGCAAATGTCATATACAATTTTATATCTGCACTCAATGTTGTTATTGCTACTGCCGCTGCACGAGTACATCATAACAACAATATCCTGTTTTGTAAAAGTTATGACAAAAATTATTCATAAATCTTACCCTAAAACTATTTTTAGGGCATCTGAATTATTTTGTTTGTTTTACTTCTTTGTATTCAGAATGCGGCTGTGTAAGTGTATGCACATACACGTATAAACAAAGTGATACCCTACAGATACATTTCAATGCCTTCTCTGCATACACATTTAAGTACATGTATTAGGTTGTACCGAAGTATTAAATTTATTTAAATTTAAATATTTCAATTGGTAGTTGGAATTTTTAAAAATTCACAAAATTTGAGAACAGGGCGTATATATTAATATTAGAAATAATACAACAAAATTATTAGGAACATTTTTATTAAAAAAAAAACATTATACGAAATGAGCATACGGGAATTTGAAAAAGTGGGAACGGTTCACATATTGTCCCTTTTAAATAAATGAGGTGTCAATTCCAACTTCTGATATAGCCAAGTACGTGTCTAAAATAATAGCTACAGTACCTAAACCTTAAATATCAGACATAGCATATGTCAAATTTGAAACGAATTAAATGGTTACTATTTTTGTCAAACTTCGAAAACTGGCCCCAACTGATCGTCTACTACTGAGGTGAAAATAACTTAGCTGGTCATCTACTAAGGAATATATAAGGCAATTGGTCGTCGTCTAAGAAGTAGATAACCTAACTGGTCATCAACTAAGGAGTAGATAAGTCAAGTGAGCCTTTACTAGATAGTAGATAATACAACTCGGTGTATGTTAGTGAGTTGTTAACCTAACTGACCGTCTACAAACTGGATGTTGATGACATACCAATATCTGGTATATTATTATATTACTAAAATGTTCTGCAGATAATTTGATAGGTATGTACTTCGTAGCCTTGTACTACAGTTACCATATCAGGTGGATTTTGAATTTCCTGCGGCAGTTGTGGGCAGAATTCAGGGGTAATCTGACAACCTGGATATGGGAGAGTATACTTATCAGAACTTTTTCTCAATCATTATGCTTCATCAATCTACAGTCATGAAGGAAGTATTTTTTAGTATTTTCGAAATAATGCAGAAAAATTGAAATTTTTTTTACAATTACGCATTTTGAACGTAGACTATTTCGTTACATTTTAAAACGTATTATTAATATGTCGGAGTCGAGCAGGTAATTTTACATTATGCTCTTATAAATTTACCCATATATTTTTAGAAGCGTGATCTATCTAGGTAATCCTCTTTTCTGTTCCATTCTGCAAGGCTCCACTTCGAGCAGAGTGCGAAAAAAATCCTCCTGTCAGTTGGTAGGTTTTAAGATTTTCGGTACATTCTAATATACCACCAGTATATGTATGTAAGTGACTACGTTTCCATGAATATGTTTATTTTGCTTTCCGCTTATTACACCATAGGGGAAAATTGCAAAAGCTTGTGCCGACGACTCGTAAATAATAAAATAAAAATGTATATACATATTCTATTGAGATGTTAAAGGCAAACACGACGTTATTGCCATTCACCTCCTCAACTTAGTGCTGACTTGTGCTCTGAAGGGGCGAACATCTTCTCCGAAGGCAGTTTCCAAATTGTATAACAACATTAGTATTTTCGCAAACGTTTTTGGCACAAATAAACTACCGTTTCCATGAAGAGTCTCTGACAAGTTCATTTTTTTCGTCGAAATTTTCATTAGTGAAGAAATTTCGATATATCTTTCCACCCTCACATCACTTTGCATTTATTACTTATTCCGCAATTGGTTATATGGGAAGCAAGAACAAAAACAACAACAACAACTGACACTCGAGGTTGTCATAAAGGGAATTTTGGAGAAGCATCAGCAATTCTTTTGGGGGAAATATTAAGTGTGGTTTGTTTTATTTTTTTTGGAAGGCATATGAGAATATTTCCATTTGTTGCTTCGGAAGAATTTGATTTGGTGAAATTATCACAAATTGTATTTGAAATGTAAACCAATTTTGTTATTTGGGTGTGATTGATTTGAATTATGATAAGAGTGGTTCTGCGATGGATATTTTCCTGCAGAGAATATATCAAAAATATTCTGGAAAATCGTTACGAAATATACCGTTTGTTTTGAGAGTGGCTTTAGGATCTTTTTTAAAAAACATCAAGGAAAATCTTTAGACGGATTACGTTTTATCAAATGGCTATCTATTGGAAATATTAACGGTTTTCAAAGCTCAAGTCATAATTTCATAAATAATAATTTTCACAATTTTAACGGATGTGCATTTGATTTATTTTTAGACAAAATACCACAATTTGCAAACCAGAATAATTAACAACTATTTCGAATTTTAAAATGAACCAGTTCGCAATAAAAAAATTTTGGTTGATTACCACAGCATTCGACGAAATAGAATGCCAAAATGATTTCAAGATTTTAAAACATCCGATATCAGTATGTGTACCTCAATTTGTAGCTTTTTATTTCTTGGAATTGTTAAGTTGTATTTATTGAACTACAATAAATTAAAACAGAAAGATCTCCGCAGTAAGTGGTGTGCGACAGAGTGTTTTTGTAAACGTGTGGTTTTCAATCTGGAAATACCCTTTGATTATTATTATTACCAAAATAAAGGCTAGGATCGCGCAATGCATCGAACCGTCTAATAGTCGGTCGACATAATCGCCCAGCAGAGTCGGTAATTCGAGCAACCATGGATCGGTTTCGCACCACGTTTGCTCTAGTGGAAAATGCGCATCCTCAGAGACGCCGTACAGTGCGCACCGAAGGCGCTATTGCTGCTGTGGAGCAGAGTATCGAAGAAGACCCGAATGAGTCCATCCGCCAACGCGCGCAGCGATTGGAGCTGTGCCCAACCACTTTATGGAAGATTTTGCGGAAGGATCTTGGTTTGCGGCCTTACAAAATCCAACTCGTGAATAATTGATGCCGAATGACCATTAAGCGCGTCGCAGGTTCGGTGAATGGGCCCAAACGAGATGGCCACCGATCCCGATTTTCACAAGAAAATTTTGTTCAGCTATGAAGGTCACTTTTGGATGAATGAGTACGTTAATAAACAAAATTGCCGCATTTAGAGTAATGACAATCCACATGCCAATGTTCAAACGCCGCACAATGGGAGAAAAGGGGTAAATACGCGCGCATAGCAGTATTTTCAATCTCATGACTATACCGTAAGAGATAGAGTCCAACGATTTGGACCATCTTCAAGAGAATTCTTTGGAGAAGAAATTGGTGTACCCAGATTTTATTTTACTGTTACCATGTACCACACAGTGGGGCTACAAAAGCGACTTTGTGGAAATTAGTGTGAAAATCAGAATATCGTACCAACTTCAGTGATCTTGGTTTTATATTAAAGCTGACACAATTTATTTCAACATCTATTTGAGTTACTTAATTTTGTGTTGTGGCGTTTTAAATATATAGACCATTAAAGTTCAAACATTTTTTTGTGACAATTGCGTTAATAGTCTACAAAACCAGGCAATGTTGATTGAAACCAAAACAACATAAATAGGATAAAATTGCAGTCTGCAATATTTTTGAAAGCCTAATGCAATTACACAATGGGTTGTCAACTGTTAATATGAGAAAAGTTAAACTAAAAACAAAAAAATAATCGGTCCACCCTAATATACATAAACTGCAGAAGCGTTTAACTATATTTCTATAGTTTTTGTAGAAAAGTAAACTATACAAATTACACATATAATCATAACAATATTATGATTATATGTGATTATATCATACATAATACTATGATAAATAAAACCGGACTTGTACCGGTCTTATTTATTATCCGATTTTGCTGAAATTTCGTAAAAGTTATTTTTTTGAACCAAGAAAATAGGTCCATATGTTTCGGGAAAATCGGTGCATAGATAGATGTAGCTCCCACACATAATTTCTTTATTTAAAGTAAAAAAAGCTCATATTTAAAGTACAAAAATCGGCCATAATCGCAAAAAGTCGCAGATAAACTAGGTACTGTTGGATTCACCACTAAGTCACCTCTCTTCTCTATGTCATATCGTAGTGATCCCACGTGATCCAAAAAAGTTGTATTCCATTTACTGCGGACACTTTTTTTGAACAACAAAAAAAAATGTATTTTTACTTTGAAATATCTCTTCATTTAAAGACGATGAAAACACGTTTTATACACAAAAATTTTGATGAATTTAACCTTATTATATGTTACAAGTCCGGTCGAATTTCAGCAACAAACGAGAATTCTACAAGCATTTTTTTGACTCATCTCAGAGAATATGACTGGAAGATACTGAGAAAATTCGTGTCTAGTACCGATTTTCTGTAACTCGTGAGGTATAAAAAGATCATAAATAAGGAGCGCACAACAGGCCGAACCACTGGCTTAAGTGTATGTCCATGGACATGAGACGTTTAAACGTCTTTTCTCTTCAACCTAACCCTAACCTAACAAACATTTTAGTATATACATTGTATCATCGCAATTTGATTTGCATTTATTAGTAAAAAAGGCAAAATTTGAAAGGTCATAACTCGGAATCGCCCAGAGATATTTTCATAAAATTTGAAGGTATTTTCATTAAATGTTATCCACAATAAAACAACATTCCCAAAAAACTGATTTTTGAAAGCTGTTTTCAAAGTCCTATGCGCGCATATTTCATCATATTTTCCCATCGTGCGCCGTTACATCCACAAAAAGTCACTGTTTGGTGTGCTCTGTGGGCAGAGGAAATAATTGATCCATATTTGTTCAAAAATGAAGCCGGCCATAATGTTACGGTCAATGGGGAACGCTATAGAGCCATGGTTACTGATAATGCCTTTTTCGTGCCTGAATTGGAGGATGTTGATGTGTACGACTTTTGGTTCCAACAAGACGGTGCTGCATGACATACAGCCAACGAAACAATCAATTTATTGAAGGAAACTTTTGGTGAGCGCATTATCTCGCGTTGTGGGCCTGTGGCGTGGCCTCCAAGACCGTGCGATTTAACACCGCTGGACTATTTTTGTGGGGTTATGTGAAGTCGCTATGCCCGACACTATTTACGCCTTAGAAGAGAATATTCGGCGCGTTATTGCTGACATACAGCCCCAAATGGGGCAGAAAGTGGTCGAAAATTGGGCCTCCGGCTGGAATTTATTCGAGCCAACCGCGGCGGCCATTTGCCCGAATTCATTTTTAAAACATCTTTATAATAAAGCTAAATTCTTGGCCATAACATTAAATTATATGCGTTTTATTTCTTCGTGAAAGCCACACGTCTAAAAACACCGTTTACTTGGAATAGGCTTTAGAAAATTTCAAAACGCGGTTTGACATTAGGCTAGACGTTGAATATTTGTATACATTTTAATATTCTGGAAGAAACTTTTAAAATCAGTGAAATAATGAAAATTTTTTCGGTCATAGCTGCACTGACCACAGTCAGAGAATTCAATATTATTTTTCGCGCATATATTTGCGGTTGATAGTACCTCCTATTTAAAAAGCTTTAACTTTGTATCTTAAAAGTGGCTTCTGAAAGGACAAAAATAATATTAAAGTTTTTGGTAGCGGCAGGACTGACCACGAATATGTGAATAGTCTGTGGTTTGTACAGCACTCCTGTCTACGTGTATACAAAATTTCAGCTTTCTATACAGAATATATATGGACAAAAGTCAAAATTTTTTTAATTTTCGAGTAAATTTTTTTCGAAAAAAATTGGCGAGCATATCAACCGCGTTTGTAGTAGACAGAGATAAAAATGTAAGTGTGCAAAAACCGTTGAAAACCCGTTGTGAATTAATTTCATTAAGGGGCGCGATAGTTGTGGCGGTTTCAGATTGAAATGTTTTAAAAAGTTCTATAAAATGCAATTTTTAGCGGAATTAAGCATATGTCAAAATATTCGCAGTGCCTTCATTATTTGCAAAAATAGAGCGAAACAAAACATTTTTTAATTGAAATTTTATATAATATAACGAATCCCGCGAAATATAAAAATCCGAAAAATGTATGAAAAATATCACGAAGAGATGAGAGTACTAGTAGTGATCTTCAGAAAGAATGAAGGTAATATCTCTGTTGGTTAAAAAGTTATATTTGTTTCAAAATACGAAGTCCATATTAATTGCGTTTTATTTCAATGCAAAATTTCTCTAAAAATGCCAAGTATTGATGGGAGTTGAATGTTAAGATCTTTTTGAGTGTATTTTTTGATAAACTTCTTTTGTAAGATTACATAATAGTATTTGTTAAAGCCTTGAATAATAAATTAAAAGACTTCATATAAATATGTAGAATGAGAGTTCGCGATTTTTTTTAGTGAGATTATTACTCTAGGACATTATAAATTATATTCTTATGAATTTCGCGGATTGTGAAGTCGGCAATGACATACAGTAATTATGTGCTCATCCGGGCTAACTTATATTGTATGAATTCGCTTTGAACCATAATACGAGTATACCTCAAGAGGGAAACTAATAATGAATGGTTTTATTTGCAAAGTGCATAATAATATATGAAAATTTCAAGATTTGTTTGTCTCCATTTTTGAAATGTATATGCTTATATCATTTAAAGAATATAAGATAATAACAAAATTATGTTGTTACAATACATCTATATAAGCATTTTTATTATACAGCGATAATAATATCCAAAAATGGAAAAAAAAATCTGTTAAAAAACTCTATATATAAATGTTGCCAAATTAGAAAAATTTCAGCACGAAAACAGTTGTCCTTTTCGATATCATTCCAGACTCTATTCCATAAAATATGAACAAAGATATTTAACCATAATTCAAATGCTATAACAGTTGTTATACTTCAAGATTTTTTCCCATCATAAAATAAAATCTATAATAAAAGGATATTGATAAAAATACTTTTTGTTAAGGTCAAATAATATGCTTTTAGCAAGTCAGCACAAGAATTCATTAAATATATAATAATATCGAGAAAAAAAAGTCGATTGAATTGAACCCAGTATTTGGTAACAAAGAAATATAATCCTTTCACTAACAGTCGAGAAGAAGCTCTGTTTACAATCAAAACGCTGTCATTACAAATATCAATGGAATGTGTCATTATCATGAAGAAATGAAGAAGGCATACAAACAAGAAAAACCAATACCAGTCCCCATTCCACCCAGATAAAAAAAGGAAGACAAAAAAAATTAATGGCTTTCTTGGAGGAGAATATGAATGAACCCTTTTGTTTCACTGTTTTTTTTTTTTTTCATGCGGTATTCATATCACCCCATTTCTGTTTCGTATTTCCTTTTTGTGTTTGTTTAACAAATGTTCAGTGGGAAAAATCCCCGAAAATTGCCTGCATCAATTCAGAAACAGCAGTTTTTCTCAGAGCCATTTTCCCTATCGCTATATTAATACCACCAAAAAATGAAAAAAAAAAACGAAGACGAAAAAGAAAAGAAATGAATAAAAATATGAATGCTGACGCTTGGATTTGGTTCGTCTTGTGAGACTAACAAATGCAAAGTAAATGCTTAAGCATTTCTTAGGTTTCCTCAGTAATGCTTCTTAAAGTAAGTCCTTTGAATTTAAGCCACCCCGGTTGCTTGTCTGCCGCCAAGGATGTAGGTGATAAAAGGGCATGACGGAAGTGGGTGGAATGGGGACTGGATCATAAGGCAGGCAGGGGCAAAAGGAACAAAAATAAAAGACCAGAAAAAACATTAGGAAATTGCATGAGAACAATCAACCAGCGAGTCGGTTAGACTGGCGGGCAGGCAGGCAAAGAGACAGCTGTTAACCATACCAGTTACCCTTCGCCTACCATGTGATGATGGCTCAGTGGCGGTACTAACTGTTTGCCACTATTACCGCCAGGCAAACCATTCAACCAGCCCAGTCAGCCACACTCAGACGACCCGCATAATAAATACGACCCACTCACTCACTCACATCCACACAAAGTAAGTGTTTAATGCCGAAAAGGAAACGGAAATTCGATGCTTGTTCTGTTACACATGGAGCGAGAACAAAGCAAGATGAGAGTGGATGTGCGTATGAGTGAGTGAATGGATATGTGCATGCATACATGTGGCTGCGTCTATGTTGGTGAATGAATGTATGCATGAATACAAGTACATTATATGAATTATGTAGGTGGTAAGGTATGTTTACACTATGCACAATTTGCATATGACTATGCGTTTTACGGGGGAGCGGACGGCTGAACAGCGTGAGAATTATTCATACCATAGATTATATTTACCACTAGGTTTATCTCAGCAATTAGCTTTAAATGTCAAAAATATAATTTGTTAACGCTAAAAGAGATTTTGACGGTAAGCAACACTTAAAAATTATTTTTTCAGTTGTACTCGATGGGACCTACAACCTTCAATATGTTACATCAGAATTTATTTTTGAGTACTGTTTAAAATTTAAACATTTTGTTTCCAACACAGCGCTAAAAAGTTAGAAAGTTTAGTTAGGTTGACGCAAAAAACTGTTAATGGTGTTTTGTTTAAAATCATTCGCTCTACTCAATTGTAACGTGGTTTTGTCTTCGGCTGAGGTAAGTCCAGTCGTGGTCAGGGCCTCCATAAGGACCCACAAACCCTACGAAATAATAACACAAGTAGTTACTCCATTTGGGGGCAATAATACAATTCAACTGTTTATTGTTGTAATCTAAGTTACAATCTACTTGGGTGAAATGGGACAAATTACTTCAATATTAGGACTCGGATTGGAAATAGTTTTGGCAAACGATTTTAGTTAATCGGGCACTGTACATATAATTGATTTAAGTTGATCGGGAACTTTAGTTAATAGCGATTTTAAGTTAATCGGGAACTATTCACTTCGACTCCTGCTATTCGGATACAGCCGATTACGGAGACATGTCGGATCGACAAAGTGTTAAGAGAAGTATCTGTAGCAAATGCTTCAGCGTTGGTACTCCGGATGCTCGGGAAACAGGTTGGTCAAGTCTTTGACTTGGGTGTATGCGCTGGAAATGATTAAGCGTCGGTATTCGGTGTGCTAGGCAAGCGGATCGATTAGGGGTTCGTTTAGGGATTCGATAACGGTTCAGCATCGGGAGGCTAGTGCGATCGGCAATCGGATCGGTTCGGGATTTGCTGCATTCGGCTTTCTCGGGATCGGCGACGTTTTAGGGATACTCTTCGTCTTACAAACTATGTATCCAATTACATACTACTAGACTAACTACGAGTTGAACAATATACCGAAGACTCTGTGAATTGAACAGTTGGCCGAAGTCTCTGTGGTTTGAACATTAGACCGAAGTCTCTGTGGTTTGAACAGTAGACCGAAGTCTCTGTGGTTTGAACAGTAGACCGAAGTCTCTGTGGTTTGAACAGTAGACCGAAGTCTCTGTGGTTTGAACAGTAGACCGAAGTCTCTGTGGTTTGAACAGTAGACCGAAGTCTCTGTGGTATGAACAGTAGACCGAAGTCTCTGTGGTTGGAACAGTAGACCGAAGTCTCTGTGGGTTGCACAGTAGACCGAAGTCTCTGTGGTTTGAACAGTAGACCGAAGTCTCTGTGGGTTGAACAGTAGACCGAAGTCTCTGTGGGTTGAACAGTAGACCGAAGTATCTGTGGTACCAATGTATTTGCCCAGAGGCGTAAAAAATTTCCAGCTAAAAGATTTCCGAATTCGAGCTGGGCGTTCGAGCCGCGTTGCTTCGTATTGCAATTTGCTCAAGATCGGGGAGATAGCTCACTGCCGAATGACGGCAAAAGGTGGAACACTTACATGGGCCACAACATAGAGTGCATGAGAATTATACCAGACATCAAAAAAATGAATGCACAATGGAATAAAACACGTGCTGTACTGAAAGCATATGCAAACATATTACCTCGGTTGGATGTAATAGACATGGAGTATGTATGTATTTTCGCGGTGATCAATCTCTGTGATGGTGTAATAGCGTGGCCCTTAAGCGTGTGTTAATTGTTGTATACTGGGGAGTCGCCTAGAAATAAAATAAAGAAATTATGAACGAAGATTTTAACGAGTAAAAATCGTCTTGTTACAAACTGTGAAGAAATCTAAATCGAATCTGCTTCGCTTCGCGAACACAGTAAAAACCAAGTTAAGTTACAATGAACTATACAAAAAATCGCGGAAATATAGAACTGTAAAACAATTTTCAATAAATATACGTAATTGTAGGTCGTTTTACAATTTACGCGATATTTGCCATATCACCATGTTGAGAATTTTTTGTGATCTATAAAATTGCCTAACACAGCCAAGTTTTTAAAAAAATATTATAGGGAGAGTTTTTAGTTTTATATAGTCAAAATCTATGATTTGTGACGAATAGATTAATATACATAAAATTTGTCGGGATGGTCATTTCGCGATTAAAAAATTTCAAGAAAAAACACTTTTATCTCCGAATTATTTTATTATAAAATCCAATTATCGCGAGCCTGGTTAGTCCTAGGAAAAAGTAACCAAAGGAAGTATTGGAGCCTGGGCACAAGTCTACATCTCTCTCTTTAAGAAAACATGTAAGAAAGTTCAGTAGGGTAAGCCGACTTACGAATCCCCTCAACTTCAGTCTCAAAAAATATTCGTAAATTTATTTATTTTCTTGTTTTAATTAAATTATTAACATTTTACATTGCGTTTAATAACTTTAAAGTTTTCACTGGTATTCAAGTTTAAGCTGTTATCTTTGGGTGCAATATAGTCCATTTGGGTGGGAGGTACTAAAAGGGTCATGCCAATGACGCCCGATTTTCTCATGTTGATAGCGACTATTACTATGTGAGGAATTACAGATGATTCGGATAAGTAGTATAGAAGTTATTAGAGAATCAATATTTCAGAATTGATAACCCTTTGTGAGGCAGGTACTAGAAGGAGTGGGCCGATATGGCCCATCTTCGAATTTAGCTGAGATAGAAAAAATTATTATCGCACACCAAATTTGACGGCAATCCGTTACTCTTCTCGAGAGTTATCGTGCGCTCCGGCCAGACAGACACACAAACAGACAAACGGACATACAGACGGACATTGCTCAAATTGCTTAAAATGTCCAAAAACGGATTTCCGCCGAACATACTTAGGGTCTTAGGACACTTCCTCGATGTGCTAGACTTTTGGCCCGTAGCAAACGATTTATACCCTCCTCCCTGTAAGGTGAGGGGATAAAAATTGCAGTGTAATTCAGTAAATATTTACAGCCTCTCAAAATTTGTGATTATTAAATTTAAATGACATTTTTACTTATATTAATATTTTAATGACAATGTTCCAACAAGAGGTGTTATTTTGAATCATCCGGTATTTCGGTAGCTGTCACTTTTGAAGCTTTTATTCTTTGATATTTGACAAGTTTACACCATTCAACAACGCACTGAAATTATTAAAATTCGAAAAATCGAAAATCATCTTGACTGATGAGGCCCATTTCCACCTCGATGGCTACGTCAACAAGCAAAATTGTCGCATCTGGGGCTCGGAAAACCCAAGAGTTATTGTTAAGAAGACTCTCCATCCTTAACGTGTGACTGTTTGGTGCGCTTTATGGTCCGGCGGGGTCATTGGACCTTACTTTTTCGAAAATGAGGTTGGATCAACAGTTATGGTGAATGGATTGCGCTATCGAGAGATGATAAATGATTTTTTATGATCGGAGTTGGATGGTATTGATCTGGACAACGTTTACTTTCAACAAGACGGCGCTACGTGCCACACAAGCAACGACACCATTGCTCTGTTGCGGGAAAAGTTTCCGGACCATGTCATCTCTCGAAGAGGTGATCACAATTGGCCACCGAGATCTTGTGATTTAACACCTTGCGACTTCTTCCTTTGGGGACTTCTTCCTTTTTCTTTGAATACCAAAATAACACCTCTTGTTGAAAAACCATTTACTAAGACTTCCCCTAGCTCGGTATGCACCGCTTTGAAATCATCTCCTCAGAATTTCCTGAAATCTCTTGTAACTTACAAAATTGAACCTTAAGATAAAAAAATCTCAAAATGACGCATATAAAGCTTTGTTCAGTACAATCCGCGCTTTATAAATAAATTGGTATCATTGACTGGATAGTTATTGTAAAAATATACCTTCAAGAAATTTTTGCACTTTGTTTTTCGTTTTATTAATGGGAGGCAATGAAAAATTAAATACTAATAATACCAAATATTAAGCAGTTTTATAGTTTACCAAAAATATTGCCAATATCGTGTAAATTGTAAAACGACTTACAATTACTATTACTCGTATATATAGGAAATTGTGTTTAAGTTCTAAATATCCGCGATTTTTTGTATAGTTCATTGTACCTAACATAGTTTTTTACTGTTTTCTCAATATCTCGCGAAGCGAACCAGATCCGATTTTGATCTCTTCAAAATTGTGAAGAGGGGATGATACTGAACAAAACCTCATAAACAGTTTTTGGCGTCAAACTTTTTAACCCTTGAGGTACGCTGTGCCAAATATATTTTCTTTCAATTCAAACATATCAAAACTGACGATTTTCGAGCATGTATTGAATCCACAAATTACCACTGATTGGTTTGACATTTTGTAGTTTGGGTTTTATTTCACTTTTTTTCTGGAACACTCGTACGACCATGACTACTTAAGATCATAAAATCCACAAATTTTGAACACAAATATTATATAAACATATAGGTTCCATATAAAGATCCTCTTTTATTTGAATATTTTGTATAATTTACTATTTCAGTAAGACTCGGACTGGCGCCATTAATAACTTATTTTCAATCGGTTTTGACGTTCATTTGCAAAATCATGTTACTGTGCTTTCTTCTTTCAATTCAAACATATCAAAAATGACGATTTTCGTGTATTGAATTCACTCATTACCATAGATTGGTCTGACATTTTGTAGTTTGGGTTTTATTTCACTTTTTTCCCACAAATTTTGAATAAAGTACAAATTTTATATAAATATATAGGTTCCATATAAAGAACCTACATTATTTGAATATTTTATATAATTTACTATTTGAGTAAGACTCGGACTGGCGCCATTAATAACTTATTTTCAATCGCTTCTGACATTCAACTGCAAATTCATGTTACTGTCATGGTTAACGTTTTCAATTCTAGAGATCAAAAAACCAACGAGAAGCGATTTCCAAGAAATTTAATTTTCATAGTTTTTATCCTGGACCTATCCACACAATCCTCGAATGTAGGCATATTATTCCGCATCCTTTATTTTGCGTTGTTTCGCTTCCACTTTCTTTAATTCTCAACAGCACCACTCTTTCTTTGTTACAATACAAGTACATACTACATGAATATGGATGTGTGTAAGTCTTTTATACGTATATATATAACGACTATATAGTCGTTGTATTTACATATACATAAATATATGTATATGAATGCGGCGGGCATGGAAATTGTTGAAGTGTTGAAAGGAAATGAACTGTCTCGAATGAATTTAAAACACATTTTGTTGAAATGTTTTCTTAATAACGTTTAAACAAATAAATAAATCAAATACAAGTTTGGGGTAAAAAGAAAATAAAGGCATTTAATTTAGCACAAAAAAAAAAATTCAATGAACTCAATTAAAAGAAAACAATGCCTAAAGTGATTTTTTCCACAACTCATATATACTCGTACATAAAGAAAACTACTCGCATAATAGGTTGTAGTGAAATTTGATATGTAGTTTTATGGTAGTTCCCGTATAAGTGGTATCCAATTGGGAACGTCGTAGATATAAATATTGTGGGAATGAGAAGAAAAACGTTTGGAACTCTTTTAGCATTCATGTGTTAAGTTATTCTAATAAAATTCAAATTGTTAGTTGGTTCAGTCGTTCAGTGAAAATAAACATAAAGTAGCACAACCTTGTTAAATATCAAACCTTTTAAAATTAACCACCGGAGTTTAAACATTATTCATTACGGTAAATAAATTAAATTTTAGATTCTTTTTATACCATCACCTTTACGTCGATTTGTCGAAAATCCGTTTCAATAGAAAGGAGAGACTGATTGATTTCATATTTTGTATGTAGTAATATTTTTTCACGCCTAAGGCTAGTATAAAATATGGGTCATGTTCGACTGCCGGTACCACACCAAAAAGTGTTACAATTTGGTGAAATCTATATTTTAAAGTTAAATCTATATTTAAGACAGGATTTTTCGAAATTCGTACTTTTAGTCACACAGTGGGGCAAAAAGGGATAAATATGGTACCACCGACAATCTAAACGGAATGAGCTAGAATCGTAAAATTTGATGTGAGGGTAGCTCTTATAAGCTATACTAAGAAAGTTATAGGATTTTTCGAAATTCAAGCATTTACGCGCACATTGGGATAAAAAGGGATAAATGTGATACCACAGGCAAATCCAAATGGCAATAGCCATAATCGAGAAAATTGGTGTGAGCGTTGACTTGGTACTTGAACTATAACAGGGAGTGATTTTTTGAAAATTTTAGGGGCTCAGTGAGACGGAAAGAGATAAATATGATACCTTAGGGCAGCGGATCGGGAAAGTCAGTTTTTTCGATATTCGTTCTTTCCGGGGCACAGTGGGACAAAAAGTGCTAAACACGGTCCCATGGTTCAAGGGTTGCTTTTGGAACATAAACTAGGGATCAAAAGTGATTTTTAGAAATTCTAACAATAAGAGGCACAGATGGACAAAACGGTTTACTTATGGTGCATAAATGGACCAATCTGGCAAAATTGGAACTTAAATATAAGATATGAAAAGTGTTTGGCTTTAGAATCACAGTGGCCAAAAACTGCTAAATAATGTACAGTGGAGAAAATATGGTTAAATATGGTACAGTGTGGGAAAATGGGTTAAATATTGTAGCGTGGACAAATTTCAAAAACGGTACAGTTTGAAAAAATTAATTAATTATGGTACAGAGGGCAAAAAATATCAAATTTGGTACTGTGAGAAAAAGGGCTAGATGTGGCACAGTGGTGCAAAAGGGTTGACTATGGTACAGTTGGGCCAAAATAGTTATACATGGTAAATTGGGACAAAATGGATTAAATATGCTACGGTGGGGCAAGAAGCGTTAAATATCGAACAGTGGGGCAAAATTATATTAACTATGATACAGTGGGGCAAAAAGGGTCAACTATGGGACAGTGTGACAAAAATGGTTAACTTACAGTAGAGTGGGGTATAAATGTGTTAAATTGCAAAGAGGGTTATATATGGTACAGTGGGGCGAAAAGTATTAAATATGGTACAGTGAGAGAAAGGGTTGAATATGACACAGTGGGCAAAAAGGGTTAACTATGGCACAGTGGGGCAAAAATGTGTTACCTATGGTACAGTGGGACAAAAATGCCTAAATATGGTACAATGTGACAAAAATGGTTACAGTGGGGCACAAATAGGTAAATATGGTAAAGTGGGACAAAATGGGTTAAGTATGGTACAGTGGGCAAAAAGCGTTAACTATGGAACAGTGGGGCAAAAATGTATTAACTATAGTACAGCGGGCCAAAAGTGATTAAATATAGTTTCTTTAGTAGAAGAAAAAGGTGTTCAATACGAGTCAGTGGACCCAAAAGGGTTAAATATGGTACAGTGATTCAAAAAGCGTACATTTGGTACAGTGGGCAAAAATATGGATGCAGGGAGAGAGGGTAAAACAAATGTGAAATAAGAAGCGATTTATTTTTTAAATGTATGCTTTTAGTAGCACTGTGGTGCGAAACGGATACAATTTTGATACAGTTGGGGCAAGCAAAAGTTGTTCTATATGTTATAGTGGGGTGAAAAGGTGTTAAATATGGTTTAGTGGAGCAAAAAGGATTAAATATTGTGCGATGAACCAAATTGAGTCACGTATGATACAGTGGGCAAAAAGGTGTTAAATACTGTAAATTGTGGCAACATGGTTAAATGTGGTGGGGAAAAAATTGTCCCAGATATGTATAAAATTTCGTACTTTAGAAGCACAGTGGAATAGAAAGAGTTTAATATGGTACAGTGGTGCATAAGGGGTGGAATGTGGTCTCAGAGTGCGAAGTTAGCTCTTACAGCATCAACTAAACTAAGAAAATGTTTTTTCCAAATAAGTACTTCTACTTCAACCGTGGGGAAAATAAGTTAAATACATACAGATAGGGGACAAAAATGGTTAAATATGGAAAAAGGTTGCGAATTTGGATCCTGAAATATAAACTATGATTTTTAAATATTGTACAGTGGTGCAAAATTGGTTTAATTATGACACATTGGGGCAAAAGGGTTAAATGTGGTACAATGGAGCGATTCGTACCTTTATAGACATGGTTGGACTAACATGGTTTTGTATTGTACCAGAGTGTGAATGTAGCTATTGGAACATAATCTAGGGGAAAGAAAAAAATAGTTTTTCAACATGATGTCAGGGTAACTCTTGGAACATAAACAAGAAATGAAACGGTGGTTCGTATTTTATAATATAAAAGTAATCGAATCTACTTTATTTTGCACCATATGTAATAATCATGTCATTTTGGAAGAAAGACGTATTACCAAACAGAAAATAAATAAAGAATGGGGGCTGCGCACCGGGTTAATGCTAGTATTGATATATAATGATAAATATTGTATCATGCTTTTCAGTGTGTATATTTTAATTGTTAAACACACTAATGGGCATTTAATAATGGAAACGATATTCAATATCAATGAGAATTTGTATGCAATTTTGAGGAACATATCTAGCACCAAATGCATATACCCTTGAAAGTACTTGTAATCTTGTCTGCCTCTTAGGTATTCCCTGCGTCTACAAATAAGTATATTCTTGTACATGGTAAATTTTTGTACACACAAAAATTTCAAAAACTGATTTTAATTCACATTATAGAAATTTTCATAGATGTTTATTTTGGGATTCTAAATAACCAACATTTTCAGTCCACCCTAAAGCACAATGTGGAATATAAAATTTCATATTGTGTGGGTAATTGGTGCAAAGTTCACAAGAATTTTTAAAGTTTTTTGCGAAAAAATAAATCATTTCCCCTTCGAAACTGAGTGGTGGCTCAAATTTAATTAACTCCTTAAGGTGAAAGAATGCATTCTGTTGATTGAAACAAATACATGTTTTTGAACTAATCTTATATATTTCTTCACTTCTTAATAAAACAGAAAGTAGTATGCGAAATGGTATTGATTAAAGGCTTTTGTTTAAATAAATTAATATTTAAGTGATTTTTTTAAAGAAAGTATGAGTAAATGCAAAATGTCATAGGCATATATAATCATATATAAGGAAAATTGTTCAGCATTTTTTCATGAAAAACGTTGCCCTTGGGAAAAAATCAACTATTTTTTGTGTATAGCTAGCCTTTGGTAGGACATACAGTTTGTTTCATATGGCTTGGTTCAAATGTAAAGATAAGTTTTTCTGCATTTTCTACTCGCCCAGACGGTTTTTGACTGGACATAAAGTATTTCATGCACATCAATATATAAACAAGTTGAGCTATTTTCATATTTTCTTTTGGAAGCTTTTCACTAGGAAAATTCAACCAATAATCAATGTGAAAAAAATCGACATAAAATTATAAAAAACCACCCAATAAACTGGCTGAAGTGATGGTGGGTATACTTATATTTCATTTGCTAATAAAAAAAGTGTAACACATCAAAAGATCATGCCAAGATCCTATGCATATTAGATGCATATTTTTTAGGAGATTTTAAGCAGTGTGACGATTTATTCTAATTTATCTAGCAATGACACACATATTTTTTCCATTAACAGGATGCTATTATCGTGATAACAGACCTCTGTTTATTTTATCGAATAGAAAAGGGTGGGTCCTAGAATGCATACTTAGAAGTTGGCCCTAGAATGTCATTGCCAAAAAAATGTTTCTCAATTGTGCCAAAACTTTTTGTGATGCCAAAAATGTTCTACATCTTTTTTTAACATTTTACGAAGGAGGCCGGTTTGTACACAATATTACGGATATGTTTATAAGGAGTGTCTTTTAGCATAGTTACAGCTTAAGAAAGGGTTATCTGTCAAACGAACTATCATACTGCGCGTTTATGATCAGCATAATTGGCAAATCACCACACGGAGAAAAATATAGGAAACATAATACGTTTGGGATCAAAATTTAAATAAAATATACTTTGGTGCAAATATTTTATATTTAAATACCGGAAAAAAACTTTGAATATCTCTCTTATCAATGTTATTTTTTTCGGAGTTTTGGTGCAAATTATCTTTCAAAACGGGGAAATATTTAAATCGACTACAGAATTTGTTTTCATACCTATTGGAGAAAAGTAATTTTTCCCAAATATAATATGATTCCAGAAAATATACTACAGAAGCGATTTTTAGGGCATGAATAGATTGAATTATCCAATTTTACTTTAAAAATTAGTCATTTTGGATAAAAATTATCGTCATTTTGGATATGTTTGAATTGAAAGAAAATATACTAGGAAACGATTTTTTTATATATTATATATTTGTTAACAAATACAATTTTATTTTAAAATCAAGAAATTTTGTTTGGAACGCATATATTAATATATTAGAACATAATTTATTTGCAAACTGAATTTCACAAATAAAATATATGTTTACACACAAACAAAGTTATTGCTTAAGAAGTTTTCCAAATATATTTTATTTAAAAAGATTTTTAAAACTTTGCTGACTTATTTGAATTTTAGATAGTTTTTCCTTGTTTTCATGTTAAATAAATTTATAGCTTAAATTTTCTTAATTGTTGAATATTCCAATTCATCACTTTTTGCCAATCCATCAATGCAATTTATATTTACGAAAGATTATTCGATTTAAGTTTTAATTAAATTTTACAAACATAAAATTTATAAAACAAAATGCTCTTTGAACATTTGAAGAACAGAAAACTTGTCTTTATGTTAAGCCATTGATACATTTGAGTCATTCCATGCCAAACGGGACGATTTTTGACATCACTATTTCTGATTGCTTCGATATTTTGTGTATGCATTATTTACCTACAAATATCTTATACGTAGTTCAAGAAAAAATTTAAAAAAAATTTCTTTATGAGTTATGAGCAATTTAAAGTTGACGAAATTACGTTATTTTCTAAAAGGTGTGTTCATTCTTTAGCGTGTATCTCCTGAAATACGTGACCGATTTTAATGTGCTATACCTTGTTTTGAAGGTAATTTCAACTACTACAACTAACATAAGGTAGGCACTGCAACAAATATACGATTTTTTTATGTTTTTGCCCTTTTATACTTACTATTGTGATTTCCAAAATGATTACACCCTTCGATTTTTTTGAAATTTTAGTGTCGTGTTCTTAGATGTCTTTGTTAGCTACTGTATGAATTTGGAAGTGGTGAATTGATGGGAACTATTTTTTTTACGATTTTTATACAAAAACAATTTGCATAATTTCTGTGAATGTGCTTTAAATAATTAACAATAACAACAATAAATATAATTAATTTAGCAAAAACGCAAAAATCAGCGATGGCTTGATAATTAAAAAACAAAACTCCTTAAACAATAGCAAGAGTCAAAAGATAATAAAGTACTTGTTAAATTATACTCTGAGATGAAAACTTTTTTTTTTGAAATGTAGTTTCTGTAGAATAATCGACCTTTATTCTGTATTTTAGTTGTTTTTAATTAATGAACAAGCTCGAGGTCAAGTTTTGATGTTTTTTATTTATTCGATATTTCGTTCCTCTTTGAGTAAACAAAACTAACACAAAACATAAAAAGACATACGTCCTGCCTTATTGTCGTCTGTTTTCTTACTGAAAAATGAAAACTTATTAAAATCACATCAACCTGGATTTCACTTTTTGATGTAGAAAAAGTCAGTTTTTCACATTCAGTTCGACAAAGAAAAAACAAAGTAATAATAAAGCAAAAGTATTTCTTGAACTCAAAACTTCCACGCATACATTCCATTGTCCGATAAAAAAATTAGTGTTCAGACAATATCAACTTCCGAAAAGTGCTGTGTTAAGACAGTGTACATTGATTACTATTTTCATACCCATTTTCTTCTTTTTTACTGTAAATGGTATATACTTAATTCGATTCTTTCTCATACATTTTTTATTGTTCTTTTTTTTACATAAGTATACTGATTATTAATAATTGTCATTCTTTTCTTAAATGTTTTATTGTTATTACTGTTTTAAGAAACTAATGACTAAAAATTATCATTCTGTTAATTTTTTAAAGCACATTCACAGAGATTATGCAAATTGTTTTTTTATAAAAAATCGTAAAAAATAGTTCCCATCAATTCACCACTTCCAAATTCATACAGTAGCTAACAAAGACATCTAAGAACACGACATTAAAATTTCAAAAAACTCGAAGGGTGTAATCATTTTGGAAATCACAATAGTAAGTATAAAAGAGCAAAATCATAAAAAATTCCTATATTTGTTGCAGTGCTTACTTTAAGTTAGTTGTAGTAGTTGAAATTACCTTCAAAACAAGGTATAGCCCATTAAAATCGGTCACGTATTTCTGGAGATACACGCTAAAGAATGAACACACCTTTTAGAAAATAACGTAATTTCGTCAACTTTAAATTGCTCATAACTCTTAAAGAAATGTTTTTAAAATTTTTTCTTGAACTACGTATAAGATATTTGTAGGTAAATAATGTATACACAAAATTTCGAAGCAATCAGAAATAGTGATGTCAAAAATCGTCCCGTTTGGCACGGAATAACTCATTTCCAAAATAAATAATTATTTCCGAAACAAATTAATCAAATTAATGAAGAATAAATGTGGGTAAACGAATTGGACGGAATTTTTTTCTGGTTTCAATATCGGGTTGGTCCTTTATGTGAGGCGCTATATCTAAATGTAGACCAATTGTGATGATTTTTCGTATGTCAATTAATTTCCTTGGACGATATTTCTTTTTGAGCGAGCTTTATGCCCAAAATAGATTTATGGCGATTTCGTTTCGGGAAAACTGCAGCATTTTCCATACCAATTTCCTGAAAGCTGCACTTTTCTAATACATTTTAGAAGTTTGAATGTTGGAACTAACTTAAAGTGATTTCGTTTGTGTAAAATAATGTACAATTATTTCTACATTTCACACTGAAACTGCATTTTTAAATTCGTTTGTAAAAATGGTGCAGCCTTATGAACGGGTTTTGATTTCGTTTGTAAAATTAATACTCTCCGCAAATTGCGAAAATATCGCATGTTCCATACTCAGTCCAGTCCACGGTGTGGAGTGTTGCACCGTCAGCAAACCTCAGAACCTAACCTAATTGAAAGCGTACATTCTTAACTTCACTATCAAATGGTTGCGCCATAATGTAGGTATGGGTTTTACTCACCGCACAATTTTTGTTCGATTGTTCGCATGCAAAATGCGAAATTAGCAGTGGGTGCAGGGGGAATTTTTAAAATGTCGCAACATGATGTGGTGATATTATTTTTCAGAATCGAAATCACCATTAAATTCGAGGGTCTACATTATTTCGACCAAAAAGGTGCAGCATTTTTTTTAGTATTTCACGTCGACTTGGTAATATTTTTTACAGAAACCAAATCTTTGTTTCAAATATTTGTATGTAAGTGTAAGTGTAGCTTAAAGCGTTAGCTCATATATTTCATAAAATATTTTTTTTGTTTAATACATCGAACGAACTTTTCGTAAAACAATTACAGAATACATTGTTGCAGCATTACCCATATTATTGACGATATGAAGTAGTAGCAGAAAGCACCCGCTGTTTTGTTTGCATATTGTTGGTCTTTACCTTGTTGTTGATAACACCGTAGGATACCATTTTTGTCCCATAAATATAATTAAATAAATGCGCAGTTAAAGACTATTAGCCGTAAGCCTGCATGATCGGTGTTTTTTTTTTTGGTTTTGCTATCGTTTGTAATTTTTTACGGTTTTTTTAAGTTTAAAGCACAAGTAGCTTGACAAGCATAAAAATGGATATCATAAATATGCAAACCAAGTGAAAGAATATATTTTTAAATTCCATACGATAATTTTTTTTTAACAAACCTGAAATGACAAAAGTGTTAAGCCTATGGTGTTATCTATTAATATCAAATTTAAAAATCATTAAATTTTTTTTCTCTGAAAAAAAGTTTTTTCTGTGTCTAATTGGATAGATAGGTATATTCAAAATGCACCAGAAAATAATTGTAGGAAGTTTATTTTTTATATTTCTTTGTATGAAATTTGAGAAATCAAATAATAAGTAAAGACTCAATTCGGATGGGCCGACTGTATATATATTACAGTGCCTTCATTAGACCATTTATTATTTTTTCGGTACTGATTTCAGGGCCGAAAAAGTTTCCATTTGACCTACAAACCTCCAATAAAAAATTTGGTGCCGATTGGATAACGCTAAGGTCTGCCCAAAGGTGTTTGAAAACACAAAACTCACTTTACATGAACAAAATTTGGGTTTTTATCAAATGTCACATGTTCAAGTAATTAAAAAATATTTTATTATTTATTTATTTATTTATATGAATTACAATACAAAGTAAATTTATATTCTAATTTTACGGTCCAGGAAAAGCCCGGGTTACAAAGACCATATGGCTAAATGTTTGCAGCGACAGACCAGAGCCTCTGGTGGGAATAGAACCCACAACCCCCAAACTCATAGGCGAGTACGCTACCAACTCGCCTTCTGGGGCGCTCTAAAAAATATTTTATTAGCATGAAAAGTTTTTAAATGATCTTTGAATAAAATTTTCTTTCTTACAAGTCTTAAACCCAGCAAAATTTCTCATTACCAAAAAATCCGACGAGTAAGCAAAGTTCGATGATTGTAAGTACTTATTATTTAACCACTTTTCTCATTATTTTAACATGGGGATGTCATTGGAGGAAAGTACTTCCCAAGAGCATACAATAAATAGCGTAATAAGTACTTATTTGTAGCATAGGCATTCCACATAAATGTGTGCTTATATTTTCATGATTTTAAGTACATGAATAATGTATTACCAATAAGTTATAAAATAAGTAGTATATATGTCGAAATATAGGTTATAAAACATGTTGAAAAATAAATAAATCTTGAACAGTAACCCACATATAGCCAAAATTGCATTATATTTAAAATTGCTAAAATGATTTTGATAACAAAAAATCAATTTCCGTTATTATTGGTATGTCATTATTAATAAGCCGAAAGTAATGCAGCGAATAATGAGATGTCATTATTTGGTAATGCAGGGAATAATGACAGGTACTTACCAAGATTTTGCTGGGAAACAATCAAAATCGACCGAGAAACGAAAAAGTTACAGCAGTTTTCATTTGAATTTTACGTCATGACAGGGCATGCATGCACACCGACATGGCCTCTATGCAATGGCAATAAAAAATAGATCATGCTTGTGCATGCATGAAAAAAAACAACGGATTTGCATGATAGTAGATTTTTCGCATCAGTCTCACATTTTTCTACTGGTCAAATAAGAAAACATAAGCAGAACTTTGCAGCGCGCTATACGGCCATGCAACAGGGTCGTTTACAGATGGCGCTCTGCCTCCAGCCTAAGTGAATTGAGAAAGGGACAGCTTCGCACAAAATTTAATTTTAGTCATATTCTTATTTGTCTCCAGACCGACCACATCTTAAATGGTTACTAGATCCAGTGATAATACAATATATGGAGCCAAACTGCCGTCAAACAGACAGATATTTCATGATGTGATAACTGTAATGTACTCTGACCACTGTTGGTGAGCTTGTGATTAATCGATCTACACATCAACATTTTTGGGCGCCCCCAAAATCCCGGCTGGTACTGGAGAAAAGATGGCCAAAGTCGTTCATGATACACTCATCAAATACAGGTCAAAACACTGGATCGTGCATTTTGTTGCAGAACAAATTAGATCGAAAATTAATCAAGTTCCCATGTTCTCATCACATGATGGAGATAGTATTGAAACATGTGTTTGAGGTTAAACTTCGGCGACTTGTGGTCCTGATGTGCCTATTTTTAATCGTTTTGCTGCCGTTTGGGTAAGTTTCGACCACAAATAGTTTGAAACGGACTCGAAGATCCAACTGTAAAGGCATTTATGCCTTAAAAATATACCTATTTCTAGAGCAGTTTGCATTGACAAAACGAGAGTCCAGTGGGCGTGGTTTACATGCAAAATGCCATACGAGCACCAAATCAAGATATACACTTGTTGAAAGACAAGATGTGTATGAAGCGGTTTTGAAGAAATGGAAAAATCATTTGTGGTATTTGGCCCTAGAATCAATGGCTTTGGCATTTTTCGATTCGGATGTTTCACTCGAAGAGTAACGAAAAATGGTTAGGCATCTGCAATCAACAGAGCCCGTCGTAAATCTGGAAAACGATCGAAAATTCTCCGACCCGAAACTATTGCTGTGTAATAATTGAGCGATTTCGTCTCATACAATACCAAACATTTTTTCGGTGCTTTTGGATTGAGTACTGAATTTTGAGCGATTTCGTCTCATACAATACCAAACATTTTTTCGGTGCTTTTGGATTGAGTACTGAATTTTTAAAGCATGACCCATCCATTTGGGAAGATTATCAAGATACTCTCGATGTTTGTCGTAATCTGTTTGTTGTTAACGACACTGCTGAACGCGGTGTACAATTTAAGAATGATTACAACAGAATACTTACGAAAGACGAAGAACAAAATCAATTTATATTACAATGCATTGAAGAATATCGTAGGAAATGTCCGTCACATAACAAGTCAGATCTAATATAATATTGAATTAATTGTATTTTTTGTTTTTTTCACCGATCTTAATATTTAAAAACTATTTATTAATTAATAATACAAAGAAATGTAATTTTACTTATTTAAACATACGATTTTTGAATAAAAAAATATTTCCCCTATAAAGTGTGTTCTAAATTTTGAATGAACTTTGGGCAGACCCTAGGGTCATCCGATAGACACAAAAATTTTTATGGAAGTCTTGTAGGCCAAATGGAAACTTTTTCGGTCCGGAAATCAAAGATCACAGCAACTTTCACTTTTTGCATCATGTGCTATAAACGGTCTAGCCTTCATTTGTGTGGAGGAAAAAAGTTGCTAGGTTAGGTAGAAGAGAGGAGACGTTTAAACGTCTCATGTCCGTGGACATACACTTAAGCCAGTGGTTCGGCCTATTTTGCTAACCTTATTTATGATCGTTTTATGCCTCACGAGTTTTTTGAGAATTTTCTCAGTATCTTCCAGTCCTCTGTCCTCCTCTGAGATGAGTCCAGTCGGACCCGAAATGTTGGGATCTTGCATATGTGAAAGCCGGGCAGTGACACAGAAAATGTTCCATCGTTTCGATGTTTTCCCTGCATGCCCTGCATTCGTAGTACAAAATGTACTTATCTTAAAAACTAATGACGTCTTTGGAGCATTTCTTTTATTTTATGACAATTTTTTTTTCAGTGTATGCGATGAAGATGAAGGCAGTCCAACACAGTTCTGGATTTGATCCTTTTCGATGTTATTGCTTTAATCGCCATTTGGCTATCTGTGAAGACGTTGGCATATTTAGGCTTTGTGGTGTTACTGAGCCAGTTCACACACTCCGTGATTGCTCGAACTTCTGCCTGAAATACCGTGTTATGGTGATGGGAGGCGGAAGTGAAGTTCGACTTCCGGTTCATCAATAAAAAGTCCCAGACACGTCCTTCCTCCTCGCTTGGACCCATCCGTGTAGCAGCTGGTTCCCACTGGCACATGGGCCAAAGTTCCATTTTCCCAGGAGCATCTGTCTGGCACAAACGAATCACATGTAGCTGTAAGCCGCACTTCAGGAATGCGCTCGGAGATTTCTGGCGTTTGAATGTGACCAACTAGAGATTCTAAAATCTTCTAATGGTACAACTTGTGGTCTCGATTTATCCATTCACCCATCACTTGTAGACGTCTTGCTGTGAGGGCTGCCTCATACTTTATACGGATGTCTAAAAGTTGCTAAGAGCAGGATGATGATTATTAGCGCTTTAACCCATTTACGAATGGCAACTAGATTCAAAAATTACTGACTTGAGATGCGGTTAGTTATTTATTAAAATTTAAATCTAGCGTTCAGCTGTTTTTTTACTCGTCATGAAAAAAGAAAATTCCGACTTCTTAAATTATGAAATACAATTTGAACTAAAAACATGACAAAGTGCAATGTACATTGGAATATTTAACAAAAAGCCCGACAACAACATTAGCTCAAAATAAAAATAAATAAAATAATAATGTCGTTTGATAACAAAATGACTCAGATTTTAGTGTCTAATCTATTATTTCAAAGTAAATTAAGCTCTGACAAGTTTTGACATGTAAGCGCCGTAGAGAATGTATTTTATATCCGATCAGTACGAAATTCGACAGAAAGAGGTTTCTTATTACATGAATGAGCATTCAGGGAAAATCGGTTCAGATTTAGATATAACCTCCATATACATATATCTTCCAAGGATGTAACGAATATTCGTATATGCGAACGCGAATTATTCGCATCATTTTAACATTCGCTTTCGCATTCGCAAAAACCATCTTTGGATTATTCGCTATCGCATTCGCTTTCGCAAAAAATATATTTCAGTATTCGCTTCCATTTGTTAAAAGTGTTAAATCTCCCTATTCCATTCACACAATTTGAAGTTATTAATACCAATGAAAACTTCTGCCACTTATCTTCAAAACAGTTGAAGAAATATGTTTGTCATTGTTGTACCAGGAGGTGAAACTATGGAAAACATTCGTAATACTTGAATGTCCTGGAAAAGTATCAATTCAGTTCCTTAAATTTGTTGGTACTAAAGGGTCAAACTATTATTCGCATTCGATTTCGCAAAAATGAATATTTCACTATTCGCTTTCGCATTCGCAAGAAATATATTTCAATATTCGCTTTCGGATTTAGCGAAAGCTAAAGTCACTTTCGTTACATCCCTAATATGTTCCTCCTGATTTGATATCAAATCGCTATAGATTCGATCATTAAAAAATTTGGCAGAAAGATGTTTCTCAATTTAGGAACGAATACTCCTTAATTTAGCGATAATCGGTTCACATTTAGATATAGCAATATATATAAGTTCCTTCCTATTTACAAATATTCCAAAATTATTTTCGCAATGACCCTTATCGCATTGTTAGGGAGGTGTAGGGTATTATATAGTCGGCCCCGCCCGACTCTTTCCCTTTCCTTGCTGGTTTATATTTTTTTTGTGTTAAGCCAACTTTGAAGTTGAGATATCGTGAACAATTTTGAAAATCGGTTTGAGTTTTGGCATTTATATATTTTAACGGCTTGATCAGTAAAACCGAAGAAATTAGGTAAGTATAATATCAAGAACAAGTTCTCATGCATACTTTGAGAAAGTGATTTTGCATACAATATGAGTTATTGAGATACAATATGAGTTATTGACAAAATAGTCAAAGTTATAATTTTTATACCCTACACCACACTGTGGTACAGGGTATTATAAGTTTGTTTCACGGCAGATGTTTGTAACTCGTGAAAATAACACAGCTAGACCCACCTTAAAGTATACCGATCGACTCAGAATCACTAGCTGAGTCGATGAGTCGAGGAACGATGTCTGTCCGTCCGTCTGTCCGTCCGTCCGTCCGTCCGTCTGTCCATGTAAAGTTGTTCGTCGACTACAGGTCGCAATTTCACTCCGATCGTTCTGAAATTTTGCAGTTTAGAGTATTTCGCGGCTGTTAAGATCGCTATTGAATTTGGTTGAAATCGGTTCAGATTTAGATATAGCTCCCATATATATCTTTCGTCCGATTTGGCCCTTTAGTCCTATAGCAGCTGTATTTTACATCCGATCGTTTTGAAATTTAGAATGGTAGAGTTTCTTGATCCATGAACCAACACTGCTGAATTTGAAGATAAACGGGTAAGATTTAGCTATAGCTCCCATATATATGTTTCGTCCGATTTGGCCCTTTAGTCCTATAGAAGCTGTATTTTACATCCGATCGTTTTGAAATTTAGAATGGTAGAGTTTCTTGATCCATGAACCAACATTGCCGAATTTGAAGAAAATCGGTTCAGATTTAGATATAGCTCCCATATATATCTTTCGTCCGATTTGTTCCTTTAGTCCTATAGAAGCTGTATTTTACATCCGATCGTTTTGAAATTTAGAATGGTAGAGTTTCTTGATCCGTGAACCAAAATTGCCGAATTTGAAGAAAATCGGTTAAGATTTAGCTATAGCTCCCATATATATGTTTCATCCGATTTGGCTCTTTAGATCCAATCGTTTTTATACCCTACACCACACTGTGGTACAGGTTATTATTTAAGTATAAAATGTCCCAAAAGTAAACTTATTTAAACAATTTACACATGAATTACAAAATTTATATATCAGAGTTATTCAATATTACGAGAGTGGTGTAGGGTATTATATAGTCGGCACCGCCCGACTTTAGCCTTTCCTTACTGGTTTTTATGTGTGGTTATCGAGATTCCAATACGAAACACATGATATGTTCCAATTTTACTAAACTAAAATTTGGGCCATCAAAGTGGACCGGGTCCAGCTAGTAATACAATAAATTAACATGATGTCACCCATGTCGAGAGTTATGGTGAATACCATTCGGACAATGTGAGTGATAGTCCTATCATTACCTGAAATGTCATATACGGTAGAGTTGTGTAGTTCGTGAACCAACTAGTTCAATTGAACGGGTCACTATACTGAACTGAACGAACTAGTTCACACAACTCGTAAAATTCAGCTCAGTAGTTCACTATGTTTTTTCTTCAACCATATCATTTCGTTCTCGTTTCGTTCTATAAAGTGAAGTTACAAAAATAAGAAAAACATTGTTACCATACCTAAAAAGTCCATTTGTGCCTTTGAGCTTATTTCGAAATCACGTCCTAAACTCGTTTAAAAAATACACCACATTTTGTGAAGTAGGCACGTAATGCTGCATTCCCAGATTTTTCCATATTTAACATACAAAGTATTTTAACATAAAAAAGTATTACACAACTCACTGCGGCAAAAATACACTTAGTATATTCAAACAATAATACCTCAAATAATGTTAATTTTTTGGGATTTCATACTTTTTTATTTTCCTTACTTTTTTGTCTTTACTTTTTTTCCTTTGTTTGTGAGCGTTTGTTAATAAATATACATAGAATATATACGTCGCCTTTAACCCTTTCTAAACACAAATATAATTAATTAAAAACAAACAATTAAAGACTTATATAAATAAAAGAGTGAATGAATAAGTGAGTTCAGCCTAAAGTTGACATGGACGTATATCATTTTGGGTTAGAAATAAGACTGACTATATTATAATAAAAACAAAACAAAAACGCAAAAAAACGTTAGACTGCCAACAATAAACCCTTTTTGTGTTAAATGACTACCGAAAGATATAAATAGAATTACAACAGAGGGCACAACAACGGTACTACAAAACAAGGGAAACGAGATTACAGATTTATTAACTTAATTAAAATGTGATGCTATTGTGACAACCAAAAAGATTTAAATCTGGTAGCATAATAAGACAAATATTTACTTCCTTAACCAAGCCACTACCACCCTCACCATCACCATCGTCGCTTTGGGATACTCCCTCCCGAGTTTTAGACTAAACTCAATTAAAAAAGAGAAATGCTGGAAATACAAACATCTAAGACAATTTACTTAAAACGTGCCTAACATTTCGGATATTTTTTAAATTGGTCTTAACAATTTCTTTTGGCTAAAATTGTCTCTTACTTTTGTAATCCTCTTCGTTTAAGGTATTCTCTGGTGTATTTGGACTTAATAAATTTTCAGACCAATAAATACTAATGACATTTATTTGTTACTTTTGGTAAATACTCGTAAATCAATAGGAACTGGAAAGTGTTCCTTAATTCTCTTGGGAGGATTTTAAGCCATAAATCAATTTGGTATCTTTGAAAAGTTTTTCCATATTTCCCAAACGACGCAATAATGAAGACAGTCGGATATCGCTAAGACAGAAAATATGTTGTTTTGTGCAATATGTTTTTTTTGTTGTTGTTGGTTTAATGGGGCGTATAATTGTAAATATCGATTAAATATGAATTATACGACCCCAAGAACGCTGGCGTTTATTGATAAAGGAAATTTATCTGCGAGAATCATTAATAGACTAAAACAAAAACAACAAGATACATAATTTTTTTTTAAACTGAGCACAAATGCCAGGGAAGCCGCGGGTACCTTCAATAAGTATATTACTATTTTTGTGAATGTTATATTTAAAATATTTTAGTTGTTAATTTTTATGGCGATTTTGAGTTTTGCAAATTTCTAAAAATGTCTTGAGAAGGAAGGTTGTATGAAAAAGTAATGAATTAATCGATTCTAATGGAATTAAGGATTATGGAATTATTGGAATAAGGGATTATTTTAAATATAGTTGTTCAAACATTTTTTATTTATTTCAAACACTTTTTTTCAATTTCAAAACCTACGTGTTCTTTTGTAAATTTATTGCAGAATAGCTAAGTCCAGTTCTAGAATAGTTTCACAAAATACAATTTTATTGATAATTTCATAGAAATTGCTTTGAATTGCAGTTTTATATTTATGTTGAGGTTTTATCAAAGTTGACGAAATTGTACTTTTCCAGAAAATCTTACCTAAATTAAATTTTCTTGCAAATTTCATCAAAATTGCATTTTTGTAGAAAATTCCAGCAAAATTAAATTTTTATTTTAAAAATTAATAGAAATTACATTTTATAGTGAATTTTGTGAAAATTTTTATTTTAAAAAAAATTCTTCAAAATAATTTTTTCTCAAAAATTTCGTTAAACATTTTTTCTATACAATTTCTACAAAATTTTACTTTATTTCAAATTTAATCGTCCAAATTGAATTTTTCAAATTTTTTCGAAAATACTTTCTTATTGAAAATTTCGTTTTTTCTACAATATTTAGTCAAATTTAAATTGTTCTCGAAAATTTCTTCGAAATTAAATTTGCTGACAAAATACAATGTTATTGAAAATTTCATAGAAATTGCCTTATATTGCACTTTTATAATTATGAACCTTCAAAATTGTATTTTTCTTGAAAATCTTACCTGAACTAATATTTTCTTGCAAATTGCATTTTTGTAGAAAACTCAAGTTTTATTAAAAATTTAATAGAAATTTAATTTGTACAGCGAATTTTGTAAAAGTTGGTATTGTAAAAAAATTCTTCAACAATATTTTTTCGAAAAAACTTAATTAAACATTTTTTCTAAAAATTTCTTCAAAATTTAATTTAATCGTCAAAAATGCATTTTTTTATATTTTTTCGAAAATACTTTCTTATTAGAAATGTCGTTTTTTCTACAATATTAAGTCAAAATTAAATTTTTCTTGAAAATTTCTTCGAAATTAAAATTTTCTAGAAAATTTTGTTTACATTTTTCTTCAAAATTTCTTCGAAATTTAATGTTTTCAGGATATAATAATAATATATAATAATTCAACTACTTTACTTTTCTAAACAATTTCGTCAAACATTTTTTTATAAAATTTCTTCAAAATTTAATTTTGCTAAAAAATATCGCCAAAATTTCATTTTTTGAAAATTTTTTCGAAAATACATTTTTATTGAAAATTTAGTTTTTTCTACAAATTAAGTCAAAATTAAATTTTTCTTGAAAATTTCTTCAAAATATAATTTTTCAAAATTTCGTCGAAATTAAATTTTTTCAGAACATTTTCATCTTTGACATTTATCGTTTTTCATCGTCCTTTAAGCGGCTCTTAATCCGTTCATCGGCCTTAAGTCCGCTCATCGACCTTTACTCACAAATTCGGTCAACGACCGGGGTAAGTTACGGGAGTAAAGCTCGATGATTTTTTTCTAGAAAATTTCGTTAAATATTATTTCTATAAAATTTCTTTAAAATTTAATTTTGCTAAAAAATATCGTCGAAATTGCATTTTTTTAAATTCCGTTTTATAAAAAATTTCAACAAAATTTTAATTTTATTAAAAAATTTAATTGAAATTGGATTTTTATAGAAAACATTTCTTCAACATTATTTTTTTCTAAAAAATTTCGTTGAATATTTTTTCTATAAAATGTCTTATTTAATTTTGCTAAAAATATCGTCAAAATTACATTTTTTTAATTTTTTTTTTTCGAAAATACATTTTTATTGAAAATTTAGTTTTTTTCTGCAAAATTAGGTCAAAATTAAATTTTTCTTGAAAATTTCTTCAAAATAAATTTTTTTTAGACAATTTTGTGTACATTTTTTTCAAAATTTCTTAGAAATTTAGTTTTTTCAGAACATTTTCTTTCCGTTCATCGGCTTAAGTCCGCTCATCGACCTTTAATCACAAATTCGGTCATCGGTCAACGACCGTGGTAAGTTATGGGATTAAAGCTTGATGATCGGATTGAAAGTCAATAATCGGATTAAAGGTTTAATTAAAAGTCGAAGTAAGTTTCATTGACGGGATTAAAGAATGTTAACCGGAAAAATTCTAAAAAAATGAAATTTCGTCAAAAAAAAAAACCAATATCGATAAATTTTGTAGAAAAATTTAATTTGGACAACATTTTCAAGAAAAATGAAATTGCAACAAAATTTTTTACAACAAATTTAATTTAATTTTTTAATCAAATTTTTTAGAGAATTGGAACTTGAATTTGGAATTTTATTATTATGTATTTTCAACGAAATGTTTTCGGATTAAAGGTTTAATTGAAGGTGGAATTAAGTGCCATTGACGGTATTAACCGGAAAATTCTAAAATAATGATGTAGAAAAATCCTATACAATTTTCTAGACAAATTTCATTAAATTTAAAAATTTAAAAAAAAAAAATTATTACAAGATATTTTTTAGAAAAACACAATTTCAAAAATTTTTGTAGAAAAGTTTAATTATCATGAGTTTTTAATTTGGGCAAAATTTTTAAGAAAAATAAAATTTCAGCAACATTTTTTACAAAAAAAAAACATTTTTTAGAGAAACACAATTCCAAAAATGTTCGTAGAAAATTTAATTATAATGAAATTTTTGTAGAAAAATTTAATTACATATGTATAACGAAATTTTAGTATATATTTCCATTTTTCATTACATTTTCTATTAAAATGTAATTTCAACGAAATTTTTTCGGATCAAATGTTTAGAATTGTAATTTTCATTTTCTATCAAAATGTAATTTCAACGAATTTTTTTCGGATTAAAGATTTAAGTGTCATTGATGAGGAATTAAGTGTCATTGACGAGTGTCAGAACCGGAAAATTTCTAATATAATGAAATTTCATTGTAATTTTCTAGAAAAATCCAATATCGATACAATATTCTAGAAAAATGTAATTTGGACGAAATTTTCAAGAAAAATTAAATTTCAATAAAATTTTCTAAAAAAAATGTATTGTTAGGAAATTTTTTAGCGAAATGCAATTTCAAGAATTTTTGTAAAAAATTTAAATAAGACGAAATTTTTTATAAAATTGGAATTTTCATTAAAATGTAATTTCACATTTTTTAGAGAACACATTTTTCAATTGGTCTTGCTGAAATCAAAGTATATACATATACTTTATATCGTCCTAAATCGTTACTAGTGAAAATGGGGAACATCGGGACACGTTTTGACATACAAATCTCTCAAACAAAGGGATCTTCGATTAGATTTCGTGACACTCTGGAGAACACATTTTGAACCTATCATGCTGAACTTTAAGGATTTATCCTTTATATTGCATTAAATCGTCTCTATTGAAAATGGAGCATATCTGTCCATGTTTTGATGTAGCCCCAATATAAAGGTTCCCTCCGATGTCTCTTCTCACCGATCTAGAAAACACATTTCTACTTGATCTGGCAGAAATGCAAGGCTTGGGAAAATTGGCCTATCAGTGCATGTTTTGATATAGTCCCTTATGATTAGACTTCTTGACACTTTAGTAATCATATTTTTCAACAGATTTGGCTAAAAGAGATTATTTGAAGATATAGTTATTTACCATTTTTTATTTATTTTTAAGAATTTTATTTTTTATTTTAATTTTATAACAAAAATATTAATGTGTAAATTTGTGCAGATTAGCTAAGTCCTGTTCTAGAATAGTTTGACAAAATACGATTTTATTGAAAATTTCATAGTTTCATAGAAATTGCTTTGAATTACACTTTTATAATTATGAACCTTAAAAATTGACGAAATTTTATTTTTCTAGAAATCCTAACCTTAATTAAAATTTTCATCAAAATTGCATATTGTTGACAAATTTAGTTGAAATTGTATTTTTTAGAAAATTTCAGAGAATTTTGTCAAAATTGGTAAATTGAACAATTTCTTCTAAATTGATTTTTTATATAAAATTTCGTTGAAAGTTCTTCTATAAAATTTGTACAAAAATTAATTTTCCTAAAAAAAATCCTCAAAATTGCATTTTTTGAAAATTTTGTCCAAAATGCATTCTTATTGAAAATTTCGTATTTTCTACAACATTATGTCAAAATTGAATTTTTCTAGAAAATTTTCTTGAAATATTTTTTTGGAAAAATTCGTTTACATTTTTCTTTAAAATGTCTTCGAAATTGAATTTTTCCAGAAAATGGCCTTCATCGGCATTTAGGGGGGGTAACGGTAATTCGTGCAAAAAACATATTTTCATGATTTTTTGTGAAGAAACGGTTAACATTTTTTAATTGAAACCAATGGTAGATTAAAGTATAACTTTTAAGGTAATAAAATGTTCATAAAAAAATATGGCAACGACATAATTTATGCGCAAGTGTCTCGAAAAAAAGTTGAATTGCGGTGCCCCTCATAACTCGATACAGGATCACCGGAAATTAAACAAATAAATTTACTTACCCCATGAACACAAAAGAAAATAACCGAGCGTTAGAGCTAACGAAAGTTAAATTGTATGGAATTTTACAGCTATAACGGGTAGTTAGTTCTTAATCCTAGTTTATTTATTTATTGTTTTAAATGTTATAATTGGCAACAGTTAAAAAAATAACAAATTAAAAAAACTAGACGGCGTTACCTCGTTAACTATGTAAAGAAATAGTGTTAAAAATTTCGAAAGGATCGGTCTAGTAGTTTTTGTGTAATGAGGGGCACCGTCTCTGAAAACATGGGTTGTGGGAAAAACGCTTTAAAGTTTTTCTGATGTACTGAGTCACATATGAGACGCGGTTGCTTAGACTGCTGTAACTTCGCTAGTTTTGCTCCGATTTACCTCAAATTTTCACACAATATTCTTGAAAGGTTCTCTATTCAGAAAATGGTGCTTACATTTCATGACGCTCTGGAGAACACATTTTTGAACCGATCAAGTTGAACTTTAAGGATTTGTCCTTTATATTGCATTAAATCGTCCCTGTTAAAAATGGGTCTGTCCATGTTTGAATGTAGCCCCCATATGAAGGTCCCCTTCGATGCCTCTTCTCATCGCTCTAGAAAACACATTCTTATTTAATCTGGCTGAATTTTAAGCATAGTGAAAATGGGTCCATCGGGACATGTTTTGATATAGCAGCCCCCACTTAAAGGTCCCTTCCGATTAAACTTCTTGACACTCTAGTAATCATATTTTTCAACCGATATGGCTACAACTTAAGCATTTTTAACTGTATACTTTATGACACCATTCCTGAAGGAAATGGGGGACATCGGTCCATGATGTCTCATAGCTCCCACATAAAGGTCTCCTCCAATGATACTTCTCGATGTTTTAGAGAACACATTTGTCAACCAATTTGCCTGAAATGTCGGCATTTATATTTTATGTTGCTTAAACTGTCAACCGATTATGCCGAATTTCTGGCATTTACATATATTTAATATTGCTAATTTTTCAGTAATTGTAATATAATTTATATATAATTTTAATATAAATCACCATTTGGTTCCTTCCGATTTGACTTCTTGGGGGTGTTAAGAAAAAATTTAAACGATCAGTAGGAAATTATTGACTTAACATTTTAATTTGTAAAAACGAATTTTCTCTTACTCTTTTTATCCTGGAACAATTTCGGCGGCCGGAGTTGGGTTCCAAGAAAATGCACACAAAAAATAAAATTAAGGAACGCCCCAAATGCGCGCCTATTTTAGTTACAAAAAAACAAAACAGCAAGAATTGAAAATATGCCCCAAAAAATATTGTTTCTTTGTAAAACTGGGGAGTTCGCAATAATGCGCGTATACGTTCCTATTTTAATAATATAATTTAATTTAATTATCCCAGTGCCTTCAGATTAAGAAGTTTAGACAACCTTTCCATTCACTATATTCTGAAATCTGCAACACAATGTACCAAATTTCAAATTCCATATTACATTTATCACTCACATCCTGAGGATATATTTCAGAAAGTTTACACGAATCAACAACTTTTTTCTTAATTTTTTCCTGTATACAACTATAAAATATAATCATGCTGAGGGAGAATGTTTGTTAAAGTAAGTTTAAAATACTTACAAATTTTGATAAAATACATTCACATTTCTCCTTCTCAAATGTAAATATATGTATACAAAAAGATTTTCATACGCAACATCCGGTTAAAATTTAAACATACTCGTACATATTGCCATACGAGTATGTGTGCAAACAAAGGCACTCACTCATTTCGGAGGGATTTGTGTATCTCAGTAAATGTTTATGAATTTTATGAAAATATTTCTGGGTTATACCATCATTTTCATTGGAAATTTCCTAAAAGCCGTACAGATTTACTACGAAAAATTATTAATATTATGTTCGGGTTTCCCTTTTGCTGCTTAGGGCTATAAAATGAGTTTTATAACAAACCCAATAATTATGAGTTGTAAAGTATTGGTCTCGTAATTAGGAACTTCACAACAAAGCCCCAAATGATTAATCCCAGCAATTTGAAAGAACCGACCGACCGACCAACATTAGCTTTATTATCAAAATGAAATAACAAACAAGACGTTTGTGAGTGATTGTACTCCAAACCCATATCCAAGAGTACCATGTACCGACGTTATTAAAAATTTTAACATATTTTCACAAAAGAAGTATAACATACAGTTTGCTTTTATATGAGGCATTTCCATATGCTGGTTCTATAGAAGCTTTTGGATATTGGCCATATTATGTTAATTTGGATGAATATTGGAAATATTAGTTGATGTTTTACAAAACGTTTGCTACCGACAAAACTGTTGGGTGGAATGTACTGGCCGAACACTCATTCTCAGTTCGCCATAATGTAGAGTTCAAACTCGCTGAATAAGCAGATAAACATGCGGTTCACAGAAATGTGAGTAAAACAAAGTGGGACATGTATGAGAAGAAGTTTAAAAAAGCCCTCAACTCTAAATGAAACGAATGAAATAACCAGTCTGGATAATCTGGTTGAGCATATCACCACATCACAGTTCCCTTGAAGAAGAGGAACAAACATGCTTACAATAAAGGAAAGTCTACAAAATCTGCTCTGTACGAACTTTTGAGCACTTTCGAATCGTCCCTATCGCCTACTGTAGGATCGTTATACGGCATTGTGGTATGGTGGACGGTAACAGACGAACTTCTCTAACCTTTTATCAATAGTCCAGAGAAGCGCCTGCCTAGGAATAAGCGGAGCCTTAAGTACTGTAGCGACTGTGCCTGTAAAAGACCTACACCATCTACTACCCATCGATATTGTGGCGAGAGAAGTTGCAACAAATGCGGCATTACGACTGAGCTGTCTATCAATGTGGATGTATAAGAACTACGACCACATGAGGATATCACAATATAATGCTATGTTAACCGACAGAGTGGAATCTATACCACGAGTGTACTCCTACGAAAGGAACTACATCACTATGATACCAGCCAGAGATGAATGGGGTGGAAAAATACCAGATATAACACATCCCCACTTCATTACGGATGATTCTAAGCTTGATGAAAAGGTTGTCTTCGGAGTACACTGTAAAGAACTTAGTCTGGATACAGCTCACAGTCTACCAGATACCTGAAGTGTCTATCAAGGCGAAACAATGGCAATATGGGAAGTCGCCAAGTAATTGGTTGGTCGAAACATAGTGACCAACACTGGCGTTGTCATTTACTCGGGCAGACAGGCAGCCTTCATTTCTCTGGAGGCCACATCCCGAAATTCACAAACAGCCTTCGACTGCCGCAGATCTCTTAACGAGGAACTACATCACTCTGATACCAGCCAGAGATGAATGGGTTGGAAAAATACCAGACAAAACGCATCCCCACTTCATTACGGATGATTCTAAGCTTGATGAAAAGGTTGTCTTCGGAGTAAACTGTAAAGAACTTAGTCTGGATACAGCTCACAGTCTACCAGATACCTGCAGTGTCTATCAAGTCGAAATAATGGCAATATGGGAAGTCGCCAAGTAATTGGGTGGTCGAAACATAGTAACCAACACTGGCGTTGTCATTTACTCGGGCAGACAGGCAGCCATCATTTCTCTGGAGGCCACATCCCTAAATTTACAAACAGCCTTCGACTGCCGCAGATCTCTTAATGAGGCGGCTGAGCAGTTTAACGTTTACCTCATATCGCTTGGATAACAAACTGACGAAACTAACATTTTCAAAATTGTTGAGGATAGCGCATTTTCTGTTTTTGAGACAATGTTGTTTCTTCCCCATGGAGTAATATTTGTTGTACAATTTCCAGTTTGTTATTTTCTGAAAAAATGCAATTTTAAGTGACATATTTCCAGATATGTCGAAAATGTGTTACCGTTTTTGTTGTAATATGACTAGGTAAGTCCAATAGTGGCCTTAAGTCAATTTCCGAAAAATTCTCAGTTTGTCAGCCAAGCTACGATATGTGTGCCTGGTCATAAGAATATCCCGAGGTGCTGCAAAGCCGATGAACTTGCTACGAAAGGGACATCATTACAAATTCTCGAAAAAATTGCATATATTGGTGCCCTACTATCCACATACATGCTGTGGCTTAGGCAATCAGGCAGTCCAACGGAAGATGGACAGAAATCGGGTAGCTAGACAAAAAAATCTCCTCGCACTGCAGAGGAAAAGATTGTCTACGTTAGTATCAGTTCTGACGGGACACTGCCTGATCGCAAACACGCCAGAAGGGTAGGTATTGATTCCAATGACTTCTGCAGAAGCTGTGCCGATGAGGAAGAAGGTTGGTTTCGATGAGGGGCATTTCAGCCCGTGGTAATACTAGGGACTTAAACTGGTCTATGTGAGCTGGTAAAAATCGGCTGCCACCCTAACTTAAACCTAAACCTTAATGAGCTACGGTATTTACGTGTGAATAAAGTATTTTATGTATCGGACCCAACACACGTTATAATGTTTCTGGTGACATTAAAACATATTGTGAACGAAGATATTTTAAACCATAGTCTAAATTTAAATAAATGTCAACGTTAAATCAAATTAGAATGAAAAGGTTATTCGTTAAACAAATAATTCTCAAAAAAACTCATTCTCAAAAAAAACTCAAAAAGTCTCAGCTCCAATTTATCATAAAAAGAAACCGCTAGATGGACCACAATTTATATTCTTATTCTAAGACGATTTAGCTATGTCTTTCTGCAAGAATTATTTCGTATACCCAGCAAAATTTCCCATTACCAAATAACCTGACGAGTAAGCTAAATTCAAAACTAGTAGCTGCTTTTAATTTGGCCTCCCTTCGGATTATTTTTACATATACGAGTTATGTTCAAAAATATCGCGAATTTTGTATTTATTCAAAAAGTACTTATTTATTCATGAATATCTATTTTGTCCCCTTCAAAGTAATACCCCTCGGATATAATACACTTCTGCCAACGTTTTTTCCAATCCTCGAAGCACTTCAAATAATATTTTTTTGTGATCTTGTTCAACTCCTCCTTCGATGCCGTCTTTATCTCCTCAATCGTAGCGTCGTCCTTTCATGGGCCTTTTCAATTTTGGGAACAAAAAATAGTCACAGGGGGCTAGGTCAAGGGAATACGGTGGCTGCGGCACCATTGCTGTGTTATTTTTGGCTAAATATTCGCGCACAAGCAATGATGTGTGTGCAGGGGCGTTATCATGGTGCAAAAGCCAGTTTTTGTTCTTCCACAAATCCGGGCGTTTTTGGCGGACTGCTTCTCGCAATTTGCGCCTAACTTGCAGGTAATATTCTTTATTGACCGTATGGTAAGAACTCATAATGCAACCTGTGGTAAGAACTCATAATGCACCTCGCCCCTGCAATCAAAGAAAACTGTGAGCTCGGGAGTCCGGCACGCGGTTCGTCCTTCGCATCTTCTCGGCCCTCTAAGAACGTTTTGTACCACCGATAAACGTTGCTTTGATCCAAGGTAGCTTCACCATATGCCACAGTCAACATTCGGAATGCGTCAGCGCACTTTATTTTGTTTTTCACACAAAATTTGATGCAGATTCTTTGATCCATTTTCTGAAATAGATAAAAATCGAAGACAAGTTAAAACACATTCAAGCACAACAGCTGTCAAGAATTAACTAAACATTCGAAATGGCCGACCTTGTCAGCATAAGTAAGGGACATGAGTAACAACATAATGCTACAAAAATATAAAAAATCAAATACACGTAGCCCGCGGAAATTAAAATTGAACATACCTCGTACATACGTGTCATTGGTGGTAGTGGATATTTCATCAGTGGTGGAATGAGGTGTGAAAGAAGAATAGAGTCAAATTGGGAAGACCGTAATTACCGATTGTTGTCGTCATATGCCGAAAAATTGCATATGCCGGGAGGTGGGCTTGAACTCGCGACCTCATGGTTTCTTAGTTTAGCATCATAACCACTGGCCTACCTTGCAATTCATAGAAAGATGGCTTAATAATAACACTATGCACTTGTGTCCTAGACTTAAAAATTATTTTTTTGTATAGATTGTGGCATACTTTTATATAAAATCAAAACCAAACATTTTTTATGGATACATTTTTTTTAAAAAAGCGAAGAAAATAATGCCTATTTGAAATCTATGGATAAATGTAGAAATTATAGCCCTTTTGGTAGAGGTAAGAGAATTTAAAATTTTTTTTTTTTAATTTCTGTTTAAATAGCCATTTTATTTATTACTTTTATTTATATTATGTACATCTGAGTTTATTTACATGAACGAGTTTCATTAGAAGTAATTGCGAGTTCTTTGTTGACGTTTGTAGATTTCGGAATCGGTTTCTCTAATGAGGAACCAAATATAATCTCCCATCATTCTTTCATCCCAGTGCCTTGGTAACGCCGCTCAATGGACTTTAGTTCTTGGTGAAACCTTTCGCCATGCTCGTCACTTACGTCGCCAAGATTCTCGGGAAAAAAGTTTAAATGAGAATGCAAGAAATTAATTTTGAGGAACATATTTACACCTGTTGGAATACATAAAGCAAAAAATAAGATGGAAAAATACATACATATGTGTTATATACATAAATATAAAAATATATATATTTCTAACCAATTTTTTCATAATTTTTTAACAAATCATTAATCATTGTTTCATATTGCGGGCTTTTATTGGATCCAAGGAAATTTGAAACTACAAGCTTAAACGACCTCCATGCTGCAATTTCATCCGACGTCAAATATTATTCGAAATTCTCATCTTTCATCAGTTTCTTTATTTTAGGCCCATCAAAAACTCCTTCTTCGATTTTTTGAAAAGAAAGACTTTTAAATATGATAGTGAATTGCCATCATTGGCAAAATATCGGCTATTCCAGAGGCATAACATACCAACTACTTTTAAATGGCGACACATTTTCCAGTCATGTTCATATTTTATGTATTTTATCAATTTAGCCATTGTTTCGTATGATTCCTTAGTGTTGACAGCATGACCAATCGACGGTTTCTGATTTCCGTTGTGTAAAAGTACTGCTTTAAACATTCTTTACTGCTGTCAACAAGTAACCGTCATTCCTTCGAATTGTATGTTTGATTAAATTCCTCGAACAATCCGATAATGTCCACAGCTCTATAAAATTGTTTGTAAGGTATATCACGGACTCTATAATATGATATGTTAACATCTGGGGCCAAAATATTGTACTGTTTCATCCCAGATGCAAGTAGTTCTGCCTTATCTTTGGTCAGTTCCAAATCTCCTACTAGATCAATGAGTTGAAACTGAGTTAAAAGCGATGACTTTTGAATCAAACTTGAATCGCTCAGAGTTAAGTACTCAGTTGAACTTATACTTGGACACTTCCTACTCCAATCTATTAACTTAGACAAAAATAGCAGTCCGTATCGTGAATTAATGGTTGTCTCAAAACCACAAAACCATGTTTTCATCCTAATATTTTTTATTCGGAGCTATTATTTCCCAAACGAAGATTTATTTGCATGAAAAAATATCAAGATCTTATGTTTTCAGCAATTGAAAGTTAATTTTTAATGTTAAAAATTTCTAAATAATTAAAGTCGTATATAACAATATTTTCTTTAAAAGATTAACAAATGATGAATTGGAATAGTTTAAAATTAAAAATTTTCAGCTGGAAGGTAAAATTAAAAAAGAAGGAAAAATTAAAACTGAAGTTCGAAAAATCAGCAAATTTTGGAAAATCTTTTTAAATAAAATATATTTGGAGATATTCGTTACCAATAATTGTATTTGCTATTAAGAACATATTTTATATTAACATATGCGCTACAAATTAGTTGTATTGATGAGCGCCCCAGTAGGTGAGTAGGTAGGTAGCGTGTCCGCCTATGGTCTGCCGCTACAAAAAATCCAGCCTTATGGTCTTTGTAACCCGGTTTTTCCCTGGACCATAAAATTAGAATTTACATTTACTTTGATTTGTATTTCATAAAAATAAAACCAGTAAGGAAAGGCAGAAAGTCGGGAGGGGCCGACTATATAATACCCTACACCTCCCTAACAATGCGATAAGGGTCATTGCCATAATAATTTGGAATAATTGGTATTATCTAATTCTGAAACGATAATCGCTAAATTAAGCAATATTCGTTCCTAAATTGAGAAACATCTTTCTGGAAAATTTTAATGATCGGAAGTAAAATACAACTTCTATAGCGGTTTGATACCAAATCAGGAGGAACAATCAATATAAATCTGAACCGATCTTCCCTGAATACTCATTCATGTAAAAATACCTCCTTCTGTCGAATTTCGTACTGATCGCATATAAAATACAGTCTCTACAGCGCCTACATGTCAAATCGGGGGTAACGTATATATGGGGGCTATATCTAAATCTAAACCGATTTCTTCCAAATTTAACAGTGTTCATTCATATAATAAGAAACCTCTTTCTGCCGAATTTCATACTGATCGGATATAAAATAACATTTTTACAGCGCTTACAAGTCAAATCGGGGGTAACGTATATATGGGGGCTATATCTAAATCTGAACCGATTTTCTCCGAATTTAGAAGTATTCCTTCATGTAATAAGAAACCTCTTTCTGCCAAATTTTGCACTGATCGGATATAAAATACAGTTTTTACAGCGCTTACATGTCAAATCGGGGGTAACATATACATGGGGGCTATATCTGAATCTGAACCGATTTTCTCCGAATTTAGGAGTATTCCTTCATGTAATAAGAAACCTCTCTTTGCCGAATTTCGCACTGATCGGATATAAAATAACATTTTTACAGCGCTTATATGTCAAATCGGGGGTAATGTATATATGGGGGCTATATCTAAATCTGAACCGATTTCTTCCAAATTTAACAGAGTTCATTCATGTAATAAGAAACCTTTTCCTGCCGAATTTCATACTGATCGGATATAAAATAAAGTTTTTACAGCGCTTACATGTCAAATCGGGGCTAATATATATATGGGGGCTATATCTAAATCTGAACCGATTTTAACCAAATTCAATAGGGGTCGTCCTTGGGCCAAAAAAAAAAGATATGTGTAAAGTTTCGTCGAGATCGGACCATAATTGCGACCTGTACTTTGATTACAAAAATACATGCACAGACGGACAGACAGACGGACAGACAGACGGACATAGCTAAATCGACTCAGAAAGTGATTCTAAGTCGATCGGTATAATAAGCGATGGGTCTATTTCTTCTCCTTTTGGGTGTTACAAACAAATGCACAAAGTTATAATACCCTGTACCAAAGTGTGGTGTAGGGTATAAAAAATAAATTGTATTAATTTTCAAATAAAATGTATTTGCTATAATTTTGTTGGTTTGATAATCAAGCTCAAGCCCATATTTATTTTTGATCTTTATTTCCTTATTTTATATTTAAGGTCGTTTACAGGGATGCCAACTTTTTCTGAAGCAAAAGCGTAATGAAAAATTTAAAAAGCGTAAAAAGCACTAAATTTTTTTAATTAGAAAACTTTTTATTTTGGGATAAAAATTGCTTTATTCAAGGCACTTTGGTATAACAGTAAGCAAAAATTGATAGTCCAAACAAAAAAATATATATAGTATACATATGTATAACATATTGTATGTATATATACATATCAAGTCAAGTTGGCTTAATTAATAATTAAATGACCATACAAATTTTTTTGGCTCAAGGTGGATTTTTTGCACATTTTCTATATTTTTCTCGGTTACCGTACGGAATATCTCTTTTGTGTCTGAAGCAAATTAGATATTGAATACGAGAGAAAATGCCGAAAAAAATCTATCCGAAAAAAAGTGCATCCAGTGCCTTCAAATTCTTTTGTTGGTCGCAGCCATTTGGTGAAATTAGGATCTTTCTCCCCATATTCTTGTGGATAGCGTTCCATCTGTAAAAAAACGAAATTTTTTCGAAATAATTCAGTGAAATTTTAACAATTTCACTGAATTATTTGGTTAAGTTTGACTCTTCTTTATGTATGATATTGAAGATACCGATTGTTTTTATTGGTTGTACACAATTCTTAATTCTAACGACATTTAAAACGCAGAGTGAAATGAGGGAGACAAATGTAAGTGCATAGAAATAAGATGTTGCCGCCATGCAGTAACAAAACGGAACAATTTCTTTATGTTGCCAGTTTTGATCTGACAAATGTACTAAAAGCGTCAAAAGCACTAACAAAAAATATGAAAAGCGTACAGTTAGTGCTTTTTTTCGTTTGGCACTAACTGAATACTTTTCGCGTATTGGGGGGTCTGAAAAGCACTAAATCTAGTGCGAAAAGCACTAAGTTGGCATCCCTGGTCGTTTATCAAAAATAAAAATTAAATGTATTTGCTCAGAAATATATAATATTCAAAAATTTCTGTTTCAAATATGTATATTTTATGGGGTATTTTCCCGTGTACGTTTTTAGCTTATAGCTCCTTATGCTGCTTCGTTAAATTTAGGATATAAAAATAAGGGTTATTGGATTCGGTTAACCCTCCTAATTCTGATGCATTGCGGTACAATATTTAAAATTTTCCCTGCTAATGCTGGGATTGCCTCATAATTAATAAATAACAGACGTTTTTAATATTTAATGTTTAACCAAAAATAAATGTATTTACCCGTGAGGTTCGCTCTTTTTCACCACTCCGTCCGTCCGCCCCCCTTTTGGGCACCATGAAAGAATCCATCATCATAATAAGCCATTGGGATTTGCAGTTACATTGGCTTCCGCTGAACTTTGCGCCCCCACAGACACACCGGATGGCAAAGGATGTGGATGGAGATGTCGGTTGATTTGGCTTGCTGAGGTTTGTCGGGGTTTCTTGATGTGATGTGTTTTTTACGCTTGATTGGCAACTAATACACACACACAGGCAGAAGCACAAACACACATACGTTTTGGCAGACTTTGTCTCGTGGTGTTGTGTATCGGGAGTGGCAGTAACAAAGAGTCAGGGCTGTGGCTGTGGTTAAGAGTGTCTGTGAAAATATTTGCAGGAGAATGTATCTACTCCCACATAAGCGCGACAGTATTTATTTAACCTTTAAAGTCAAGCGTAAAGAAGCCAGTCAAAGCCAAACCAACTCAATTTTCTTTTGCTCCACAAATACTTAAAAATGTTTCATGTTGTCATTCAGTTGTTGGTGTTGCTTTTTCTTTGGTTGTGTCTCAGCATCTCCCACCACCTTCCTTTTCAGACAACCACCATTGATAAATCCCAGAAGCCACTGCGACAGCAAGCCTGACAAGAAAATTCGTCTTGTTAGTTGTGTTAACATAATTTTTTAAGTATTCAAACTCTGGGGCATTGTGGCGCTTTTGGAAAGGAGATGGTGGGGGGTCATGAAATGGGATAAACTCCGCACTTTAGGGGGAGTAGTAGTAGCAAAGACACAAATGTGTCGTTTCTACTCCCAGGTGCTTTCTCTAAACCTATGCATTTGGTTTGATGTAAAATGTGTACATTCGTTACTTTTGTGTTTTCATGTCAACACATCAAAAACCGCCAACATAATTATATGAATTTTTTTGTGATTTAATAAATTAGGTGTAAATCTGACATCCACATGATGATGTAAGATCTCACATTGCGCCTGAAGCGTAATGAAAGATAATCAGAAAAATATAGAAAATTATTAAATATGTTTAAGTAATTTAAAGGGAATAACAAGAATACATTCTTCTTTTTTGACTACCGTCAGTCTGTTATGTTGTTTGCAAGCCTATCGGATCATACCATTTTGTGTTGTAGGTAAAATGAGGCGAACTTGATAGCGAAAGATAAACTTCAATGTTTACAATTACAGAAGATTAGAATATGTAGTATGAGAGTTATTAGAGAATCAATAATTGGCTACATTTTAATCCTTTGTCGGAGACGTACTAGAAGGCGTGGACCCATCTATGAATATAGCCAGCGATAGAAAAAAATATTGCGACACACAACATTTAAAGTCAATCGGTCACTTCTTTTAAGAGCTATAGTTAGTACCAGAGACAGAGCTCGAAAATCTGGTCATATCTGATAAAAAAATGTATACGGATTAGTAATACTAATTTGCAAGCAAACAGAATGATCACGTATAGTTAAAATTGATCTGTGAAAGCAAGCGCCTGCGCAGGGATTGTTTGGACATCAGTACGAACAGGACGCTCACCACTCATGTTCATTGAACAGGGCGTGGAACAAAATCAACAAATATACCGTGAAAACATTTTAAACGTTGCGTTGTTACTTTTAGCTCGTAACCTATTCAGCGGAAACCGTTGAATATTTCAACAAAGCGGTTATTGCTTGTGAAAACAGAGTTTTAATACGAGTACCCTGTACCAGAGTGAGTTATAGGGTATAAACATTGGACGATCAACGCACTTAAAATATCGAGACTGGGAGAAAACACCCTCGGGCCACAATCGTGCATTGTGGGATAGACAAGCGGAAAAAGGAAAAAATCCGGCCGTTTCTTAATCAGACAAATTTGGCATGCTTATAGAAAAGGTATTAGATAAGTTATGTTTTAAGTTTGGGCACCCTATGGTATACAGGGGCGGAGCTACAGTGCATCAAAGTTGGTCAACAGGGGTGAACAAAATGTTGAAGTGAGTGTATATTTTTTGAAGAATATTTTTTTGGAAATTATAACTTTAAATGTCTAATGACAACTTTATTCAAATATCTAATTTTGTTGTCTGTCCAGAAAAGATAATGAGTAAGGAATCGGTATATGCACCCAGGAAAATAATTGGTTGGAGTTCAATTGTAACAATAAAAAAATAGTACTATTGCCTACACCGTGTGTCGGTTGTATTTACATATATATAAATAGTTGAAACAACAATAATAACATGGACACGATCAAATGAAAATGCTTGCAACTAAATCGATCGTTGTATCAATCGAATTAAGATTGTTTTTTTCATTGAAACTCGGTTAGTTGTGGTTACCAATTTTAAACATTCATTATAGTACCATATGATCGATTTTTGGTTGTGACAACCAATGTTTTATTCTTGACAACAGAAATTGTATCAATAGACCAAAGATTATTATTGCAACGAATAATTGGTTACTACAACAGAAAAAATATTAATAAATAATCGTTTTATGGTTATCCCAATAATTTTCCAAATTTAGAATAATTAAATGTATTTTGGGAAATACAACTGAAAGATTGGTTGCTGTTCTTTTGCTGATAGTACATGACACACAAAAAAAATTACTCGACATAAATAAATCTTCAACATTTTGTTCAAGAACGGTAAATGCAGTCAAAAATAATCTCGCATGGATAATAATGTGTGGAATGCAGAATATGTTTTACATAAATAAAAAACAAGTAAGAAAGTTTCAGTCGGGTAAACCGACTAAGGTATACCCTCACTTTGTGAGTAATGTAATATATAACATTACACCAATAAATCTGTCAATTTCTGTGGGAGGTACCAGAAGGGGTTTTCCAAATACACATATTTTTCGGTAAACAGTACCTTCTTAAATACATTGCATTGTGCTGAACTATAAGCGTTTATGTGCACTGGTATATTAAAGTTACGAGCTATGTAATTTTGGTATGATTTGGTCATTTTGTGTGGGAGGTACAAAAAGGGGCGGGGTGATAACGCCCACTTTTTACAGGACTATAGGCACTATAACAGCATTACACTGTACAAAATTTCAAGTATTTGTATGCACTGGTATTAAAGTTACAAGCCGTTTACTTTTGGTACGAAACGGTCCATTTGTGTGGGAGGTACCAAAAGGGGCTGTACAATAATGCCAATTTTTTACCGGACTATAGGCGCTACAAAAACATTATACTGTAGAAAATTTCAAGCATTTTTATGCACTTGTATTAAAGTTATAAGCAGTTAAATTTTGATGCAAAATGGTCCATTTGTGTCGGAGGTACCAAAACGGGCATGCCAACTTCACCCATTTTTCTCGAGTTAATAGCGACTAATATACTAATATTATGTGCAGAATTTCAAAAGATTCGAATAAGTAGTATAGAAGTTATTAAAGAATCAATATTTCACTAAATTTTAACCCTTTGTGTGGGAGGTACCAGAAGGAGTAGACCAATATGGCCCATCTTCGAACTCATCCGGAGATAGATCAAAATATTACCACATACCAAATTTGAAGTCAATCGGTTACTCCTTTCGAGAGTTATCGTGCGCACCAGCCAGCAGACACACAGACAGACAGACAGACAGGCAGACAGACAGACAGACAGACGGACGGACATTGCTCATTCGACTTAAAATGACCCAAAACGGATTTCCTCCGAACATACTTAGGGTCTTAGATCACTCCTTCGATGTGTTACACTTTTTTCCGTAGCAAATGATATATACCCTCGTCACACTAAAGTGAGGGTATAATAAAAGCAACAATAATGGAATTGAAAGCACAGGGTTCAACAATATTTGCATAAAAGTTATGTGTTTTTTTTTCGTGTACTAAAATTTGTGTCAAATATTTCCACATCTCATAATAGTGATGAATTTGTAATATGGGATTTTTTATTTTGTTATGAATTGTTTGGTTTTTGGCTCTATAAATAAAATAAAAATTAATGAAATCTGTTTTTAATTAATTGTCGGTAGTATATGACTGACAAATTATCTGGACAACCAATTTTTTAAAACAGTTGGTTGTGGCAACATACAACAGATAATTTTAGCCACAATTTCCGTAGTTGGCGCAACCAAATATGATTGTTGTCAACATGGAAGCAGACGTATACCACAACCAAAATGTTGGTTGACCTGATGGAATCGCATGATAGTAGACAGAACTACCAAAATTCGGTTGGCAAATAATTCGGTTGAGGCAACCAAACTGTTTTCTGTGTGTGTCGGGCTCTAATATACGAGTACCCGTATAGATAAGAAAGGATCTGGAAAATATAAAAAAAAATATGTTTTCAAACGCACTGACAGTTTATAGACCTGTAAAATGTTTTAAAATTAATGTACATATGTATTTAAATTAGTTTTTTTGTACGTCTTGAGACCAGAAATTGAGGCTAACACTAACATTACTATATTTGTAAAGGAAAATCCCACAATTCCCAAAATAAAATAAAAGAACCGTTTTTTAGTTTTTCCCCAAAATCTATTATATTAAAAACAGAGCTCTTAATATATCGAGGGCTTATATTCAAACGTGGCTATGAGCCATTTTCTCGAGAATGTGTTTTTGATGACAAATTATTCTCTGATTTGCCGGTCATCTGTCATATAAATTTGGAAACGAATTTTTTTCTAAAACTATTTTTTTCTAATATTTTTGATTTGGCTATGTATTCAGACGTTAGTTTGTGAATGTAAAAGTGGCTATGAAAAAATAAAATAAAAAGCCGTATTAAATCCCTAGAACGTATTGCAATTTATTATTATATTTCATTTTTTTTCTCTAAACACTATCGCGATGGAGAGCTTATTCCTTTTGCAACCATTAGAACTGGTCGAGGTTAAAATTACCCGACAATATCGGGTAATCTATATATATAAAAATGGTGTGAAAAATGTATAGTAATTCATCAATTGAGAACGGATGGACCGATTTGGCTCAATTTTTTTTTCAGTTCTTCGTATTTGCCTGGAGAAGGTTGTTACGAAAGAAAATTTTGGGAAAACCCTCCGGAAAAGTCGGAAAATTGGGAAAATCGAAAATTGCTATTTCTTGCGAGATTCCTACTGTTCCTATCTACTGCTCTCTTTTTGAATCCAATTTTTTTATTAATTTTCTATTAAACAAAAAAGTTTTCTATTAAACATATGTACGAGTATGTGCTATTTTTCTTGCTGCAATTCATTCGAGTTTTGCGTATTGTTACACTGATTTCGCGTATCACATCGGCAAACGGTACAAGCATTACGATCAATTAAAATTCAACGCGATATTTATCAATTCGAACATTTTTTCAGATTATAAGTTTGAGTATAAGAGGTAAGGTTATCTTATTGGATTGCGGGCATTGCAAAATCATAATTTCGGATGAATGCACGATGGCGCATAAACGAGCTCTGGAGGCAGTTGACCGAACGATGAAGGATTTACGACGTGATTTGAGACAATTTGGTGAGTCTATGATATTGCTCTCCGGAGATTTTCGTCAAACGCTTCCCGTCATCCCGATATCTACTGCCGATGAAATTAATGCATGCCTGAAATCGTGGTCTTTGTGGCGGCATGTCAAGAAGTTGAAATTGACCACGAACATGAGAGTCGCGTTGCAGAACGACTCATCGGCTCTTGAATTCTCGAAACAACTGTTGGCGCTTGGCAATGGCCAAATTACTGTTGATGTTTCCATTGCATTGATATTGTTCCCGGCAAATTTTTGCGAGTTCACATCGTCAAACGAGGAACTCATCACCAAAGTGTTTCCAAATCTCGATTAGATTAGTGAACGGGCAATATTAGCAGCGAAGAATAAGGACGTCGATAGCATGAATTTTATTATTCAAAGTAAAATCGAACTCGCTTGATGTGCCAGGAGCTCCGCCGCATAATTTACAGCTGAAGGTGGAATCGATCATAATCATGTTGCGGAATCTGAATCATCCGAAATTGTGCATAGTTCGCGGTTGTCCATTATGAAACTGATGGACAATGTGATTCAGGCGACGATCATCAAGGGAAAATTCAAAGGAGAGGAAGTCCTTATCCCACGAATTCCGATTATTCCAACTGATCTTTCATTCCAATTCAAGCGGATTCAGTTCCCTGTACGATTGGCTTTTACGATGACAATCAATAAATCTCAAGACAAATCGTAGGAAGTCTGTGGAATTAATCTCGAATTTCCCTGTTTTTCGCACGGTCATCTGTACGTTGCCTGTCTTCTGTCTTCGTTGTTTGTTGTTTATCACATCGCTCTCTACTGATTTCGATTCCTTTTAAACAAATCGCATTAAAATTTTAACTATCTGTGTTTTATTATCACTCTGGAGTTTATCTGAAGGCGTTAAATTGGGGCGAGGCGAAGTTCGCCGGGTCCGCTAGTTTTCACCTTTAAAAATGCTAAGTCGACTTAGCATTTTTTAGAATGAAGGTATCGATATACAGTTGCGCTCAAAATAATAGTACTGCTGGTGTTAAGTTGGCGCTAGATGTAGAATTTGTTTTGAACGTCATATTTTTTGTACTTTTTGTACCAATTCGTTACACAGAGGACGCATAACATAAATTATGCCGTTGTAATTGATAAGTTTTGTTTTTGTTGTAATAGCTTGACCTTTTCTCAAAATAAGTGGTTTTTGCATCACTCAAAATAATAGTAGTGTGTGCTTACATCTTATATTAACAAAATTCTAGAAAAGGGTCTGTAAAAAAATGAAAAAAAAAAATAATTTTCAAATGCAGACAAAAATGTAATAACGCCTTAATATGTACATATATTTAAAAATTAATATATTTCAATGAAATATTTTGCATTTTGTATGTCTTGATCAGAAATCGAAAGTAATTCACGAATCATTCATTATATTTGCAAAAGTCAATCCCACAATTCCCAGAAACATTTCGAAAAACCCAAAAAATTAAGTTTTTTTTTTTGGATTTTCCTCTACATCTACGAGAACGTATCCAAAATACTCGATCTAACGACAAAAACACAACAAATTTGGGGAAATTTTTCTTTATTTCTCAACATAATCTCCTTTTAGCTCGATAAATTTTTCCAGCGATTTTCAATATCTTCGATATCCTATTTATAGAAATAACCGTCTTTTTCCGCAAAGAAATTTTTTAAATTTGGAAACAAAAAATAATCCGAGGGAGCTAAATCTGGCGAATACTGTGCGTGCTGATCCCAGTAATTCTAAAAAGATAGCATTTGTCTTATTTCAAAAGTGTCAAAAGAGTAATGTATATCTTCCCACACATTATATAAAATTCGATATTACATTTGTCAGAATGTGGAAGTTGATTTACTCAAGTAAAACTTCCTTTCATTTTATCTAATACAAGTTACGTAACAACTCGAACTTTAAATAATGCATACAATCTCATATTTTAATAAGATCTTATTTTATTTCCAGGTAAGACAACAATTCTTGACGTTTATTAAATACTCTCAATGGTAAGTAAAATTAACGATTCGACGAAAAATTATAACTGTGAAAGAATATACAGATTTTGTATATTAAAAAATGCAAAGTTTGATCTAAAATTGCTAATACTCGTACTCTGAATAGAAGATATTCAGCTTCAGCTTACATCCACATAAAATTACTCTTTGGTGCGCTTTATGAGCCGGCGAAGTCATTGTTCTATATGTCTTTAAAAACGATAATGTGGACAATGTTGCTGTCAATGGTGAACGGTATAGATACATTTTAAGTTTTATCGTTCTTTTATCGTTCTTTTATCGTTATTATTATATATACATACACATATCCTTGTATGTCCTGTGCTACGACTTTCAGATCATTCCACGTTTTTATCCAGGATTCTTGTTCAGTCTGCCTGAGCAATGTGTGGCTTGGGCGGCCTGTCCTGCGGCTACACTGATGATTTCACTCTAGAGCGTTCCTGGTGATGTCACGGTGTTCTCTCTGGAATGTGTGGCCGATCCATCTCCATTTTCTTTTCGCAATTTCTGTGACCACTGCCCCTTGTCCCGTTTCGAGCCACATTCGATCATTGCTTATTGTTTGCGGCCAGAATATCTTTAGTATTCGACATAGACATCGGTTTAGAAAGACTTGCTGTGATGTAGCCGCATTTCACGATTCACAACCGCATAGGGAAACCGATTTCACACAGCTTGTTTAGCCTTAGTGATGCGGTGATATCTTCTCTTGAGCCACCAGATGCCGTTATGTTTCTACCTAGGTAGCAGAATGCTTCAACATGATCTAAAAAATGTTGTTGTAGAGTGAATGCTTCTGTGTTTCTTGTGTTTGCACTCATGGCTTTTGCTTTTTATCTCCTCACCTTAGAGAGGAGGGTGTATATCATTTGCTACGAGCCAAAAGTGTAACACATCGAAGTAGTGACCTAAGACCCTAAGTAAGTTCAGCAGAAATCAGTTTTAGGTAATTTTTTGTCATTTGTGCAATGTCCGTCCGTCCGTCTGTCTGTCTGTGTGTCTGTCTGCTGGCTGGTGCACACGATAACTCCCGAAAGGGGGTAACCGATTGACTTCAAATTTGGTATGCGGTAATATTTTTCTCTATCTCCGGCTAAGTTCGACGATGGTTCATATTGGTCCACACCACAAAGGGTTTACTTTTAGAGCAATATTGATTCATTAATACCTTCTATACTACTAACTCCAATCTTCTGAAATTTCACACATAGTATTATTTTCAAAGTCGCTAACACGTCAAGAAAACTTGGCGAATTTGCCACACCCCTTTTGGTACCTCCCACACGAATGGACCATTTTGCACCACAAGTTAATTGCTTATAGCTTTAATACCAGTTCACACAAATGCGTGAAATTTTGTACAGTGTAATGCTTTTATAGTACCTAGAGTCCAGAGAAAAGTGGGCGTTAGTGGAACGCCCTTTTGATCCCTCCCACTCAAATGGACCATTGTGTACCAAAAATTACCAGCTTATAACTTTAATACCGGTGCATACAAATACTTAAAAATTTGTACAGTGTAATGCTTTTATAGCACCTAGAGTCCATAGAAAAAAGGGCGTTATTGGCCCTTTTGGTACCTCCCACACAAATAGACCTTTTTGTAGCAAAAGTTAACAGCTTTTAACTTTTATATCAGTGCATAGAAATGCTTGAAATTTCGTACAGTGTAATGCTTTTATAGTACCTATTGTCTAGTGAAAAGCGGCCGTTATTGGCATGCCCCTTTTGGTACCTTCCACACAAATGGACCATTTTACACAAAAAGTTAACAGATTTTAACTTTTATACCAGTATATACTTAATGGCTATTAAATGCAATTTAAATTGATAATAATTTAATTAAAACAAAAAATTAAATTAATTTTCGAATGTTTTTTTTTGCGACTCAGGGTGAGCGAGTCATAAGTCGGTTTACCCGACTGAACTTTTTTACTTGTTTTATATTGTTCTTAAGCCCAATTGGCCGCGTCAAATGCGACGTCATCCACTTAGGATTACATGTCATTAAATCTATGCGATAGCAAAGCTATATCGTTACTCATCAAATCGAATATTTTTTCGATTTTAAAATGTATATGTAGATCCTTGCATTACACAAAAATATATTACCTCAAGATGGCGTAAAACCGACCAATAATGAAAATTCTTTCAAATATTTTACACTTTGAGTTCATATGTACATCCTTCAGAAATTAATTTCAGTATTAGCTGTGTGTAAGATTTAATGTGGTATTATCTAAAGGTGCATGGGTACATCACTAACTCAGTGACGTCACCAGTATTTGGGGGGTAAAACTTAGTTCATTACAATCTAAAACATGAGTCATCGTGAGCCATATATCCGTCATCCCCTTAACATATTTCTAATGACATCTTTTGTCATTAATAAGATGATGTGTCTCACAGTGTCGCTTTGTGGCTGTCGCTCTTGAGATTTTTATCTCAACATCAAACGTGAGACCGACATATAATGAATTACATCCAGGACAAAGTGGGTAGTACTGGTGTGGGATGGATGGATGGACGTTTGTAAATGAGTGCCGGAATTAAACGTACATTTATCAAAGTATTGTACTTAAGTAAATTAATTTTTTCCTCCCAATTTTCCCTTATGGGGTGAGAGGTGACAGACCAGCGAGAACTTATTAATTATTTTCAATGGTGATGAAAATGGTGCTTGTCAAAGTGTCGGTTGTCGGTAGTTGGTTTATGACTGTCTGTAGGTGGAAATGTAATTAAATAAGGATATGTAGACACAGGCTTAATCCACTACTAAAACTATGTGTAATGGATGTAATCAGACTTCGGTGATGGTAAATAATGATGAAGCTTAAATGTGGCCCATAACGAGAAAGAGAGAGAATAATAAAGTAATTTATGGAATCTTAAATGAATCTGATTAGTTGTAAATAGGCTTTATTAAATGTTCGAGTATGCATTAAAATGTGACAACTTAAATTGAAAGTTAGGAATAATAGCAAGGGAAAGCTGACATACACGACACCAATAATATTCCAATTCTAGCTTTTGGGTTTTGTAACTGAAAATTATTTTCGCAAAAAAATGGAAGTCTCGTCGCCCCGATATGTAAGATTATGTAATTCAATAACATTTGAACAGGTATTTTACTATAATATTATACATATCGCTCACTCACTTCAAGAGTGACATAACTCAAAATTGAAAATTCCCAAGATGTGTAACTTTAAGTCCGTATAAAAATATAAGTAACATGAGATAAGATACGCTTAAATAATCTGAAATATGGTTGTTTACTTATAGACCAAATTTCGCTGAGATTAATTTATGGACACTCGTGAACTGAGTGAGTGATATATCGTTTGGTCACTTCTTTCTAGAGCTTCAGACCCACCACCGTGCCAGACAGACGGACGGGCGATGTGTATGGCATTGTTCGTTTTTTCGAATTGTAGACTTACTATTCTTCTTTTATGTACTCGTATACGAGTATTTGAATGTCTTCCCAGTCGCTTATTATTTATTATGATAAATGACTTCACAATAATAACTCACTGAAAGACTATTAATTTTGATTTTTGATTAACTTGGTTCATAGATCAAGGGAAATATAGAAATAGAATAGACCAAGAAGTCTTTATGTCAAATATGCTGCGGAATTGCAAATATTTGCCTAGTGAATATTAATTGTATAACTTTTTTATTTTTGACTAGGTTATTCTAGTTACAACTAATTATATTCCACAACTTATGTATATATATGAGTATATATAATTTATAATTTAAAAATATAACATAATAAAGATCCACCACATCATATAAATTTGGAAGCTGCGGATGGCCAAAAACCGCCTGCTCTATTGTGGAATCTATACCAACTGCCTAACAGTCTCCTTGAGGGAACATTGATATTATCTACACTGAAAGCACCAAATACGTAGGTATTCTAATAGACAGGAAGTTAAAATTCAAACTCAATATTCTGTAAAAGAGAAATAAGAACTGTGGGCTCTGAATCCGAGTGTCATTTATAGGTTGTAACGGGTGATCCAAGAAGTGATACTTTTTTCAATAGCCTTTTTTTGACAGATCACGTGTGAGTCGTGTTATGCTGTCATGTTATTTTTGTTAAGAATTCTTTGGCATTTCATCATGGAAAGACTTACGCCTGAACAACGTTTTCAAATCCTTCAACTTTATTACGAAAATTCTCGTTCTGTGAGGAATGTGTTCCGTGCACTTCGCTCAATTTATGGTCAACATAATCGGCCTACTGAGCGTACTATTCGCAACACCATCACCCATCTTGAGACCCAGCATTCATTATTGGATAATATTCGACCGAATAGACCACGTCCAGCACGCAGTGAAGAAAATGTAGCGGCCGTAAATGGCTGAAAATCTAGAGTGTGCACTCGGACTGACGTATGGAACGACTTGGCGCATTTAACGTCGAGATCTTAAATTGAAAGCATACAAAATACAGCTTGTGCATGAACTGAAGCCGCCCGACCTTCCCAAGCGACATCGCTTCGCTCTATGGGCTCTTGAAAAGTTCCAAGAAGATCCGACGTTTTCGAGCCAAATTTTGTTCAGCGATGAGGCCCATTTCTGGCTCAATGGGTATGTAAACAAGCATAATTGCCGCATTTGGGACGAAGAGCAACCTGAAGAGATTCAAGAGCTGCCACTTCATTCAGAAAAAAACACCGGTTTGGTGTGGTTTGTGGCCGGTGGAATCATCGGTCCATATTTCTTCAAAAAAGAAGCCGGTGAGAACGTAACCGTCCACGTGCCATGATAACCGACTATTTGATGCCTGAAATTGAAGCTTGATCTCGGCGACATTTGGTTTCAACAAGACGGCGCCACTTCCAACACATCGCATCAATCAATGGATTTATTGAGAGAACACTTCGGTGAGCAGATAATTTCACGTTTTGGGCCGGTCGATTGGCCACCAAGATCGTGTGATATCACACCGTTAGACTTTTTCCTGTGGGGATATGTAAAGTCTAAAGTTTATGCGGATAAACCCGCTCCGATTCAGGACATCATTGCGGAGCAAAACATCACGCGTGTCATTCGCCAGTTACCAGTCGAAATGCTCGAACGAGTCATCGAAAATTGGACTCAACGGATGGACAATCTGAGATGTAGCGGCGGCCAACATAATCTTCAAAAAATAAATGCCAAAGAATGTTCTTTCAAATGATAATAAACATTCCCCATTCAATTTGAATTTTCTGTGTTTTTTTTCTTTAAAAAAGTAGGGAACCTCGAAATGGATCACGCTATATATGCAGTGATTGCACCGATAATACTGAATGTTATTGACGTTTGATGGCTCTGCAGAAATCCACATTCAGTGGGATACTAAGTAAAGACAGAGAATGGCGGATATGTGTACTAAGGCGGCCCCAAAATTATCCGACCTAACAAGGAAAATAACAAATTTGGGAAACATTTTCTTTATTTCTCTTAAAGGAAGAACTCTAGAGACTTGCGATAACTTTTGTCTCAGTGGGTATCTACTGACAACATTTTTTCATCAAAAAGCTAATTTTGTTGTCTATCCAGGAAAGGCAATGAGAAAGGAATCTGTATACATCCGTCTTTAATAAATACCAATTCGTACACGCTGAGAAAAAATAGCTTCTGTAGTATATTGTCCCAAACATATTCGGCTTGAAACATATATATGTTTAGGGTACACTCTAAACATATAATATTTGGTACACACAAAGGTAATATATTTGGGAAGATGTTGTTCTAAACAAATCTTTGTTTACTGCTAATTTGTTGTTATTTGGGGCTATTATTTCCGAAGCAACCAAAAAATTTGCATTTAAGTATTCAGAAAATACCTAAATTGTGTTATATTGTTCAGTAATTCAACGTATTTTTTAGACATTTTTAATCTTCGTAAAAATAAGAAATAATAATTGAAATCCTATAATCTTGGATCAAAATAAATTTTATGGTGGATTGACAACTAATGATGGCTTGGAATACTCAGAAAATTGAAATGATTGATTTGAAACAGAAATCAATGCTGCATATGGTACCATTAATGGGAGGTACAATTGGGAACCAAGAAAAAATAAAAATGAAATTCGAAAAAGTGAGCAAAGGTTTGAAAACCTTTTTTAAATAAAAATATATTTGGAGAAATTCCTAAACAATAATTTTATTTGTACTTAAACACATACTTTATTTGAGAAATTTAGTTTGCAAATATATTTTGTTGTAATATATTAATATATGCGTTCCAAATATATTTTATTGATTTTCAAATAAAATTTATTTGCTCAGAAATATATAATATTTAAAAATTTGTGTTCCAAATATATTTTCTTTCGATTCAAGCATATCAAAAAAGGCGATTTTGGCCCGTGTAGTAAAGGACGAGGAAAATATAAAAAAAAATTTCAAACGAAGACGTTCAGGAAGTTTCCTTTAAGACGAATGTAAATAGGTCTTAGTTGTACTACTTTCTTTTTAAAATTTCTCCTATATCTCCAAAGGCTATATAGACCTTTTCGCAAAAAATTACATACTTTTTGAAAGTATTAGTTGATACACGGGGCAAAATCGTCTTTTTTGACGTTCAGGAAGTTTCCTTTAAGACGGATGTAAATAGGTTATATTTGTACTACTTTCTTTTTAAAATTTCTCCTATATCTCCAAAGACTATATAGACCTTTTCGCAAAAAATACAAAAATTACATACTTTTTGAAAGTATTAATTTATACACGGGGCAAAATCGTCTTTTTGATATGTTTGAATCGAAGAAAAATATATTTGAAACACAAATTTTTAATTATTAATTATTTCTGAGCAAATACATTTTATTTAAAAATCAATAAAATTTATTTGGAACGCATATGTTAATATATTACAACAAAATATATTTGCAAACTAATTTTCTCAAATATAATATGTGTTTATGTATATACAAATAAAATCGTTTAGGAACCTCTCCAAATATATTTTGTTTAAAAAGGATTTTCAAACTTGAATTTCATTTCTAATTTTTGATTGATTTTAAGTTATACCTTATAATTAAAAATGACTTAAGGTAAGTACAGACGATTTGCAGATGGGACAACATTGCCAGAAAAATGGCGGAAAAATGCAACCCTGTGAATTTACAACCGTGTGAACATACAATTTTTGTTTTGCAACGTTAGCATAAAAGTCATTGCGAGATAATTTGCTGATTGTTATATGTCCGAAGTTTATGCATGTGACAACGGCGCCATTGCCAGAAAATCATTTTATTTGCAACACTGTCTATAATGTATATTTAATGGCAATCCTGCATATAAATATTTACAAAATATATTGTAAATATATGAAATTGTAATGTTTTCCTGCAATCGTCTGAACTGTCAATTCACCTTTGCCTAACAATCTGACATTGCCCGTATATTTGCAGCACTTTAACAGGGTTGATAATGTTTGCCGATCTGGCAATCGTCTAAACTCAGCTTTATGAAGCAATAAAATTCGTTTTAAAGCACTAATTTTTAATTTATATTTATTCCAAGTCATCATTTGTTGTCAATCCACCTTGCATAATACATCATTTCGCAGGACTATACGATTTCAATTATAATGGATTTTTACGAACATTTTAAATTTCCGAAAAAATTTACGTTGAATTACTAAAAAACATAAAACGTGTCTTAAAATTGAGGTATTGCTTTATTTTCTGAATATTTAAATACATATAAATATTTTTTCCGTAAATAATAATCCCAAATAAAAACCAGTAAGGAAAGACAGAAAGTCGGGCGGGGCCGACTATATAATACCCTACACCTACCTACCAATGCGAAAATGGGCATTGCGATAAGAATTTGGCAGTGTTCATACATGTAATAAGAAAACTCTCTCTGTTAAATTTCGTACTGATCGGATATAAAACATGATTTCTACAGCGCTTGCATGTCAAATCGGGTGAAACATATATATGGGGACTATATCCAAATCTGAACCGATTTTAACCAGTTTCAACAGGGATCGTCCTTGGGCCAAAAAAGAGCACTATGCTAAATTTCATCACAATCGGACCATAAATACGACCTGCACTTTGATTACAAGAATACATGGACAGACGGACAGACAGACAGACGGACATGGCTAAATCGACTCAGAAAGTGATTCTGAGTCGATCGGTATAATAAACAATGGGTCTATCTCTTCTCCTTTTAGGTGTTACAAACAAATGCACAAAGTCATAATACCCTGTACCACAGTGTGGTGTAGGGTATAAACATTAGGACGGAAACAACGATTTGTTTAGAACAACATCTATCCAAATATATCTATAATAATTTTTGTATAATTATATATGCATATATATAATTATATATATATATTATATATATAATTGTATATTATATATATAATTATATATATATATATATGGTATAATTTTTGTATGCGCCAAATATAATATATTTAGAGTGTACCCTAAACATTTGTATATTACAAGCAGAATATGTTTGGGACAATTTACTACAGAAGCGATTTTTTCAGCGTGTATGACCATATCGTTTTTCTCAGAGCGTATATTTATAGCAAATTTAGTTTTCAATTCAGAAAAATTCATATGAGGGACAGGTTCAGCAAAAAAAAAATGAAAAAATCAATTTCCAAAGGCAGACACACGCTGAAAAAAAATCGCTTCTGTAGTATATTGTCCCAAACATATTCTGCTTGAAACACATATATGTTTAGGGTACACTCTAAACATATAATATTTGGTACATACAAAAATTATATATTTGGGTAGATGTTGTTCTAAACAAATCTTTGTTTACATCCCAATATGTTTTCATTTGGGACTATTATACACGAAACCAATATTTTTATTAATTTAAGTATTCGGAAAATACATAAATTGTGTTAAATTTGTCAGTAATTCAAAGTACATTTTTTAGAAATGTTAAATGTTCGTAAAATAATAAATAATAATAATTGAAATCGTATAATCTTGGATCGAAATAAATTGCTTGGGAGGATTGACAACTAATGATGGCTTGGAATGCTAAAAAATGATTGATTTAAAACGGAAGTTAATATGGCATCATAACTGGGAGGTACAATTCGAAAACAAGGAAAAATTAAAGCTCAAATTAGAAAAAATCAGCAAAGTTTTGAAATTCTTTTTTAAGTAAAATATATTTGAAGATATTCCTAAACAATAATTTTATTTGCATATAAACTCATATTTTATTTGAGAAAATTAGTTTGGAAATATATTTTGTTGTAATATATTAATATATGCGTTCCAAGTAAATTTTGTTGATTTACAAATAAAATGTATTTACTCAGAAATATATAATATTTAAAAATGTGTGTTCCAAATATATTTTCTTTCGATTCAAACATATCAAAAAAGGCGATTTTGCCCCGTGCAGAAATGTGATTTAAATGAAATATTTTGTAGTTTGTAGTTCTTGACATCAGAAATTGAAAATGAAAAAAATTAATCAATGAATTTACATAAAATTTTGTATAAAAAGGGAATTAAGTGCTTAAAATTACTGGAAATGTTGATGGTCAGATGACGTCAGCATTAGCCGTTGACAAAACTACATTTGTTTTCGAAGCGAACCCAAGCAAAATTTAAAAATGTATTGGTATGAGAGTTTTAGTATGTTGCCTTAGTTCGGCAAAATATGGGTTTGGTTAGTAGTTCTTGGTACATTCAATTTAATACTTCGCTAAGTATTTCAGCTGATTTAAGTTAAATACATACATTATTGCTATTGAATTCTGAAGATGATAGAGTGGTGTCGATCGAAACCGCAGTCAATTCTACCAAGCAATTAAAACTCTCTACAAATTTGTGTATTTGTTTCTATTACATTTTTGCAATAGACAGAAAGTAACTGAAACATATGGTCTTAAACCGAATAAATTCTGACTGAATAAAGGTCAGAAAAATTTTTACAAGTGGTACAAGCATTTTCCAAATGATCGAGAAGATGTGAATGACGACGCTCGTCCTGGAAGATCCATCACATCAAAAACCGATTAAAAATTTTGAGAAAGTGTGGACAATTGTTATGGAGATTCGATTGAGGAGATAAAAACTGAATCGCTGAACAAGCAAAACACCTCTAACTTATGTCTCTAACAAACAAACTAAACACAAACAAACTCAACTAAGAACATATGTTCGAAAAAAGAGTGCCAAGTGCAAAAACGCTAATCTGTTGCATGTAGCTCGAGAAATTTCAAAATTCGCCTTTTCTATTGAACATACCTCGTAGAAAGAGAAGTCGAATGAGAAGTCAGAAAGACCGAAGGACAAATCTTAAATTGCGTACAATTATTTTTTCAAAATTGCGTCTTTTCACATTCTGTTAGACTTTCAGCGTTTTCTAACAGTATAAGTAAAAAAACGCAATTTCAGTTGTTAGTTACGCCCTTTCTGAATTAAATAAAAAAAATATTTTATTAAAATAAAATTTTAAAGTGCAAGTATACTTAATGCCATAATAGGTATACCTCCTTCCTATGATGGCAGGAATGAATATTACTGTAAGCTAGTGTCTCTTAAATCATTAGAGCAATTCTTTCGTTTCTGCGGTTTTGGGTCGCAAATTGTTCACGGCCTTGATCGATTCGCCTTAATTGCAGACTTACTTGTCTTCTTTTGTGTACTTGTAGCTATGTTTACTTGAATGTTTTCCCACTCGTTTATCATTTATTATGATAAATGACTTCAGTATGAATGTCTATTAACATTTGATTTTAGTTTAGCTTGATTCATTGCCAAAGGCAAATATAACAACAAAAAAAATTATGATGTCTCAATGTTAAATGTGCTGCGGGATAACAAATGTCCGCCTAGTAAATATTAATTGTCATTGTCAACATTAAATAAAAATAATAATAAATAATATAAAAATGTGGAACAAACTGATAACACTACGTAACAACAAACATTAATTGCATATTTTTCAATGTTTTCAGATTAAGGACAGACAATTACAAAATTAAGCAAAATTTGTAATTTCTATAGATGGTTTAAAAATTAATCCTAACATGAGGGGGGAGTTTTACGACTTTTTACACAAAAGAACATTCTCTATTTAAATTGGAAATATTCTATTGGAAATGGAAAATTTTAATGTAAAAGAGTTTTATTCAATGCCAAATATAAAATCCCAATTTCAAATGAAATTTAGCCAATTTCAAATGGAATTCCCAATTTCAATGTACAATTCTGCAAATTTCAAATGAAATTTTCTCAATTAGAGAATGATGTGGAAGCGCGTATTTTCATGATTAATGATGATTAAACAACAAAAGTTAAGAAACACATACTGAAAGCTAAAAAACAGATTATTTTATCAATAATTCCTTTTTCTTTGATTCATAGCCTTTAATTAGTAATTGGTATTTTATTGGTAGTATCTGATGCAATGTATTCGTATTATAATCCTGCTTCGCGTATGTACGGTTTTTGAGAATAAGTTGTTTGTAGTACAGAAGATGACTTGTGCAGTCTTTTATACGAGTAGTATTATAGTATTTATGTTAGCTCCTTTATAGAACAGAAGACGACTTCTGAGGTTATTTATATTATAGAAGATGACCTGCAAAATTTGAAAAAAATACTAGTATACTCATCAGGGCGGGTTGATTTGTATGCATGAAAAAAAAAAAAATAAAAATCGTATACCAAAAACGTAATCTACATAAAATTCTAAGAAAATTCTCCGAAGAAGCCATGGGTCTATAATCAAACCGTAATCCGCGCCTCTCGACTTAACATTTTTTTCCTCTTCTTTCGCTAAAATTATTTTCTTTTTTTGAAATATATTATGTTTTATTATACCATCACTTTAGTGACACGAGGGTATATATCATTTGCTACTGGCCAAAAGTGTAACACATCGAAGGAGTGACATAAGACCCTAAGTATGTTTGGCGGATATCCGTTTTAGGTCGTTTTAAGTCGAATGAGCAATGTTTGTCCGTCTGTCGGTCTGCTGGCTGGTGCGCACGATAACTCTCGAAAGGAGTAACCGATTGACTTCAAAATTGGTATGAGGTAATATTTTTTTGCTATTTCCGGCTATGTTCGAAGATGGGCCATATTGGTCCACTCCATCTAGTACCTCCCCCACAAAGTGTTAATATTAGGTGAATGATTGATTGTTTAATAACTTCTATACTACTTATTTGAATCCTCTGAAATTCTACACATAATTTTATTTTATTAGTCACCATCACCTCAAGAGAAATGAGCGAAGTTACCATGCCCCTTTTGGTACCTCCCACAAAAATGGACCATTTTGCTCCAAAAGTTAACAGCTTATAACTTGAATACCAATGCACAAAAAGACTTGAAATTTTGTACAGTGTAATGGTTTCATAGCACCTATAATCCAGTGAAAAATGGGCGAAGTTGCCACGCCCCCTTTGGTACCTCCCACACAAAATGGCCAAATTATACCAAAATTGAATCGATCACAACTTTAATATACCGGGGCAGAAAAACGCTTACAATTCGATACAGTGCAATATATTTGAAGTTTACTGTTTAGCGAAAAATAGGAGAATTTGTTAAACCCCCTCTGGTACCTCCCATACAAATTGACAGATTTATTCGTGTATTTCATATTACAGTATTCACAAAGTGAGGGTATACTTTAGTCGGTTTACCCGACTGAAACTTTCTTACTTCTTATATTGTAGTTTAAGCAATACAGGGTTTGTCTTGAGACTAATCAATATCAAAAAAGCAGTTGAACCCCAATTTGCATCTCCTCTGATTTGCGTTCTATATAAAAAATAGTTAGAACACGTTTCACGTTTTTATTTGCATTATAAAATGAGAATTGTTTATCGAAACAAAAGAAGGTGTCTTGAGACTAATCAATATCAAAAAAGCAGTTGAACCCTAATTTGCATCTCCTCTGATTTGCGTTCTTTATAAAAAATAGTTAGAACACGTTTCACGTTTTTATTTGCGTTATAAAATGAGAATTGTTTATCGAAACAAAAGAAGGTTATTTTATAATACTAAAAACAATTTTTTGACTGCAATTTTTGTTTGTATTTCCAAATTTTTTTATTGAATTATGAAAGAATTTTTTTTTTATCTATGTTCCTTATAAAAATATTAAATATAAAATTATATACAAACTTTTTTACTTGGGTGAATATTTTTTTGAATGAAAAAAAAATGTTGAGTTTAGAAAAGATATAAAGTGCAAAAGAAATACCTTACTAAGCAAAATTATTTAGAAAATTCGAATTCTTTTTGAAAAAAGCTATTTTTTCTAACAGTTATTTTTTTGGCAAAGGCGGGCATATAAATTTTGAAGTCGAGAGGTGCGGGTTAGGATTTTATTTTAGATACATGGTTTCTTCGGAGAATTTTCTTAGAATTTTATGTAGTTTACGTTTTTGCTATACGATTAAAAAAAATAACCAACTCCCTCTGTATGTTCATCAAATTTTACATGTAGGCGTTACAAAGTCACATTTATGAAATTTTGAAAGAAAATATAGATAAAATGACACTGTAATTTAAATGAAGGCGATTATCCTCCACAATTGAATATAATTTCTTTGTCATTTATATACTCGTACATATGTATCTCATATTCATTTTAATTAAACCAAACAGATGATGTCTTACAAAGGAACACTTAATTTTTTTTACTCCTGTCCCCTTTCCAAATTTGGTGAAATCACTAAATTTCGTTGATAATTAAATACGATTTTTGTAGCTCCCGCAGTGAGAGATACGAATGAACACATCATCACTCCAGACCACTATTCTCCTGCATCAGCAGTACCATTTAACAATTAGTTCTTTTTTTCTTCTTCATTGAGTGACAACATTTTTTTGTTCGCACAATGGCTTTTCTGTTCTGTGTCAGAACGTAAATGGCGGAAGACCCTTAACGTTTCCTCATGTGGAAATGTGTTACACATTTCCCTCTGTCTGTATAACCACATTAACCACCTGTGTTTACAATTTAATTAAGATCCAGGTTCCCCGCCAGATCTCTTCCCACACTGTGTGTGGTAGAGATGTTAACGATTATAAATAAAAAACGAGTTTTTTTTCCTTTTATCCATCACCTTCCACAGTTCTGTGAATGCAATGGAGATATTTTGAAAACAAGTTGATTAAGGCCGACAATGTGGAGCTGTATTTTGGGCAAATACCAGAACCGGCTGGACCAATATGGACTGACTGACAATTTCAATATGTCACAATGTGTATTTTAGATTACCTTTGCACTGATTATAGTATGATAGCACTGTGCCACATACCTTGCGAAACAGTTTAAGAACAAACAATACGTAATTTGAAGAAAGTCGGTTCAGATTTATGCATATATATATATCGTTGGAAACGTCTAAGTCTCTTCTTACCTAATTCGTTTCGAGGCAGAAAATCGGTTAATAATTAACAAAGTTACAGGCGTTTAAGTGCAAAAAGGCAAGAAATTTTTTTTCCCCGTAAATCTGGATTTTTGCTGTGCCCGGTTTGGGGGTTACTCGACAAGACATACAGATACAGTGATATTGGCCAGTTCGACTAAATATGATACTTTGAGGAGTCTGTCTGATCATAGGAAAATTCAATGTATTTGTAAAAACCCACAATAACAGAAGAACATTGGTACTTCCTGGAAAATGTATGTCAAAAAGCAAATGACATTGACAATTCATCACAGAAAAAATCAGGGAAGTCCTTAGCAGTATTTCCCTACAGGGGCCGTATCCGATCTGTCTCTACTCTATACATTGTGATTGTCTGCATCAAACAAAATGTTACAATTACTCGGATAGAGCACACAAAACCTTATCTCGTCGTCTTATCCATATGACATGACAAATGTCATGACTAAATGTAGTACTGCACTTCCAAAAGCACAAAAACAAACGACTGCCGGAAAGCGGAAAGAAGCACCTAGTGCAAAACCTAGTTAAAAACATCTGCCACAAAAAATTTCTGTTTTATATGCGAGACAAACAAATGTACATCACATTTTGAACTTGTCAGCGCACAATGGCCATGCTACACAAATGCACGTGCTTTTTTTTGTGCATGTAAACGAAACAGATGTAAACAGGTATGCATGAATATTAGGGTGTGAGAAACAAAAATTTTATATGGTGCTTGAAATGTGGAAATATGTACATCAGAAATCGTTCGAAAGGACTGAATTCATCGTAATCCACGACAAATCGCAGTTAAATTGGGAAAAAAATCTCATTTTGCCCGCTCAATATTTAACACTTCCACAAAATGAGGTTCGCTGGAAAAAGCAAATCCATTGAAACACATGCAGAAAGCAGACGTTAGATGATGGTTTAACACGCTGTAACTGCCCCGCAGTAACCACAATAGTTTTCACTGAACAGGGTGTCAATCAACTAAACTGCTGTGAAAATTAGTCCAAGAATTTTTTACCAGTAAACAACTCGGTGGAAACTATAGGACATTTGAACAAAACTCGGAACAATCACATAAATCCCGTGAAACACAACTAATTTTACAACAATAATTCTCCTTTTCATTTCCCTGATGGACTTAAACCCAATCGATTTTTCGATATGCTTCAATTTGACGGCCAACGCAAACAACCGAAACAACCCTTTTTGTTGTCCTGCGTTATTGATGATCTCAGGCAGAATTGGAAAGCATTTTCCATTGGTCTCATCTACATTTGGATTTACATGTTATCTAAAATAAAGCAAAAAAAGAGACCTCTCTGAAGACAGTGAAGATAATAATAATGTGGTTGCACTAATAACCATTTAAATATTATGTTTAGATTGGGCTGCAGGGTCAGATGATTTGCTATGAAGTAAATAAAATTAATTTAATTCATATTTCAACCAACGTTTCGTTGGATTTATTCCATCTTCACGAGAGTATATCCAAATGTTGATATATAAAAAATGAGATTTTGTAGCCAAATGCATCTGGTTCACATGATTGACTTACGGCGTAAATTTTGTTGTTGTTTTCCTATGTTATTTCATAAACTAATGCGTTTTCCAATAACAGTGATATGACTGCTTTGAAAAAAAACACACTTATTGTTAAGGAAATTCGAAAGTTTTTTATTTAATGTGAAGTAAAATCCATACAATTAAGTTCTAAATAAAACGTCATTCAAATGGCCTCCACGACTTTTTCTGCAGGAACGAATTCGATGAACCCAATTTCCGAGCACTTTTTCCACTACATCAAGTCCTATGTCATGAATGGCATGTTCAATATTGACTTATAAAGTTTGAAGAGACAGACTGGTTTATTTCAAAAACCAATGACTTCAAATGACCCCACAATAAATAGTCTAATGTCAACTTCTTGGAGGCCATTCAATATCACAATTTCTTGAAATAATCGAATCTCCAAACTTTTCTCGCAACAATTCAATTGCTTCATTTGCTGTGTGGCACGAAAAAAAAGCTCTTAACGAGAGCTAAAATATTGCTCATTGATGTCAAGGTCGTAGGTCGACTGGAAAGTGTTTTTTTTTATTTAAAAAAAATGGACTTGGCATCATTTTCAAATGTTTACGGAAAGTTTTTTTTGCTCTAGCTCCCTAATGGTACGTCGAATCGGGAATCGGTCAATGGTAAAAAGATAGCTCTTAACGATAGCTAACAAATTGCTCATGGGTGTAAAGGTCGTAGGTCGATTGGAAAGTGTTTTTTTAAATGGACTTAGCGCACGAAAAGTTGCAACGATTATTATGGTAATAAAACTGAATAATTTAAACGTTGTTCTTGCATATATATCTCCATGATGAAATTGTAAACACTACTGAATACGATGAAAAACAAATGACAGATCATGACATATTACAAATGGCCGAAACGTCACTTCAAAATTATATCATCCCTATTGGAAAACCCGTTATAAAAACGTAGAAAAATTCTTTGTAACGACATCACGCAAGAACTACTCGACTGATTTTAAATGTTTCTTTTATAAGAAAGTTTTTTGGCCACAGATGGTTCTTAAAAAATAAAAAAGTGGGCGAAGTCAAAAGTGGGCGTAGCATTATTTAAAATTTTAATATCTCAGAAAGTATTGATCGTAGAATTAGGAAACTTGGCAAGACGATATTCGAGCTATCATCTAAAATTTAAATTTAAAATGGACGGGATCGGATGAGTAGGTGTGGCAAAAGTGGGCGTAGCAATATTTGAAAATTTCATATCTTGGCAACTATAGAACGGCCATAGAAGAACGAAATTTGGATAGTTAGTTATTGGGCTCAATATTAGTTCTTTTACCAAAAGTGGGCGGGATTGCACAAAAGGGCGTGGCATTATTTAAATTTTGATTATCTCAGAAACCATTTAGAAGAAGACGAAATTTGTTTTGTATGTTATTGGAGTCAATATCAGATTAGCCAACTATCGGTTATGAAAACTAAAAAAAAAATGGGGGCGGTCAAAAGTAGTCGAGGCATTTTTTAAAATTGTAATACCTTAGAAAGTGTTGATTGTAGAATAATGCTATGGGGATTGTAAGTTTTAGGAGTCGATATTAGTAATTTCACCAAAAGTGGTCCTGATAGGATTAGTGGTCAATTCACCAGAAGCGTTATGAATGCGACAAGTATTCGTGGTTCATATCATACGAAGTAAATAACTATTATCGAAAACCCAGGGGCAAATGGTACCGACAATCTTTAAATTTGGTGTGCGTTATTATGTTAGCGAAGTGAGTTCCCCCTTCAAATAATGGGAGACATCGGACCGGAGCATATGTGTACATATTTATAAGACATACGAGTATTTCGGTGGTGAATGTCTAGAACAAATCGGTCGATTTGTTATTTTTTATTATAACTCATTGTACTTAAATAAAAAAAAAATAAAAAAATGTGAGTGACATTCGGAGTATTTGAGACTATGTATTACTATATTGAGTGCCTTTAAAAGTTGACAGAACTGTTCTATTAGCTAAAATTTTGGTAAAATAAAGATGACTTTAACCCTTGTGCTATCTTTGGGTAAAATTGAACCAAAAAAAAACTTTTTAAGGCAAGTTTTACCAAGTTTTTTACCAATTAAACTTTTACATATTGTTAATACTTCTATGAATTTCAAATACAAGAAGAAGATCATAATAAATATTAGGTATATTTGATGCTATAACCGATTACATTTTTTGGAACACATAGCACCTTTTGGGTCATATTGACCCAATACTAATAAATAACAGCTTTGCTACATAATAACATGCTTTTTACACCGCATACAATTTATAATTGATGTAGTATGCTATGCATTTCTGCTATTGCGTTTATATTTAGTGGCATTTAAGATTTTGTGTGAATAGTGCGAATTCGGCATATTATTTAGCAATGGCACAAAGAAAAATGTAAGGCTTGAAATTCTGAAAAAAGAAACCAATTTCTCTAAAAGTTATCATAGTTTCTAAGAGATAAGGAGTAGGAAAGTCTTCTGACGAGGAGATTTTTGTTGAAAGTGATGAAGATTTTGAGGCCACTGAAGACGAATTTCGTATAAACACTGACGAGGACTACGATTCGGATACATCATCGGGTGCATATTCCACAGCGGATGAAACTCTGACTTTGGAAAATGTCACCAATGAGATTCAATCGGAATCAACTGCATTTTTGTCAAAGGATAAATCGTTGGTGTGGAATGCAAATCCTCCACCACAAGAAAATACAAGAATGCGAAAGTGTCAAATACTAAATTATAAACCAGGACCAGCCAAATAAAGCTAGGTCCTTTGTTACAGATATCAACTCAACTTTAGAAATTATTTATTTCAAAGGGAATAAAGAACATAGTTATTGAAATGACAAATATGAAGGGATCACAGATTTTTGGTATGCAGTGAAAGCCAATAGACCTTACTGAATTATCTTGGGCTTCTCATCATGGCAGGAGTTATGAAATCGCATGGTAAAAGTTCAGAAAATTTGTGGGACGATAAGAACGGGAGACCCATTTTTCGTCTTCAAGAGATTCATGGCAATTTCTGCAAGCTTGCGGTTTGACAACAGTGTAGATAGAACGGAACGTTGTCAGCGTGACAAACTCGCTCCTATTAGCAATGTGTGGGATAAGTGGAATAATCAGCTAAGAGTTTTCTATAACCCACATAGCAATTGCACCATAGATGAGCAGTTGGTTCCCTTTCGGGGAAAATGCAACTTCAAACAATACATTCCATTTAAGCCGGCTAAATACGGGCTAAAAATTTGGGCATTATGTGGCTCTACAGACAAATATGCATGGAACATGGAGGTTTATTGCGGTCGTGCCAGAAACGCGCAACCCGAAAAAAATCAAGGTGATCAAGGATGTTCTTGATCAACTAGTTAGCAATTATACATGTAAGCGAATGACCAATCGTTGGCCAGTTGCACTTTTTTCAAATATGATTGATGTGTCAGCATATAACGCGTTTGTTATATGGACTGATATACATAAATACTCCTTGGAACTGCACCAAAAATTCAAGCGTAGGATTTAGTAGAACTTGCCGAACACCTGATTTATACAAATATACTGAGACGGGAGAGACTATCTTACGGATCAGCTTCGACGTCGCTCGTACGAAATACTCAAGCTACCTAAAATATCCCTGTTAGTCCGAGTACATCGTCTTCGTTGAAAAGAAAAGCCAAGCCTCAGGAACCAAGTACCGCATGAAAGAAAAGGAAGCGGTGTTTTTACTGTCCCCAAGGTCCACATTCAAATAAATATTCAAAGAATTGTAGTACAGTAGTCGGCATAAGTATAAGAATGCATGGAGACAACGAATTTTTGCGCGGCATAAGTATTTTGACGGAAACTTTGTGTAACTGTTTTTACACTTTAGAGGACGTGAAAACCAAACAACTTTTGCATTTAACTTCAATTGATAGCTATCGTTGATAAAAAATAAAAATTTATTAAAACCTATTAAAAACCATGGGTAAAACGGCTGAGTTGAGTTTGGTTATCAGATCTTCAATTGTAGCAAAATTTAACGCAGGAACGGCAGTGAAAGACATTGCAAATGTGTTTAATGTGTCACATCATACTGTGCACTACCAAATTAATAAGTTTAAAAAGCATAATGACATAAGAAACTTGAAGAGATCAGGTGCTAAGCCCAAAACAACGCCAGCTGAAGACCGAAAAAAAATATATTTCTGAAGCCTCAAGCAGCGGCAGATCTATGGAATTTGACGGCCAAGAATCCAATCAGACCGACGACATTTAAAGGAAGAAGATTTTAAAACAATTACAGCTATGGAGGTGCCGTACATATCAAAGGCAAACAAGCTTAAACGACTGCTCTTCGCAAAGGAACATCTGCACAAGCCAAAGGAGTTCCGGGGAAGTATTCTATGAACAGATGAAGCTCCTTTGAGTATAACTCATCAAAAAAAAAATTGTGTAAGACTGCCGAAGGTAGTAAGGCAAAAAAAACGGCCCGTTTTAGAAAAGGTGAGTCATGGTGGAGGCTCTGTCATGTTCTGGTGATGTGTTGCGTATAATGGGCTGGGTGACTTAGTTCCAATTACCGGTTCGATAACCCAAAGTCAATATCTGAGTACACCAAATAATAATGCATTTCCTTCCGGAGATAGGCTTATTGGGGAATCTTTTATACTGCAACAGGATAATGCACCATGTCACAAAGCCCGGACGATAAGTAACTTTTAAAAGAATGCTGGTGTTACGACTTTGGACTGGCCACCTTAAAGTCCAGATTTAAATATTATAGAAAACGTCTCGTTTCTTTTGAAAAGCAAAAGAACAGTTTCGTTAAATAAAACCAGAGAGGAGACAGTTTCTGAGGTCACTTCCCTTTGGAAAGAGATATCTCCAGAGATTCTTCAAAATTTTGTGGATTCAGTACCGAGACGCCTTCAAAAAGTTATTGAAGCCAATGGAGTTTATACATTTTACTAAATTGTTCTTCATTTCTTTACTTTTGTTAAGTTTAAACTATATTTTGTTAGTATTACATACTTGTCAAAATACTTCTGCCAACACATGAATTAACTAATTAATTTATATCTTTTTAAGTTTCTATGAAAAAATATTTGTTTGCTTATTTTTAAATTTGTATTAGTTCTATATAAAAAGGAAAAAATAAACAAGACTTCTTTATTAAGCTATTTAAAAGTTAAAGTCAAAAATGCACGATTTGTATTTCGTCAAAATACTTATGCCGACTACTGTAGTTGCAAAAATTGTATATGCAATGAACATAAAATAACTTTATGCAAAAAACTGTCAACAAATAACTAACTTTAAAATGTTGCTCTATTACACTTTTTCTGCATATAAAAAAAACATTGTATTAATAATATTTTTATCGGCCTAAAGTGTGTGACTATTATTAGAAAACGTTTTTTGTGTTAATTTTATTTAAAAATTAATAAAAGTCTAAAGTTTTGGGTCAATTTGACCCAAATGATGTTATTAAGGGTATATTTCGAAAGATAGCACAAGGATTAAAGGGAATGTCAATGATTTTATACGGACATTTCTGTGTTTGAGCTCTGAAAAACCGCGAAGATAAGGGGAAATCAAAATGATTTTGTTATAAATGTTCGCACGCGAAGTGTCTGCTAGTTTTAAATAAAAGAAAATATCTTAACACTCCTTTTTAACGTTTTTGTTGTCTCATAATGTAAATAAACACTTCAGTTATGTGTTCTATTCGCAAATATACTAAAATCGTTGATACCATAATAAAATGTTTTTTTTTTGCAAGATCCCAAATGTTTGTAAATCAACCTCAAAATCGTCAAAAACGAAAGATCCGTTCTCGAGTTATGGGATTGTGTTCGCTGTAACACGGCCATTTGACCAATCCTAAAGTTTCCTCAGTGGTATCCATCATAGAACCAATACGAACCCGTCAAGCCCAAAATCATAATTGGGCTTGAATACATTCGTTCTCGAGTTTTGAGATAGCCGTGTCGAGTCGCTTTGAATAATCCTAAATTTTCCTCCATGGTGTCCCTCCTAGGGCCAATACGAATCCATCATGTCCAGAAACGCGAAACTCTAACGATCAATTCTTGAGCTATGAGGTTGTGATTGCCGTGTCGCGTCGCTTTGAACAATCCTACATTTTCCTCCATGGTGTCCCTCCTAGGGCCAATATCATGCCCGAATTCGCGAAAATCGATCTATCAATTCTTGAGCTATGAAGTTGCGCCACGCCCATTTGACCAATTCTAAATTTTCCTACATTTGCTCCTACCTTCCTTGGTGTAATACGAAAACACCAAGCGCGTAAAAATTCGAACTACCCATTCTCGAAATACATATGAGGTTATGACTAATGCTAAATTTTTCTCCATAGAGTCAAAATCTATCTTCGTAAAATAACAAAAGTCCCACAGTGTCCGTATCAGTTCTGTGTTCACGAAAATTTAAATTTTTTCGGGATTCAAAAATTATAGTCACAAATGGATAGATGGGTTCAAAACCCATTCGGGTCCACCTAATATCCATCATCCACAACTATGAATAGCAGATGCACTGAGGTACCTCGTGTAACCGTTATATACAAATGTTAACATGTAGTGTACTATAGCTATGCATATAGACGACTTGCTATGAGTATATACATCTGTATGTATGTAAACACATTGTTTGTATTTAAATTTTGTAATTACAAACGATCCGAATGAAATGCGAGTCACAAAAAATTACAAAAAAAGTGCAGGGGCAAAATACTTTACAATCCTCAAGTGGCAAACTGTTGATAAGCATTAACATTTCACTAATTCCATCACAGAAACGCTGGAGATGGAGAGGTGAAGCGTGGCCGACTTTTTTTAATTGTACACTTCGCAATGTATGTATTTTGTTTTTTTCGCTCTCTCACCACTATTTTACACGTTATCACAAACAAACGAAACGCATTTGCGGAAACAAATGTCTATGAATGAGAGTGAAGCTCTTGTAGCGATTGGTGCACTGACAGTGCACAGTGATCACAATGATTACGATTATTTGTTCACCACTGCTGTCAACATCATCACCACCACCAGAGGTGATAGCAGCCACGGCATTACTTTTCAAACACTGACGATAGTCGGTCGAATGGACGGGGAGCATTTACACCGATGAAATACCTGAAAGCTTGAGCACAATCAGACATTGGTCAGTTAGAGGCTATGCAAATATGTGCGCATGAATGCTTGATTGGCTGTCTGATGGTTGTTGTTGTCGTTGTAGCTGCTGCTGCATTTGTTTGTTATTACCAGGTTAATGATAATGACCGTTTGTTTGCCCTCCTGTCCGCATTGCACACACCCCTCTATCTGACTTTCTACCTCTCCCGCTGCATGGATATTTGTAATTATATCATGAGGAAATAAATGCTGTTTTTGCCATTCGTTATTTATTTGTTTGCAGTAATTGCCTCGGGTCAATTGAGCTGTTTTTTGCTACATCGGATCAAATGCTATGTGATTTGGCATTTTTAATGTGTAAACAGTTCGACGCATATGATTAATGGTTGTAAGCATTTTTTTTGCTTTTTAATTATTTATGCAATAATTATTTATTCTGGATTTAACAAAAATGCAGGGATGGGCAAGATAAATTCTTTAAAAACTGATATCTTTCGATTTGGTTTGTCATTAAATAAAAGATAATACATACATATCGTCATCAGAAACGAAAAAGGGCCTATCATCATGTTTGAACATTTTACAGGAGAAGCAAAAAACTAAATAAAATGAAAAGTGTTGCCGTTAGGAAAACGTCGTTTTCAGGATAATATCTAAACATAGTGATGCATATATAAAATAACACAAACATGATTTTTAACTTGTTTGTGAAAATTGCGTGAAATATGATTTTTTAACTATGAAAAAAGAAATAACTTTTTGTTTTCGTTCCTTTTGAATTTCGTTAATAAATTCGCCATTACGCCGCCAAAAATTTGTCTGGATGTGTATTTTGATGCAGGGTACCCAAATCCATCAAAAACTGAGTTTCCATTTTTCTTGTTGTTACGCCCTTTTTCGTTTCTGATGACGATATATTTTTTCCATGGGCTCCGAAATATCGACGAAAAAATATGAAAAATTGAGAAAACTCAAAAATTTGGCCAACATAAGTAACGAAATTTAATGCCAAATATAGAAAAATATAATTTCCGATTTTTTTAAGACAGAGCTGACGATTTTTAACGATTCAAAAACAAGTAAGCAAATTTTGGTCGAGTAATCCGAGTAAGGTCTGCCCTAACTTTGTAAGTATTGTACGAGTAATATGGTATTTTGCGTGCGAGCCAGAAAGGTAGAAACATTTTGCTCAATCTACAGACTTCTCAAAATCTGTCTGCAATACATAATATCAAAACATTTCGATTCTTAGTACAAAGGTTATGGGGAAGATGTGTTCTTTTATTTTTAGATTTGTTGCTATTATCCCTTCTAAATATCTGTGGTCACAAGGCATAACAGCATTTGTCAGGAGAGAAATTTTAAGGGTTTGAATCGATATAGTAATCCATTTGGGTGATTCCAACGGAACGGGTGTGACATTGTTACTGAGTATTTTCCTGATTTTGATCTATATAATTTATAACGACAATTCACAAAGGGTGGTTTATGTAGATATACTTAAGTGTTACTTACTGACATGCAAGGAAATTAAATAATATTTTTAATAAAAAAAATATGGTTGATATATATCCCCGTAACGGGTGTGACCTTAGGTTTTATAAAATCTTGATCAGCCACTTTCTTTATTGCATACTGTAAAATTTTTCTATGTACTGCCAACAAAAAAAAAATTTGTTGATATCTCGAGAGTATAGTGTTTATTGTAGACTTAATTTCAAATAATTTAAATTATTATTCCATTTGTAGTAAATATATTATTATGTAACGGGTGTGACGAACCAATGTAACGGGTGCGACATAGAGGAGTAATAAGTAGAACGAAATATTGTCCAGGATTTATTAGCCAACATGCATCTATTAAACCAGTTTTTTTTTTGCGAAAAACAAAATCGAAGTCGTTTTATTCACTAAATCATATTCATATTGCCGACATTCTTTATCACATGGAGTAAAAACTAACAAATACAAAATTCATTGCCAAAAACAAGTTTTGACATCTTAAAAACTCTTTCTCTTTTGTATCAATGTTTATGACAATGCTATTTTTTTCATTTTCTACAAAGAATTAGTTTCTGAATTAGAATACGCTGTGCGTCCTGCTAGAATATTATAAGCAGAAATATTTTCAAAATAATGTTTAAGTCGGTTATTCTTGATTTTTTTAAGTTTTCCACTTATTTCCACTGAGAAGTATTCTTATGCCTTTTACTCCGGAACCAATCACAACCTTATATCATTGAATGGGCTGATTTAAAATGACCTTATGGACCTCCGCTGCCGCACACATTCTTCTCTTAATGATTGCCCCTATACCATCTATTTATTTTTTCAATTTATACCGAAATTTCTGCCTTCTATTATTTAATTTCATACTTGATATAAAATTAATAAATAGACACTATTTTTAAATCGATTAAAAATTATTTACGGTCTTTGCGTAACGGGTGTGACAAATATTAGAACATTTTGATTCACTTTATACTATATAACCTTGACCTAACTTACACAAAAAAGATAAAAGAAGAAAAGATGATATATGCATATCTACATAAAATGTATTAAATTGAACTTTTTGTATATTTTCGGTATCGGGTGTGACAAACAAAACACTCCAAGATACAAAACCGTTTGCAGGCACTGAATATTTTCCAAAAGTTACGAATTTTACACTAAACTACACTTAAGGATGCGTACTTTCTTGTAGTCAAAAGAAAAATTTCAGAAAATATGTCGAAAAATAGCTCTTGTCAGTTCAACAGTAAAATTAGTGCATCCAACAATTTTATAATAACCTATGAGCGCCCCAGTAGGTGGGTTGGTAGCGTACACGCCTATGAGTTTGGTGGTCGTGGTTTCGATTCCTACCAGAGGCTCTGGTCTGTCGCTGCAAAATCTAGCCACATGGTCTTTGCAACCCGGCTTTTCCCTGGACCGTATAATTGGAATATAAATTTACTTTGGATTGTAATTCATATAAATAAATAAATAAATATATAATAACCTATAGAAAACTCATTGGCAGGAAAAAAACTATTCCTAAATTTCATCAACTCTTCATGAATTTCTAAAATTCAATTGTTCGTGATGTCCGTTATGGTATTTTTTTTGTGCAAAAATCTGGTTTATTTTTGTATGTGTGATGAGGTCAGTTTACGTGGTGATGTAGTGACACAGTCAAATATGCTGCCTTCTATATTTCACTAAACGAGGGATCATCACCAAAATGTGTCACAATATGTCATCGAAGATGGAGAACATTATTGCATTAATAACTCAGTTTGAGCATAACTCGAGTTATGCTGTTATGCCTTGTGACCACAGATATATAATAGAAACAATATAGGGATTTTTAAAAATTCCATCGTTTGTATTCGTTTTTTTCCAATTCTAGAGCTGGATACCATATGTCCAAATCGACTTTAATACCGTTTTCTATAAAAGAACTTTATACTCAGGATTTGGCTGATAAGCCAAAGGAGTTGATTTGTTTTAAATTTTATTTGGGTTACTTTAGAGTCTATGTGATGCGACTACGTCAAACGACGATCTAAATGGATTCCAAGATATTTTACATGATCCTTTTGGGGAATCAGTGAATTGAAAATAGAAATTGGAGGGCAAGTATCCCTTCATAGGATAAATGTAACATTAGTACATTCTGAGGAACTAACTAACTAGGATTCGAATATCGTACAGTATATGGCCAAGAATGCTCACCTTTAGGTCACCGGCAGTTATTTTCTTAGGGTTAAACAAAATGCCTTTTGATTAAACTTGAAAAATAATATTTTCATTGTCATGATTGACAACGAAGTATCCCTTCATAGGATAAATGTAACATTAGTACATTCTGAGGAACTAACTAACTAGGATTCGAATATCGTACAGTATATGGCCAAGAATGCTCACCTTTAGGTCACCGGCAGTTATTTTCTTAGGGTTAAACAAAATGCCTTTTGATTAAACTTGAAAAGACCGGTTAGTCAAATAACTCTTGAACAGTTTGTGAGTGTTTATTGACAGAAGGTCGTATATTTTGTACAAAAGTCCTTCGTGCCAGACTTTGTCAAATGCTTGGGAAATATCTATGAATGGCGCCGAACAGTATTATTTTTTCTCAAAAGCTCTTCTGATGTAGGTTACGACTTTTGACTTTTTCGAATACCAACTTGGTGGTCAGGTATAATATTGTTAGAAATAATATAAGGTGTGATTTTCTTCAGAATAGACTCATACATTTTTGATAATATCGAAAATGAAAATAACTTGAGTTGGATCTTTTCCTAGTTTCGGTATCAGCACGATGTCTGACCTCCTCCAAGATAGGGGGATGTAACCTAAACGCAGAATAGCATTGAATAAAATTAACACCATTCTTACGGCCGAGAACCGAAGCTCTTTCATCATTTTCGCTGTTATACCAGCTACTACGGTCGATTTCTTTAATTTTAGATCTTCTTTATCCCGGATGGCTAGATTGGGCGAGGGATTGTATCATCTTAAGGGCGGATAGATTGAGCGAGGAATTATGTCGTCTATCACAGGCGGATAGATTGGGCGAGGAATGTTATCATCTATCACGTGCTCATATATAGGGCTAGGAATTAAATTAGTTGTCACGGCGGATCGATTGGCAGAGGAACTATATTCTCTATCACGGGCCGGTAGATTGGACGAGGAATTACATCCTCTATCACGGGCGGATAGATTGAGCGAGGAATTATGTCGTCTATCACAGGCGGATAGATTGGGCGAGGAATGTTATCATCTATCACGTGTGGAAATATTTAAGATGTACCGCTGTTGGGTGTAAAAACGGACTCGAGGTAGTTTGCGAATGTATTCACTTTCTCGTCTTTGTTTTTTGCCCAGTTCCCGTTTTCAAGGCGAATTTGGGATTCATGCGCAACACGGCCTCACATTTTTTTGTGGCCTTCCAGAGATTATAATCTGTTTTTTGGATTCGATCCAGAGATTGCAAATATATTTTTAGATCACTTTCCTCAGCTGAGTTGAGGGCTGATTTCAATCTATTCTGGCAATTTTTTAGTTTTTTTCTCAGTGCTGGGGAGCGATATTGTTGCCACTCTCTTCTAACGCTTCTTTTTTCATTGATTAACGCTTGGATGCCAGTTAGGTTATTTGAGTTATCTCTTTTGAATGCGCTTTTTCGAGTAGCCACTTTAAGAGCACTGTTTACAACGTCCGTGAATAGGTTTACCGCGGCTTCAATTTCAACAGATGATTGTAACGATACACCATCGGATAGGTGTGAACTAACGTATTTTTGATATTTCAACCAGTTGTTATACTAATTGGGTAAATTGTCATTTCCATGATTGTTGTAAAGCAGTGTCAAAATGGTTGGCGAATGTTCCGATGCTAGTTCAAATGATGCTAGTTCAATGAGATATTTGTTTACGTCTTATATGTTTTATTATAACCAATAAGGTCTGGCGTGACCGATTGAAGCTACACCTAGTTTAGCAGATGTTATGGCTTTTAGTAGTTGTCTACCTATTGGAGTAGTGAGGCGAGAGCCCCAAAATGTGTGCTTGGCATTGTAGCCACCTACTACCAAAAACTTTGTGCCAAGAGTGGAGAATAACTCCACGAATTGATCTTTGTTAATATTGTGCATAGGGGGACAATATATCGACGATATAACCAGATTTGTGCCTGTGATAGCGATAGAGGTTGCTTGTATATGCTCAGTCCTATATTCTGGCATAGGATAATGTTTGATTTTATTTTGGAGCTGTAGCACCACAGGCTCTCCCGCTAGGGTGTTTAGTATCGTAAAACAATTTCTGGTTGAAAAATGTGTCTCAGAGACTAATAAAATATCTATACAGTGGTTGCGGAGAACATGAATGAATTCATAGTTTCTATTAATTTTTCTATTGAATTTTCGAGGGGTAATTGAGGTGGTAACGGATGAATTGTGTTCTTTGGGATTCGGTGAACGTTTCGGTCGCTAGAACCGTAGGAGATACGGTTCTTAAGCGTGGGAAAGGCGAAGGAATATAGCGTGCATATATTGGAGTTTTATTAACATTGTTTGACAACCCCTGTAGTTTGCTGTATGGTTCTCACCGCAGTTGCTACATTTTTTTACGCCAGTATCTGTTCTTGGATGGGGGCAGTCGACGGACTTGTGCACATCGCCACATTTGACACAAACGGCCGGTAATTTACAGTATGCCTTGGTGTGTCCAAATTCTTGACAATTTGTACATTGGGGAGAATCGGCTCGTTTTAAAGGTTCCTCGACTCGAATTCTACGGCTGCACAAATATCTTAGGTCGTAAATAGGATGACGTGCGCTTTTTTTAACCTTAAATATGGGCTGAGCAATTTTCTTTTTATTTATAATGATAACTTCGTAACCCTCTTAGCAAGTTCATCGATTATCTCAGCTGTTAAAACTGTGCTATTAATACCCTTAATTACTACCACAAGACCTTTCGAACTCTTAAGCTGATAAGTGTAGTAATTCTTTTTCTCGAGATCAAGCAACCCAACCACCTTTCTCTAAAACACTTTAGTGTATGTCTGAATTTTTGTATTGTATACATTGCCTCTACGAAGTGAAGCAACATAGAAGTTTCCTTTGCCTAGTAGCTGGGACAGCTTATTTACCAGCGGTTATAAATATGCTTTACTAAAACAAAATTTCAAAATATCCCATCATTAATATTAACATGGTACTCGAAGTAGACAGATATAATAGAAGTCAGATCTCAACAGGGCATACTTTGTAATAAAGGTATCAAAATGGGTAAAGCATTACGACAGATCTGGTTTTCAAAATATTCGATAATGCATAGAACATTTAATTCGTTTGAAAAATTAATAAAAATGTCTCTACCGAGGGATTTGACCCCGAGTATTTAATCCTTAACAAAAACATAGTGATTGGCCCATTTTTTTCAGACACAGAACGAACTTCCACTTCTTGCAAAAACAACATACTTAATGAAATTAACGAGAAATTATTGTTTTTGTGCTAACAAGAAAGCAGTAGAGAATGAATTTCGCTCATTGTGTGGTGTTTTTTACATACACCTCGTGGGGGAGCGACATTTTCTCGTAAAGCAGCTCAGCCAATCGTTTTTGTTTATTTCTCTGTTGGTCACGGCAGATAGGCGATTGGTTATCCACCAGTCCCATTGCAACTAGTAAACTGACTGGTTCAATATGCAACAAAATATAATTTTAGCTGCAGGGGTGGTACAGGGTATAATACGTTTTTTCTGCCAAGATATTTGTAACACCCTAAAAGTGCGGAGGTATCTACGGCAATTATCTCTGGTGACTGAAACTCTGTAACCTCCTCAGGACGAAAGAACTACTTCGGACACTAAGGGGAATCTGCGGACTCCTTGATACATCTGGCAGGCACATGATCCTCGATGATACGGACGAAGAGTTCCATAACACCCTTGTCGGTATGCCAGTTAATCTGTCGATTATGGCAAGAATTCTACGGATTAACCTCCATCACGTTAAAGCAGCTTCACCGGCTCTATTGTTTGTTGATACAGGAGCCCTTCGTAGTAGGAGAAAGGGTGTATGGTATCAGGACACCCAACATTAAACTGCTTTTGTCCAACTGTGAAGGCACTCCAAGGACCTGCATTTTGGATAGGAAAGATCTAAGTACCTTTCTTCTGAATAATTTAAGTGGACAAGACCAAACAGCTGCTAGTGTGGAGATCGTTAATCGCATATATTGGATGGTCGCCAGTTTCGTGCCTTAAGAAGCTGTAGTACCGACAGCTCTCTTCAGTGAAAAAAGCAACGTCTGACGAGCGGGATATGGTTATTGGCGCAGAAACGAACGCTCATCATACTATCTGGGGCAGTACGGATATAAACAATAGGATTGATTTACTTCTTACCTTTATTCTAACGCTCATCGGCGAACACGCCAGAAGGTTGGGTATTGCATCCAATGACTTTTGCAACAGCTGTGGTGTTGAGGTAGAGGTAGCATTAAGTAGACGACGTCTGGATATACTGGGATCGGCCTTTCTAGGAAGTCTGACTTATCTTTCCAGTACCGATGTTCGTGCTATTGATATATTTGTTTATCATACTGGTTTCGATAAGGGGACCCCTCAGGGGGGCTCCTGAGGCTGTGATAACACTAGGCACCTACATAGGTATATGTGAGCTGGCATAACAGGTTGCTACGGCTTCTTAATCTACAGAAGCTCTTCAAAATGTGAAAATTGTAGGTCCCAATATATCGACAACCAAAATTTTAAGATTTTTTTCGAACACAGATTATAGTGAAGAATGTTTTTGGAAGTTGTTAAAAAAATGCGTACCACTTCGAAATTTTTTGTCGAATGTCGTACGGTTTGACATGAAGTGTCTCCTATAGAGGGCCACATCTAAAGGTACCGATATACATTTTCACCATTCTCTATGTTCCACAGGATACTCCAGAAACAAATATATGTAAATAATATATTCTCATGAATATAGCATTTTGTTTAAATTAATATAATTCAGCATTTTCAATCCATTATTTTTATTCAGCAATACGTTTATTTCAGCTTAATTATCAAATTCGATCAGTGTAATTAAATTTCATGATGAAAAATAATATTTTCATTGTCATGATTGACAACGAATAACATCAATAATGCGGTAGCGTAGCAAACAGTTTTGACACAAAAAATCCAATATGTATTCATTAAAACAGAACGCTTAAGTTCTGAGCTGAATTTAAACAATCGCAAAATGTATTTCCACTGCAACATATTTCAATTTACCTGGTGAATTATCGTGTACACATATGTATGGCATTATGTTAATTTATATCATATTAAATTTCCTACATATCCTTATGAGTGCATAACTCGTTGCACAATATGTTGCATACAAAATTATTCGTATTTATGTTTGTAATGTCGAAAGGATTTTGCAAATTGCTGACAGACAGACGCAGGGATGGACGGACACACAGCCGTATGTTAATTAACAACAAAGTGCCATTTATGTGGAAATATTAATCTCAATGAAATGCGAATACAATGCATAATTTCAACGTTGATAACAGCCTGTTTTGCGCTGATGTGTGCAATAAACTGTACTTAAACGTACAGATGAATAAATCTAACAGCCGCGGGTCAGTGAATTATTGCTGAGAGAAATTTTACACTTAGTTTTTTTATTTTATTTATTCCACTCGGGAAGAGATGGCTTCTACAAGAATATTCCAAGCACCGTAGGATTTATGTTTAAAACCAACACACATTTGAATAAATTCTACATAGACATAAAGAATTTTATATTCAAAATACAATATAATGGATTTGGGATAAGGTTGTAAACCAAATACCAGTTGCTGTACGAATTACGCTTCATAGAATTCCATGTAGTATTTTGATTAAACTTTATGAAATGCAGTCTCTTGCATTTTATGTTATTTGTGCGTGGTAAAAATGCCAATTTGATTTTACAGAATTTATATCGAAATTGCAAAACATTATGTCTATTTCTGTGTGAATTTAATATCCCAATAATTACTGTCATATCACCATCCTCTATCGCTACCAACATTTTCTGAAACATTTAATTTATGTATCTGCGAAAATTGTTAAATTTCAATTGCATTTTCAAATACGCAGAAATTGTAATAATACGAGAATATTGTAAAAAGTATGAAAATTGCTATGTTCGCATTACAGTTGAAAATATCATGAAACATTCAAAAAATACATAGCAAATATAATAATGCGGTTTGATAGAATTTTATATAAAAATAAAGATAAATGAAGATGAATTCAAATAAGTGTAATGGTCCAAACTTATCCACATTTAAAAGTTGTTGTAATTGTGCCAATATCAACTTTAGATTCAGTATATTTTGTATCGCTGAATTCGCATCTGGGATCAGAGATATTCTATCTCTTCGGGTTTTAAAATCCTCGCTTTAAAAGAGGATATAAAGCATTTGCTATGGGCCAAAAGTGTAACACATCGAAGGAGTGACCTAAGACCCTAAGTATGTTTGACGGATATCCGTGTTAGGACATTTTAAGTCATTTGAGCAATGTCCGACCCTTCGACAGTCTGGTGTGAACGATAACTCTCGAAAGAAGTAACGGATTGACTTCAAATTTGGTATGCCATAATATTCTTTCTATCACAATCTAAGTTCGAAGATGGGCCATATCGATACACACCTTCTCGTCCATCTCTCACAAAGTGTTTAAATTTAATAAAATATTGATTATATACACGGGGCATAATCGCCTTTTTTAATATTTTTGAATTTAAAAAAAAATCGATAGAAATTTTTGAATATTATATATTTCTGAACAAATACATTTTATTTGTAATTTTATAAAATTTATTTGGAGCGCATATGTTAATATTTTAGAACAAGATATATTCGCAAATTAATTTTCTCAAATAAATTATGTGTTTAAATACAAATATAACACTGTCCAACATCATTTTTGGAACAGAATAGCGACCCTATAATTTAAGATCATTTTTGTAGAATAAACTTATGGTCCAGCTGGTCTGAGTTTTTGTTTACAGTGGGTCAAAATCTTAAATTTTTTGTCAAAGGAAGCATTTAATTAAATGAAAAAATGATGTGAGTTAATGTTTGAGAGATTTCTTATCATCAGAATTATATAGTGGAATTTTATGAGGATCATTTTTGTGGAAGATCTAAACCCTCTAGCTCCCCTCTTCATGGGTCACTTTGGCCCTTATTTCGAAGAAATTTAAAAAAGCCATTTCAAAAAGGACGTTTACGAGTATCATTCGCCAGTTACCAGTCGAAATGCTCGAACGATTCATCGAAAATTTGCCTCTACGAATGGACCATCTGAGACGTAGCCGCGGCTTACATTTGATAGACATAATCTTCAAAAAATAAATGCCAAAGAATGTTCTTTCAAATGATAATAAACATCCCCCATTCAATTTGAATTTTTTGTGTTTTTTCTTTAAAAAAGTAGGAAACCTCGAAATGGATCACGCTAAACTTGTAAAATGTCAAAAGTGACAGCTACAGAAATACCGGGTGATTCAAAATGACACCTCTTGTTGGAAAACAAAATATATTTGCGAATTAATTTTCTCAAATAAAATATGTGTTTAACTACAAATATAACACTGTCCAATAGCATTTTTGAAACAGAATAGTGACCCTATAATTTTGAAAGGGCATGTTAAGTAGATCGTTTTTGTAGAATAAACTTATGGTCCAGGTGGTCTGAGTTTTTGTTTACAGAGGGTCAATTCTTCAATTTTTAGTCGAAGGGAGCATTTAATTAAATGAAAAAATGCTGTGAGTTAATGTCTGAGAGATTTCTTATTGTCAGAGTAATAAAGTGGAATTTTATGTGGATAATTTTTGTGGAAAATCTTAACCCTCTAGTTCCCCTCATAATGGGTCAATTTAGCCCTTTTTTCGAAAAAATCAAAAAAGTCCTTTCAAAAAGGACATTTAAGGATTAGAATATTCAACGAAAATTTTACTCAGAAAATCTCAGTCCGGGTCGCCAAAGACACCAAAGATATAAATATAGCTCTTTACGCTTAATTAGCAAGATTACACGCCAACTTATACAAAAAAATACTATAATGTAAATTTAAAGTCGTAATATGTATGGAATGATTGCAGCAGAACAGCTACTCTATAATTCTGAATGGGCATGTTGGGTGAATTATTGTTGTTAAAATGCGCAATATTCTGTCTTAGATCAAGAATCGGAAGGGACTGATGAGACTATACATAATAAAGGGTCCGCCAAATAACTTTTTTTTTTGAAAACATCGCGCAAAACATCGAGTGTAGATTCCGCTGTGTGGCACGTAGCGCCGTCCTGTTGAAACCAAATGTTGCCAATATCCTCCTCTTCAATTTTTGTGAACAAAAATTCGTTCAACATGGCCCGATAACGATCGCCATTGACTGTAACGGGCACTCCTTGCTCATGGCCCAATTATGCCTCTGGACCAAAATCCGCACCAAACAGTGACTCGTTTTGGTTGTATCGACTTTTCAATATATGCGTGCGGGTTTTCTGTGCCACAAATGCGACAATTTTGCTTGTTTACATACCCGCCAAGATCAAAATGAGCTTCATCTGAAAAGATGATTTTTTTTTGGCAAAATCGGCATCTTCTGTAAGTCGATCGCATTCAAGCGTATTTTTCAAAGTTCAAGTTCAATAAAACTAGTTATCTGTCAAATCAGACTTGAGCTAAGTGTTACCATTCACGAAATAAGCACTAGTTGAAAAAAAAACGTTAGATCGCGGACCCTTTATAAACAGATTTTCCTCAACTTGGATCTAAAAATACAATTTCTGACAAATTATATATAGATCCGATGTAAAATGTAGTTTCAATAGCGCTTAAATACGAAGTAGGTCCGAACATATACGAGAATAGGGGGGCTATATCTAATTCTGAACCGATTTTCCTGAAGAAAAAAATGCCAAATTTTGTAATGATCGGAAGTAAAGTACAACCTCTATAGCGCTTTGATACCAAATCGGAAGGAATATATATCGGAGTATTTCTAAATCTGAGCCGATTTTCCACAAATTTGGCATTGCGCATTCATGTAATAATTCTTTCTGCCAAATTTCGTACTAATCAGATATAAAATACAGTTTCTACAGCGCTTACAAATCAAATCGGGTGTAACATATATGGGCATTTCTGCCGAATGTTCAACCAGGGCCGAAAAATAAAATGTTGGTTATCATCGTATTTTATTGTGAATAATTATAAAAAAGTTAATAAAAAGTGTCTAAACTTTTAAAATACAATGATTTCATAGCATATCTCAGTTGTTTTCATGTTATTTTTTCCATTTTAAGCTACTTTTAAAGACATTTTTGTATTAAAATATTTTACATGCAATACATATGTTATGTTTGCACTCTTTCTACAAAATGTCTCTATTACAATCAAATCAAAAAAAATCGATTAACGGTTAAAACACATGGCAAAATCGTACGTTCGCGACCGGCAAATAGAGATAATTACTTGTGTAAATACTCGATAGAAACCTACATTAATCCTCTTTTATAATAAATCACTAGATTTAGAATATTCCGTTCCATTTCGCAGATTTTAGCATGTTACTAGATTCAGCCAAAGTTGACTTCTATTTCGCGTACGTTCGCGACCACTTGTTTATTGCTATCATTATGAAAACTAAAACTCAATGAAACCCATCTTTTGCACTTAACATAGAGCTAACAATTAGCTATCAAATCACCAAAAAAAAAATACGGGGAAAATTTTTGTTTTCTATTTATCTTGTACATCAACGAACGTACGTTCGCGACCCGCGGAAATGCTCATATATGAAGGCTATATCCAAATATGAACCGCTTTTCCTCAAATTTAGTATTATCTCTAAGTATATCAAGAGACTTCTCCTTGTCAATTTTTATACAGATCGGGTATAAATTATACAGTGGATATATGCCAAATCGGAGGTACATTTATATGGGAGCTATATGTAAATCTGATCCCAAATTTAATAGGGATCGTCCAAAAGAAAGATATGTGCAAAGTTTCGTTGAAATCGGACTATAATTACAACCTGTACTTTGATTACAAGAATACATGCGCAGAAAGACGGACGGACATAACTTAACTAAATCGATCGGTATAATCGCCCTTATTCCAGTTGGCGTCGTCGACGTCGATTCTTAGTCGACACTGTTTAGACTGACGACTTCATAAATTTTGAAATTTTTTTAAATATTTTTAAGTTATAAAAAGGGTTTTTGTTAGTTCATGGATACCAAAAACATTCGTTTTAGCGCAAAGATGACAAAGCTAGAATTTTATAGATATGACGAAAAAGATGTGACGACGTCGACGACGCCAACTGGAATAAGAGCTAATAAAAGATGGAGGCAACACACCTAAATTCACAAACAGCCCTCGACTAAACAAATCGACCATAATTTTTCGACTCTGGGCAAATTTCACCGATTCCACAGCCCTGGACAGAATAGTAGCTTAAGTGCAATAGTGTCATTACTTTTAGTTAATTTAGTTTTTTTAGTTTAGTGAAAATGGGGAACCTTGGTCAATGTTTTGACATAGTCCCCATATAAAGGTCCCTTTCAATTATACTTTATGACGTTCTACAGGAAGCATTTTTTTAACCGATCATTCTGAAAATTAAGCATGTATACTTTATTTAGCATTAAATCGGTCCAAGTGAAAATGGGGAACATCAGTCCCTATTTTGATATAAATTTTATAAGAACTAAAATTCGTCTGTGACCTTTATAATTATAAAGCTCACTGACGAATTTTACTGCTTGTCGGTATAGATCCTTCGATATTTTAAACGATGTGCCTGGAATTTAGAAATTTGCAATAATTCATAGTAATAATGGTTTGATATACGAGTACATATCCCTTACATATTTCCCCCTGTATTTCTTGGCAAACAATGGTGTAGGGTATGATACAGTCGGCGCTGGCCGACTTTAGTCTTTCTTTACTGGCTTAAATTGTGACACTTTTACAAACAATGTTTGTGAATTTTTTATTATTTTTCTTTTTTTTGGTAAGCCTGTCAAGGCAAATATTGCGTATTTAATAATTATTGTTATCATTCTTTATTAATTATATTAAAACCCCTGGGATTAACAAATTGCAAATGGCTTAATTGATTTCACACAATTCCAAATTATCATTAAATATTGAAAACCAATGGTGTTTAAATACCAAAAGTCCTGTGATTAGAATTTCTTCAAAACGATTTAAATGCCACAAACACACAGCATCAGCAACTCCACAGGTTATCAAGAAAAAGACATCGCCCCCAAAACACACCTCCAACACACACACACATAAAACCTAAGTAATCCTTGAGATTATCTGGGCGTAGAGCAAGTAAAACTCTTTAGCATTCCGATGACTAAGTACTCGAAGGCGTTTTGCATTCGCATTTCCATTTACGAGAGTACATTTACATTCATATGTGAGTGAACATCAGTGCTAAGCATATTGTGTAAATCTCATTTAATCCGGCTATCAATCAAATTGTGTATGTCAGAGTCACATCTAAAAATGGCTCAAATGGCAACAGTAAATCACATGTACACGCACACTCACATACGATCACGTACGAACATTTTACTTATAAACATACATCATCATCTTCAAAAAAAACTCACATACATACATACCCGTATGTATGTAGGCGCACAGGAAGTCACCCATGTACTTGTGTCGTAGGACTCATTTTTATCAACAACATTTTCATGAATATTCTAGAAAGGTGGTTTTCTGTTATGAATGCGGGCCTCAAAAAATGTCATGCCACAAAAAATTGTTTGTTTGAGCGTAATTTAATTTTGTGCGTGATTTTTGGATTTTATTTTCATATAAACCTGTAAACAACGCAAAGATAAGCGGACCCGGCTATATTATATCCTACGCCATGTTGTTAGAGCAACCGTATAAATCTAATCCGATATTCTTGAAATTTGAATGTGTTCTTTTCTGTATTAAAAAAATTTATATAATTTTGATTCTCAGATCAATTCTACATAGATTATTAAAATCAAAACATGTACGAAAAATTCAATCGGGTAAACCTAAACTAAGGTATATACCCTCACTTTGTGAGTAATATACATAATATTAAATATAGTACTTCAGGTAGGAGATGCCAGAGCGGTGAGATAATTAGTTTTATTTTTTGTCTGTCCATAGTATGTAAATTGGAATATTCTATAGAAGTTACGGGGATGGTCCCAATTGCGGACACACCTCTGATAAATGAAACATAGCTGGCCTTTTCTGATAGTGCAAAAATTTCTGGGAACGATTCCAGACAGGAATTTGTCATTCAGACTTAATGCACTAAAACGAGTAAGGAAACTCAACGTCGCCTTATATTCCTGCAGGGAAGCCGTTGGGTCGCATTAAGGTCTCTCTTCTAAAATCGTCCATTGGATATATATATGGGCCAGAAGCAACGGTTTGGGCCTGCTATGCTAACCGAACGAGTGGATTATATAGCAACGGCGTATACCTTCGGGAAGAACTTCACTATCAGCCAGAGATGAATGGGTTAGCAGAACACCAGTACACCTTATACACAACTTGTTTGAAGCTTGATGATAAGGTGGACACACTGTAAGGAAATCAGTCTTGATATAGCTTACAGATTACCTGCAGTGTCTATAAAGCCTGAATAATGGCGATAAGGGAAGTCGCCAAGTGGCTGCATCGCAACTAGTACCTAACACTGGAGTTGTCATTTACTCGGACAGCCTAACAACCCTCGACAACCGCAGAACTTTTAACGAGATGGCTGAGCAGTTTAACCTACAGGGTACTTGGGGACATTGTGATATCGATGGGAACTGCAAAGCTGATGAACTTGTTAAGAAAGGGACGACATTAAAAATGCTCGAAGAATTTGCACATATTGATGCGCCACGTTGCACATGCAAGCTGAGCTTTAGGCAATAGACAGTCAGGCAGTCCAATGAAACAATGGACAGAAAACGACTCCTGTAGGGTTGCTAGACAAATCTGGCCAAGATATCACCTGATAAGGTCAAAATGCTTTATCGCTCTAGAGAGGAACAAACTATCTACGTTAGTGTCAGTTAAGACGGGACTCTGCCTGATAGGCGAACACTACATAATGTTAGGCATTGAGTCCAAGGCCTTCTGCAAGAGCTGTGGTGATAAGGAAGACGTGGATAGCATTGAGCTCCTGCTTTGGGGATTTTTGGGGATTTTTTGGCGAAAAAATCCACTAAAACCGGACACTCCGTTCAAAAGTTAGAAGCTGATGAAAATTTTTTTATATCCGAGGTGGTCAACTTTAGGGCCCTGTAGCTCCGCCCCTGTATGAGATAGGGGGCCCAAGTTCCGAACTTAAACTCTCTAACACCTCTTGTATACATATAAATGATGTATACTCTGCTGCACTAATGTGAGGTTATAAACATGGCAAATTTCAAGTCAAGTGAGTCAATTTTGAAATGCTTTATCTTCTCATCTAGATGAAACTTGCACTTGGAGGGTGTTGAATTTTGAAATTTTGGTCAAACGGCCTTTTTTCCCATCCATATAACTAATTATTTATTGTATTTAACAAATGTTGCCTAAATTGTTATCAATGGCTTTTTCTTCAAACTTTTTAAAAAATAATAAAAATTCGCGAACATATTGTTTTGCGAAATTTTAACTCCTTTTGAAATTTTTGCCAAAAAACCATGTTTTTATCGCCTCATCTTAGAGAGGAGGGTATATATCATTTGCTACGAGCCAAAAGAGTAACACATCGAAGGAGTGACCTAAGACCCCAAGTATGTTTGGTTGAAATTCGATTTGGGTCATTTTAATTTTTAAATTAATTATAAATTTAATAGCAGTGCATACTTTTATAATTTTAGTTATTAAATGTTATTTATGTTGTTAATAAGTTAATTAAACAAAACAAATAAAAAAATTTACTAATTTTTTTTGGGACTCAAGGTGAGGGGATTCTTTAGGCGGTTTACCCGACTTATCTTTCTTACTTGTTATTTTTGATTTTTTGCCAAAAGGAATGCTTAAGATATTTCCTTTAAGAGCAGGTCTATTAGTGGGATGAGACTTATAACAATATCTTATTAGATATTGAGAAAAATAAATTTTTTTGAGAAAATTTTAATAATTTTGTGATTAAACCACTTAAAAATATCGAAATATTCACAATCATTATACCATTCCGAAGAAAATCTATGCCTAATTTAGAAAGTTGTATTTAATTTTCTCAAAAAATTTAATTTTTTAAAATGGTTGTATGATATCTTTGTTTCATCCCGATTAGACGATATCGCTGTTTAAATTGACTCACTTGACATAAAATCATCCATTTCTGTAACAAACAAAATCGTGTCACAAAATCAACTTCTCTCCCTCATTAGAACGAAAATATATATAAAGGTGTCGATGCTCAAAGTGTTAAAAATAACAAATGATATGTTTTGTCAATTTATTTTTTTTAACGTCAGTACATCGTAAAAATATTAAAAATTTGAAGAACAAGTAAGAAAGTTTCAGTCGGGTAAACCGACTAAGGTATACACTCACTTTGTGAGTAATGTAATATGGGATATTAAACGAATTATTCTGTCAATTTGTATGGGAAGTACCAGAATGTTTTTAACAAATACACCTATTTTTCGCTGAATAGCAGATTCTTTAAATACATTACACTGCGCCGATTATAAACGTTTTTTGCACTGGTATATTAACGTTATGAAATATTAAATTTGGTATGATTTGGCCATTTTGTGTGGGAGGTACAAAAAGGGGCGTGGAAATAGCGTCCATTTTTCACAGTGCAAAAGAAACTATAAAAGCATTACACTGTAAAAAATTTCAAGTATTTTTATACACTGTTATACAGCTGTTATCTTTTGGTGCAAAATGGTACCTTTGTGTAAGAGGTACCAAAAGGGGCGTGAATATGACACCCATTTTTCACTGGACTGTAGGCACTATGAAAGCATTACACTGTACTAAATTTCAAGTATTTTTATGCACTGGTATTAATGTTATAAGCTGTTAACTTTTGGTGCAAAATGGTGCATTTGTGTGGGAGGTACCAAAAGGGGCGTAGCAACATGGCCCATTTTTCTCGAGTTGATAGCGACTAATAAACTAATGCTATGTGTGGAATTTCAGAAGATTCGAATAAGTAGTATAGCAGTTATTAAAGATTCAATATTTCACAACATTTTAACACTTTGTGGGGGAGGTACTAGAAGGAGTGGACCGATATGGCCCATCTTCGAACTTAGCCGGACATAGAAAAAAATATTACCACATACCAAATTTGAAGTCAATCGGTTACTCCTTTCGAGAGTTATCGTGCGCACCAGCCAGCAGACAGACAGACACACAGACAGACAGACAGATAGCCAGACAGACAGATAGACGGTCTTAAAATGACCCAAAACGAATATCCGCCGAACATACTTAGGGTCTTAGATCACTCCTTCGATGTGTTACACTTTTTTTCGTAGCAAATGATATATACCCTCGTCACACTAAAGTGAGGGTATAAAAATATATGTTTTTGTTTGATGTAGCTACCTTTTGCTTGGCTAATAGCGTGAGTTTCTCACACTCTGGACAAGTGCGGTCTGATTGTTTTCTGTTTCGGTGATACGAAATCTTTATGGCGTTGACCTTCTCATATTTTGTAGTTATTACTTTGGCCTCTAGAATGGACAACATCCAGAAATCCATTGGGTTCAATCCAGGGAATATGAAGGTGAAGAAATGAAAAAAAACTTTGGGTTTCCCGGGATTTTGGAATGGTGTCGAATTATTTACGTGATCAATGTAACAAAGCTTCGTTCACCCTTTTATGTCCGATGTTTCCTATAGGCATTTGATTTGTTTACGAGGGTTGCTATTTATATTTCGGTACTGGCATTGCTGGTGTTGCCAGATGAAAACTGGAACTTCCTTTGGAAAGTTTGACATTTTTAGTATAACTTCACTCAGACCGTTTTGTCATTTGAGCGCGAATTGTTTTGGTTACAGTGTGTTGAAAATTCACCTCCAAAACAAGGTTTTTGAACGCTTCAACAGCTGTTTCAGGCATCGAAAAACGTTGACCAAGCAGTTTTTTTCTTAATGTGAGTGAATAAGAAGAAGTCATTGGGTGTCAAATCAGGGCTGTACGGCGGATGACCCATCAATTCGACGTTTTTGCCGGTCAAAAAGGCACTGGTTTGAACCGATGTGTGAGAGCTTGCATTGTCATGGTGCACAATGATTCGTCTTCTCTTGTTCGTTTTTCGAATTTCTCCGAAGACTTCAGCCAAACAAATTGTGGTGTATCACTCAGAATTGACAGTCCTACGTTGCTGAAGCGGAACAGTCGCCACATGACCAGTTTTGCCGAAGAAACAGGCGACCATTTGCTTCGAAGTGATTCTTCCACGAACAACTTTCGTTGGATTTGGCTCGTCTTCGAAGACCCACACGGTCGATTGCTGTTTTATTTTGGGCTCATACGCATAGATCCAAGATTCGTCACCTGTGACGATCTTATAAACGTCTTTTGAAGCACCGCGATCGTATTTTTTCAAAATTTTTTTGCACCAATCGACACTAGTCTTTTTTTGAGTGATTGCCAAATTGTGCGGGATCCAACGAGACAAACTTTTTTTTAAGGCCAGGTGTTCAAGCAATATCGAATGTATGCTGGTGGAAGAAATGCCCAAGGATGCCTCTATCTCACGGTATGTCACATGACGATCTTGGATTGTCAATTCAATGTACTCTGGCACAACGGCCGTTTTTGGACGACCTTCACGACGCGTCCACCTCGATTGAATTCATTAAACCAGTTTTTCACAGTGCTATAGGATGGTGCTTCATCGCCATACAAAGATTTAAATTCATCGATGAACACTTGTCGTGATAAGCCACGTCAAAAGTTGTGAAAAATGATCGCACGAAAATGTTCACGAGTTAATTCCATTTTTTTGCCAAATTGATTTTTTCAAGTCACTGTAAACAACGCAAATGATGGTCGTACGTCAAAACGTTTATGCTTAATATGTCAATCTTTCCAATGAAAATGTCAGATGGCCAGAAATTTATATGGCAACCCTCGTACTTGCACCATATTTTTAAGTATAAGCTCGATAAAGCGGGCCAACCATTATATTAAAGGAAATTATGAAGAATTGAAAATATCACCTTCAAATAGAAACAGAAGTTTACCCAGCAAAATCTTGGTAAGTACCTGTCATTATTCCCTGCATTACCAAATGATGACATCTCGTTATTCGCTGCATTACTTTCGGCTTATTAATAATGACTTACCAATAACAACAGATTTTTTGCTATCAAAATCATTTTGACAATTTTTGATATAATGCAATTTTGGCTATATTGTACATATATTATTATTGTACAAGATTTATTTATTTTTCAACATGTTTTCAGATAATACGTGCAGATTTGAATGAAAATACCATAAATATTTACGTATATCGTATAATGTTAGACCGTTGAAGAATTGTTCACATGTGGGTTAGGGTTCAGAAATTCGAATCTGGCATGATGAAATTATATGTTTCAAGAAAAATGCGCGACAATATGCAAAAAATACTTTAAATGGCCATTTCTTCATATATACTACTTATTTTATGACTTATTGGTAATGCCTTATTCCAGTACTTAAAATCGTGAACATATAAGCACATATTTATGTGGTATGCCTATGCTACAAATAAGTACTTATTATACTACTTTATTGTATGCCTTTGGGAAGTACTTTCCTCCAATGACATCCCCATGTTAAAATAATGAGAAAAGTGGCTAAATAATAAGTACTTACCATTATTGAAATTTACTTACTCGTCGGATTATTTGGTAATGAGAAATTTTGCTGGGTAGTAACTGTCGTATGGCATAAAAAAACCATAAAAAATAGAAAAAATCTAAAAAGAGTTGTTTGTTGCAATTTTTGAAATCTAGCTTCTTAACGAAGAAAAAATGTATGTTTATTTGTAGACATTGAAGCCCCTTTGGTAGAAGTAAAAGAATTTCAACAAAATCTAGTTTTTATATCCCCACTATTGAGAACGAGAGTAGATATCAGTTGCTGCGGGCCAAAAGTGTAACACATCGAAGGAGTTACCTAAGTGAGCCCAAAAACAGTTGACGGAAACCGTTTTAGGGCCATTTTAAGTCATTTGAACAGGCTGGTGCACACGACAACTTTCGATAGGAGCAACTGATTGACTTCAAATTTGGAAAGTGTCAATATTTTTTCACTTTAGTGTGAGGGTGTAAAGTGCAACACTTCGAAGGAGTGACCTAAGACCCTAAGTATGTTTGGCGGAAATCTGTTTTGAGCCATTTTAAGTCACTTGAGCAATTTCCGATCGTCTGTCTGTCCGTCTGTCGGTCTGGCTGGAGCGCACGATAACTCTCGAAAGGAGTAACGGATTGACTTCAAATTTGGTATGGGTTCGAAGATGTGCCTCGCTTACCAAGGGTTTACATTTTGTGAAATATTGATTCTCGAATAAATTCTATCCTACTTATCCGATTATTCTGTAATTCCACACATATTAATAGTTTAACTGTCGCTATCAACTTGAGAAAAATTGATGAAGTAGCCCCGCCCTGCACCTCCCTCACAAGTGTCAGTGCATACAAATACTTGACATTTTGCACAGTGTAATGCTTTTATAGCGCATACAGTCCAGTGAAAAATGGGTGTTATTGCCACGTCCCATTTGGTACCTCCCACACAAAGGTACCATTTTGTATAAAGAGTTAAAGCGAGTACCATTGAAGTGAAAAATAGGCTTTACCACCACGCCCCTTTTTGTACCTCCCACACAAATTGGTCTAATTATACTAACATTGAATAGCTCATAAAGTTAATAATAAGTGCACATAAACGCTTATAATTGGGCACAGTGCCATGTATTTAAATTATCTACTGTTCAGCGAAAAATACCTGTATTTGTTAAACCCCTTCTGGTAACTCCTACATAAATTGACAGATAATTCCGAATAATATTCCATATTACATTACTCACAAAATGAGGGTATATCTTAGTCGGTTTACCCGACTGAAACTTTCTTACTTGTTTTTATACCCTCCACCATAGGATATATGAAGGGTAGTGACAAAATATTCTTTTTGCCACTCCGTTTGTAACACCTCTAAATATTGATCTGAGACCCCATAAAGTATACACATATATTCCTAATCGTCGTAAAATTCTAAGACGATTAAGCCATGTCCGTCTATCCGTCCGTCTGTTGCTGTTGCTACAGTCCGTAATAATAGAGCTAGGTTGATTAACTTTGGTAGAAATACTTCTTATAGTCGCAGGTTGTTTGGGATTGCAAATGGGCCATATCGGTCAGTGTTTTGATGTAGCTCTCCTACAGAGGTCGCTGCAAAATACGGTTTTTGAGCCATAGATGCCCCATTTTTAAAGCAATTTAGTAGAAACTTTGCAGTTTGTATTCTACTTTAACAAGAATTCATCACAGCAAAAATTTTACAAATTTATATTCTATTTTGGCAAGAATTCATCTCAATAAAATGTATGCAAATAAAATTTTATTTTTTTGTAGTCCCCGTGTAGATGTAGTTCTCAAAAGCTATTTTAAGCCATATATAAACACCACATTTTAGAGAATTTAGAAACACTTCTAACATAATATTTAGAATTATTTATAATTTCGAATTATAATTTATGTATATTCATAATTATTTTATTTTTATTATATTCTCTATTATATTATTGATTGATATATTTTATTAATGTTGCCACTTTTGCCTCTATAAAGCCTATAAGGCGCTGGAGCTCTAATGATATATTGTGTAAAGCAAATCTATGAATAAAACTAAAATTTCTAAAAACATTTCAGGTGAAGAGTTTGGCTAAAGAATTTGAGGCCAAAAAATTGCATCGTTAGTTTTTAATAATTTACTTAAACAATAATGATCGTTTCATGATTTGCTCCATGTCCAAAGATTTTTCCAGTAATAAAATTGAATGCAATCCATAGTGGAGGGTATATAAGATTCGGCATGGCCGAACTTAACGCTTTAACTGGTCTTTTTCTACCTCCCATACAAATAGACAATTTTGCACAAAAAGATAACGGCTTATAACTTCGATTCCTGCGCATGAAATTTTGTAGCACCCACAGTCATAGAAAAATGGGCGTTATTGCCATGCCCTTTTGGTACCTCCCAAACAAAATGGCCAAAATAAAAACTATGAACATGTTTTTTTAATATCCCTTGCTTTTGTAATTCGGATCATAATTTATATATTTATCCATAGATTTTTTCAGATGAGCATTGTTTCTTTCGTTAGGATGCCAGCTTTCAAAAATTGGAAAAATTTGCGATTTTTTCTATTTTTGTGGGTTTTTTTGTGTCAATAAAAAGCTTTTTTCCAAAAAATCATTTCCAAGGATATGCTTAGTTCAGAATATCAGACTGACTCCAGTCAAATATTAGTACAGTGCCATTAAATGTTTGGTTTACATATAAATAAAACTTAAAGCGACTACCACTGTACAATATTATGCAAAACCACTGTAAATAATATTACATACCGGTTTGTATTGTAGTTTGGTAATGGTTATGTCTGCGGAAAATCTCCTACATAGACATAATTCACATTTAAACGAGTATGTATATAAAAGTGAATGTCCCTAAACGAATGTTTAGTTATGAATGTGCTAAACAGATGGGTGACATAAATGCTCCAAATTTGTTATGTGGGGGGGATAAAAGGTAAAATGTAGACCTGTACAGATTTCCCCCAAACAAAATGTACATATCCACACAAAGGATGGTGTAATTATATATGTATGTACACATACATAATACATAAGAACACATTACATATGCGTGTTTATCATCAACATACCAAAAAAGACAGCACATTATAAAATATAGTATATATCCTCGTATGTATGAGGAGCACTGAAGCCACACATGAGAAATGAATGCGAATGAATGATGTTACTACTTACTGGTGCTGGAGATGATTTTGAAAACGCTATCACTGATGTGTCCCATGAGTCCCATATGAGTCTGTATGAAGAAACATGGCGATATATGTCATCTACAACATTAGCCTGCTTCGTAGAACCTCTTTCCATGATCGTTATTAGTACTTCTACCGCCAAATCTTGTATTAAACTACGGTTTCACGGTTTACACTCAATTACGGTACAGATGATAGCCATGATTGTGAGGCGACATATTCATTAATGCCAGTTGCACTGGAGACCCAAGATTGGCAGACGAGATTTTAACACGCAGTATATTCGTGTATTCGCCAAAATGTGTCCATCACACAAAAGGACAGATTTTAGAATAATCTAGCATCTATGTGCTACGAAAGTGGTCAGAGAGAGAGCAAGAAAATAACAAAGTTTGTTAGAGTTACTGTTTAACCAAGATAAGATGCCACTATTACTTTTCAGTGTTCAACCATGAACAAAAAGCTATGTGCATCAAGAACTGAGAAAATTCGTGAAAAATATAAGAAAGAAAGAGCAAAGCTGTACAAATTTAAAAAAACTGAAACAATTTGTATAAATGAAAATCTGCTTTTAATATACACCTTCATTATACTCTCTTTGCATTGAATTGTCTATGCTCAATTACAATAACGAGGTTTGTCTCGCATTTTTTGTTATAAACCAAAAATACCCCAATAGTTAGTTGAAGCCTATTGAATTAATATTATGAACCACCTTTGCGTATGAGTATTGACTCAAGTCAATATAAATATAATAATAGTCATACGCAACACTGCACATTATGCAATTACACAGTACAACACATGGCTTACAAATCGCAAAAATGCCCACAAAGTCATAAAATATCTGTCAGTGAAATATTAAAAAATGCGTATACTCGTACGTAATAAGTATAAGTATAAAAAACAGAAATTTATAAAATAGAACCGAATATTTTTTGCGATTTTTATGGCACTGGACTTTTTTCGGATGGGTTTGTTCCGCATTTTTTTTCTCCTATTCAATATCTACAACTTTGCTTCAGACAAAAAAGATATTCAGTACGGTATACCGAGAAAAAAATATAGAATAATTGCAAAAACTCCACATTGAGCAAAAAAATCGTATGTCCATTAAATAATTAATTGAGCCAACTTGACTAAACGAATGATGCAGAAATTCTTATTTTTGGGGCTACTTTCACGTCCAATTCTCAGAATTGAGTTCCAAAATCATGTGTTGCACTGTGTTATAGAGTTGTGTAGTTCCTGTTCTGAACTAGTTCAATTGAACGGGTCACTACACTGAACTGTACGAACTAGTTCACACAACTCGTTCATTTCAGCTCAGTAGTTCACCGTCTCTTTTTCTTCAATGAAGCAAAAATGTCATTTCGTTCTCTCTTCTCTTTTGGTCTCTCTCTCTTCTCAGCTGTTGCTGTCACTTTTTATGACATCATGAATGAATTTAGAATTCTACCTAAACAAACGCGTTTGTATATTCGCTCTTATTTTTCGCGGCGACTTCATTTAGGTCATACCAGGTAACTCATTTGCGCAATGAATAATTTTTACGGTGGCAACATTTAAAAAAAATCGTTTTTGCTTTTGACATTGATTTACAAACCTAGAAAATGTTTACAAGTTCAATTAGAAAGTGTGTGAAATATTAAATATTTTTTAAATAATTCCCATGGCGTCGAAAAGAAAACATAGTTCATTAAGGTTACATTTTGCATAAGATGGACCATTGAAAGCAAAATGTAAATATTGCAAGAAATCTCTTAGCATTGCCGGAAGATCAAATGGAAACCTAAGTCGTCACATGACGAAAGTCACAACGCTGCAAATTTGTCAAGATTTTTAAAAAAAGTAATCGAAGAATTCGAAATTACAAATAAGATTACTGCCATTGTAAGTGACAATGCTTCTAACATCACTGCTGCTATTCGCCAAGGTCAATGGAGAGGCATCGGCTGTTTCGCCCACTCATTAAATCTAATTTTGCAAGCTGCTTTAATGAACATTAACGACGTCCTTGAAAATGTTAAAAAAAATGTAACCCATTTTCATCAAAGTACCAAAAGCCACAAAAAGTTGCTTGAATTTCAAAAGCAAATGGGACTTCCAGAGCTTAAACTGAAGCAATCTGTGCCGACAAGGTGGAACTCAACATATGATATGCTGCAAAGGATTTTGAAGCTGAAAGATGCAGTTACAACCACATTATCTTTGGTCCGCCCCGATTTGTTGTTGCAATTGGATGAGTGGGACTTATTAAAAGAAGGTATTGCAATTTTGAAGCCATTGTATGGCGTTACAGTCGAAGTTTCAGGAGAAAACAACGTTACGCTCTCCAAAGTAACAGTTTTATGCAACATGTTGGCTATTTTCATTGCGAGAAGTTCATCGTCGAACAGCAAAATATTGGACATGCTGGCGGTAATGAGCACAAATATACATTTCGCTGGATATGAAAATAATGTTCTTTATGCTGAAAGTGCAATTCTTGATCCTCGATTTAAGAGAAGAGGTTTCAAGTCAGATCTGGCCTACGAGAGTTCCCTAAAAGTATTGAGAAGCAGATTCAGTCTCATAAGATTCCAATCCGATTCTGATAATACGACAAAATCCGCTGCACCACAAAGTTCTTCGAATAAAGATGAGCCAAATATTTGGGATGCCTTTGATGAGGACCACAGAAAAGTTGTGCACTCGGAAAGTAATTATACAGCAAGTATCCGAGAATTTGATAAATATTTAAATACGGAATATATAGACAGGAGACAAGACCCATTAGACTGGTTGAGAAACAGGAAACATTAATATCCATGTGTCTAGGATTACGCTCTAAAACGACACTGCTTGGTAGCAACATCAGTGCCGTGCGAAAGGATATTTTCTGCGACAGGACAAATTATTAGAGACTGGTGCACTCTTTTGAGGTCAAACAAAGTTTCGCCACTTTTTTTACAGTAACGTGTGATATCTTTTATTATTTGCAATTGTTTACTAATTTAAAACATTTGTTCTGTTTTTATTATTATTATACATATTTTTGTTTGTTTTCTATTTACTTTGGTTTATGAATTTCGCCTATGACTGAATGTATTTTTTGCTTAACAAAATATGTGCCTGTTTTTATTATTATATTTTAGTTTGTTTTTTTTTATTTACTTTGGTTTATGAATTTCGCCTGAACATATATTTTGTTTAACAAAAAATGTGTCTGTTTTTAAACCGCCTGCCTTTGTGTTTTTATTAATAATATTATCTGAGGCTGATTTAATTTGTTGTTGAACAATAAATGTATTACTAATCCTAATATTCATCATATTGTTAAAATGCTGCATATATATATAAATGCTGTTTTATTATAATATGCTGGAAAATTATATGACATTGACGAAAAAATCGTTGTGCCATAAACATTTGTAAGTTTTGGTTTACACAACTTGATGTTTCAATCAGATTCCTTTAATGGGTATCAACAGGTGATCTACTGAACGAAATGACCTGTTAAAATGAGCTAAAGAGCTGGTGAGCTGGTGAGCTAAAGTGAGCTGGTGAACTAAATGAACGAACTAGTTCACTCAATTGAACTGAACTAAAAAGAGCTATCACTTAAAAGAACTAAAGTGCCCAACTCTACTGTGTTATCCATGTGTATCCATATTAAAAAATCTCTTCAAATAGTGGTTTTATTGAACATGATATTGCATTTTAGGACTTATTATATAAACCTCAGAGATTGTTTTTGTAAGCATTTACAAATGTAAGTAAATCGATACTTATAGCTTTTATATTTTTCTCTTTGAATTTGTGCAGTATGTCTATACAAATATTTTTGTATATTTATAGAACCTATTACTAAAGTATTTTTGTTTTCTTTTCAGGTATGTTAATATACAGATTCACTGAAGTCCAGAGAGATGGTGAGTTATGAAAATTATAAAATAAATAAAAAATTTAATTCAGAACATGGTTCTACCTATCTGTCGCATTCGATTTTCACAATTGGGCCAAGCACTTGTATAAAAATGAGATGAACACATGTGTATCGGTGGCTTGTGGTGGTGGAAAAAAGGCTAAGTACAAACATATAGTTTGGAATAAAGGTATGGATGTATAAATCTAAATCGATTTTCTTCAAGTTTCATTATAGTCGTTCTTCAATTAATATCCTTCTATATGTTTCTGCAAGAAATGCAGAAACATATATACATATGAGAGACTAAATCGGAACGGACGTTCTTATAATTTAGCTATGTTCGTTCTTGAATTAAAAAACTATACTCTCTACATTTCCCAGAGACCTTAAGAGTTATTCTTCTCTCCAGTTAAATATAAGGTCGGCATCTGATGAAAAATATAGAGAGCAGCGGAAGTAGCTGAACGAAATACAATTGCTAGCTATTAATAGAAAAGATGGAAAATCTTTGTATGGGCCCTACGTTTCACTAAGACGGACATGAAAATAAATGATGACTAAAAATGAGAAATTGAAAACTGGAAATATCGTCCCTTAAAGCATTTTCCGTGGAAAATGAAATTATTGAAATTACTAAAATTCGAAAAATCGAAATATCATATTGACTGATGAGGCCCATTTCCACCTCGGTGGCTACGTCAACAAGCAAAATTGTCGCATCTTGGGCTCGGAAAACCCAAGAGTTATTGTTGAGAAGCCTCTCCATCCTCAACGTGTGACTGTTTGGTGCGGTTTATGGTCCGGCGGGGTCATTGCGGCGGTGAATGGATTGCGCTATCGAGAGATGATTAATCAATTTTTATAATTTTTCGGAGTTGGATGGTATTGATCTGGACAACGTTTACTTTCAACAAAACGGCGCTACGTCCACACAAGCAACGAAACCATTGCTCTGTTACGGGAAAAGTTTCCGGACGAGAGCAGATTATTTGATTTTCATTCTTGGACTTGAAATTCGTACTGGTCCAAGAAACGACAACTACATGGAGATTTATGGCTGGTCAGGGAGGCATGACATGTTTAAGGAGGCGTATCACCTTATACATAACCTCATAACAAGAGAACGGATAGTTCGATTATCACGATTTTTTTGATTGATGTATTCGTTCATAACTCGAGAAAATTTTATTTTCATTACTTTTGGCTTAATGAATACTCGAAAAAAGGACAGTGTAGTGGATAATTTATGATTTGAAAAAGGGGCTTGGCACCGACCATACAACCTCATAAATGCAAAAATTATCATTCGCGTTTTAATTATAATTAATGGTAATGCACCGCTCACTTCACCACATAACTCGAGAATAGTTCGTACGATTTCAGCATTTTTAACATGATGAATTTGTATTGGTCTAACGTAGGACTTGAGAAAGTAAAATGTATCATTAGACAAATTTGTATGGGACCGTCCAGCAACTTGGAGGTTAAGAATTCAATCATCTTGTAGTAGAACACTACATTGTCTGTAAAAAATGTTTAGAGAAAGTAGCTGCGCCTTTACAACGCGATTATTGAAAACTAAACAGAATACGAGGGCGGTTCGGAAACTTCTTAGCCTAGCACAAAAAGCGCGGTATAAACAGAAAAAAGTTAAGTGTTTTGGAAACTTCCATCTCTGCTATGAACACATGTTAAATTTTGTTTCGATCTGGCAACTCCTTCATATAGAAACAGATGTTGACAAAAGACGCATCCGCGATTTTTTACAATGGAAAAATTAGAAATGCGTGGTGTCATTAAATATTTACATAAAAAAGGTTTATCGGGACAAGAAATTCACCATAATGATATGGTGAATGTGTTAGGTGAAAGTGCTCCTTCATATGCAACAGTAAAAAATAGGGTTGCTGAATTTAAACGTGGTCGTAGAAGCATTGAAGATGAACCACGTAGTGGACGTCCAAAAACAGCAACAACAACAGAAATTGTAGCCAAAGTGCATGATATGGTATTAAATGATCGACGAATAAAAGTGCGTGAAATAGCTAATATCATGGGCATCTCAAATGATCGAGTCCATTTAATTTTGCATGAAGAACTACAGATGAAAAAGCTTTCTGCAAGATGGATGCCGCACTTGTTAACAGTCGACCAAAAACGCATAAGAATGAACATTTCTCAAGCTTGTTTGGATCGTTTTAAGCGAAAGAAAATGGATTTTAAGCGTCGTTTCATAACTGTTGATGAGACATGGATCCACCACTATACTCCAGAGACAAAAGAACAATCCAAACAGTGCCACAAAGAATGCAAAAACAATTCAATCGGCTGGTAAGGTTATGGCAACGGTTTTTTGGGACTTCAAAGGTATTTTATTGATTGACTATCTGCAAAAGGGTAAAACAATAAATTCAGAGTACTATTGCAACCTTTTGGATCAATTAAATGTACAAATTCGAGAAAAACGTCCTGGCTTACAACACAACAAAATTATTTTTCATGAAGACAACGCACCAGCGCACAAGAGTGTTTTAACAATGGCTAAAATCAACGAATTAAAGTACGAGTTGCTTGACCACCCACCTTATTCTCCTGATTTAGCTCCCAGTGACTTTTACCTGTTCCCAAATCTAAAAAAATTCCTTGCTGGCAAGCGTTTTACCTCTAATGAAGATGCAATTACAGTTGTAAACCACTATTTTGAAGACCTTGAGGAAAACTATTTTAATCAAGGGATATAATTGCTAGATAAGCGTTGGACTAAGTGTATTTAAGTTTCAGGAGATTATATTGAAAAATAAAAATATTTCTGAAAAACTAACTATTCTCTTTCATTGATAGGCTAAGAAGTTTCCGAACCGCCCTCGTAGAGAGCAGAACAGAAGCAGGGTATATGTACAGTCTCGAATTATTGTTTTCATTATGTTACCGAATTTAGGCGTAACGAAGTTCGCCGGGTCAGCTAGTATTACATAAATGAACACTGCCTAATTTGGGGAAAATCAATTCAGATTTAGATATTAGTATTTAAGCGCTAGAAAAACTGTATTTTACGTCCAATATATAAAATGTATTAAATTTGCGGCCCTATGCTCCTCCTAGGAACTATGGGAAAATATATATATAATTTGGCAGAATTTAAGTTTTTGATTGAAGTTCATAAAAGTCTGTTTAGATTATGTATAGTCCCATCTATTTGTTCCTTTCGATTCTTGATCTATGAAAGAATACTGCTCATGTTAAGGTTAAAGTTTCAAATCTAGTTTATTATGGTCAACATTTGCAACTCCTCCTTGGATTAAGCATTGATGAGGAGGTTTAGCTTAGTACTTTGTTAAGTGAAACGAAACCAATTCTTCCAATTATTTATCATCGCTATGCCCTTTTTCGCATTGTTAGGGAGGTGTAGGGTATTATATAGTCCCGCCCGACTTCTAGTCTTTTCTTACTGGTTTAAATATATATAGATTTCTATGAATGATATTTGAAACATAATGTTGGTGGATTTTCATGGGTAAGGGGATCAGCAGGGGTGTCGGTTGTTTTGGGAGAAATACTTCCTGAAGGGTATACTTTATGGAGAATCTAGTCCGAAGCCTTTTGTACCAAAGTTATGCCTTAAATTACTAACCATGTGTTTACCCAGCAAACTTGGTGGATAAATTCGATATAAAGGGTGGTTAAATTGTAAGGGCCGATGTTGAATGTGAACCACACCTAAACGTCAAGTTTTTTTGCATTTTATTTGACATTTCTCAATGTCAGACTAACTTAAATTGAACAATGGAAAGATACACAATCGAGCAACGCGTTAAAATTTTTTAAGCCTTTGCAAAAAAGGGCGTTCAAATCAAAATGCATTTCGTGCACTTCGTGATGTTTTTTTGATCAGCATAATCGACCAAATGTGTCCACAATCGGGAGAATTGTGCGAAAATTTAAGCAAACCGGGTCTGTAGGAGATGTGAAAATACCTGTGCATGCTCGCCCAGTTCGTTTGGTGCGGCTTATGGGCTAGCGACGTCATCGGGCCATACTTCTTCGAAATGAGGCCGGTCAGGCAGTTACTGTGAATGGTGTTCGCTATCGTGAGATGATAACGAACTTTTTATGGCCCGAATTGGAAGATATGGCCGTGGACAATATGTGTTTCAACAGGACGGTGACACTTGCCACACAGCTAACAAAACAATGGCTCTACATACATAATTGAACCATACCAATATTATCATAAATGCAAAAAATTACAATAATTTCCTAAATAATTTGTGTTTTATTCAAAATCAACATCGGCCCTTAAAATTTAACCACAGCTGGGTTATTTTTCCTAAATGAGCCATATCATTATTTTAGGAAGAGGATTTGCCGTGGTGAGGGGATGAGCGGGGTTGGGGAATACTTCTTGAAGTGTCTCCTTTATTTTGTTCTTTGGCATGGAACTTTTTTCCGAAATCTTCTATACTAAAACAAAATGTCAAAGGTTATATTTCTAAGCAAAGAGTTCAACATACTTTTGTTTCTATTAAACAAAGTTATACTTCAAGTTTTAAATAAAAATAATCTTTCTTACTTTTTGTCTGCGTACTTTAATAACTTAGTCTTTCGACTTAGACACGTCTCGGCAACACCTCAAATAATGTGTTAAATACAGTCTCAGATATTTAAGGATTATGTGTCTACTAACTTACTTGATTTCATAAATTACAAGAACTTTATGGTAGCTGCCATTTTTCCACCTCTAATTAATAATATATTCAAAGACATTTTCGTTTTATCCAGGGAATTTTCTTCCAAAATCTAAAATAAGACCATTAAAATAAACAGGATATTTTCCATTAACGCACAGTGATCTCTGGGATAGAAAAGTTCTGTTAACTTAATAATGCCAAACAAATTTAGTTGGAATAATATTATTTTAGAATTGTGAAGCACTGTGAGATATTAGCATAAATTCACGTTGAATATAAAAAATGTTTACTAAAAAACAAGGTCTAAAAGGAAGAAAAGAAAACTGAATTTTTGCACAGATATTTCCGTGCTATTATGAAGATTCTAGCATATTAAACCATTTTAATGTCTCCCTTAGGAGGTTTATGTCTGACGTTTGTTTTTTTTTTCACGCAAAACCTCAGTATTTATTTCCCTGCCCAAGGATTGAGTTCTCACAAATCATAGCCCAAACAACAATGGTTTACGATTGCCTCCGTCAAACACTGGCAAAATATGTTCGTTTAATTGGGAGTTTTGGGTGTCGTGTCGTGGCGTCTGAAACAGATACTACGCCCGTTTTCCTTTTAGAATTATGATTAATGGTCAGTAATTAGCGAATGCGGGCCAAAAATTATAATGCCGTTGTGGTTGGGCGGTCCACGAGTGGCGCTTAGTGGCAGCATATTGACTGACTGGCCATCCCACGAAGCGGAGAAGCAATTTGATGCCTAATCTGTCCGCCTGTCTGTCAGGACTTTCGGTATATTCGACTGAAGACTACGGACTATAATCACAACATACGTACAACAGCGGTTACAATAATACAATTTTATTATCTTTGATAATAGGAATCTGTGTCTTTATTTACTTCTCTTTGCGTTCTATAGTAACTGCATCAGCGTGTGTGTGTGGTTTCATTGACTGGTACATAATCCGACAAGAGTCCAAACATAAGTAATTAAATTACTTATATCTACTGGAGTTTATTGAAAGGAAGCTGGAACTTAGGCAATATGAAATGATGGAAGTAACAAACTCGTACACGCTGAGAAAAAATCGCATCTGTAGTATATTGTCCCAAACATATTCTGCTTGAAACATATATATTTTTAGGGTGCACTCCAAATATATAACATTTGACACATACAAATATTATATGTTTGGGAGGATGTTGTTCTAGACAAAACTATGTTTACATCCTAATATTTTTTATTTGCATATGTTATTTCCCAAACAAAGATCTATTTGCGTGAATATATATATTCTTTATTTTTTTTAAGTTTTCAGCAAATGAATGCTAATTTTAAGAAATTTTTAATGTTAGTAAAATTTCTTTATAATTGAAAATAATGACTGGGAATAGTTAGTAAAAAATAAGTGGTTTCAAATAGAAGTTAATGCTAAGTACGCCATTTTTAATAGGAAAGCATAATTCGAAAACATGGAAAAAAATTAAAACTAAAGTTCGAAAAATTCAGCAAAGTTTTGAAAATCTTTTTTTTTTTTAATAAAATATATTTGGAAATATTCATAAACAATAATTTTATTTGTATTTAAACACATATTTTATTTGAGAAAATTAGTTCGAAAATATATTTTATTCTAATATATTAACATATGCGTTCTAAATACATTTTATTGATTTTCAAATAAAATTTATTTGCTCGAAAATATATAATAATTATAAATTTGTGTTCCAAGTATATTTTCTTTCGATTCAAACAAATCAAAAAATGCAATTTTGCCCCGTGTATTTAATTGGAAATGTTGGCCAATGAAACATAATATTACGATCACGTAGTAATATTTTTTCTACTGAACCTTCTGAGATATACCTTCATTTACAAAGTACCACGACATCTGAGATGACCCAGTGGAGCATCGGGCCCTGGGGCCGCAACAAAAGCACCTAAGGTCCACAGATATACGATATGTACTCAAATGAAAGAAAATTCCTCAGGATTCCAAAAAGGAAATAAATATCCGATGGCGTACGGGCCTAAAAATTTGGATTGGATAGGATTCCCCAAAAAATTCCGCGTAGGTCTAAAACTAAATAAAGTATAAAAATTAATAAATATTTGAGGTCTTAAATATTCTACGGGACTTTCATGGGCCCGCAAATTTTAAGACCTAGTCAACTTCACTGAATTTTTTCTTCTTTGTATCCCTTTATTTGCTACACCAAAAAAATGATAAAGACGGCGGCAATGATTTCGAGCTAACGCTAATTTAGCTTTAAATTTGGTACATTTCCTATTTAAATTAAAAATCATTTACTTAATATTAAGAAACTCGGCTTAATTTTTATTAAGTTGTCTTAATATTAAGTGTGGAACGTTCTTACTTTAAAGATTTTTTGTCATTGGCTCGAAATCATTGCCAATGTTTTTAAAGTTAGTAATTTTTTTCTGTGTACGAGTCAAAGTGACCTAAGACCCCAAGTATGTTCGGCGGATATACAGGGTGGCTGAAATGTATTGCAACCAACTTCAGGTTGCTATCATTTCTAAACCGCTAGTCTGATAGCTGACAGATTTATTTCAGTGACAGTTCATTTTATTGTTTACAAGCTTACAAAAGCATTTTGATCTATTGCATTCAGAAAAAAGTTATTCGTGATGGAATTCAAGCGTGATAGTGTGATTGCTTTATATTTGCGTGGAAAAACACAAGTGACTATCGTTAGAGCCCTCCAGCATTTAAATGCCAATAAATCTTTTGTTTCGCGTACCATTGATACTGGCAGTGTTGCATCGCGTCCAAAAAGTGGACGAAAAAAAATGGTAACAACACCAGAATTGATCCGAAAGGTGAAGACCAGATTTGATCGAAATCCACGCCGCAGTGGTAGAAAAATTGCTCGTGAGCTGAACATATCGCGAGAACGGATAGAACACATATTAAAAAATGAGCTTGGACTAAAGCCATTGAAGTTCCAAAAAGTGCAAGAGCTCACCGATACACAAAAAAAGTTAGACTGGAAAGAGCCAAGGAGTTGCTTTCGGCCGTAGACCATGGACATTCCAACAGGAATCAGCACGCGTCAACCAAGAATGGCTTAAAAAGGAGGTTCCTCGCTTTATTTCTACCGCACAATGGCTACCAAGATATCCGGATCTCAATCCGTTGGACTTTTGCGCCTGGGGCATTTTAGAGAGTAAGGTTCGCACTAAAAAATACCAAAGTATTGATCATCTCAAGACGGCGCTTCGCCGGGAATGGGCAAATACCGCAGAGCCACTTTCGTGCAGCGTGTGATTGCTTTGTCGGCCGTTTGAAGGCCATATTTCGTGCCAAAGGTGGCCAATTCGAACGAATCTAAACTGTTTCTAAAATTTTATATTATTTCCGACATTTTTTGCTTTTGAACAATAAAATTAAAAAAAAACCAGTAAGGAAAGGCAGAAAGTCGGGCGGGGCCGACTATATAATACCCTACACCTCCCTAACAATGCGATAAGGGTCATTGCCATAATAATTTTGAATAATTGGTAAATGGGTAGAAACATATTATCTAATTCTGAAACGATAATCGCTAAATTAAGCAATATTCGTTCCTAAATTGAGAAGCATCTTTCTGGAAATTTTTAATAATCGGAAGTAAAATACAACTTCTATAGCGGTTTGATACCAAATCAGGAGAAACAATCAATATAAATCTGAACCGATCTTCCCTGAATACTCATTCATGTAAAAAGACCTCCTTCTGTCGAATTTCGTACTGATCGCATATAAAATACAGTCTCTACAGCGCCTACATGTGAAATCGGGGGTAAGGTATATATGGGGGCTATATCTAAATCTGAACCGATTTCTTCCAAATTTAACAGTGTTCATTCATATAATAAGAAACCTCTTTCTGCCGAATTTCATACTGATCGGATATAAAATAACATTTTTACAGCGCTTACAAGTCAAATCGGGGGTAACGTATATATGGGGGCTATATCTAAATCTGAACCGATTTTCTCCGAATTTAGCGGTATTCCTTCATGTAATAAGAAACCTTGTTCTGCCAAATTTTGCACTGATCGGATATAAAATACAGTTTTTACAGCGCTTACATGTCAAATCGGGGGTAACATATATATGGGGCTATATCTGGATCTGAACCGATTTTCTCCGAATTTAGCAGTATTCCTTCATGTAATAAGAAACCTCTCTTTGCCGAATTTCGCACTGATCGGATATAAAATAACATTTTTACAGCGCTTATATGTCAAATCGGGGGTAATGTATATATGGGGGCTATATCTAAATCTGAACCGATTTCTTCCAAATTTAACAGAGTTCATTCATGTAATAAGAAACCTTTTCCTGCTGAATTTCATACTGATCGGATATATAATAAAGTTTTTACAGCGCTTACATGTCAAATTGGGGCTAACATATATATGGGGGCTATATCTAAATCTGAACCGATTTTAACCAAATTCAATAGGGATCGTCCTTGGGCCAAAAAAAAGATATGTGTAAAGTTTCGTCGAGATCGGACCATAATTGCGACCTGTACTTTGATTACAAGAATACATGCACAGACGGACAGACAGACAGACAGACAGACAGACGGACAGACAGACAGACAGACAGACAGACGGACAGACGGACATAGCTAAATCGACTCAGAAAGTGATTCTAAGTCGATCGGTATAATAAACGATGGGTCTATTTCTTCTCCTTTTGGGTGTTACAAACAAATGCACAAAGTTATAATACCCTGTACCACAGTGTGGTGTAGGGTATAATTAAAAAATATAGCGCTTTACTTTGTTGCATTACATATCATTTGAGCAATGTCCGTCCGTCTATCTGTCTGATATATTCCATATATAAAAGGGTATTCCAGTAAGAGTGATATGATTTCTTTAAAAAAAAACACACTTATGTTTAAGGAAATTCAAAAGTTTTTTATTTAATGTGAAGTGCAATCGATACAATTAAGTTCTAAATGAAACGTCATTCAAATGGCCTCCACGACTTCTTCTGCAGGAACGAATTCGATGAACCCAATTTTCGAGCACTTTTTCAACTAAATCAAGTCGTATGTCATGCATGGCACATTGAATATTGACTTGTAAAGCTTGAAGCGAGTCTGGTTTATTTCGAAAGACCAATGACTTCAAATAACCCCACAAGAAATAGTCTAATGGTGTAAATCACAACATCTTCGAAGCCATTGAATATCACAATTTCTTGAAATAATTGAATGTCCAAACATTTTTCGCAACAATTCTATTGTTTCATTTGCTGTGTGGCACGTAGCCAAAATCGGTCATTTGCAAAAAGATAGCTCTTAACGAGAGCTAAAATATTGCCCATGGGTGTAAATATCGTCGGTCGATTGGAAAGTGTTTTTTTTTTTTGGATTTTAAAAAAACGAACTTCGCGCACGAAAAATTGCAATTGGAGAACGATTATTTTGATAATAAAACTGAATAATTTGTAAACGTTGTTCTTGCGTATATCTCTCCATGAAAAAATTGTAAACACTACTAAATACAATGAAAAACAAATGACAGATCATGACATATTACAAATGGCCGAAAACGTCACTTCAAAATCATATCATCCCTATTAGAAAACCCGTTACGTTCCTTAAGATTTATTATCAATGTGAAATGTACGTTTTTCGTTTTTCTATGGCCAATATTTTTTAAATTTTTATTTCTAAATTTCTTCAAATAGCAGAAAGAAAGCAAAAAATAACGAAAAAAAGTTATTTCCCAAAAAATATTTATTTGGGATTGTTTTTAGCGTGCATACATTATGAATATACAGTATAATATGGCCCTATGCTCCACATAGGAACGACGGAAATAACTATGTATATAAGTATACACCATATAGTTCCAGGAAACCTAAAATCTCCTATATTCTCAAATTATAGATGTCCTTTTGTACCTAATTAAAGTTTTATTGTTTCTTAGGAAAAATTTCCTGTATCTTCAATTCCCTCCAAAGCAAACGCACACATACGAGGACAAACATGTGTTTACTATTATATATTCCACCAATTATTTGATGATTTCCGATATCTTCCTTGTGTTGCGTACATATGTATTTACAAATACGTAATTAGATTCTTAGTGAGAATCCTTTGTACTTAATTACTTCTTATTAAAGCGATTTACTTTTAATGAGTTCGAGTTTGTCTTTGTTATTCATTTGTTCGCTAAGGATATTGCATCAAACATATACATATGAAATGTTGTAATGATTATATATTGTTACATAGAAATATACCCATATATTGTGAATGTTTGCTACATCCGCTTAAATAAATGTATGTGATGTATAGATAAGCATGTTTAATAGAGTGGTTAGAATTTTTGATTATTACTTTATGAGAAAACTATTCTTTAGTACATTGCCAAAAACTTTTTATTCCAAGATTGACGAAGACAGTAGAAGCAATTTTGTATGTTAACAAATAAAAAATTATAAAATTCTTTATTCAAATATAATTATACTTCGACATTAATTTCTTTCGCTTCACCCTAACGTTTAAGCAGACAAGTATGACATACATTGAAAAAATTTTAACATACAGGTGTATTTTATCTTTGGGTACAATTAATAGGTTATTGTAAATCTCAATAATTGTTCTCTGTGGATTTACTAATGAGTATACTTGAGTGTGATGTTCAAGGCACATAGTTGATTATTTATTGAGGGATTAGGGTCATAAATATATGTACATTTACTTTGAATTTAAGGTCGAATAAGTCTTACTAGTTGCAAAATAATTTTTATAAAAGACGTATAGAAATGTGACGTTCATTCTTACATATAAAAGATGATAATCTGTTAGTTTATCTACTTATATAAATTTTATTTAATAAAAGTATGTACACGGGGCAAAATCGCCTTTTTTGATATGTTTGAATCGAAAGAAAATATATTTGGAACACAAATTTTTAAATATTATGTATTTCTGAGCAAATACATTTTATTTGAAAATCAATAAAATATATTTGGATCTCATATATTAATATGTTACAACATATAATATTTGCAAACTAAGTTTCTCAAATAAAATATGTGTTTGAATACAAATAAAATTATTGTTTAGGAATTTCTCCAAACATATTTTATTTAAAAAATATTTTCGAAACTTTTGTTGAATTTTTCGAATTTCAGTTTTAATTTTTTTTGGTTTCGAATTGAACACCCGGTTATAATACAAAATGCAGCAGTAACTTCTGTTTTAAATCAATCATTTAAAATTTCTGAGTATTCTAAGCCATCATTAGTTGTCAGTCCTCCAAGTAATATGTTTCGATCGAAGATTATACGATTTCAATTTTTACGACTGAAAATTTTCTAAAAAATTAGGTTTGAATTACTGAAATATTAAACACAATTTAGGTATTTTCTGAATACTTAAATGCAAATAATTATTTGCTTCGGAAAAAAATCGTCCAAAGTAAACACATATTGCGATGTAAACAAAGATTTGTTTAGAACAACATCTTCCCAAATATAAAGTTGTTTGTGTGTACCAAATACTATATGTTTAGAGTGTACCTGTAAAGAACACGATGTGTATTGAGAAATTATTTTTACAAATAATCACTTTCATTGGACAGTAACATCCTCTGCGAAGATAGTTGAGGTTAGGACTGCGGGAGCCTTCAACATGCTAGCTAATCAGTCGTTTTTGGGGGGGTTCGGGTCCTTCCTCTTCTATCTCGAGTCTAACATTGCAATAATGATATATAGACTCCCTATTTATTTAGTGAATAAATCTACAAATGGTCCTACATTACTACCTCAAAACTAAACTGCCCCTGGAAGAGTAGTAATTACTTTTGTCTATTGAAAGAATTTGAGAAAGATTCTGGCTGTTGGCATACACAACGGCATCTCCTGGATGTTTTGTGGAGAGCCTCGCCTCATGACCCACCCTACGCTACGTTCTAATGGCGAAGATATATTTTTCTGAACCCCTAATATGTATAGTTAACCACGCCCTATTCCTTCCTCAACATCGTCACTCAAGGAAACTCCACACTTAATTTTAGCAATGCATAATTATACTAATATAATCTTTATTAAAAAGTTCAAATAAATTCATCTTGAAAACATTTAATTGGAATAATCAAAATGAGGAACCTAAAATAAGGTTTTATAACCATTATACTCTAAACATTAAATTTCTAATGAATTCATTAACTAAAAATCGAAAATTACATTTGGGTATACTTCCCCTTTGGAATATCAAAGCATATGATAATAAAAAATTGCAAAATCAACAAGAGCTATTCAAAAAAAAAATATCTTATAGATTTTCGAAAGAATATACAAAGAACTAAAGAGAGAGGTTGAGTATAAAAACTATCAAAGCAACAACTATGATGTTACGAACTGTTTCAATCTCAGTTGTCTCATTGAGACTGTTCTGAGAAAATCACAAGTTTGGAGATTACCGTTCACACTCTCTTTCTTTACTCTTATTCTAGTAAACTAAATATCATTTTCTCAGATTTTTTGTTTTCTCTACTCTTTGTTTTTTTTTTTTTTTTTTTTTTTTCTTTTCAAATGATCATTAATAAATAGCAATGCGTTAATCCAAACTTACCCACATATCCAATGAAGTGCGAAGAGGCCTGTTCAACTTCTTAAACATGTGCGATGACGTAATACCGTTGCGAGGGTTGGCTGAGAATTTTTGGGATTAATGATCACTTGATTTTTAACCTAATAAATTTTAACAAATTGCTTAATTTATAAACTGAGATACCATAATCGACTGTGATATTACCTTTTAAGTTTTTCATTGAATTTTATGATATTGTGTATAAAAAAAAATTAATTTATAACATTTTTACTACGTTAATTCTTACCTAGGACATGAAGTACGAAAAAAAGAACAAGTGTGATATGTTGGATTTATACTTCATTGCACTGGCAAATTATGTATATGAAATATAATTAAATTAAAACAAAATTATAATTTGCAATTGAATTTAACTATACCATTCACTCCTGGTACTTCACACTTTTATCATAAAATTCATTACAGAAAAAAAACCTTACTCTACTGCACCGTAAATTGCTCCAAATCCTTTTTTTTAAAAATTTCCGCTAGGGATTTTCACTGATTCCGAACTTCCAAGGCTTTTGCTGGATATTATCTGTCCAGCTATTCAGACTAGCATTTTCAGTTTTTTTCTTTTCTTAAAACTTTCAGTTATTTTTAAATTGTTCAAGTTATGATGTTAACACATGCCGGTGGTTGTTCTTGCTTATGATCTCTTTGGGTAATGTTCTACCAGTTTTTTTTTCTTTTACTTCGGACACCAGCTTAGTTCAATCAGACTTGCAGTCAATTTACGGTACCGTAGGCATTTACTCAATTACTGAGAGATTAGTATACAAATAATTGGGGCGCAGGTACGCAGCAGCAGCATCCGTTGCGGTTGGCGACCGTCTGTGTGAACCCAGCAAAATTTCAGCTATTAATTAGAAATGTGTAGATCCGAACTGTGATTTGGGGAGAGTTGAAGCTCTAGAGTTTTGGAATTTGGTGCCTGTTTTTGGGATCCAAAGATAACCCTTTCGTACTAAATTGTGGCCAGAAGGTGATTGATGGAATTCGGCTTCCCACCGGTGATGAGGATACAGGATACCCAAAAATCAAATCACCTTGCTGATCAGTGGTAACAAAGTGTGTTGGGTGAATGACGATCTGCTTTGATGTCTCGTCCCGGACTTGCTTTGGAAGCCACCCGCACAATTACTCAATCGAACCAGCAATTTCAGCGGAGGTTGGATTCTCAGCTGCAGAAGCGGGAGGTTGGAGAAGTAGGGGAGTCTTTCCCTCCGCACTGACTTCTTTCGATGCAAGGGAATGTGATTCGAAAATATTGCACTCCATGCAATTTCTGAGACAGTTTTTTTTGGTTTGGATATTTGCAGCACTATATAAAAACAATTTGTAACATCCAAAAGAAGAAATTAACTTCATAACTGAAACATACCTTAGTCGCCTTTTGGTGGATTTTAGTGACCAAATAAATTTGGAAAAGTGATACACTTTTTAACGTTTGATTTTGTCTAACAAAACGAATTATTTGTAGAAGGTGATCCTTCTGTGTTGACTGCCAAAGAGGAAAGGAAGTTCGCTTGGCATTTTGTTACTACCAAATCTCGGTTTCTTGACGTTTTAACCATGCGTTGAACAAATAGTAACTTGTCAAGTCAGAAAGGTACTGTTACCATATCGAGCACCACTACGTACGGTGAGGAAGGAAAACATCGCATGCGAGAAAATAGTCAGTTAATATGCTACTTTTACATTGAGATAGCTAACGACAGTATAAAATTAAAAAGGTTTTCCCGTTTTTTTTTACAAAGCGAAATGTAAAAGAAATTTACATTTTCGGAATTAAAGCAACCTTCCCTTTTTTTCTGAGAAAGTCCATTACATACCCTAAACATATATATGTTTCAAGCCGAATATGTTTGGGACAATATACTACAGAAGCGATTTTTTTCAGCGTGTACCAAAACAAATTTGCAAAAAAACTAATAAGAAAATTTCAGTCAAGTAAGAGGACTCAACAGCGACGAAAAAGCTATTACTATGTGTGGAATTGTAGAATGTTCATATCAGTACTATATTTGTAGAAGTAATTTTACAAAAATTGGAAAAAATTATTTAAATTAAAAATAATTTTTATTATTAACCTATGAAAATTATTTCTTTCTATAAATCTAAATATTTTTTGAAAATTTTGTTCAAAATTTTATGAGCGTTTGTTGAAATTTTTCTTCTGCGAATTTTTAAAAAATCGCAGGTGGAGAATTTTCTTTAAATTAAAATCTTTAAAAAAATTCAAAAAAAAAATCTTTTTTTAAAAGAAAATACATTAAAATGCCCCCTTCAAATGCTCTTTCAAACGATGTAATAAACTTTGTAAAATTGTGTCCAGCCGTTCAAGAGCAATTACAAATTTCGTAAAATCAAAACAAAATATTTTTTCCATTTTTTTAAATATAAAATCCCCATAAAATTTTGGAAGCATTTTTTTAATAAATGATAGCTGTATCTTATTTTTCCTTTAAGCATCTTTTTATAAAGTTTTCAGGTAAAAATTATTTTCAGAGTTTAAATACAAAATTCTAACCCACATGTTAACTAGCTCCAAATGGAGAAAATTTTTTGAAGTTTTAGAGCAAATGCGAGGTGCTGTCGAAATTTTTCCTTTCCGTTTGGTATGGTATAACGAGACTAGGTCAGGTTCCAGAGTACTCTCGAAGTAATTTATACGAAAAGGGTATATATACTGTGGAAATGTGCAATAGCGGAATTTATTTTTATTAATTTGGCTTACCTTACTCATAAACGTGTTTTGGGGAGGGCATATATAATTCGCTAAGGGCCAATATTGTACACCAAAAAAAAAGAGTGACGTAAACAGAAAGAAAAATGCCCTACTAAATTCAAGTAAAAATTCTTATTTTAAGCCGAAACCGTACTTATAAATAAAACGTATAAAACGGCTTACATTAAAAAATCAAGCGCTCAAAAGCTTACAATAAGGAATTAATACTTGAAATCAAATAAACATTTCTTAAAAAGGGAAATTAAGGTAAAGAGTGGGCAGTTTAAAATTTTAAATTTGAATCGTCTATAAAAAAAATACTGATAATTTTTTCAAATTTCTGGTTTTATGGGAAAGTTTGAACTTTGGCATTTAATAATGGAACACAATATCATGCATATGACTACCACGGCTGGCTCGGGAGTACCTCATTTATACATATTTAATGGATCCCCACAGAAAATAATCCAAAGGGCTCAAGTCAAAGTAGCCGGTTGTTCAAATTTAAAATTTTAAATGGCCCACCCTTTATATGTATAAAAACTTGTGAGCAACGATATCCAATTGGTTTCTCGTTCAAGCGATGTTAGCAAATACATTACTTGGCGAGATTTTTTTGATTTGAGAAGTTGTTAATAACTCTTGTTCGTTTCGTTGTTGCTATTCCTTATATATTTGAGATTTAAACCGAAAATTACAGCCAAACTTTTGCCTTTGCTGTCAAGCAATTGTATTTGAAATCATATTTTAAAATATTTTTGCATTATTTGCAATTTAGAGGCAAAACTGGTATAATATAAATGGTATATCGTTCATTCCATATCAAACCGAACGATTATCGGAAAAAATACGATGAAGACTCATATTTTACGATTTTCCAGACATATTCTAGTGTTAAAAATATTTATACCTATTGTTTAAAAAAAAAAATTAAGTTGGTGTTTTCATAGTAAAAAACAAAAAAGATGAAGAAAAATAAGACAATTAAAAGCGTTAAGTTCGGCCCAGGCGAATCTTATATACCCTCCACCATGGATTGCGTTCAATTTTGATTACTGGAAAAATCTTTGGATATGGAGCAAATCATGAAACGATCCTTTTTGTTTAAGTAAATTCTTTAAAAAACGATATCTGTAATTTTTAGGCCGCAAATTCTTTAGCCAAACTCTTCACTTGAAAAATGTGGTATTTATGGTTTAAAATAGCTTTTTTCAGAGCTACATCTACAGGGGGACTATAACAAAATAAAATATTATTGAGATGAATTCTTGCCAAAATACACGGAGCAAAATCGCCATTTTTGATGTGTTTGAATTGGAAAAAAATATATTTGGAAACAAAATTTTTAAATATTATATATTTGTTAACAAATAAATTGTATTTGAAAATCAAGAAATGTTGTTTGGAACGCATATATTAATATATTAGAACAAAATATATTTGCGAACTGACTTTCACAAATAAAACATGTGTTTACACACAATCAAAGTTATTGTTTAAGAAGTTTTCCAATTATATTTTATTTAAAATACGATTTTTAAAAATTAGCTGACTTTCGAATTTTAATTGAAATTATTCCTAGATTTCCTGTTTTACTTTACAGTTAAAAATGTCATAAGCAGCGTTTCCTTTTTCTTTTCCAGCCCTAACTTTAATTTATAAATTTTCCAATTAAATTTTTCTAATTTCAGTTTTTGTCTAATTTTACAAACATATAAAATTTCTAGAAAATTGCACTTTTAACTTCTGAACAGAAAACTTGCCTTAAAATGAAGGCATTGATACATTGCCAATACACTTAAATACAAATTATTCTTTGTTTCGGAAATATTAGTTCCAAATAAAAAATATTTAGATGAAAACATACTCTTGTTTAGAACAAAATCCTCCCAAACATATAATGTGTTTGTGTTTATCAAATATTATGTATTTGGTGTGAACCCTAAATATATGTATGTTTCCAGCTGAATATGTTTGGGACAACATACTACAGAAGCGATTTTTTTACAGCGTGTAGAATATAAATTGCAAAGCTTCAGCAAAATTTCTTAGCAAAAGTGTGGTGTTTATGGCTTAAATAAGCCTTTTTGGGAGCGAAATCTGTAGGTGGACTATAACAAAATATGAACTGATTTAAAAAATTTTTACTGCGATGAAAATTTTACTGCTTTTTTGAGAGCTACATCCACAAGGGGACTATAACAAAATAAAATATTATTGAGATGAATTCTTGCCAAAATACACGGAGCAAAATCACCATTTTTGATATGTTTGAATTGGAAAAAAATATATTTCGAAGCAAAATTTTTAAATATTATTTATTTGTTAACAAATAAATTGTATTTGAAAATCAAGAAATGTTGTTTGGAACGCATATATTAATATATTAGAACAAAATATATTTGCGAACTGACTTTCACAAATAAAACATGTGTTTACACACAATCAAAGTTATTGTTTAAGAAGTTTTCCAATTATATTTTATTTAAAATACGATTTTTAAAAATTAGCTGACTTTCGAATTTTAATTGAAATTATTCCTAGATTTCCTGTTTTACTTTACAGTTAAAAATGTCATAAGCAGCGTTTCCTTTTTGTTTTACAGCCCTAACTTTAATTTATAAATTTTCCAATTAAATTTTTCTAATTTCAGTTTTTGTCTAATTTTACAAACATATAAAATTTCTAGAAAATTGCACTTTTAACTTATGAAAAACAGAAAACTTGCCTTAAAATGAAGGCATTGATACATTGCCAATACACTTAAATACAAATTATTCTTTGTTTCGGAAATATTAGTTCCAAATAAGAAATATTTAGATGAAAACATACTCTTGTTTAGAACAAAATCCTCCCAAACATATAATGTGTTTGTGTTTATCAAATATTATGTATTTGGTGTGAACCCTAAATATATGTATGTTTCCAGCTGAATATGTTTGGGACAACATACTACAGAAGCGATTTTTTTACAGCGTGTAGAATATAAATTGCAAAGCTTCAGCAAAATTTCTTAGCAAAAGTGTGGTGTTTATGGCTTAAATAAGCCTTTTTGGGAGCGAAATCTGTAGGTGGACTATAACAAAATATGAACTGATTTAAAAAATTTTTACTGCGATGAATTATTGTCTTAATTAAATACAAACTGCAATTCAGTTAAAATGCTTAGAAAATATGGTATTTACGGCTTAAATACGTATATTTTGGGGCGACCTCTATAGAGTGAATATAACAAAATATGACCGATTTGTAAAATCGGCCTAGCTCTATTATTACGAACTGTAGCATGATTACAACAGACGGACGGACGGACAGACGGACGGACAGACGGACGGACAGACGGACGGACAGACGGACGGACAGACGGACATGGCTAAATCGTCTTAGAATTTTACGACAATTAAGAATAAATATACTTTGTGGGGTCTCAGATCAATATTTAGAGGTCTTACAAACGGAGTGACAAAATGAATATACCCCACATACTATGATGGAGGGTATAAAAATATTAAAATTTGGTCAGTATCGGTCAGTAGCCGAGACCGACTGCGAAAAGCACTTCCAAGCACCTTTAAAATAAGCAATCAATCTTTGAATTCGGCCAACGCATTATCTCACTACACAACGTTCATTGTTCCGACCTCGACATTTTTATACCCTACACCATAGGATGGGGGTATATTCCTTTTTTTCCAAATTTTTTCATTGTATTCAGTAGTGTCCAAATAAACTTTCCGTTCACATTTGAAAATTATGCTAGGTCCATTTTTTTTTAAATCCAAAAAAACACTTTCCAGTCGACCTACGACCTTGACACCCATGAGCAATATTTTAGCTCTCGTTAAGGGCTATCCATTTGCCATTGACCGATTGTGGCTACGTGCCACACAGCAAATGAAACAATTTAATGGTTGCGAGAAAAGTTTGGAGATTCGATTATTTCAAGAAATTGTGATATTGAATGGCCTCCAAGAAGTTGTGATTTAAAACCATTAGACTATTTCTTGTGGGGTTATTGAAAGTCATTGGTCTTTCGAAATAAACCAGACTCTATTCAAGCTTTACAAGTCAATATCGAACGAGCAATTCATGACGTACGACTTGATTTAGTGGAAAATGTGTTCGAAAATTGGGTTCATCGAATTCGTTCCTGCAAAAGAAGTCGTGGAGGCAATTTGAATGACGTTTTGTTTAGAACTTAATTGTATCGATTGTACTTCACAGTAAATAAAAAACTTTTGCATTTCCTTAACAATAAGTGTGTTTTTTTTTCAAAGAAATCATATCACTCTTATTGGAAAACCCTGTACAAAATGGCCGAAAGCACAAAAAATCAAGTATGATCAGACTTAAATCAAGTACTTATTAGGCTTAAATCAAGAATTGATCAGGCTTAAATCAAGTATTGGGCGGGTTAAATCGAGTACTGGGCAGGTTTATTTCAATTAAAAGTTTCTTCATTGAAGCCCATTTCGCACTCAAATCAATCCCATAAAATTCTTCAAACCAAGCCTAATCACGTTTAATGAGCGCTAAGGTTGTGAACTTAGGACTAAAAAATCCGTACTTGATTCAAGTACTTTGTACGAGGTTTAAGTAAAACCGTTCTTTGAAACCGCTACGGCTTGATTCATCTACGGATTACTACGGATTGATTCATCTACGGATATCCGTCCGTCCGTCCATCTGCCTGTATGGCTGATGCACACAACAGCTCTTGAAAGGAGTAACTGATTTTATTTTAATTTTGTATGTGGTAGTATTTTTCCGGCCTCAGATTAAGTTTGATGATGCGCCATATTGGCCCTCTACTTCTAGTACATCCCCCAAAAATGGCTAATATTTTGTGAAATATTGATTCTCTAATAAATTCTATACTATGTAACGGGGTTTTTGCTTCTGCTGAGGTAAGTTCAGAGGACTCCAGGGTCAACTCAAGGACCCACAAAACCTTAAGTAAAAACACAGGGATTGAGTCTCCTGGACTATATAATGTGTTCTTTATTGATAAATCCAATAGTGTTACAACGACACTAAATTGAGAATTGTATGTGAGGGGCCCTTCGGGTATACGCTGGTGGTGGGCCTTTGCAATAGGCCCCGGTGATATATGCTGGCTGTGGACCCTGGAAGTAGGCCCCGGTGATATATGTTGGCGGTGGGCCCTGGAAATAGGCCCCGGTGAAATATGTTGGCGGTGGGCCCTGGAAATAGGCCCCGGTGATATATGCTGGCGTTGGGCCCCCGAAAAAGGCCCCGGTGATATATGCTGGCGGTGGGCCCCTGAAATAGGCCCCGGTGATATGATGGATACTGGAACCGGCGGTGGATTCGTTGAATACTTAAACTATCTTAGATCTAATAGGCCCTTATTCTAACTTAACAGTTAAGTATAATACAATTCAATGGGTGGAGCGAACGAATCGCGGAAGCGAACAAATCGCGGAAGCGAACGAATCGCGGAAGCAAACAAATCGCGGAAGCGAACGAATCGCGGAAGCGAACGAATCGCGGAAGCGAACGAATCGCGGAAGCGAACTAATCGCGGAAGCGAACTAATCGCGGAAGCGAACGAATCGCGGAAGCGAACGAATCGTGGAAGCGAACTAATCGCGGAAGCGAACGAATCGTGGAAGCGAACTAATCGCGGAAGCGAACGAATCGCGGAAGCGAACGAATCGCGTATCAACTAACTACGGCTTATATCTAGGAGTGTTTGAACGAGTCGCGCCTCGACTAAATACGGCTTAAAACTAATTGTATATGCGAACAGGTCGCGGAAGCGAACGAATCGCGTATAAGCTAACTACGGCTTAAAACTAATTGTATTGCGAACTGGTCGCGGAAGCGAACGAATCGCGGAAGCGAACGAATCGCGGAAGCGAACTAATCACCGAAGCGAACTAAACGCGGAAGCGAACAAATCGCAGGGGGTGAATTTCTGGTGTTAACTTAAGACAAATTGTTTCGACTGCGGTCGGGCCACACATCTACTTTGGTCCGTCTAACTCTAACTCCACTCCTAGTGATTAGTATTCATGTGTATATACAGTGAACGAGAATTATAAACAAAGGCGAGTTATTAATATATATTTTGACACATTGAATTCATGTTGGTCATACCACTAGAGCTTTGTCACTGAGTTTTAATTAGAGGGGCCTTTTCTTATATATGGGGCCTTATCTTACATATGGGGCCTTCTTGGCACTTATAGATAATTCGTATGAAAATAATAATGAAATATATATGAATAAATGTACGGACAAAAATAAACGAGTTTTGTCACTTTACAACTACTTCTTCGAATCTTCTATAATTTCACAAGTAGTAATAGCTAACTTGTTGCCAACACTTAATGAAAGGTGAGGGATGTTACCACGCACCTTTTGGTACCTCCAACACAAAACGCACATTTTCTACAAAAAGGTTACTGATTAACTGGTATAATACATAAACATGCAAATACTTGAAATACAGTCAAGTTACAAATGGGCATTATCGTCATACCCCTTTCTGAAACTATCATACAAAGTGACCACAATATACCAAAAAGCGAATAGCTTATAACATCAATACCAGTGCACAGTATCACTTGCAATATGGTTTAATGTAATGCTTCGAAGTATCAACCGTTTCCTCATAACTTCTATACGAAGCATCTAATATTTTCAAATTCTTCTGACAAAGAACGAACGCAATGTCTCAAACATTTTAGCTCTCACACAAAACCCACCTTATTCCATTACTCATAAAGCGAGGGTATAACTTATGGTGATTTCGATTCTGAAAAAAATGTTGCCCCGTCGACCCGAAATTCTGAAAAATATTTGCCCTTTTTCGGTGGAACATATGCAGTCCCTCGAAATAAACTTAGCTCCTATTATAAAATAACAAAATATGGTATAAAACTCCAGATTTCGAGAAAAGTCAACGGAAATGTTTCACTTTTTTGCAGAAAAGAAATCGCCGTTGGTCTGCATACTCGACCCCAATATTCGAACTTGTTACACACTCAAGGCTGTCTATTTGGAGGCCCGTAGCTTCACCACTCTATGTTGAAAATTTCAAACATACGACCAATGATCACTCTTCTATAGGTGAGCGAAGTTTCATTACTGTCAGCTAAGAAATATAAGATATATTTCTCTGGAAACAACAAATTGAAAAAGTTATAGGTACTGATACATGTAATTCAGCAAACAAATAATTGCAACAGTTGCATTTTGGAAGAAACAAAACAAATATAAAAATTTTGCTAGTTCAGCAAACCTTAAATTTCCCAAGAAATAATAAAAGAATTTCCTAAAAAATAGGAAAAATAAGCATCTCAAGCACTACCTAGAACAAAAATACTGCAAGGTTCTTAAACGCAATATGATGAAAATCACACAGTAAACCACTAACGTCAAAAGTTATACAAATATTTGGAAGAATTCTGCCCGTTCTTATGAAGTATATGTAATGCATGTGAAGGTATGCGAGCAGATACTTGTAAGATATTCTGTAATATTTCCACTGACTGCATTCTTACATCCACTCATACGTGTGTATATGTAGGTGATATTATATACTCGTATATATGTATGCAAGCATGTACCTCGATAAAGACATGCCTTCAAGGTTACAAAACCTCTTGAAATTTATGTGTACTTTTATTCAATTCTTTGCCACCATCAAAACAGCAACGGTGAGTCAGTCAGTCCTTTGGCTCTCTGACTTTCAGTGTAACTTAAACCAAAGTGGAGGATGTATTCATGCCACACACACACACGTGTATTCGTGGGATTTTTTGTTGAATATGTGTGGATTTACATAAAAAGCCACATACATGTTCTTACACTAACACATACAATTGTGTATGGGTTTATATACAAAGTAATCGTATCGATTTTGTCATAAATTCATGCTGATATCATAAAAGAGGTGGAGGAACTCCATAAAAATCCCCATTTATGATACGAAAATCCATATTTTCTGGTTATGACGTCCTTATAATTCATTGTTCCCCCTCTGGACTATACAATACACTCTGTTGGCCTCCCTCCTCTTACACATAAACTCAATGTTGGTCCACAATGGGAAAATTCCTTTTGTATGTTTATATTATATAACTGAAATTCGGCACATACCCTTTAGGTAGCAGGGACTTTGAATCTCATATAAATTTCTCAATAAAAGTAATAATATACTTCAAGTCAATTTAAGGTCAATGACAAAATTTTATTTAAGTACACAATTTACACACAAAGCTATGGTTTACAATAAAGATAATTTAACAAATTATTTTCCCGAAATCGAAGAATTGTACGACCACAAAACATAATGACTTATAATTATTTTGAACCAGTGTGAACAAAATCGTACCCGTGATAGCACCCTTAAGGATAGGGACCGGTCCTTAGATTGACCTTCGGAAAACAACCGGTAACTTTAATACGGCGTTGGCATTGAAGGTGATGAATTAATACTGTGTGACATATCCATGTACTACATAGTCTAAAATAATAGCTACAGTACATATTACTACAATATCAGTTAAGATAAAAGGAACCGTTTTAAACCAATTAAATGTTTTTCCTTCGACAATAATATCGTTTGAAATTTTTGATGAAAAAAATGCTACTTTACAACATTTTCGTTAAAATTTTCTATAATATAATTACGTATTAATTTCTAATTTTCTATAAAAATGTAAATTAGACGAAATTTTCTATAGAACTGCATTTTGTACAAAACTTTTTAGAAAGAAATGCATTTCCAACAAATCTTCAATGAAGTGCAATTTCCACGAAAAATTAAATTTGACGCAATTCTATAAACATATTTTTAACGAAATTTCTATACAGATTTAATTTCGAAGAAATTTGTTGAAAAAATAAATTTTATAAAAATATTTTTTTCACAAAATTATGAAATAAAGTCAGTTTAATTGATATTACAAATATTTTTATTTGCTGTATTTTAATTTACAGTTCTATAACTCTTAAAAAACAGCCGTTACAATTTTTGAAGTCAATAGGTCAATCCGTTCGAGAAATTATCAATGGAAACGCAATTTCCACGAAATTTTTATTAAAATGCAATATTGATGAAGTTTAATAAAAATACAATACTTACAAAATTTCCACCAAAATTCAATTTCGATAAAATTTTTAATAAAAGTGCAATTTTAAGGGAACTTTTATAAAAATGCAATTACGATGAAATTTTCTAGAAAAATTGTTTTTTTAGCAAATTTTCTTGAAGAATGTAATGCACGAAATTTTCGGTAAAAAGGTTAATTTTAGATTTTTTTAAATTAATTAAATTTTTATGATATTTTTGGTAGATATCCTCTTTTGTCCAAATTTTTTATAATATAATTAGGTGGTACGTATTTATGATTTGTATAAAAATACAATAATAATAATATCTACGAAACTTTTTATAGAAATTCAATTTCGACGAAATTTCCTATAGAAAGAAATTCAATTTCGACGAAATTTTCTTTAGAAAATTATAGAAATTTAATTTCGACGAAATTTTCTATAGAAACTCAATTTCGACGAAATTTTCTATAGAAACTCAATTTCGACGAAATTTTCTATAGAAACTCAATTTCGACGAAATTTTCTATAGAAACTCAATTTCGACGAAATTTTCTATAGAAACTCAATTTCGACGAAATTTTCTATAGAAACTCAATTTCAACGAAATTTTTTATAGAAACTCAATTTCGACGAAATTTTCTATAGAAATACAATATCGACCAATTTTCTATTTATTTATATGAATTACAATACAAAGTAAATTTATATTCTAATTATAAGGTCCAGGGAAAGGCCGGGTTACAAAGACCATATGGCTAAATTTTTGCAGCGACAGACCAGAGCCTCTGGTGGGAATCGAACCCACGACCCCCAAACTCATAGGCGAGTACGCTACCAACCCACCTACTGGGGCGCTCCCAATTTTCTATAGAAATTAAATTTCGACGAAATTTTGAACAGAAATTAAATTTCGACGAAATTTTGAACAGAAATTAAATTTTGACGACATTTTCAATAGAAATTCAATTTCGACGAAATTTTCAATAGAAATTCAATTTCGACGAAATTTTCAATAGAAATTCAATTTCGACGAAATTTTCTATAGAAATTCAATTTCGACGAAATTTTCTATAGAAATTCAATGTGGACGAAATTTTCTATAGAAATTCAATTTCAACGAAATTTTCTATAGAAATTCAATTTTCAAAATTCACGAAATTTTTATAAAAAGGCAAGTTCGACGAATTTGTTTTAAAGTGCAATTTTAAGGAAACTTTTATAAAAATGCAATTTCCGCGAAATTTTCGGGAAAAATTCAATTTTTAAAGAAATTTTCTTGAAAAAGTACATTCTTAATAATAACGCGATTTAAAAACAAAAATGTTTTTAAATGCAATTTTCAGTTTCCGGATATTTCCAATTCCTGTTTTGTCAAAATTTTCTATGATATAAATATTACGTAAATGTGTATTTTTTTCATAAAAAGGGAATTTCGATGAAACTTTCTATAGAACTGCAATATCAACGAAACCTTCAATAGAAATTCAGTTTCCACGAAATCGTCAATGCGAATGCAATTTCCAAGAAATTTTCGATAAATATGCAATTCGACGTAACTCCCGAAAGAAATCACTTCCCTCGAAATGTTAAGATCAAAATGCAGTTTCGTAGAAATTTTCTATAAAAAATATAAAAATATAAATAATTCCGAAGACATTTTTTATAAAATGCAATTTCGACAAAAATTCCGAAAAAGATCGATCGATTTCAATAAAAATTAAATACTGTAAAATGCAATATATTACTATATTTTCTACGAAATTGCTATTTTTATAAAAATGTATAAAATTACAATATTAACGAAATTTCAATCAAAATTCAATTTCAACGAAATTTTTATAAAATTCAATATAGACAAAAATTTCTGGAAAAATTCATTTTTAACTAAACTTTCTTTCAAAATGCAATTTGATTTTTTTTAAAAATCCAATTTCGATGAATAGATTTTTCGATTATAATGCAATTCCGACGATTTTCTACAAATTACAAAATGAACTGCCACAATTTTTTTTTTGGGAAAAATTAATTTAGACGAAATTTTCTATAAGAATTCAATTTATTTCGATAAATTTATTATTTTAAGAATTTTACTTAAAACTGCAGTTTCCATGAAATTTTTTGTTAACATACAATTTCATTAAAATATGTATAACACAATTACGCACGTATATATTTCTAAAAAATTCAAATCGACGAAACTTTTTATAGAAATTCAATTTCCACTAAACAACTTTCTAAAAAAATGCAACATCTACGAAATTTTCTAGAAAAAATTGCAATTTCCAAGAAATTTTCAATTGAAAAGTAATTTCCCCGAAATTTTCTATAAAATTGTAATTTTCAAGAAATTGGGAAAAAAAGTAATACTAAATTTCTATCTAAATTCAATTTCGGCCAAATTTTTATAAAGATTCTATTTTGACAACATTTTTTATAAAAGTTCAATTTCCTGGAAACTTTTAGAAGAAATTTTCTATAAAAATTTAATTTTAAAAATTAAATTTTCATTACAAATTAAATTTTTTGTAAAAATTTAATTTCATCAATATTTTCTAAATACAATTACGTACATCGATACCTTCACTCTAAAGTATGCTAAGTCGACTTAGCATGTTTTCAGGGACATTGTATTTTTAAATTCTAAATATTCCGAAATATATTTAATCAACATTTGGTGTTTATCCGTCAACCCAGTCTAATGTTGTTCATAAAATAGTACGTCATTCGATTTGCAGTATAAATGAATAAACAAATTTGAACATTTCATAAAACTTTGTTGGCTTCACCTAAAACACTAACTGTTTAGATTTAGCATGTGTTGGAATGAAGATATCGATATATTTAAAAAATTCTCGATTTTCTCAAACGGGATTGTCTTACTTATTTTGTTTCTAATTTGCATGCATTTTTTATTGTTTTTAAACCAATCTTAAAAAGGTCACTGAAAACCCAACTGTTTGTTATTCAAAAAGCTTTCTCAAGGTTAACTGGTTATTTGAATTTATGTGATGGGTCACGTTTCCTTTGTAAAGTTTTAAGGGATACAAAAATTAAAATAATTATCTAAATACCTTCACGTGTTGCAGGTTAAGTTCATGCATATGAAATCAAAAGGCGAGGAATCTTGGCTTACCATGGAAAACACTTCACTTCCCACTGTGCGGGACTATAGTACGTGCGTGCTAAAGTTTTTAAGGACATTAAGAAGAACGATACAAAAAAGAGAGATGTAGTGACCAACTGCCTGTTCTTCCTGTGCTAAAGCCCCCTAATCTTTGGGGTTTGATTTCGTCGGGCAGTTACACTATTCTGGCACACATTTTTGCTTTCCTTTTATGCGGTTGTTTCGCTTCCGAAAGGCAATTCAAGATACAGGGTATCTTTTTGTCATTTGTTGTATAACAGCATTGTCATTTTTTCCATTTCATTTCTCTGTACAGGTCTGCACAGCTCAAGGGAATCCTTGTGGCAGGATAAGCTACGCTTTACTGGTCTTTTGGAACAAGATATTGTTGTAGTTCGCATCCGTTTCCCATTTAGTGGGTATCCATCCATTGGCAGTATCTTCACGTCTTTAAGGGTTTTACTTTAAGACCATTCGTATTACAAACAGTGCGACTGATGTCCATGGTCTGGTGGAAACAAGATGTTATTCTTGTGCTGGATTTGCTTAGAGTATTTGAAGAGTATTACATTCGCCCAGACTACCGCATCAGAGGAATATGGTCACCATCGAAATTAAATCAAAAGCAAAAGGATGAAGAGAGCTATTTGATTCGGTATGATTTGCTGCAGTGTGATGTTGTCCGTGAAATTATAAGCCGTGGTGTAACTCAAAACTTGACACAGAACTAATACAATCCCTGGAACAACTTAACACAAAAGGGCTCTGGGATATTCCAGATGGAAAAGTTATTTTGCAATAACGTGATGGATGGAGAGGGGCAGCAATGAACAAATCCTTTTGCCAGCTCCGAAACGATGCCTAATTGAAATTATTTAATTACATATAACTGTTGATATGCCATCGTCAATGACGAATGCTTTTAGAGCGTGATGGAATTGTAAATTAATTACTAAGTGGAAAGGGAATGTATATATTTAATAGTGTTTATTGGATAAATGTAATGTTCTACCTAACGTGTACCCAATGACAACATTAATTAACCTGGAAATAAATTGGTTTTTCATCACCATATTTTAAATTATATTGAAATATATAATCAGCATTGTCCTCCGTCTTTACAGGTGTCGGAGCTCAAAGTCTTAAAATGAAAAATGCTCAATTTTTAAATTGTTTTGTAAAAAGCTTAAAGAGCCCCGAACTTTTTCAAGTCAGATTTATTGAGACTCAAACATTTTGTTCGTACGTAAATGTCATAGCTCACTAACAATGACTGACTGCGATTTTTTTGTCATTAAAGAAAAGTTGATTTGCATGCAATTTTTGTATGAATATATATTTGGAAAATGAAGCTAAACATATCCTTCCAAATAAAAAAGTTCTACTCAACTGTTTAAATTGTAATCCCATGATTCGCGAGTACATATGAAGCCATGCAAACATCCACACAAGTTTCAAATCCTTTTGTGGATTTGCAATTTCACATGAATTTAATTTGTGAACTTTAACCTTAAATATTTACAATTATCCAAATTTCAAATGCTATGAATTTAAAATGCAAAAAAAGGAAACCCCACCACTCTACTCTGGTAATTCGCTCATACAATATGCTAACACAACAAACACATATAGTGGAATAAATTTACAGTCACGTCTCTACCAATGTTTGTTTGTATTCAGCCACCAGGTGGCGATATCTGCATAAGGTCAACATCAACAAGATCTGAATGTCTGATATGTGAGCTGTGGCGCACAGTCTCTTGTCGTGTTTAATTCAACACCTGTTGCCAACCATCCAAAAAACCATCTAACCAACCGGACAGCAAGCGACAACAACATTAACAAAATGCTGCAGCAATATGCAAATCCTTCAGCAACAGCTTGTACATGTATGTACATTAGGGTGTATATAACACAATAATATATCATCACATTTTTATTTCTTGTATTGTTTGTATGAAATACACTGAAAAACTGTTCTTGGTCTCATATGGCTTACATAAAATAAACCATGTAAGGGCTAAAGTCGAAAGAAGTCGTTTAACTGAAAAAAAAAATTTATTTAAAGTCGGGATATAGGTATATACTGGAGCTATATCTAAGTCTGAATCGATTATTCTCAAATTTGGTAACGTTTATACTTGGTTCAAAAAATTGTTATCTTCTAAATTTTATAAAGATATAGGCAAGTCCAAGAAACAGTCCAGCGATCAAACATCGTTGAAATTGATCCAGCTTTATATGTATATATAGCGTGATCCATTTCGAGGTCCCTACTTTTTTAAAGAAAAAAACACAGAAAATTCAAATTGAATAGGGAATGTTTATTATCATTTGAAAGAACATTCTTTGGCATTTATTTTTTGAAGATTATGTCTATCTAATGTTAGCCGCGGCTACGTCTCAGATGGTCCATCCGTTGAATCCAATTTTCGATGACTCGTTCGAGCATTTCGACTGGTATCTGGCGAATGACACGCGTGATGTTTTGCTACAATGCCTGAATCGAAGCGGGTTTGTCCGCATAAACTTTAGACTTTACATATCCCCACAGGAAATAGTCTAACGGTGTGATATCACACGATCGTGGTGGCCAATCCACCGGCCCAAAACATGAAATTATCTGCTCACCGAAGTGTTCTCTCAATGAATCCATTGATTGATGCGATGTGTGGGAAGTTGCGAAACCAAATGTCGCCGAGATCACGAGCTTCAATTTCAGGCATCTAATAGTCGGTTATCATGGCACGATAACGGTCGCCATTTACGGTTACGATCTCACCGGCATAATTTTTGAAGAAATATGGAACGATGATTCCACCGGCCCACAAACCACACCAAACCGTTGTTTTTTCTGGATGAAGTGGCAGCTCTTGAATATCTTCAGGTTACTCTTCGTCCCAAATGCGGCAATTTTGCTTGTTTACATACCCATTGAGCCAGAAATGGGCCTCATCGATGAACAAAATTTTACTAGAAAACGTCGGATCTTCTTGGAACTTTTCAAGAGCCCATAGAGCGAAGCGATGTCGCTTAGGAAGGTGGGGCGGCTTCTGTTCTTGCATAAGCTGTATTTTGTATGCTTTCAATTTAAGATCTCGACGTAAAATGCGCCAAATCGTTCCATACGTCAGTCCGAGTTGCTGCGAGCGGCGCCGAATCGACTCTCCACGGTCGAATACTCCAATAATGAATGCTGGGTCTCAAGATGGGTGATGGTGTTGCGAATAGTACGCTCAGTAGGCCGATTATGTTGACCATAGGTTGAGCGAAGTGCACGAAACACTTTCCTCACGGAACGTGAATTTTCGTAATAAAGTTGAACGATTTGTAAACGTTGTTCAGGCGTACGTCTTTCCATGATGAAATGCCAAACAATACTTAACAAAAATAACATGACAGCATGACACGACTCACACGTGATCTGTCAAAAAAAGGCTATTGAAAAAAGCATCTGTAATTGGATCACCCGTTATATATGTATATATATAAATGTATGTCCTTCCCTGCCTCATTTCCCTTAATGTTGTGAAAAAATTTTCATTTTTCGGTTTTTATACCCTCACTTTAGTGTAACGAGGGTATATATCATTTGCTACGAAAAAAAGTGTAACACATCGAAGGAGTGATCTAAGACCCTAAGTATGTTCGGCGGATATTCGTTTTGGGTCATTTTAAGACGAATGAGCAATGTCCGTCCGTCTGTCTGTCTGCTGGCTGGTGCGCATAACTCTCGAAAGGGGTAACCGATTGACTTAAAATTTGGTATGTGGTAATATTTTTTTCTATCTCCGGCTAAGTTCGAAGATGGGTCATATCGGTTCACTCCTTCTAGTACGTCCCCCACAAAGGATTAACATGTTGTGAAATACTGATTCTTTAATAACTGCTATGGTACTTATTCGAATCTTCTAAAGTTAGACACATAGTATTAGTTTATTAGTCGCTATTAACTCGAGAAAAATGGGCGAAGTTGCCACGCCTCTTTTGGTACCTCCCACATAAATGCACCATTTTTGACCAAAAGTTAACAGCTTATAACATTAATATCAGCGTTTAAAAATACTTGAAATTTTGTACAGTGTAATGCTTTGATAGTGCCTACAGTCCAGTGAAAAATGGGTGTCATATTCACGCCCCTTTTGGTACCTCTTACACAAAGGTACCATTTTGCACCAAAAGATAACAGCTTATAACATTAATACCAGTGTATAAAAATACTTGAAATTGTTTACAGTGTAATGCTTTTATAGTGTCTTTTGCACTGTGAAAAATGGACGCTATTTCCACGCCCCTTTTTGTACCTCCCACACAAAGGTACCATTTTGCACAAAAAGTTAAGAGCTCACAGCATGAGTACCAATGCACGAAAATGCAACAACATTTTGCACAGTGTAACGCTTTTGAAGTCCCTATAGCCCTGTAAAAAATGGCCGTTATCACCACGCCCCTTTTTGTACCTCCCACACAAAATGGCCAAATCATACCAAAATTGAATATTTCATAACGTTAATATACCAGTGCAAAAAACGTTTATAATTCGGCGCAGTGCAATGTATTTAAGGAATCTACTATTCAGCGAAAAATAGGTGTATTTGTTAAAAACATTCTGGTACCTCCCACACAAATTGGCAGAATAATTCGTTTAATATTCCATATTACATTACTCACAAAGTGAGGGTATACCTTAGTCGGTTTACCCGACTGAAACTTTCTTACTTGTTTTATCATTTATTTAGTGTTAACCTAGATGACCCGATCGAATTCATTAATAAACATATATTCATTCATATATTTATTAATAAGCAGCAGAGGGGCGTCAAAAAAAGTTCATAGAATTCACTAAAGGTAAGTACAGACGATTTGCAGATCGGGCAACATTGCCAGAAAAATGGCGGAAAAATGCAACCCTGTGAATTTACAACCGTGTGAACATACAATTTTTGTTTTGCAACGTTAGCAGAAAAGTCATTGCGAGATAATTTGCTGATTGTTAAATGTGCGAAGTTTATGCATGTGACAACGGCGCCATTGCCAGAAAATCATTTTATATGCAACACTATCTATAATGTATTTTTATTGGCAATCCTGCATATAAATAGTTACAAAATATATTGTAAATATATGAAATTGTAATGTTTTCTTGCAATCGTCTGAACTGTCAATTCACCTTTGCCTAACAATCTGACATTGCCCGTATATTTGCAGCACTTTAACAGGATTGATAACGTTTGCCGATCTGGCAATCGTCTATACTCAGCTTAATAAACATATATTCATGCATATATTCATTAATAAACACCAGAGGGGTGTCAAAAAAGGTTCGCGTTGTTCATAGCTTATATGAAAATTTGGGTTGTTTTAAGTATAAGTATATTCGCACAATATTTCGTTGCTGCAATCGCGAAATTAGGAGCCATTTTCGTTTTAAATAACCTGTAAAAATCATATTTTCATTTAATACAATTGTAAATTTTCATTACTATTAGGAATTGACCACTGGACATTAAAATGTGGACCATTATTTGTAGGGCGACGTGATTTCCTTAAAAAATAAACAGCTTTTTCTCAATTTTGGTGTAATTTTTAGTTAATTTTTTACAAATTCGGAAATAACTTATAAAATTGTGGTTCCATTCTCATTCCATGGCTCGTTAAAGAACTGCTGATCTCTAGATCTAATTTTTATAAAAAATTTACCCCTTCAAGGCCGTAAACTTTTTATTTGGTTGTTGGTCCCAAATGGTTTAAAGCGAATTAATTGCCATAAAAATTATCATACACGCATTATTTCAACCTCAAGAGCTGAAATTTTTACGAATTTTGACATTTTGTTAATTTTTCTATAAAAGTGTTCAAAAATGTAAATGAAAATAAAAATTGAAAGTCGAAAACCATTACATTTGTTTTGGATTTGTGCACTTATAATGAATAATTCGTGTATGATCATTTTTATGGCAATTAATTCGCCTTCGTTCGTTTACGACCTCGAAATGGTTATTTTTTTATTAAAAAAATTAAAGAGCCACGAAAAAGAAAATCGGACCAACATTTTTGAAGTTATTACCGATTTTGTACAACATGCACTAAAAATTGCTCTATAATTGAGAAAAAAGTGACTTAATTTTGCTTTCAAAAAAATTTAAATAAATTTTTTTTGCGATATTTTTCTTTTTTTATGGTTTTTTTCGTGTCTACAAATAGCTTTTTTTGGAAAAAAAAATATTTTTTCTCTAATAGTTTTAACGACAGTTACTAAACTTTTGTTTCCACGTCGAAGTGTCATTATTAAAATTTGTTGGAATTGTAATTCTTACTTTTCTAAATTAATCTAATTATACTGTGATAGTCCAAAAATGTGGCAGAAAGTAGACCCTATGGATAGACCAGTTTCTGCCACGCTGAGTCCAGTTGTATTAGCCGTTTTTCTAAGTTAGCTCTTGGTTTTTGCGATATTCGACTACAAAGTTTGCTGGGAAATATGAGAGGTTAGTTAACTTGGTGGTGATTTTAAAGTTTGGAGTTTTTGAGAAACAAAAACTCGCAAAAAATACTTACTATGAGTTCATTCTCAATTCCGAGTTATAATATAATTTGTGTATTTTTCTACTCATAGCAGAAAATTTTTATTGATATTAATTTTTGAATTTAATTTTTGTAATTTCAGTCAGTAAATTATTTTTCTGTTAGAGTTTAGGAAATTACAAACCTAACTGACGAAACCTATGAAATTATGAAACCTGTTGATTTTTCATAAATATATTGAAAGAGGTCTCATAATAATTTATCTCGAAGACACCATCAAAAATTTTGACGATTTGTATGACGTTGGACATATGGTAAGGCTTGATTGCAATTTTTCAGGGGTAAGGAGGTGAGCAGCGTGGACGACTATTTTGAGAGATATAATTCTTCAAAGGTTCCCTTTATTTCGTTCTTTGAACTGAAGCATGTGGTCCGAAGTATTCCATTTCAAAATCACCACTAAAGCAAATTACCTCTCTGATTTCCACTGGAATCAGCATGTTCGAAATAGGTACATCCATAGGGTCTCGCATCTTTAATTATGGGAGACCCTAATAATTATTAAATAATTATAATATTTAATTATTAAAGACAGAAGAACAAAATTGGTTTTGTAAGGTATTGGAGCCAATATTAATTACTGGGCGTGGCATTCTCCAAGTAATGTATATTTCGGAAACTATTCATCCAGGAATTAGCAAATTCAAAATTACGCTTAGGCCGCCAACATGATTGCTGCCACAAATAAGTTTGTCAACGAAAAAGTTTATTGATTTGAGAGTAACAGATGCAATAAGTAATTGAAAACTCTTAGGGACAAGCCAATGTTCATCACACATACATATCACAAATTGAATAAATGCATACACGTGCAAATTAGAATATACTGCTATGCATCTACAGTCCTCAAAATAAGTTAATGCTTCCTAAAAGGATACCCTTAGAATAGAAGAACGAGATGATCCCAAGAGGCATCTGTGTTGAATAAAAGCGGAAGATTTTAAATTGGATTCGCATATGTAGACAATGACAATTTCAGGTTCTCCGCCTCCAAACATCCTATACGCACATTTTCTGATAAACCACAAATTCTACTCATCACTGCTTTTAATTGAATTTAGTGCAGTGTACAGATGTTGTATGCAAATTAAATTTTCCCCTTTCTGGGTTTCCAGGAATCTCGAGTGGGAGGACAGCAGATAGATTTTTTAAATTAAGGACAACATAGCGCTATTTACGACATAGCCAAGCCGATTAATAGCGAAATCGGCATTTTTAACATATTCAGAGCTTATCAATTCAAATATGAATGTTAATAAATACACTAAATAAATTTGAATGCAGCAGAAAAAATATAAGGTATATTAAAGTTATCGGGTTTAACAGTTTTTCCTGGAAACGGCAAAATTTATGAACGAAAGGAAATTAAGTAGAATATTCAATAAGAGAGAAAAACACTGAAAACTATTGATAAATTTTAATTATTGAGGATTAATGTGTAAAACCGAATTCCAGTAATATAGAAAAATCAAATAATAACGAAAATACTGAGTTTTTCCTGGATAAGGCAAAATTTATGAACTAATGGAAATTAAATATAATATCCAATTAAATGCGAAATACTGAAACCAAATAATAACATTGAATTATTAGGGGATTAATGTGTAAAATCGGATTCCAACAATAAAGAAAAATCCAATAAAGGAATGAAAGATAACATGTAAATGTTGAGGATAAATAGGTAAAAGCTACTTCCAATAAAGCTAAGGAAAATGAAAAAAAGACAATAACATAAAAAATAAGTAATTATAAGTAAATATGATTCCAAGAAATTACCTGAAGTCAGCTCTTATACGGGGGAAATTGAATGAAAATATACATATACGGAACTAAAGGGGGATAAATAGTCTTGAAAATATCTCGGTATATTGGTAATCGACGAAAAATATACTTTCCGTTCTCCACAAAATAGGTCAGTATACATCCAAACAGGGGAGCCGTAGCGATCTTCTAGAGGAGCCGATAGTACATTTATTAAATATATTACTTTTTTTGTAAATGTTATACTGATAATATTTTAATTGGTATTTTTTAGGGTACTTTGACTTCAAAATGTCTAAAAATGTGAAAAGGTCTATGGAAAAGTAAAGAATGGATTCTAAAGGAATATTTGCAATTTTTAGAAGGCCCAAGGGATTTTATTAAGGCATAATTTTTAAAAATATTATAAAATATTCTTTAATGTTTTATTTTTTTTTAATTTCTATAATAATTGCAGAGGAAATGTTCTACGAAATATGATTTTATTGAAAATTTTATATAAATTGAAGTTTTATTGAAAAATTTCATAGAATTTGCAATTTCGTAGAAACTAAATCGCACTTTTTTAATTAAGTCCTTCAAAATTGACGAAATTGTATATTTCTAGAAAATCTTGTCTAAAATAATCTTACAAATTTCTTCAAAATTGCATAGTTATTGTAAACTCAATTTTTAAAGAAAATTTCAGCAAAATACAAATTTCACCAATACAAATTTAGTCAATTATTTTTTTATATAAAAGTTAATTGAAGTTTTCATTTTTTTACAATTTCTTCAAAAATATTTTTTTTTTTGAAAATTTTTTCGAAAATAAATTTTTATCAAAAATTTCGTTTTTTTTCTAGAAAATTTTGCCAAAATTAATTTTTTCTAGATTTTTTAATATTTTGCATATTTATCCCCTCACCTTAGAGAGGAGGGTTTATAATTTGTTACGAACCAAAAGTGTAACACATCGAAGGAGTGACCTAAGACCCTATGTATGTTCGGCGGATAGCCGTTTGGGGTCATTTTAAGTCGAATGAGCAATGTCCGTCCGTCTGTCTGTCTACTGGCTGGTGCGCACTCTCGAAAGGAGTAACCGATTGACTTCAAATTTGGTATGCGGTCATATTTTGCTCTATCTTCGGCTAAGTTCGAAGATGAGCCATATTGGTCCACTTCTTCTAGTAAGTCCCCCACAACGGTTTTACATTTAGTGAAATATTGATTATTTTATAACTTCTATACTACTTATTTTAATTTTCTGAAATTCTACATATAGTATTCGTTTATTAGTCACTATTACCTTGGGCAAAATGGACGAAGTTACCACGCCCCTTTTGGTACCTCCCACACAAATGGTCAATTTTGAACCAAAGTTAATAGCTTATAACTTTACTACCAGTGCATACAAATACTTGAAATTTTGTACAGTGCTTTTATGGTACCTAGGATCCAGAGAAAAATGGGCGTTATTGCCCCGCCCCATTTGGTACCTTCCCACACAAATGGACCTTTTTGTACCAAAAGTTAACAGCTTATAACTTTATTACCAGTGCATACAAATACTTGAAATTTTGTACAGTGTAATGCTTTTATAGTACCTAGAGATCAGAGAAAAGAGACCGTTATTGGGACGCCCCTTTTAGTATCTCTCACACAACTGGGCAATTTTGTACCAAAAGTAAATAGCTTATATCTTTAATACCATACTTTAAAGTTATTAAATGCAATTAAAATTGATAATAATTTAAATAAAACAAAAAAAATAAATAACTTTACTAATATTTTTTGAGACTTCAGGTGAGGAGATTCTTTAGTCGTTTTACCCGACTGAACTTTCTTATTTGTTTTTTTGCAGTTCGATAGAAAAATTCTGATTGGACTGAATTCGTTTCAAAGAAACCGAAAATATATATGGAAATTATGGGGTAATTCCGAGGAAACCGACCCACTCCGAATATTTATGAACACTACAAGACAGACACTACGGAATTATGGCCAAATTCAAAGCGGTTTAGATCTTTAGGGTGCCAAAGTTGGTCATCTATAATTTTTTTTATCAAATCAAATTTGAATGGTATACAGTATATACCTGTTAATAAAATATTGGACCCTTAAAGGGTTTGTAAATCATGGAGGCGGCAATGTAATGGTCTGTGGATGCTTTTCCGTTAACGGGGTTGGACTTTTCATACAATAAACGGAATTATGAACTGGTTTATGTGCAACGAAATATTGGAGAATGCCATGTTTTCCTAGGCTTAGTGGAATGTTGCTCTACAACGGCAATTTCAACACGACTACCACCCGAATAATTCCGCGAAATATTTCAAAGATTGAATTTGAAAGGAAAGGAAAAGTTGGACGAAACATTTTCAAAAGAATGACAACATTTTCAATTAATTTCCAGCAATGGGATAGAGAAAATCGTAGCAATATTTTCTAGAGAAATGCAATTCAGTGGTTTTTCTTCTTAAATTTTTTGAAAATTCATCCACAAACTATACTTTAGCCATATAGCGACGACCACTTATGTATTTACAAATTGTATTTTTTGATATTCAGCAAAAAAATCTTATTCAAACCAATTAAATGCCTGACTCACAACTCTTCATCTTCGTCGGTGTCCTCCTGCTGATATCACAAAAAAGTAAACGGAAAAAACAAATTAATTCAAGAAACACAGACCAAAAGGAAATCAACAAATTATTTATAAAATATTACTACACATCTACGCAATGATAGCAAAACAAAATCAAATAAATTATATTTTATTTATTGCTACGCCCAAGTACCGAAAAAAAACTAAATTCCAAAGCGATAATTCCACCTCCGAAACAGAATGCAAACATTCCACGACCCCCATCCGCCACCTACCAGGGAGCGATGGTGCTACATGCACGCACTCTCGCTAGCTCACCGGTCACCCGTCAAATAATTGCTGTTAGTGTAAAATAAATAATTGGTGAAATTTATTACAGGACATACAAATAATCTAAATGAATGAATATAAAGAAGAGTAGCATTTTGTGGCAGGGGGAGGAAGAGGGACGGAGGAAGATAGATTGTTCGGTATCAAAAGTTCCCATAAAATATTAATGAACTAACAATAAATATGCCGCCTGTCTAGCATTAGACAGACACAACGAAACCTGGTCGTTAATTGATCATTGCTGGTCACGATAATAATTATGGCAATGGTAATAATAAATCGTTCATTGATTAGCAGTTTTGCCAACGTGTCTTTTGTGGCGTTGCGTTATTGCCGCCTAATTGGCATAGTCAAGAGGAATTATTTAGTTGAAGAGGTGCTACTAATTGCAAATAGTTGCTATAAAAAATTGTTATAAAATGTAGTTATAAAAAAATTAAATTTCGGCGATTTTAAAAATTATTACTTAAAAATGTTTTTTTATTGAAAATAAAATAAATGTGTACATTATTTAATTTTTTTTCAAAAATGTTTTTCTGTGATTTAAAAAGAATATTTAGTGTGTTTGGCCTTCTAAAAAAGAGAAACCTGTAACTGTCTTATGGGTAAATAAATATATATAGGTAAATAAATATATACCTGAAAATATAAAAAATATGTGAAATCAGTTCATTATTTTGCGGTCACTTCTAATGATCCTACCGTTGAAATATTACGTACTAGAAAAAACAACATTAAATAATATCCCACATAATATTTTTATTTTAAGGTATCGAAATTGTTGTGTAACGTCCGCAACGTAACGTCCGTAACAGATGAATTTAAAATTTTTGAATGAACAAAGAAATTTTTATTTTTAATGAGAGCTATTTTTATATCCTTAAATATTCCTCTTTTATTTATGTATTTAGATTTTGGTGATTACTATGCAAAATTAGCAAAAAAATATGTAAATTCACATTCGCCTACAAACCTACTTTAATTTTTTGTAACGTCCGCAGCGGAACTTTCGCCGCGAACATTGAATTCCTCAAAAATATTTAGGTAAATATTTAATTGTCATTTCGAAATACTCTCAAATTCTTGATGCTGAAGGTTATATGAAAATATTGCATTCAGAACGCCAAAAAAAATATCATATTCCATTTATATTTTGCTGTATTGAGTGCAATAGTGACCAAAAATAACGAGTTTAGAGATTCTTTTTTGATTTAAAGTGTTTCGAAAAATACCAGATATAGTCTCTATCTGGGAATACATTACCTATGCCACAATAAATGCAACTGCAACTGCACATGTAACAGCGATCCGCTGTCATATGATTAAAAGAGCTTTAAAATATATAATCGACGGATTTTCTGTCAACTCCATTAAACAAATTTTTGGATTTGTGAAAATTTTTATTCGAAAAATCAAGTCTTTATAACACCAACAAAACATTGAGCTAATTTTGTCATATTTCGAACAAATGGAGAATTATAGAGATTGAGTCAAAATTATAAAATTTGTGTAATTTTGGGCAATGCTAGCCTTATATTCTTAATTAGAACTTTCATTTTCGCGAAGACTTTAAAAAAAACAGTAAGGAAAGGCTAAAGTCGGGCGGGCCCGGCTATATAATACCCTACACCACTCTCGTAATATTGAATAACTCTGATATATAAATTTTGTAATTCATGTATAAATTGTTTACATAAATTTACTTTTGGGACATTTTATACTTAAATAATACCCTGTACCACAGTGTGGTGTAGGGTATAAAAACGATTGGATCTAAAGAGCCAAATCGGATGAAACATATATATGGGAGCTATAGCTAAATCTTTACCGATTTTCTTCAAATTCTGTAATGTTGGTTCATGGATCAAGAAACTCTACCATTCTAAATTTCAAAATGATTGGATGTAAAATACAGCTTCTTCAGGACTAAAGAGCAAAATCGGACGAAACATATATATGGGAGCTATAGCTAAATCTTAACCGATTTTCTTAAAATTCGGCAATGTTGGTTCATGGATCAAGAAACTCTACCATTCTAAATTTCAAAACGATTGGATGTAAAATACAGCTTTTATAGGACTAAAGGGCCAAATCGGACGAAACATATATATGGGAGCTATAGCTAAATCTTAACCGATTTTCTTCAAGTTCGGCAATGTTGGTTAATGGATCAAGAAACTCTACCATTCTAAATTTCAAAACGATTGGATGTAAAATACAGCTTTTATAGGACTAAAGGGCCAAATCGGACGAAACATATATACGGGAGCTATAGCTAAATCTTAACCGATTTTCTTCAAATTCGGCAATGTTGGTTCATGGATCAAGAAACTCTACAATCTAAATTTCAAAACGATTGGATGTAAAATACAGCTTTTATAGGACTAAATGACCAAATCGGACGAAACATATATATGGGAGCTATAGCTAAATCTGAACCGATTTCAACCAAATTCAATAGCGATCTTAAAAGCTGTGAAATACTCTAAACTGCAAAATTTCAGAACGATCGGAGTGAAATTGCGACCTGTAGTCGACGAACAACTTTACATGGACAGACGGACGGACGGACATCGTTAAATCGACTCAGCTAGTGATTCTGAGTCGATTGGTATACTTTAAGGTGGGTAAACCTGTGTTATTTTCAGGTGTTACAAACATTTGCCGTGAAACAAACTTATAATACCCTGTACCACAGTGTGGTGTAGGGTATAAAAAGTAAAATTTTCAGAACATTTTCCCAAAATTTTTAATTTGAAAATTAAAAATCGGGTTCTTTTAAAACTCGCTATTTTTCGTTTTTAAATAAAAAAAAGATCAGACAATTTCAGAAAAATTTTCTTAAATTTTTTGGTGCACCCTACTTATCGCCATTTTAGTTTTCTTTACCCTAGCTGCTATTTGAAGTCCGATCGTAATGGGATGCATATCGTTGTTTGTTTGGATGTAAAATACAGCTTCTATAGGACTATAGGGCCAAATCGGACGATAGATATATATGGGAGCTATATCTAAATCTGAACCGATTTCAACCAAATTCAATAGGGATCTTTACAGCTGCGAAATACTCCAAACTGTTAAATCGACTCAGCTAGTGATTCTGAGTCGATCGGTATACTTTATGGTGGGTCTAGCTGTAGTATCTTCAGGTGTTACAAACATCTGCCGTGAAACAAATTTATAATACCCTGTACCACAGTGTGGTGTAGGGTATAAAGACAGTGGTAGTACTCAAATTTAACAGAATATATCACTATTTCGACCACGCAGAAACCAGTGCTTCAGTTTTGTTTTTAAGATATTTGACAACACAGTTTGCTGGGAAATCAGTGACGTTATTTACATCGGCGGTAATTTTGAAGTGCTGCACTTTGGAATACACGCTTCAGTCCAAAGAATGATATAAAGGAAACCCTTGGAGAATTATTTCTCTAACAATAGTCGTGCCAGCTCATAAACCTCTTACCCCTAGAAAATTACAATCAAAAGTTACCTTATGTAAGAAGTCTTACTAATCGTCGTCATTTTTAGTTGGTGTTATCGAGAAAAACATTCCTAGTGGAAAATTACTATAAATATATTCGTGGAAGTAATTTAAGCTTTTTTTCGTATTCTCAAAAACATTGTTTCGTTGCTAGACTTTTTGACATAGACCTAAATATATTTGCGGGTTTCTTGCTGGTCATAATTTTATTTAGTGCAATTTGATTAAATCAAATTCACTCAGTGCGACTGCTCAAAATACTGTCACAAAATGTCATCGCGTCAGTGTTTGCTTCAATTCCTTTCGTGGCATATTCAGATAAGTGCTCATCACACTGTCTGAATTCAAGTGACACTTTAGCTGTAACTTTTTCAATGTTTATGTAAATTTCAAATGAGAATGCTCACAGTATTCGCAATTATATACATTATGGTTGACATTCGAAGTGATGGTGTTGAATGCACGGACACACACACACACCCACACGCACATGATATTTTGATTGACGGGCTTGAACTGTCATGTGGTAAATAAACCAGCATCAAGCGTATGCTATGACTTTTCGAGACTTACTACTTACAACAGAGGGAGAGAGAGAGAGTACTTGTAATTATGCATTCACTTCATAGACATAATTAAGGCACATCATTTCAGTTCTGCATAATTAAGTATTGGTGCTGACACTTTTGACAAAAGTAAAGAGTCAGGCACACACACCCACCACACACAACCTTCACAGTGACAATGAACTGCTGTAATACGGTGAAAGACGGAAAGGGAGAAAGTTCAAGGAAAAGTAGAATATAAATGTCAGAAGATGGAATATATGCGTCCCGTCCTTTATCTTAGGAAAAGCGGAAACAATTGATTTTAATTCATATTACCCGTAGCGGAATGGTATGATAGTTAGTGTATCATATCCCGACTTAACTATATGGTTTTCTTCAGCGACGCACAGAATTTTAACAAAATTATATTTTTGAGAAAAATCTCAGAGATACGAGTAGGCAACACAAAAACTAAAAACGCCAAAAATGTTTACACAATTGAAAAATTGTTAGGATTGATTTGTCCAAATTAAAAGGGGTTATTTGTTGTATTCTTCGAACTGCTTTGGAATTACCCTACTATATTCAATGTTGTGTCAAGTGAAGGGGTATGTGATGTATCATAAATAAATCTACCAAAACCAGTAAGGAAAGGCAGAAAGTCGGGCGGGGCCGACTATATAATACCCTACACCTCCCTAACAATGCGATAAGGGTCATTGCCATAATAATTTGGAATAATTGGTAAATGGGTAGAAACATATTATCTAATTTTGAAACGATAATCGCTAAATTAAGCAATATTCGTTCCTAAATTCAGAAACATCTTTCTGGAAAATTTTAATGATCGGAAGTAAAATACAACTTCTATAGCGGTTTGATACCAAATCAGGAGGAACAATCAATATAAATCTGAACCGATCTTCCCTGAATACTCATTCATGTAAAAAGACCTCCTTCTGTCGAATTTCGTACTGATCGCATATAAAATACAGTCTCTACAGCGCCTACATGTCAAATCGGGGGTAACGTATATATGGGGGCTATATCTAAATCTGAACCGATTTTCTCCAAATTTAGCAGTATTCCTTTATGTAATAAGAAACCTCTTTCTGCCAAATTTTGCACTGATCGGATATAAAATACAGTTTTTACAGCGCTTACATGTCAAATCGGGGGTAACATATATATGGGGGCTATATCTGAATCTGAACCGATTTTCTCCGAATTTAGCAGTATTCCTTCATGTAATAAGAAACCTCTCTTTGCCGAATTTCGCACTGATCGGATATAAAATAACATTTTTACAGCGCTTATATGTCAAATCGGGGGTAATGTATATATGTGGGCTATATCTAAATCTGAACCGATTTCTTCCAAATTTAACAGAGTACATTCATGTAATAAGAAACCTTTTCCTGCCGAATTTCATACTGATCGTGTATAAAATAAAGTTTTTACAGCGTTTACATGTCAAATCGGGGCTAACATATATATGGGGGCTATATCTAAATCTGAACCGATTTTAACCACATTCAATAGGGATCGTCCTTGGCCAAAAATAAGATATGTGTAAAGTTTCGTCGAGATCGGACCATAATTGCGACCTGTACTTTGATTACAAGAATACATGCACAGACGAACAGACAGACAGACGGACAGACGGACAGACGGACAGACGGACAGACGGACAGACAGACAGACGGACATAGCTAAATCGACTCAGAAAGTGATTCTAAGTCGATCGGTATAATCACTGATGGGTCTATTTCTTCTCCTTTTGGGTGTTACAAACAAATGCACAAAGTTATAATACCCTGTACCACAGTGTGGTGTAGGGTATAAATATTATACAGGGTTTTCCAACAAGAGGTGTTATTTAGAATCACCCAATATTTCGGTAGCTGTTACTTTTTAAGCTTTTATTCTTTGACATTTGACTAGTAGAAACTACGCCATTACTAAAAATGGGACGATACACGATCACCGAACGATACAAAACGATCAAAAAACGATCGAACAAAAAAACAATACGTTCGATACAAAATCATCTTGACTGATGAGGCCCATTTCCACCTCGGTGGCTACGTCAACAATGGATTGCGCTATCGAGAGATGATTAATGATTTTTTATGGTCGGAGTTGGATGATATTGATCTGGACAACGTTTACTTTTAACAAGACGGCGCTACGTGCCACACAAGCAACGAAACCATTGCTCTGTTACGGGAAAAGTTTCTGGACCGTTTTATCTCTCGAAGAGGTAATCACAATTGGCCACCGAGATCTTGTGATTTAACACCTTGCGACTTCTTCTTCCTTTGGGGCCACATGAAAGATAAGGTCTACCCCAACAGCCCAGCGTCAATTCAAAACCTCAAGGATAGAAATCGTGAGGCTATCGAGGACATTGGGCAGCCACTTTGCGATTTGGTTATGGAAAATTTCATGAAAAGGATATGGTCCTGTAAGCGTGGTCGTGCTGGCCATTTGGCTGATGTTGTTTTTCATTATTAACGACATACCTTCCTCTTTATTATGAAATAAACATCCTATCATTTATCTCCAAAAATTGCATTTTTCTTTGAATACCAAAATAACACCTCTTGTTGGAAAACCATTTATATCAAAAATATTCGATATAATCGAGTTCTCAACCTTCTCAATTCTTAGTGTTTGTGCCAATTGACCTCCAGACATATGAAGCATGTTTAATCATCGCTTTACATGCACTTCTAGAATATACATATGTATATTACACTCCTAATATTTAATACATATCCAATAATATGTATCCATACAACACTTGACATTTCGTATCCTTTTGAGGGTGCATGCAAAGCTCAAGGATACACTTGTGCTCACATTGACATGATACGTTACACTTAAGTTTGGTAACAGCGCTGAGAGTCACTATGAAATCATTTTATAAATGAATAATATTTACCACAAAACTTTCCATGCCATTCAAATTATGTTATAATATACAATTTGCTGGAAACTTTATTTCTAATTTGTATTTACGACACCTTGACATGTAAATGAGGTTTATAAGTACTTATATGTATATTTTCTGCATTACGTGAGTTTAAGATATATAAATGGATGTGGAATATATTATATATTCATCACAGTTAAAAATTACGGAGGAAATGATAGGAGAAATTTAAATAAGTGATTGAAATAAGGAATTTCAAAACGATTTCGTAAAGGGGTATATCCAGTACATATCCAAACAAAGTTAAGCGTAAACGTAGCTTAGCTAAACAACGAATCTGTCTTATTGAAATCAGTGAAAACAAATGTCCATTGATATCGTTGCGAAATCTGAATAGAACCCACTACTTTTTATCTACGCAGCTGATTAACAAGTACCAAAAGGGGCGTGGTAACCTTACCCATTTTTCTCCGGGTGACAGCTGCTACTAATCGAATACTACGTATGGAATTTTAGAAGATTGGAATAGGGTCGGAATATTTAATATCGACCTATGTAGTTTTTTTTTGCTTAATGTATATAAGCAGTTACAATTAGGTAAAATCAGATCTCGCTAGAATTTTTTTTTAAAAAATTGTTGAAAAAAATTTATGCGCATTTTAATTTTTGAAAAAATGAGTTATTGTGTTTTACGAAATTTGTAATTGCTCTCGAACGGCTGAACCGATTTTTGCAAAGTTAACTTTGTTTTAAAGAGGATACAATGCGACAATTTAAAAAAAAAATTTTTTTTAGAATTTGGGAAAAAAAATTTTCGAAAGTTTTTTTTGAAAAAACCTTTGTAGAAAAAAATTCCCCCTTCGATTTTCTTCAAATTTTTACAGAATATTCGTCGCACTCTCACAAATCCAGAACAATAAAAAATTACCAAGACTAGTCTGACAATTTTCGTCTGTTTTTGAAAAACACTTCACAGTGGTACGAATTCAAAAAGGGGAAATACTTCGACCGTTTCTTAACCAAACAGCCGATTGTGACCAAACTTGGAATGATAGACGATGAGGTGTTAGAGAAGTTAAGTTTTATATTTGGCCCCCTATGCCAGACAGGGGCGGAGCTAGAAAATCAATATAATGTATTTGTAACGCATATGTTAATATATTAGAAAAACATATATTTACGTACTAATTTTCTCAAATAAAATATGTCTTTAAATACAAATAAAATTATTGTTTATGACATCTCCAAATATATTTTATTTAAAAAAGATTTTCAAAACGTTGCTTAATTTTTTTAACTAATTTTTGCCTTCGGTTTTTAATCACTTATATTTAATTTCTAACTATTCCAAGTCAGTATTTGATTTCAATTACAAAGAAATTTTACAAATATTTAAAATTTGTAAATATTAACTTTTAATTGCTGAAAACTTAGAGCAATTAAAATATCGATATGCTTTTATGCGAATCAATCTTTTTTTGGGAAATACTAAATCGAAATAATAAATATTAGGATGTAAACATAGTTTGGTTTAGAACAACATTCTCCTAAACACATAATATTTGTGTGTGTCAAATATTATATACTGGGAGTGTACCCCAAATATATATTTGTTTCAAGCAGAATATGTTTGGGACAATATACTAGAGAAGCGATTTTTTTTCAGCGTGTACATCTTCTAAAAATTTTATTGAGATAAAACTTAAAAACATTGCACTTACCTCAATTTACATGGAGTTCGATGAAAAGACAACAGAAATATATATTAATTACAATGCGAAATATTTTGAAATGAATAGAAAGGGACTTTATATGATGTAATTAAAGCAAATACACTTCGCAATTAAACCTATTGTTATTGTAATAAAAATTTTGTACCATACACATTTTGTAACTAACCCGAATATATGTCCTAGTTAAAACCAGTGTGGAGGGGCTAAAGTCAGGCGGAGCTGACTATATGATACCCTACACATAATCATGCAAAATCAGGATATAGGTATATACGGGGGCTTTCTATAAATCATAACAGATTTTCTATAAATTTAAAAAGGTTTATTATCGGTGCAACCACTGATAAAAATGTTGTCATAAAATTCAGGAATGGCTCCAAAGACGTCTTTAGTCTTTAAAGTTAGTACATTTTGTACATAAAATATAAATTATGTAATTAATATTCATTAAATTTCCTTAATTTTAAGTAAAAACGTACCAATGTGAAAGATGAATGAAGTGTTTTTTTAATTTTATGACATTTTTTTCAGAGAACAAACATTCTTCATCAAATCAAATGTGGCTTATAGTTATATACCTCGTAGATGCCAAATTGGAATGTACATGCATATCGGGGCTATGGATAAATTTGAACAGATTTTAATTAAATTTAGCAGAATTCAATACTGACTCATAAAATGTTTCAGTGCCAATTTCCATAATCTGCTAAAAACATAATAATAATCTGCTAATTTTAAAAAATTAAAAAAAAAATTGTCATAAAATTAAAGAAATGCTCCAAAGACGTCATTAGTTTTTAAAATAAGTACATTTTGTACTTAAAATATAGATAATTTCAATAATATTAAGTAATTTACTTAATTTTAAGTAAATTTTCTTAATTTTAAGTACAAAATGTACTTATTTTGAAGACTAAGGAGGTCTTTGGAGCATTTCTTTAATTTTATGACAATTTTTTTTTTCAGTGCCTGTACCACAGAGTGGTGTAGGGCATACCATGCACATGTTGTTATTAAACTATGTATATGTTATCAACATTTACATATATAATTTACAACAAAATATCACATTTTATAAAATAAAGCCACATATCGTCGGTGCGCCGACAAAAACTCCTATGTGTAATTTTTCGAATTTTTTTTTATTGTCGAATTAGAACGTCCTAGCGGTCAAACGACTACCCACCAAAGCATTTTGCGCTATCTTGACCGGTTCCGAAGTTACCAAAAACTCCTATGTGTATCCCTCTATAGCAATGCTCCGACAAAAACTCCTATGTGTTGTAGGCACAGCCTGTCCCAAGGGATAGAAGGTTGGCTTAGATTCACGCCAAAAAACGGCTAATGAGGTTTTGTTCAGAATCATCCCCTCTATTCGACAATGAATAGATCAAAATTGGATATGCTTCCATTCGCGAGTTATCGCGAAAACAGTACTTTTACTCAAAACAAACTTAATAGCTTTGATTTGCAAAGAAAAACGCAGAAATTTAGAACTGTAACACAATTTCCTTTAAATATGATTATTTGTAAGACGCTTTGTAACGACCGCGACATTTGCCATGTTTTTATATTGCGAATTTTGTGCAATCCATAAAATCGACTTACACCGCCAAATTTTTCCAAAAATATTATACCGAATTTAATAAGATTAATATATTTGCATTCTATAATTTCTGAGGAATAGATTAATATCAGCATTTTCGCGAAAAATATCCCTCGACGAATAAATTTTGTACAAAAAAAATAGTTCGGAATTATTTACTATATAATGCTATTATTTAACTATATAATGCTATTATCTCGCGAATGAACAGTTCTAGGGAAAAGTAGTCAAGGGAAGTTTGGGAGATAAGCGAAAGGCCTACAACTCTTTCTTTAACAAACAAAATGTATAGTAATTTGGTTAGGATTTACAGTGTGTTAAAACTTTTGTATGCTTTCCTTTTATATGAGGCATATTTTGATTTGACACATTGTAAATCCCTACCACGTTATTATATTTTTTTTTGTTAAAGACAGACTTGTAGTCGTTCTTAATATCTCGCAAACTTTCTTTGGCCACTTTTACCTAGGACTGACCGTTCGCGCAATAATACCATTATATAGTTAATTAATTCTGAACTTAAATGTTTTTTGTTCGAAATGTATTCGTCGCGGGTTGTTTATGGCGGAGATGCTAGTACCAATCTATCGCTCAGAAATCATAAAATGTAAATATATTAATTTTAATAAATTCGCAATAATATTTTTGTAAAAATTTAGCGGTGTAAGTCGAATTTTTGGATTGCAAAAATTTCGCTATATAATGATATAGCAAATATCGCGGACATTACAAAGCGTCTTACAAATGTTCATATTTATGGGAACATATGTTATAGTTTTAAATTTCCGCGATTCGATGTAATTAAGTTCGGTTTTTTGGTTAAAAATTTTTTTATCGCGATAACTCGCGAAAGGAAGCATATCAGATTTTGATTTCTTCTTATCTGAGTAGAGGGGATGATTATGTACAAAACCTCATTAGCCGTTTTTAGCCACAATCCAGGCCAACTTTCGTTTGCTTGAGGTACGCTGTGAACATTCAAATATCAAAACTCCTATGTGTAATTTTTTTGTTTTACAAATATTTAAAATGCTCCAAACAAAACATCCTATGTGTCGATTTTCATGAAAACCATTTACCACGTCATGGGCTTTTCACATATACGATTTTTGTTATGATATATTGGTGGTAAATAATTAAAAGAAAAATTAAAAAATCTGAGATATTAAAAATATCGCGATTTTACGAAATAGCAACGTTTTTTGTCTCTCCTGAAAACTAGTAAAAAAACACATAGGAGTTTTCGTCGGCGCACCGACGATATGTATCTATAATACAACGTAGCAACAGGATTTTGTTTTTGTTTCAATATCACCAATAAAACGAACAGAATATTAATGACAGGTTGTCTTTAAAAATATGGCATTAAACTTATCATTAAGAGCATGTAAAATATATTTAAAACTATGTACAGGTATCCTGAAATTTCTGACAGTTTTTCTTGGATAAATGATTGTCTCATTAATTTACATAAATTTTTGTTCGAAACATTAAAGATAAGATACATATAATAATAATGACACGTTATCATACGAAAAAGACACATGTAACACAATACAATAAAATCAGTTATTCACACGAGTTAAGACACGAGTTTATGACAGTAAACGGATTAATGGACAGACGTTGCTAAATAGATTAGAAAGCGATATTGATAACACTGTGCGACATTCCAAATCATTGAGGGTTTTGACTAACGGGAAAAGTTACATCGGTCAAGAAAAAAGATATACATGTCCCGGCATTTCAATAGTTCACTTCTAGGAATAGTGATATATCGATTTGAAGTTAAAAACCTTTTTTGTTGGCACAAAAAAACATAAGAATATGTTTATTAAATTTTTTGAAAGCTAGCATCCTAACGAAGAAAACAATGCCTATTTCAAGAAAATCTTTGGATAAATGTAGAACTATAGAACTTTTGGTAGAAATAAGAAAATTTTCACATAATCTGGTTTTTATACCTCTACAAATGAGAACAAAGGTATATATCAGATGCTGCGGGCCAAAAGTATAAAACATCAAAGGAGTGACCAAAGAGACCCAAAGAATATTTGGCGGAAATCCGTTTTGATATATTATAAGTCATGTGAGCAATGTCCGTCGCCTGTCTCTCTGTCTGGTTGATGCGAAGGATTAACCGATTGACTTCAAAATATGCTATAAGTCAAAAATTTTTCTCAAGCTGATGGACTATGCTGGTCCATTCCTTCGAGTACCTCCCCCACGAAGGGTCAACACTTAGTGAAATACTGACTATCTCATAACTTCTATACTACTGTTCAGAATCTTTCACAGTTCCACACATACTATTAGTTTCTTGGTCGTTATCATCTTGAGAAAAATGAGCGTTATTTCCACGCCCATTTTGGTACCTCCCATACGACCATTTTGCACAGAGTTAACGGCTTATAATTTGGTTCCACTCCATACAAATAATTAAAATTTTGTGGAGTGTAATGCCTTTAAAATATATATAGTTTCATGCAAAATAGGCGTTATTACCACACCACTTTTGGTACCTACCATACAAATTGACCACTTTGAACAAAAAGTTAACGGCTTATGACTTTGATTCCTGCACATACAAACACTTGAAGTTTTATACTAATGTTATGTTTTTATAAAACCTCCCAAATAAAATAGGTAAAATAAAACACTGACAAAATATTTTTCTGATTTCCCTATTTTACAATATGGGTAATAATTTATATATTTATACGTAGAATTTGCAAATAGACATAGTTTTCTTCGTTAGGATGCTAGTTTTCAAAAAATGAAACAAACAAATTTGTTGCAATTTTTTAAATGTTTTTTTTTTTTTGAAAAAAAAAATAATTTTTTTTCTAATATTTTTAACGACAGTTAGTAAACATCTGTTTCCACGTTAAAGTGTCATTATTAAAATTTGTAGGAATGGTAATTCTTAATTGTTTAAATTTGTTGCAGTCAAAATCAGACTAGTCCTTCTAGAGTTATGCCAAACAACAGAACCCCAAACGTGACAAATTCCCCTATATGATACTTACTAACTTCAAATCGATATATCTCGATCCCTAGACGTGACCCAGCGAAACACCGGGACGTGTATTACTTTTTTGACCGATATCACTTCTCCCCTACCATTTGTCGCACTGTGTAATTCCCTCTTCCATAGTGATGTGTACTATGCCAAAGTATGATTCGTCTTTAAAACAGAATGATCTTTTTCTGTTTGATAGTGTAATCATTTGCCAACATTTTTGGTGCTGATACTTTTAAAGCTTACATATTGTTGGCACAAATCTAAACTTCCCACATTCTAAAGTATTGCGGCATGTTTTGTTACATAGCCTTATATAATATAGGCCTACAACATATCCTTGGCATTGAAATGTATTTCAATGTTACCTTAAGTACCAATCGAATAAAGCCAAGATAAGCCTCGAATATACTTAACATGAATATGGCGCTGCATGTGCGGAGACAACCGCAGCGATGTTTGTCTTGAATGCGGCAAATAAATTCGTTCGAATTAAATGTTTTCTTTAAATAAACAAATCGGTATTTACAGATTTCGTTTTGTTTATTGCATAATTTGTTTCGGTTGGCAGGGAAGGAAATGGGAAACAAATAATATAAATATACTTTTTCCGAAGGCTTTACAAAATAATAAAATAAATAAATTCTCCGTATTACACTTCAAGGGTATTTCGTGGTCTTACCTTTAAAGCCTTGAACTTAGCATTTGCTTAAAATCGGATTTGTACATCTTTACCAAACAATTTTACCAAGCAGTGGCAGAGTTGAAACGTTTGAATGACTTGTATTGATTTTCTGTTTCGTTGATTCGTTTTTCTTTTATTTATGTGACATCATTGTCATATTACTCGACGACGTCGGTCGTCCATATCGAGTTGGCCATAAATTATATGGCTAATGCGGAAGAATGCATGTACACAGAAATTGGTACACGCTTTCCCAGCCATGTTTATTGTTGTTATTTATGTTTATTGGCTATATAAATACAAGTATAGATATGTGTATGTAAGTCTTCTTATGCATGTTTATCTCCCACCATTTCGTTTTACTGTAATTGTTTTACGATATGTCAAATATTATTATTACTTTCCAAAGAACGTGAACCTTTCAGGGAGGAACACGTATGTTTGTATATGTATACGAGTATTCGTGTGCATATAGGAAGGACTCTTTGTTGTATATTCTGTTCCGGCAACAGGAAATATGTGAAAAGTCATATCCATTTCAACTTTCCGACAATAAACAAAAGATAAAAGTGCAATTCCTGGATTAAAATGAACTACAATAGACTACAGTCTTTTATGATCGTCGGAATAATTTATTTTTTATTGATAAATTATTTTATATTTTTATTTGGAAAAATATTCGTAAATGAATTTATTTTTTGCTTTAATTAAATTACTACCAACTAAAATTGCATTTAATAACTAAAATAATAAAAGTATGCAATGGTATTTATAAGCTGTTAACTTTTGGTGCAATATAGTCCATTTGTGTGGGAGGTACCAAAAGGAGCACTCCAATGATGCCCATTTTTCACTGAATTGTAGAATAGTACAGCATTACACTGTTCAAAATTTCAAGTATTTCTAGGCATTGGTATTAAAGTTATAAGCTGTTAACTATTGGTGCAAAATAGTCCGTTTGTGTGGCAGGTACCAAAAGGGGCGTGTCAGTAACGCCCACTCTCCTGTGGACTTTAGGTATTATAAAAGCATTACACTGTACACAATTTCAATTTTTGTATTAACTGATATTAAAGCTATAAGCAGTGGTGCAGTTTGGTTCATTTGTGTGGGAGTTACTAAAAGGGGCGTGAAAAATTCCCCCATTTTTCACAAGGTGATAGCGACTTATAAACTAATTCTAATTTCAGAAGATTCTAGTAAGTAGTATAGAAGTTATTAAAGAATCAATATTTCAATAAATTTTAACTTTTTGGGAAAGGTACTAGAAGGAGTGGACCAATATGAACCATTTTCGAACTTAGACGGAGATAGAGAACATTTGAAGACAATCGGTTACACCTTTCGAGAGTTATCGTGCGCAGCAGCCAGCAACTTTCTTAAACTAAGAAAGTTGTTTCTTATTAGAAAAGAAAACAATACTATGATTAAAATAAAATTATTTTTCTCTATATTTATATCCTCACTTTAGTGGATATAAATATGTTTTTCGTCGCTATCACAGCAAGAAAAACTTTTGCAATAACTATAGTCTGAGAAACACGTTTCAAAGTACCTTATTACACTACTCAGAAAGTGAAGGTACAGCAAATTTTAGGGATTTTTTCCTAAAGGTATCAACAATTTGGGGTAAAAGAACAAAGTACAAACGTAATATCAATGAAAGTCTGTCAAATCCCAATTTAAATTTTATTTTTCCAAACTTAAATGATATGTTGAAATGGAAAATTTTACCTTATATAAATGTTCAAGATATATGTAATTGTTGAACACCTCTAATTAATTTATTGAGTATTTCTCAGATATAAAGACAGATTCTTGGCGAAGTAAATTGTTCCGCAATCCATTTGTTCTAGATCATATTATGGAAGAAGCAACTGAATTAAAATGAAACTCACTCAAGACTATGAAATATGTGATATCGATTTTGGTTAAAATAGTAAAATATTTATCCAGTTATTCATTTATTTATCCAGCTTTAATTAAATTTATGTCAGGGTTGTGTCATGGCATTTTTTCCTGTTCCATAGAGAGCCGTCGACGCAAAAGGTTTGGGAAGTCCTCTCCTTGATATTATGTTTTTTGTTTGTTTAATTGGTTCAGGAAAGTTTCAAAGGATCAAGATTGGAGATGTTAAACGGGATTGGTTTTCACAAATCCAGGGATTCGGCATTTTGAAATTGTAAATCCCGGGATCCCGACATTTTCGGTATCCCGGGATTTTAGGGGTTTCGGTATCAATCGGGACTTTTCATTCTTTATATTGTTATTAAAATATCCCGGGATTTTTCGGTGTTTCCCGGGATTTTCGGGATCGAGATTTCCCGTTTGACTTAAACTTTTTTTGAAACCATTTTTCCTTACGCTCAGCGGTTTCGAATATATCTTTCAAGATATTGCGCATTAATGTTATATTTTGAGAAACATATAATAATTTTTAAATAAAGGCATGATTAAAATATCGAAAACATGCTAATGCTTGCTAAATTAGCTAGAATTTTTTAAACTATGCATAATAAATATAAAAAATAATATAAAATGTGTGTAAAGTACCTCAAAAATTAGATTTTTTTCTCACTGTCTTGAAAGATATCTTAGAAACGGCCGAACTGATAAAAAAATGGTATTTAAAGAAGACGAGGTCCCTGAACGAATTCGGATAAATGGTTCTAGAGTTATGCCAAAAAATGAGGTTCAACCTCTCTAATTTAGCATACAACGGTTTATCGCGCGAACTACAGTCAATTCAAAGAAACCCAATTTTAGGCTGCGAACTGAATTATCCTATATATATATATGTAATTCGGTTGTATGCCTCAGCAAAAATATTTTGTTTTGTTGTGCTGGGTTATTATTATTTATTCCATTTTTCCGAAAAATTGCATAGGATTTGAGTTGTTTTACTATTGGAGCTCCGAAGTGTTTTTGTTAAAACGCATAATATTTAAATCTTCTTGAACAATTCTTCAAAATTGTTTAAATTTTTAACGAAAGTTTTTTAAATAAAAACTGTAATCAAAATATTCCCAAACCAAATAAAATGTTAAAAAAGCAATAATTTTTTTACCACACTAATAACTAACATTTAAAAAATTCGCATTTGTATGCAGTTATTTATATTTAATATTATTAACACTATCCATTTTTTATCTGTTTCAGGTAAGGCCGACTTTCATATTTTCATTTTGAACGATCTTTGTAAGTTAAACTTGTTTCAACTCAAATTTTTTCTCTCTCTATTTTATTATTCCCTCTTGTACATCATCTAAGTTATCGATACCTTCATTCCAAATCGTACTAAGTCGACGTAGAATGCTTTCATTTTTAAATTCTAAATATGTATTCCAATATATTCAGTTTCGACTTAGCATACTTTGAAGGAGCTATCGATATATGCATATCATTTGCTACATATCAAAAGACCTACACAGTGAATGAGTGACCTAAGACGCTAAGTACATTTGGTGGAGTTTTATGTATGTATAGTTGATGCACACAATTATTTTCGATAAGAGTGACCGAATTACTTGAAATTTCGTTCGTAGTGACATATTCTTCAATCGCAGGATAAGTTCAAAGATGAGTATTAATGGTGTACGCTTTTAGGTATACTAGCTGAGCCCGGTGCGCTTCGCTGCCCATGTCAAAATTAGCGCTGTAGAAACGGTATTTTATATCCGATCAGTACGGAATTCGGCAGAAAGAGGTTTGTTATTACAAGGAATACTGCCAAATTCGGAGAAAATCGGTTCAGATTTAGATATAGCCCCCATATATATGTTACCCCCGATTTGATATGTAAGCGCTGTAGAAACTGTATATATATATCCGATCAGTACGAAATTCGGCAGAAAGAGGTTTGTTATTACATGAAGGAATACTGCCAAATTCGGAGAAAATCGGTTCAGATTTAGATATAGTTCCCATATATATGTTACCCCCGATTTGAAATTCAAGCGCTGTAGAAACTGTATTTTATATCCGATCAGTAAGAAATTCGGCAGAAAGAGGTTTCTTATTACATGAAGGAATACCGCAAAATTCGGAGAAAATCGGTTAAGATTTAGATATAGCCCCCATATATATGTTACCCCCAATTTGACATGTAAGCGCTGTAGAGACTGTGTTTTATATCCGATCAGTACGAAATTCGACAGAAACAGGTTTCTATTTTACATGAATGAGTATTCAAGGAAAATCGATTCAGATTTATATATAACCTCCATATATATGTTCCTCCAGATTTGGTTACAAAGCGCTATAGAAGTTGTACTTTACTTCCGATCATTACAAAGTTTTCCAGAAAAATGTTTCTCAATTTAGGAACGAATATTGCTTAATTTAGCGATTATCGGTTCAAAATAAGATATACATACACACACACACCACATTTAGCAATTATTCCAAATTATTATCGCATTGTTAGGTAGGTGTAGGGTATTATATAGTCGACCCCGCCCGACTTTCTGCCTTTCCTTACTGGTATTAGTAATAAATTCACTGAATGAAAAAATACCGAATTCAGTGGAAAGTCCAGAAAATAGAAATGTATACTTATAAAATTTCCAAATTCTTGTTTCATTGGTCATGCATCACATTATCATATTGCGATTGTATTGGAGTGAGCAGCTGTAATTATCGCATACCGAGCATTTTTGTTCATGTATTTCCTATATAATACGTGCAAGATATATCAAAATATGGACTGGGCCACGCCCACTGGTCCTATTTCGCCCATTTGTAAGCCAATCACGTAGACTGCTACCAGATACATATACGCAAAATTTCAACTCTTTCGCTAAAAAAAAAGGGGCAAGATAATTCAATTTCAAAATTTGGCTTATATGGGCGGTGGCACGCCCATTGGTCAGATCCCGCCAATTTTTGGACCAATCATGTGGACTGTCACCAGATACATATGTACAACATTACAGCACTCTAGATAAAAAATTGTGCAAGATATATTAATTTCGAAATTTGGCTTATAAGGGCGGGGCCACGCCCATTGGTCCGATCCCGCCCATTTTCTGACCAATTACGTAGAATGCCATCAGATACATATACACAACATTGCAGCACTCCCGCTAGCAAATTGTGCAAGATATCAAAATTGGTCTATGTGGGCGGGGCCACGCCCATTGGTCCGATCCCGCCCATTTTTGGACCAATCACGTGGACTGCCACCATATACAATACACAAAATTCCAGCACTCTAGCTAGCAAATTGTGCAAGATATCAAAATTTCAAAATTTGGTCTATGTGGGCGGGGCCACGCCCATTGGGCCGATCCCGCCCATTTTTAGACCACTCACGCAGAATTCAACCATATACATATACACAAAATTCCAGGTCTCTCGGTAAAAAAATGTGGAAAATATCACATTTTTAAAATTTGGCTTATATGGGCGGGGCCACGCCTATTGGTCCGATTCCGCCCATTTTTGGAAAATTCACATAATCTGCCACTAAATTCATACACACAAAATTTCAGCGCTGTAGTTAAAAATTTTTCTCAATATCAAAATTGGACCCATATGGGCGGGTCCACGCCCATAAATTCCAGCACGCTCGCTTACAAATTGTGCAAAATATCTCAATTTTAAAATTTGGCTTATATGGGCGGGGCCACGCCCATTGGTCCGATTCCGCCCATTTTTGGAAAATTCACATAATCTGCCACTAAATTCATACACACAAAATTTCAGCGCTGTAGTTAAAAATTTTTCACAATATCAAAATTGGACCCATATGGGCGGGTCCACGCCCACTTGATATATCGAAAATTCAAGTACCCTATTTTCAGCACCCCTACACATGTACATTCTGTGAAAATTTCAAGATGATCGGTCAAGCCGTTTAGACGTCTATACGGAACAAACACACAAACCCACAAACAGACACTCTCTTTTATATATATATGTAGATAGATAGATAGATAACCGAACCTTCTGTAATTTCAAACCCAGAAGAAAACATCTTTCACCCCGGTCGAAGTCCGCAGACGTTGAGGGCCTGAAAGACCCATAGGTCCGAGCCACAAGTTTCGACTTAATTTTTATGTTTCTAGTTTCATTCTGTTGGGGTGATAAAATGTTTTTATTTTCTGAGTTATTCTCGAGTTATATAAATCTCTGTTGAAAAATGTTTTTTCGCAAAATAATTACAAAATTGATGGAAAAGTATCTTTTAAAAAAGTTTGGCTTATTAACTAAACAGTCTTTGAGATCATAGTACAATTCAAAATATTATATTGTGAAAATATTAACAAATACAAAACTCACCGTGTCTCATTCATTATTCGGTTTTTTTTCACTCACTACAATCTTCTTTTTGTTCAAAACAGTGTACAAAACTCTTCACACTCACGCACTTATTGCATTTTTTCTTTACAGCGCTTTACAAACTTTATTTTCTCTTCAGCGCTTTACAATCACTATTTTCATTGTTTTGCTTTCCCCTCTAGCTCCACCACATCTCGCGTATAACACTTGTTTGTTTACCATTTTCAATTACTCATACTTTTCGTTAATTCTGACACCGGCAACCAAAGGCATTTTGATCAGATCCCACGGCAGTTTACGTTAATATTAGCACAGATTGGAAAAAAGCTTTAGTGATTATCCATAAATACGCGTGAAATTTACAACACTTTATGCACTTTTAACGTATGTATTTTAATAAATTATTTTCACTTTGTGCCGCTCGTCCAAATCTAAACAATATAATTCACGAACTGAAGAAATGACATAAAGAGACTACACCCATAAACAAAGAAGTATTAGATGGTCCGTCCGACTCTTTAAAAAGTGACAGTTACGAACGATTAAATTTTTGACATTTGTTTTGTACTCTTCGAGTTATTTTGGCATTCTCTTATTTGCACTCGAGATTTAATTTGCTGATTTAAAGATGTGTTTTTTGCTATTTTCTTTTAAAAATCAATTGTGGTTGCTCCAATTGTGATTGTAAAGTGAAATGTTTGAGGAAAAATGCCAAAAATATGAATAAAAAATAAAAACAAATTTGTGCTCTTTCTACTCTTAACTACTAATGTCAAAAATTTAATCGTTCGTAACTCGAGAAATTTGCTTAAGAGAGGAAAGGAACATCTAGTAGTTGAGTGTTTATGACTACACCTACCGTGCTCATAAACACTCAACTACTAGATGTTCCTTTCCTCTCTTAAGCAAATTTCTCGAGTTACGAACGATTAAATTTTTGACATTAGTAGTTAAGAGTAGAAAGAGCACAAATTTGTTTTTATTTTTTATTCATATTTTTGGCATTTTTCCTCAAACATTTCACTTTACAATCACAAATGGAGCAACCACAATTGATTTTTAAAAGAAAATAGCAAAAAACACATCTTTAAATCAGCAAATTAAATCTCGAGTGCAAATAAGAGAATGCCAAAATAACTCGAAGAGTACAAAACAAATGTCAAAAATTTAATCGTTCGTAACTGTCACTTTTTAAAGAGTCGGACGGACCATCTAATACTTCTTTGTTTATGACCGTGCTCTCTCTGCTGTGGGGAGTTTTATGAGCAGCGTTGCCGTTTTGGTCATTTCCGACCAAATTTGGTCGGATGGATTTGAAATTTTTATATTTGGTCGGATGGTCGGACCAATTTAATTTGGTCGGTTTTATCCTAGAATATTTAATTTGTATTATAATACAGAATAATGTTAAGTCTAATATCAAAGTAAATTACTGAAAGTTAAAGTCATTCACCGTTTGGAATACTCTCAAATGTCGATTGTGAATCCCAAATTTTTGATCGCGGGAAGCAGTATCGATTGAAATTGTAGACGAATATATTGTAATAAAAATTAGTTTGAAAATATTTATTTCAGGTTCGACAAATGTTGTTTGTAGTTGTCTAAAATATCGGACCTGGGAAAAGAATTGTTGCTTTCACTCCTGTTCTGTATTTCCATATCGGATTTAAACCGAAAATTTGGTTGATAAATCTCACCATAATTGCGGAATTTTATTTATTTGGCGTAAGATAATAGTAAATATTAGATTAACAAGGAACAAAAGCAATTGACTGGTGTTGATGGGTAAAGTATGGTCCATCCGATGTTCGTATTTTACTTTTATAAATATTAGTGGAATATATCAGAACAATGTTCATGGGGTTTATATAATTGTAGTGTTGGTGTTGAGAGCATTTATTGTTGTCAAATAATGTTGCGTAAGCACAAAATTCCAGCACTCTAGCTAGCAAATTGTGCAAGATATCAAAATTTCAAAATTTGGTCTATGTGGGCGGGGCCACGCCCATTGGGCCGATCCCGCCCATTTTTAGACCACTCACGCAGAATTCAACCATATACATATACACAAAATTCCAGGTCTCTCGGTAAAAAAATGTGGAAAATATCACATTTTTAAAATTTGGCTTATATGGGCGGGGCCACGCCTATTGGTCCGATTCCGCCCATTTTTGGAAAATTCACATAATCTGCCACTAAATTCATACACACAAAATTTCAGCGCTGTAGTTAAAAATTTTTCTCAATATCAAAATTGGACCCATATGGGCGGGTCCACGCCCATAAATTCCAGCACGCTCGCTTACAAATTGTGCAAAATATCTCAATTTTAAAATTTGGCTTATATGGGCGGGGCCACGCCCATTGGTCCGATTCCGCCCATTTTTGGAAAATTCACATAATCTGCCACTAAATTCATACACACAAAATTTCAGCGCTGTAGTTAAAAATTTTTCACAATATCAAAATTGGACCCATATGGGCGGGTCCACGCCCACTTGATATATCGAAAATTCAAGTACCCTATTTTCAGCACCCCTACACATGTACATTCTGTGAAAATTTCAAGATGATCGGTCAAGCCGTTTAGACGTCTATACGGAACAAACACACAAACCCACAAACAGACACTCTCTTTTATATATATATGTAGATAGATAGATAGATAACCGAACCTTCTGTAATTTCAAACCCAGAAGAAAACATCTTTCACCCCGGTCGAAGTCCGCAGACGTTGAGGGCCTGAAAGACCCATAGGTCCGAGCCACAAGTTTCGACTTAATTTTTATGTTTCTAGTTTCATTCTGTTGGGGTGATAAAATGTTTTTATTTTCTGAGTTATTCTCGAGTTATATAAATCTCTGTTGAAAAATGTTTTTTCGCAAAATAATTACAAAATTGATGGAAAAGTATCTTTTAAAAAAGTTTGGCTTATTAACTAAACAGTCTTTGAGATCATAGTACAATTCAAAATATTATATTGTGAAAATATTAACAAATACAAAACTCACCGTGTCTCATTCATTATTCGGTTTTTTTTCACTCACTACAATCTTCTTTTTGTTCAAAACAGTGTACAAAACTCTTCACACTCACGCACTTATTGCATTTTTTCTTTACAGCGCTTTACAAACTTTATTTTCTCTTCAGCGCTTTACAATCACTATTTTCATTGTTTTGCTTTCCCCTCTAGCTCCACCACATCTCGCGTATAACACTTGTTTGTTTACCATTTTCAATTACTCATACTTTTCGTTAATTCTGACACCGGCAACCAAAGGCATTTTGATCAGATCCCACGGCAGTTTACGTTAATATTAGCACAGATTGGAAAAAAGCTTTAGTGATTATCCATAAATACGCGTGAAATTTACAACACTTTATGCACTTTTAACGTATGTATTTTAATAAATTATTTTCACTTTGTGCCGCTCGTCCAAATCTAAACAATATAATTCACGAACTGAAGAAATGACATAAAGAGACTACACCCATAAACAAAGAAGTATTAGATGGTCCGTCCGACTCTTTAAAAAGTGACAGTTACGAACGATTAAATTTTTGACATTTGTTTTGTACTCTTCGAGTTATTTTGGCATTCTCTTATTTGCACTCGAGATTTAATTTGCTGATTTAAAGATGTGTTTTTTGCTATTTTCTTTTAAAAATCAATTGTGGTTGCTCCATTTGTGATTGTAAAGTGAAATGTTTGAGGAAAAATGCCAAAAATATGAATAAAAAATAAAAACAAATTTGTGCTCTTTCTACTCTTAACTACTAATGTCAAAAATTTAATCGTTCGTAACTCGAGAAATTTGCTTAAGAGAGGAAAGGAACATCTAGTAGTTGAGTGTTTATGACTACACCTACCGTGCTCTCTCTGCTGTGGGGAGTTTTATGAGCAGCGTTGCCGTTTTGGTCATTTCCGACCAAATTTGGTCGGATGGATTTGAAATTTTTATATTTGGTCGGATGGTCGGACCAATTTAATTTGGTCGGTTTTATCCTAGAATATTTAATTTGTATTATAATACAGAATAATGTTAAGTCTAATATCAAAGTAAATTACTGAAAGTTAAAGTCATTCACCGTTTGGAATACTCTCAAATGTCGATTGTGAATCCCAAATTTTTGATCGCGGGAAGCAGTATCGATTGAAATTGTAGACGAATATATTGTAATAAAAATTAGTTTGAAAATATTTATTTCAGGTTCGACAAATGTTGTTTGTAGTTGTCTAAAATATCGGACCTGGGAAAAGAATTGTTGCTTTCACTCCTGTTCTGTATTTCCATATCGGATTTAAACCGAAAATTTGGTTGATAAATCTCACCATAATTGCGGAATTTTATTTATTTGGCGTAAGATAATAGTAAATATTAGATTAACAAGGAACAAAAGCAATTGACTGGTGTTGATGGGTAAAGTATGGTCCATCCGATGTTCGTATTTTACTTTTATAAATATTAGTGGAATATATCAGAACAATGTTCATGGGGTTTATATAATTGTAGTGTTGGTGTTGAGAGCATTTATTGTTGTCAAATAATGTTGCGTAAGCACAATTGAGATTTTTTTTTTTAAATTGATTGAAAATTTAAATGCAGATTTTCGTTTAATTTATACACATTTTTTTCCAATTTATAAATTGATTTTTGCCACATTGGGACGAAAAGGCAAAGAAAACGACTATATTGAAACTTAGGGGTTTGGCGAAGATGATAATTAGGCTTAAAACACAAAAATATCAAAAAAACAATGATTTTACTGAATGAGGATATATTAAGATATGGCCATATTCCTATCATTTAAACGAGACTGCGATCCATGAAGTTGGGTATATACATTTCAGGCGGGCCACATTATAACTTGTTTTAAAATACTTTTCAGTATTTTTATCTTGTTTACATATTTTTTATTTTCTATTATAACGAGCATATTTTTATGTCAATTTATCTGAAAATGTCGTCACCAAACTTTACAAGATAGCAACTATGTACTTTAATTTTATAAATTTGGTCGGCTACAAGGAATTTTGGTCGGTTTTAGAGAACATTTTGGTCGGAAAAATTTTTTTGCAGTGGCAACACTGTTTGTGAGTCATATGAATGATATTTATTGCAGAGGGGGTATAAGTTGATAAATATAATGAGTTGCAAATAGTGATGCTCATATCGATATCTCTCCATTCCAACATACGCTCTGTCGAGAATAACAGGAGAGGCATTTGTTTTTTTTTTTTTTGGGAATTTTATGTTGTATGGAATAAATTTATAATACAAAACGTATGACATCTACAGTTTTCTGCGTAACTTTTGATTGGGTTTACGGATTAACACAAAATGTTGATATAATAGATTTAAATTGGAATATTAAGGATTTTAAATGCAGTATATTTAATATGCTAAGTTGCATAGTACAATATATAACAGCAACATTTTGTTTGGTACACAGTGATACTATACTGTGGTAGTGGATGTTATAATATTGTAAATTACATATATTTTAACAACTGGAATTAAACGCCCCTAAAGTATACATATCGACTCGGTACAGGGACTACGCCAATTAATGTTATTTAATTGTAGTGTAGACCAGGACTAATCAACCATTCCTTATTACCAGCAGATTTTACGTCTATGTCGGTATGTGCTATAGGCATATTTTCAGTTGATTTCGCGTTTAAAAGCACATAACATATTTTAAGGATATAATTATTAGGAATTTTTTTTTAATTTTTCTGAAAGGCCTAGTAAGACGTTATTCGTGTCAAATGAAAGGGCACATTTTAGGCTATCTAAATACCATGAAATGCAAAAAATATATTTGGGGAAAACATTTTGTCATTCACTTGCCATGAAATCACCCATTTATATATAAAAAATTACCTTAATTTAATGATTTGAGCCAAAGGCGTCATAATCGTTAAAGTAAGTACGTTTGATACTAAAAAACTAAGACACTTTCCTTAATATTTATATGTGAGTCCTTAATATTAAGTAAATTGCATTTATTTAAAGCATGAAATATAGTTATTTTAAAGATTAAACGTCTTTAGCTCAAATCTTTAAATTAAGGCAATTTTTCGCTCTATGTGTATATGTGTCTACGCTTTATTCAGTTAGAAAACAGATGTGTTTTGTGATTAAAATAAAATAAAACCAGTAAGGAAAGGCAGAAAATCGGCGGGCCGACTATATATAATACCCTACACCTCGATACCCTAACAATGCGAAAAGGGGAATTACGACATAATTTAGAATAATTGGTTTCGTTTCAATTAAAAAAGTACTTAGCTCCATCTCCTCATCAAGGCTTATTAAAATGTGGAGTTGAAGATGTTGATCATAATAAACCAGATCTGAAAGGATAACCTTAAAATGCGCAGTTTTATTTCATAGATAAAGAATCGGAAGGAAGATATAGGAGGAACTGTACATAATCTAAAGCTTAATTTCTGCCAAATTATATAAAGATAGTAAGTATAATATAAAGTTTTAATTGCGCTTAAATACTAAATAGCCAGGAAAATATATATCGTCATCAGAATCGAAAAAGGGCGTAACAACAAGAAAAATGCAAATTCAGTCTTTGATGGATTTTCGGTACACTGCATCAAAATACACATCCTGACAAATTTTTAGCGACCTACTATCAAAATTGGCTAATTTAGTACCCAAAAATCAAGAGACTTCTCTCGGGGTAAAAATAAAACAACGTGTCAAAAATGTTTGAAAGGTCAAGATTTTTTTTGGAAATTTTGTAATAATCTGGTGGAGAATTTGGAAAAAATAAAAGAATTTAAACTGTTTTGCAAAATTTAATTTTTTTCGCGAGATATGACCTAATCAAATTTTCAGAGTGTGTGTAGAAAATTACAATTTTCTCTTGAAATATTGAGCCTATTCGACAGAAAAATAGCAATAAGGTCCGAAACACTTGCTCAAATATAAATATATCATTCGTTTTAATTGTCAACTCAGGGGAAATATAGCAAATTATTTTTTGTTTTGTTTTTTATGCGAATAATTTTCCTGGAGAAGTGATTTGAAATTATTTATATGCGTCCTATTTTGACGCGCACCATAACCAAAAAAAAAAACAGTAAGGAAAGACAGAACGTCGGGAGGGGCCGACTATATAATATCCTACACCTCCCTAACAATGCGAAAATGGGCATTGTGATAAGAATTTGGCAGTGTTCATACATGTAATAAAAAAAATCTAAATCTGAACCGATTTTCCCCGAATTTGGCAGTATATACATCATGAAATAAGACAACTCTCCGTTCCAAATTGTGTACTGATCTGATATAAAATACAGTAAAATACTGTAAGACCATAAATACGACCTACATTTTGATCACAAGAATACATTGGCAGACAGACAGACGGACATGGCTAAATCGACACAAAAAGTGATTCTATGTCGAGCGGTATAATAAACTATGGTTCTATTGCGTCCCTTTTTGGGCGTTACAAACAAATGCACAAAGTTATAATACTCTGTACCACAGTGTGATATATTGTGAATATTTCAAGAGAAAATTGTTCACTTCTCTGAAAAAAAATTGACCTTAAAAAAATTTTTGACACTTGTTTTATTTTTACCCCTCTGTCAATTTTTATACATATCGATTAATAAATGTTGCTTATACAGTGCATATATGACATATCGCAAACGCATATTTATGAAAGTTATGTGTAAATCTTAACCGATTTTAACCAAATTTAATAACTCCATTGTGTCCATTTTTGTGGGAGGTACCAAAAGGGGCGTGCCAATTAGGGCAACTTTTCTCTGGACTCTAGGTACTATAAATGCATTGCACTGTACGAAATTTAAAATAATTGTATGCACTGGTATTAAAGTAAAAGCTGTTCACTTTTGGTACAAAAATGTCCATTTATGTGGGAGGTACCAAAGGGGCATGCCAATAACGTCCATTTTTCTCTGGGCTGTTGCTACTATAAAAGCATTGCACTGTACAAAATTTCAAGTATTTTTATGCACTGGTATTAAAGTTAAAAGCTGTTAACTTTTAGTACAAAAAGGTCCATTTGTGAGGGAGGTACCAAAAGGATCGTGGCAATAATGCCCATTTTACACTGTATTTTAGGTGCTATTAAAACATTACACTGTACAATACTTCAAGTCTTTGTATGTACTGGTAATAAAGCTATAAGCTTTTAACTTTTGGTTCAAAATTGTCTATTTGTGTGGAAGGTACCAAAAGGGGTAAGGCAACTTCGCCCATTTTTCTCGAGGTAATAGTAACTAATAAACTAATACTATGTGTAGAATTTCAGAGGATTCAAATAGTAGTACAGAAGTTATTAAATAATCAATATTTCACTAAATGTTAACCCTTTGTGGGGGAGGTACTAGAAGTGGAAGTGGACCAATATGGCCCATCTTCAAACTTAGCCGGAGATAGAAGAAAATATTACTACGTACTAAATTTGAAGTCAATCGGTTACTCGTTTCGAGAGTTATCGTGTGCACCAGCCAGCAGAGAGACAGACAGGCGGACGGGCATTGCTCATTCGACTTATGACCCAAAACCGATATTCGCCGAACATACATAGTGTCTTAGGTCACTCCTTCGATATGTTACACTTTTGGCTCGTAGCAAATGATATATACCCTCCTCTCTAAGGTGAGGGGATAAATAGCGGATTTTTATCAAAACATGCAGCGACTTATTTCAAACAATAACATTTGTTCTTTCTCTCTTTCTACAAAAATCTATGTGAGATATGACGTGTTGGTAAAAGTAAAAAATGAGATGTGATATTGATGAAAAAAAATTTTTTAAAGAACCTTTTTTATTTCTGTTGTCCTTAGAAATGTTACAAATCTAGAATATTTGTATAGTCATATGACTAAAAATTCGGAAAGTCCTCTTAAAAGGATGAGAAATAATCGCGAAATAAAAAAAAATAAGTAATAACCCCTACGTTACGTGAGGGAGGAAGTTAATTTTTTCTGACTTGGTGTCCCTAAAATCTGACTTGGTGTCCCTAAAATCGTATATGTAGGCTGTGGAATTTAAAATTTTGTAATTCCTTAAGTATTAATGACTGAATGCTGAATTTTAAGTATATATTGTAACAGGTATGTACAGTCTATTAAAATTTATATTTTTCAGATTTGTCTTTGGAAACTTTTTGTGGGTATTCAAGGAAAAAGTTGTACAGGAAATTTTTGAAAATCCTTTGTCCTTAGAAAACTTTTAAAATTGTTTCATAATTGTTAATCTTGACATTTTAAAGTCTCGTAAAAAGGATCAGGAAATAAAAAACTGTATTGTTTCACTTCTATATAGTCTCGCTGTTTATTTAAAAAAGATTGAATAAACAATTTTACTGTCAATGGTTTAGGTCATATCCTATTGTACGCAGAGGGAATACAATAATAAACCAAAGACTTTGATTAACTTATAGCTTATCGACAACAATTTAAAACAATTCCATGTGTTGCTTTCTTCTCAAAATTAATTATGTTTTGGAATGTCTGCACATACGAGTACATATATCTCTGATATACCATTCAGACTGACCCAAATAAATTCGAATTGAAATCCATGAATTAATTTTCGTTTTATAAAAAAAATCCAACACTTCAAGACTCCATTAAATCATTTGCGAAATGCAGCTGTGTTGTGTCAAGTCAAAAAAATATCCAAATTTATTTTTTGGCCAATTCTTCTTCTGTGTCATTGCAGACAAATATTGTCTGCAGTGAGGCGAATAAATGAATGGCTGTTGGGTGAGGGGTGTTTGGTGGATACGGTTCTGTTGCCTGGCACGAGTATTATTCTTGTCGTTTGGCCTATTCAATGGTTTTGGCGTCATAGTCTCTTCTCCCCTGTTCATGGACTGTTGACTGTTTTTTTTAAATTTTTTGCAGTTGTTTTTTTGAGATCGCTGGTGGTGCTGAGTTGCATGTCAACTTATTTCACTCTGGTGTTTGGAATATTATTATTATTTTTTCTTTCTTTTCGTTATTTTTGTTGTTGCTTTCATTATTGTGTCATGCCATGTGTGGGCGTTGGGCGTTTGGTTCATATTCGTGTCATTCATATTTATAATTCATACGTAGAATTGCGCGCGCGATGTGTATTTTGCAATTAAGCGTAAAAACTATTCCCCTGAATGATGATGATTTTTTTTGTTCAGTTAGTTTTTTCCTCGCGCCTCAATTTGATATTATTTACTTTTTCATACGACAGTTTTTGGTTTGTAATCTGAAAATAATGAATGTACATTCTTTGCCACACAACAGTGGTTTTCATTTATACATTTAAATTTCGAACGAATTTGTGGTTGACTTTTGAGTAAAAACGGGAAAAATACTATAAATTTTTTCCCGCACAAATCATTAATCGTCGATGAATATTGCAGCGCACATTGATGATAAATGCATTTTCGTGTCGCTTATAAATATTATAAACATCAATTGATGTAAATAGACTTATAGTCCAGTTCGTGCAAGAGCGTCACATTTCAAAATTTAAAAAATCTATATCTACAAGCTAATCCATGATTGGATTGATTTCTATTCTATAGTTAGTAATACCCTCACTTTAGTGGAGGAAGGTATGTAATATTTACTACCGACCAAAAGTGTAACTCATCGAAGGAGTGATCTAAGACCCTAAGTATGTTCGGCGGAAATCCAAATTAGGACATATTAATTCATTTGAGCAATGTCCGTCCGTCCATCTGTCTTACTGGTATGTGATTATGTTTTTTTCTACATCAGGCTGAGTTCTTTTTTACTATCTCTGGCTGAGTTCAAAGATGGAACATATTAGTCTACTCCTTCTAGTACCTTCTCACAAAGGGTTACAATTTAGTGAAACATTGATTCTCTTATGGCACCACCCACACAAAGGGACCATTTTGTATAAAAAGTAAACTGCTTATAACTTTAATACCAGGGCGTATAAATACTTGAAATTTCGTACAATGTAATGCTTTAACAGTACCTACTGTCCTATAAAAAATGGGCATTATTGCACACTGCTTTTGGTACATTCCATATAAAATACCAAAATTGAATGGTGCACAACGTTAATGCCAGAACACGCAAATTTTTCTAATATTTCCGAAACAAGGATTAATTTGTATTGATGTATTTTGGCATTATAGAAGTTCAAAGTACATATATTTTTTTTTCGCAATTTTATGTTTGTAAAATTCGATTAAAATTTAAATCGTGTAATCTAGAATAAACTTATGGTCCAGCTGGTCTGAGGTTTTTTAACAGTGGGTCAAAGTTTTAAATTTTTGGTCGAAGGGAGCATTATACGAAATGAAAATAATGCTGTATGTTAATGTCTGAGAGGTTTCTTATTGTAATATAGTGTTAATGGGTCAATTTGGACTTTTCCCCCAAAATTTGACACAATGTAAAAAAAAGTCAGACTCCAGCTGGTCTGATAAGTTTATTCTACAAAAATGTACTCATGCCCTTTTAAAATTATAGGTTTTCTGAACGACGTCTAACCGAAATAGGCATCAGAATCGATAAGTTGTGCAGCGTTTCCGACCGAATTCGGAAGAAATTGTTAACTGGGAACTTTACTTTATTAATTTGTTACCCTTTTGCGACCGAACACAACCTTCCTCTAGCACTGATTCATAAGAAATGATTAAAAAAAAACTAACAACATTCTTCTGTACTCTCATTTTTACGATTAACGACACTCTCGATTTTCCTCTCGAAAATAAAAATGATCTAATCCTATAAAATAAAATCATTATCTATAATAACATTTAAAAAAAAACAAGATAGCTGATCCTTAATTCAAAGCCAGCAAAGACGATGAACAATTAAGATCATAAAAATAAGGACTTGTTGTATTAAAAAACATGGTATGAAAATGTATATAATTGCATGTTCAGAATCATCAAAACTATTCCTGAAATTGCTGACAAAAACCTTTGGATCAATGAATTTTTCATTAATTCAAAGTCATTTCAATAAATTAATATTCAATTAAATTTTATTACATTAAATGGCAGTACCTGGCAAATTCCTCGACTTCTTCAGAGACATCATACAGGTGTCTTTGAACAAATTGGCTATATGCGCCAGAGGCAGCGGTTTGGGCGTTAACCAGGCAGAATTGGTTATCTCTATTAGGAAGAATATGAAGAATATAAGAATATATACCACCCTCCAACGTAGCACCATTGGATATATAAAGCAGTAGTTCGCCCAATACTGTTGTACGGCATTGTGGTGTGGTGGACGGCAACTAATAAACTATTCATTACAGAGCAAATATCAAAGATTCGCGGCAAGTTGAGGACTACAGTGGCTACTTCTCTACAAGCCATACTCCCTCTACTGCCCATTGATATTGTTGCGAGAGAAGTTGCCACCAGAGCGGCATTACGATTGAACTGTCTATTAATGTGGGGGTATAAGAACACGTTCACATGAGGGTATCACAATGCAGTGGTATGGTAATCAGCCGAGTGGACTATATACCAACGGTGTACACCATCGGGAGAAACTTCACCAATGATATACCTGCCAGAGAGAAATGGTTTGGCAGAACGCCAGGAAATAGAAAATTTCTCCACATCTATACAGATGGCTCGAAGCTTGATGATAAGGTTGACTTCGGAGTGCACTATAAAGAACTCAGTCTTGATATAGCTCATAGACATCCAAATACGTGTAGTGTCTGTAAAGACGAAATAGTGGCAATAAGGGATGTCGCCAAGTGGCTGAGTCGTAACGAAGTGACCAACACTAGCGTCGTCATTTACTCGGACAGTCAGGCTGTCATCAATTCTCTGGAGGCTAAATCCCAAAATTCGCAAACAGCTCTCGTTTGATTTAATATACATAATTGGGCATAGGTATATCCCGGGGACTTGCAAAGAGCTAGGTAGGGGACGACATTACAAATTCTCGAAGAATTTGCATATTTCGTATTGGGGCGATAGTGTCCACATGCAAGCTTTGGCTTAGGCAAGAGGCAAACAGGCAATCCCATGAAAGAGGGACAGAAATCGACACTTGTAGGGTAGATGTACTAATCTGGCCAAGATACAAGCTGAGAAGGTAAAAATGTCTTCTCGCACTAGAGAGGAAAATACTGGCTACGTTAGTGTCCGTTCTGACAACACACTGCCTGATCGGCGAATACGCCAAAAGGGTAGGTATTGAGTCAAATGACTTCTGCGGGAGCTGTGTTGGTGAGGAAGAAGTTGAAGGCATTGAGCTCCTGCTTTGCTTCTGTCCCTCATTAAGTAAACGACGTCTGGATATACTGGGGTCGGCTTTGTCTGACAGACAAACAACGTCTGGATATACGAATATTCGTACAATTGATAACATTGTATATCAACTAGGTTGGTTTCGATGAGTGGCATCTGATCCCGTGGTATCACTAGGGACCTACATGGGTCAATGTGAGCTGTCACAGCTGGCTGCAACCCTAACCTAAAAAACTTTAAGCCATATCTCCGATGGTTCGAAAAACGTTTTAAAAACCATAAAATTCTATTTTGAAGTGCTTTTCTCAATTATAAGTAATTGTCGTGGTGTTATCTGTAATCACAAAATTAAAAAAAAAAAACAAGTAAGAAAGTTTCAGTCGGGTAAACCGACTAAGGTATACCCTCACTTTGTGAGTAATGTAATATTGAATATTCGTGGAATTATTCTGTTAGTTTGTATTGGAGTTACCACAACGGGTTTAACAAATACGTCTATTTTTCGGTGAACAGTGGATACTTTAAATAATTGCACTTTGCCGAATAATAACAGTTTATGTGCACTGGTATATTAGCGTTATGATATATTAAATTGTGGTATTATTTGGCCATTTTGTGTGGGAGGTACAAAAGGGGGCGTGGTGATGAAGCCCATTCTTCACAGGGCTATATTCACTACAAAAGCATTACACTGTACAAAATTTCAATTTATTTTATACACTGGTATAAATGTTATAAGCTGTTAAATTTTGGTGAAAAATGGTACCTTTGTGTGGGAGGTACCAAAAAGGGTGGTAATAACGCTCATTTTTCACTGTAGTGTAGGCACTATAAAAGCATTACGCTGTATACAATTTCAAGTATTTTTATACACTGGTATTAATGCTATAGGCTGTTAACTTTAGGTGCAAAATGTGGGAGGTACCAAAAGAGGCGTGGCAACTTCGCCCATTTTTCTCGAGTTGATTGCCACTAATAAACTAATACTATGTGTGGAATTTCAGAAGATTCGAATAACTAGTATAGCAGTTATTAAAGAATCAATAGTTCACAACATTTTAACCCTTTGTGGGGGAGGTGCTAGAAGGAGTGGACCAATATGACCCATCTTCGAACTTAGCCGGAGATAGAAAAAAATGTTACCACATACCAAATTTGAAGTCAATCGGTTACTCCTTTCGAGCGTTATCGTGCGCAAGCAGACAGACAGACGGACGGACATTGCTCATTCGACTTAAAATGACCAAAAACATATCCGCCGAACATACTTACGAGTCTTAGATCACTCCTTCGATGTGTTACACTTTTGGCCGTAGCAAATGATATACCCTCGTATCACTAAAGTGAGGGTATAATAAAGAAGCTCTTTTACCCGTTTTTGTCTAAAAATTTCAATAAGCCAAGTTATTTGATAATTCTGCTCGCAAATTCGAATTCAGCGTGCCGAAGTATTCTCAAGTCGTATCTGAGGTTTCCTTTCTACGAACAAACATTGCCATTGGTCCATTATGGACCGTTTGAGAAAAATCTTGTTTTTTTATAATTCGGTTATATTTTTCAGTTATATACCATAAATACTGCCAATTCTGCTTTACTTTATACACGCGTGTTATGAACAAAGTGTAATATTTTTTTAAAATTTCTTTAAAAAAACGTGGAAAACTGAATATCTGCATCAAGAGTGCAAAATGGATGTGGGCTGTAGATACAGAAAGTAGTTAAATATGCAATTTTGTGTGTAAAATTTCGATCTTCGCGACAAATGAATCCATTTTGCAAATTATGCCTCACTAGTTGTATGAAATTCTTATTCACGAAGTGCATGCCAAACATTAGCGTAATATGTTCAGCAGATCGGCGGGAAAATAGAAAACTAAAAAGTGCCACAAGCAGACTAATGAGGCCATATCTTCCATGAAAACTGAAATTTTGCAAAACTACACAAATTTTGTTTTTGATTTGGTGTCCCGAATCCACATTCCGATTTTTACAAAAACAATTTCACCCTACTAAGTTTTCTATAACAGCATTATCATCATTATTATTTCAGAAATAAGCTCCCCCACAACGTATTATGCGCTCGTATAGGGATTTACTACACTAAGTGCATCACAATACCAAAGTGTTTGTGGGGCTGCCGAATTAATTAATATTCTGATAAGCATTGCAAATTACACGAATTATTGCAATTTGTGTAATTTTCAAAAATTTGGTTCATAAACTCTTTTTAGGGTTTCGCCAATGTATTCTCACAGATCCATTAGCATTCGCTGTCGCTTTGTAATTAAAATGTTTGCATATGATTATTTTTCCCCGCGAGAATTACCCCAAAATATGAGTATGCTCAATGCAATTTATCACATTTTTCAGAGTACTGCAATTAATGTCGCTTTATTGTCACAATTTTGGTAATTTCCATTATTTTTGAGAAGAGGAAAAAAACACAAAAGAGCAGCACTCATACACTAATGTGAGTAACCCTCATCATCAAGGGGTATTTATGCATACCAACGCTTAAATATCTACAGGTCTTCCTCGAATAATGAAATGCGTGAAACATTAAATTAAGTAAGTAAACAAGTATATAGTTGGTTAACAGGATCAACTAAAGTCTGGATTTTATTGATATCTAAAATATTAATTATAGTAAATAACAATTATGAATCAATTGAATTTGCCAAATAATGGCATGGTTCGAAATTTGACCGAAAATATTTCCCAAATCGATTTGGTTAGTTCTTATGTTATATACTAAATATTTACAATATTTTTACATTTAAATGTTTTTGTTTTTCACTCAACACATTAACCACGTTTTCGAAGGATTTGCTGTTTCGCTCAAAAATGCCTGTAGCTTAATATGTTTGTGCAAAATTGTATACCAGAAAACATCATCATAAAAATTGTCACACATGTGGTCCCAAAGATAAAACGAAATAATAAAAATAAAAAAATAAAAAAGGCCACATATGAGTTGTATCAAGAATTATGCTCATATGCTCATTCGTATGTTCTGCTGTATGTGATGACATATTAATTACATCGTCAAGAGTGCATTTAATGTTTGTACGTGTATTTACTTATGAATAGACAAGAGGTGGTGGAGGCGGAGAAGAGAGGGCGGGGTTGGAATGTAGAGGAGTATGAGAAGGAATATTATAGAAAGAAAGCCACAAAAAATGCTCATCAAAAGAATGCCAACAAACAAGTGTCATTTTGGCTTTTAAGTGTTATCTTGTCTTTTTTCGTCATTCTGGTCGTGGCTTCACACAAAGTGCTATCACAATGTGCCGTACAAATGAATGATGAATGAGATGTAATGTATGTAAATTTTGTTTGGCAGGAAATATAAAATTTGTAAGTACTGTGTAAGGTGAGAAAAAGTCGAGGACCAGTAAACATTAGAGTGGTTCGCGTTTCAGCCATTAAGAAGGAATGTGGTTTGTTTTGCTGGATTTGAAATATGATATTTATTGTTAGATTTTAATAAAACAAATAAGAAAATTTCAGTCGGGAAAACCGACTTTTCAACGTTCAGAGGCCTGATGGAGTTGTTTGTGATAGTAACAACATTTGTGATAGTAAATACAATTTCCTATTCTGGGTTTCAAGTGGAAGCTCTTTTTGTTATAATTTTCAATGATTGCAGAGCATTTCCATGTTAAGTGATGGCAGTATTTTTGGCTCACAGTATTTTTGGCTCATGTCACGGATTTTGATGAAACTTGGTATAATGGTTGTACTAAGTGCTGTAAAACCTTGTTTCTTCGCGTTTTGTTGATAGTGGAATTATCGGAAAGGGAAGACTAAGTCTGGATGCGTGATATTTGCATCTCAGACAATTTACCTGCAAAAATTAATATTGGCCCTGCGCCATGATCTCCTTTAAAGAATGATTTCTATTTTGTTAATTCTTATGCAAGATGGAGACATACAGGGTTTTCCAATAAGAGTGATATGATTTCTTTAAAAAAAAAACACACTTATTGTTAAGGAAATTCAAAAGTTTTTTATTTAATGTGAAGTATATAAAGGGTTTTCCAACAAGAGGTGTTATTTTGGTATTAAAAGAAAAATGTAATTTTAAGATAAATGATCGGATGTTTATTTCATAATAAAGAGGAAGGTATGCCGTTAATAATGAAAAACAACATCAGCCAAATGGCCACCACGACCACGCTTACAGGACCATATCCTTTTCATGAAATTGTCCATAACCAAATCGCAAAGTGGCTGCCCTATGTCCTCGATAGCCTCACGAATTCTATCTTTGAGGTCTTGAATCGACGCTGGGCTGTTGGCGTAGACCTTATCTTTCATGTGGCCCCAAAGAAAGAAGTCGCAAGGTGTTAAATCACAAGATCTCGGTGGTCAATTGTGATCACCTCTTCGAGAGATAACATGGTCCGGAAACTTTTCCCGAAACAGAGCAATGGTTTCGTTGCTTGTGTGGCACGTAGCGCCGTCTTGTTGAAAGTAAACATTGTCCAGTAATACTATGCAACTCCGACCATAAAAAATCATTAATCTTCTCTCGATAGCGCAATCCTTTCACCGTAACTGTTGATCCAACCTCATTTTCGAAAGAGTAAGGTCCAATGACCCCGCCGGACCATAAACCACACCAAACAGTCACACGTTGACTGTTTGGTGTGGACCATAACTCTTGGGTTTTCCGAGCCCAAGATGCGACAATTTTGCTTGTTGACGTAGCCACCGAGGTGGAAATGTGCCTCATAAGTCAAGTTGATTTTGTATCGTTCGTATCGTTTTTTTGTTCGATCGTTTCGTTTGATCGTTTTGTCGTTCCATTTTTAGTAATGGCGTAGTTTCTACTTGTCAAATGTCAAATAATAAACGCTTCAAAAGTGACAGCTACCGAAATACCGCGTGATTCAAAATAACACCTCTCGTTGGAAAACTCTGTACAATCGATACAATTAAGTTTCAAATAAAACGTCATTTAAATGGCCTCCACGACTTCTTCTGCAGGAACGAAGTCGATGAACCCAATTTTCGAGCACTTTTTCCACTAAATCAAGGCGTATGTCATGAATGGCACGTTCAGTATTGACTTGTAAAGCTTGAAGAGAGTCTGGTTTATTTCAAAAGACCAATGACTTCAAGTAACCCCACAAGAAATAGTCTAATGGTGTTAAATCACAATTTCGAGGAGGCCATTCTTGTAATAATCGAATCTTCAAACTTTTCTCGCAATAATTCAATTGATTCATTTGCTGTGTGACACGTAGCGCAAATCGGTCAATGGCAAAAAGATAGCTCTTAACGAGAGCTAAAATGTTGCTCATGACTGTCAAGGTCGTAGGTCGACTGAAAAGTGTTTTTTTGGGATTTTAAAAAATGGACTTAGCATCATTTTCAAATGTGAACGGAAAGTTTATTTTTAACGGTACGTCGGATCGAGAATCGGTCAATGGCAAAAAGATAGCTCTTAACGAGAGCTAAGATATTGATCATGAATTTCAATGTCGTAGGTCGAACGGAACGTGTTTTTTGGTTTTTAAAAATGGACTTGCAATTGGAGAAAAGTTGCAATTGAAGAACGTTTATTTTGATAATAAAACTGAATAATTTGTAAACGTTGTTCTTGCGTATATTCCTCCATGATGAAATTGTAAACACTACTGAATACGAAAAACAAATGACAGATCATGACATATTACAAATGGCCGAAACGTCACATCAAAATCATATCATCCCTATTGGAAAACCCGTTATATATTTTGCCTCAAAACATTGGGGGAAGATTTTTCCATTTCCAGTTTATTTTTAAAATTTTCTATGTCATAAAAAAAAGTCATGCCATATGTGAAAATTTTGAATTTCAGTAGATTTCATCATACACAAAAAGCTTTAAAAAAATTTTTTTATTAGGTAGTCAAATGAATTCCAGATTAGGTATTTAAAATTCAAATGACAAGAAATGTGATAGTAAAAACTCATGAATGATTATAGTGATATATATAATCACATACGAGTACACAGTTTGAAGTAAATAGGTTACGCCTTTCGAGAGGTTTTGTGCGCACTATCCATACAGAGAATACATACAGAGAATAAAACCCATTTCCGTAGAACACAAGACTACATAGGGTCGTGGTTCACTCCTTCAATGTGTTATAGTTTTTTTGTAGCAAATTTTATAAAAAGTAAGAAAATCTTAGGCAATCTACTGAAATATACCCTTACTTTGTGAGGAATACTCGTATAAGGGTAAATGCTGCTAAAACTTGGTATATAAGCTGTCTTAGGAATATGATTCTCAAATGCATAAAGTTCGGGATTTATATATGTTTTAAGGTGCAATCTTTATAAATTTTAGATGGCAGTATGGTTCGCTTAGTCTTAGAGTACTCCTGGCTACACATTTCCTGGGCATCTCTGAATAAGTAGGCAGCCATCAGAGATCGCCAGCGAGATTGTTACGGAATCTAGAATTAGTTGGTCTATCAAAAGCTATAAAGTCGATAGGACTTACCCGCGGATCTGCAGGCAGTGGCTGATCCAATTGCTCAGAGAGATCTACACATGCTGTATGCATGTATATTTACCAACAAAATTGAGAGAAACAAAGGTGGGACAGATCTTCCATGCAGGAGCTAAGGATTTCCGGCCTTTTTAGTCTATCGTAGTTTTTCCTTAAAACCCTAAAATGATTAATATATAGGGTAATTGCAAAATAAAACGAACCAAAAATTAAAATTTAAATATTTGACCATTTCAATTTCAACGAAATTTAACACGCGTATATTAGAAGATAATGCAGACTCATTACCTTTTACCGATTGTACAAATTCATAACCGTTTCGATTTTGTAGGGTGCCAAAGATGGTCACCTACAAATTTTTTTACAAATATATTTTTTTTAAGTCTACATAACTTTTGAACAGAATACACTATGCAACAAAAACAATTTTTTTTGTGTCCTAGACCTAAATTTTTTTTTATAGATTGTGGCATACTGTTATATAAAATCAAAACCAAAAATTTTTTTATGGATAAATTTTTTTTTTAAATATTGTTTATTAGAAATACTATTATTGTCGAAGGTACCCTTAGTATTTGCACTATAATTTTTGGAGTATATGCCCGATCAGGTCGACTTATACTTAATGTGGGCTACCAATGTTGGAAATATCTCTTTCACTTAGAACCACTGGTTTAGTAACAGTCATTAAACAAATTGGAAAAAGTAGATTTTTTTAAAAAAAAATCCTGGGACAAAAAAACATAAAAAATCGAAAAAAAATATTTTATTTTATATTTTAAAAGTTTGCATCCTAGCGAAGAAATAATGCCTATTTGAAAAAAATCTATGGATAAATGTAGAAATTATAGCCCTTTTGGTAGAGGTAAGAGAATTTCAAAAAAATCTTTTTTTTTTAATTTCTGTTTAAATAGCGATTTTATTCATAGTATGTACATTTGAGTTTATTTATATACATGAACAAGTTTCATTAGAAGTAGTTGTGAGTTCTTTGTTGATGTTTGTAGATTTCGGAATCGGTTTCTCTAATGAGGAACCAAATAAATATAAGCTTCCATCATTCTTTCATCCCAGTGCCCTTGGTAACGCCGCTCGATGGACTTCAATCCGTGGTGAAACCTTTCGCCATGTTCGTCACTTACGTCGCGAAGATTCTCGGGGAAAAAGTTTAAATGAGAATGAAAGAAATTCATTCTGAGGGACATATTTACACCTGTTGGAATACATAAAGCGTGAGATTAGCGCCTAGGGCGAAGATTCGGTATGAATCACAATTTTTCGAAATTAAAAAATTTACGCGCACATTGGGACAAAAAGGGATAAATATGGCACCAAAGCCAAGTCCAAATGGCTAGAGTTTGAATCGTCTAATTTGGCTTGAGGGTTGGAACGTAGACTAGACACAAGGAGTTTTTTAGGCAAAAATGGTGGAAACATGATAAATATTGTGCAGTGGGACAAAACTATGTTGTACAGTGGGGCAAAAAGTGCTAAATATGGTACAGTGGGGGAAAAAATTTAAATTTGTGCAGTGGGTCAAAAATGTGTTAAATATGGCACAGTGGTGCAAAAAGTGTTAAATATGGTACAGTGGGGGGGAAAATTAAATTTGTGCAGTGGGTCAAAAATGTGTTAAATATGGCACAGTGGGGCAAAAAGGGTTAAATATGGTACAGTATTGCAAAAATGGTAAAATATGGTACGATATGACAAAAAGGGTTAAATATGGTAGATTAGGGCTAAGGGTGCGAATTTAGCTTTTGGAATATACAGTATGTTTTTCTTTTAATACATACTTATAGTGGCACTGTGATGCAAAAACGATTAAATGGTGTACAGTTGTGGTTTAATGGCATTTAGAGGCACATAACGGAAAAGGGATAAATACTGTAATATTTAGATTATCCTAGCGGGTGATATAGGCTATATTAGTTATTTATTGAGAAGGCGTGGCCCCGCGCAAATAAGCCAATATGGAGTTATTATTTTCTTAGTGATTCCTACTGTTCATACCTACGAATGCATTATCGAGATTCCTACTGTCGTTATCTGATGATTGGGACTGGACCGTGATCCCGTTTCGAACGCAATCGGTCCAAAGTGGCCAACGAGTGGGCTGGGTCCAGCAAGTACTCCATAACATTTTGCAATAATGAACAAACATATCGGGAAAATGAAATATTAAGTGACATATTGCACTTACGTCTCTTGGTGAAAAATTTTTTTGGCATTGTGTCAGTTACGTCTAAATTCATTTACCGTTTTTTTGAGAAAACGGTAATATATATATGCACAAAATTTATACACACGTTGTACTTTGACTAGACAAATCGAATGGCGGCCTTAACTCAATTTCTGAAAAATGGTCAGTTACGTCGGTTGGTCATCCAAGCGACGATATACATAAATATAAAAAAATATATTTCTAACCAATTTTTTCATAATTTTTTAACAAATCATTAATCTTTCATATTGCGGGCTTTTATTGGATCCAAGGAAATTTGAAACTACAAGCTTAAACGACCTCCATGCTGCAATTTCGCCCGACGTCAAATATGTTTCGACATTCACATCTGTCATCAGTTTCCTTATTTTAGGCCCATCAAAAACTCCTTCTTCGATTTTTTGAATAGAAAGACTTTTAAATAAACTTTTTAAATTTGAGAGTGAATTGCCATCTTTCCTTAAGGCTTTTACAAAATTTTTAAAGAGCCCCAGCTTAATATGCAGTTGTGGCAACATATCGGCTATCCCAGAGGCATAACATACCAACTACTTTTAAATCGCAACAAATTTTCCAGTCATGTTCATATTTTATGTATTTTATCAATTTAGCCATTGTTTCGTATGATTCCTTAGTCTTGACAGCATGAGCAATGGGAATCGACGGTATCTGATTTCCGTTGTGTAAAAGTACTGCTTTCAAACTTTCTTTACTGCTGTAAACAAGTAACCGCCATTCCTTTGAATTGTATGTTTGATTAAGTTCCTAGAACAATCCGGGAATGTGCTTGCAAAAGCATCTGTTATCAACAGTTGTATAAAATTGTTCTTAAGATATATCACGGACGCTATAATATGATATGTTAACATCTGGGGCCAAAATATTGTACTGTTTCATCCCAGATGCAAGTAGTTCTGCCTTATCTTTGGTCAGTTCCAAATGTCTCACTAGATCAATGAGTTGAAACTGAGTTAAAAGCGATGACTTTTGACTCAAACTTGAATCGCTTAGAGATGGGTACTCAGTTGAACTTGATGATGTTTCCGTTATTAGGCTGTAAGCTATACTTGGACACTTGGAAATTGGTATTGTTTCCGAATGTTCAACTGGCAAAGTGACAGATTTTACTTCAGCGTAATTCCAGTGAATGCTCCTTCCTACTCCAATCTGTTTACTTAGATAAAAATAGCAGTCCGTATCGTGAATGAATGCTTGTCTCCAAATCATTGGCATTCCAAATTGCACGTGATATCTAAAATTAAAACGTTTTATTACACAAAACATTGTAATACATTAATTGTAAAGTACTTACCGTATGCCTCCACTAGTCCATCGAGTAAGATTTATATGGCACGAATTACACAAAATACTAGGTGTCCACGGTTCGTTCATATTTATAACTCGTATACCATAATATTACACCTATATTTCTTCTATTATTTTACTAAACGCACGTCGATTTTTTTAATTACATATTTTCCGCAGATGTAGCAGAAATTGTCGGTATCATTTACACATTGAAAAGTTCTTTGCCTTTTACTCATACTTCGAAATATAACATTGTAATATTTTTCAGAAAATCGACTTATCTCTTTAAGGCGATGAATTACACTAATTTATTAATAAGAAATTTCATTCATAAATTCAGGATTTAAGGCTCATAAGTTGCAGTACCAGTAGCTGACATATAGTTTGCTTCGAACGTAGAAACCCAATATTTTTATGACTGCCGCGTACTACTTTGTAGTGCGTACATATAATATTACCACCTGTATATACGACTGGGATGTCCATGCCCCTAAACTGGCGTAACTGAGTGGAAACCTCATAAATAAAAACCACAAATATAGTTGAATGACCCTCTACCTGAGCGGATCTCATCCAATATAGTTCCCACATTGCATATAATGTTTTTGGAGTGTTACGAACGGCCATAAAACCTCGTTCTCTCTATAATTTTATAATGTCTGACATCAATCCTCATAAAATAAAATGCAGGTGCAATGTCTCTTATATGTCTCTCTCACATAAGGCGAATTTATTATAAGCAAAAAAATATCATTTAAAAACGAAAAAATATGAAACAAGATTTTTTTGAATTACCCTAACATTTCCAAATGGCTCATAACTTTTACATCTATCCATAGCTTTTTTTTTCAAATATACAGTGTTTTCTTTGTTAGCATGCTGGTTTTTTAAAAATGTGATAAAATAATTTTTTCGATTTTTTTTCTATTTTTTATGGTATTTTTTGTACCAGGAAAAAGTGTTTTTTAAAAAAATAATAATTTTCACTCATATTTTTGACGACTCTTACTAAATTAAAGATTCTACGTGAAAGATATAAACAGCATATGTAGCCCTCATAATTCCCTTTAATTTAAGGCATAACACGTCTCAATCAGGCATAATTTAAGGCATAACACGTCTCAAGAATTAAAAAAAAAGATAAAAAAAAATTTACCATAAACATTTTTTTAAATATTTTTTTGTGTTTGTGACACCAAATTGCGCCAGAAACTGTTATCCCTTTGTAGCATAGTGTAATCGATTATCGGGTATGTAATAGAGCACCAATAAAGCAAATTTTCTTGGTTGCTTGCGTCATATGTGGACTTTAACGCACCTACGTATTGTGTTTAAGTTTCCATTTCTTAGAGCTTTGCGTTTTGAGAAATCTGCAAAATTAAAATGTTTTTATTTAAAATAAAATTCGGCCAATATTATGAATTCGTGTCAAGATACTCTATTAAGAAAAACCCCTTCCCTTGTCCGTGTAGCAACCTTCGCTTTATTGAAAAAATACAAATACTTACATTATAAATATTACTTAAAGAGATAAGAATGACATTCAGACACATAAATAATATTTAATGGAAAATCTGGAGACATTCGAAAGGATCTAAATGTGTTAGTAACATTAAAAACATAAATAGATTTATGTGCTTTATTTATGCGCCAAAGAAATTAAGATGAATATGAAGAAATTTTTTGGACTTGAAGGATTTGAATTTATGGAAGAATAGGTTTAGTAAATTTGTCTCGACTACTCGATTTAGTCTACTCTTACCCTCAACGCTTCTCATGCCATAGCAATAAATCCTCCATAATGCTTCTGTTGTGTGCATTTGTAAAGGCTTTACATTTGGCGCTGTTCAAAAACAAACAAAATATAACTTAAAACATTGCAAAAATTGCTGCTTTACTTTTATGCAACAAATACAAACATACATTCGTGTACAATTTAGAAATTTTTTTTATTTAGACATTTTCTTTTTGCCGTATTTACCATAATTTATAGCTCTCGTAAATTACCCAAAGCTTACATTGTTGAAGTATTGCATATTTAGTTTGTCAACTTAAATAAGAATAAATTACAGTAATTAAGCGGACGAATGAAAGGGATACAGCACTCGTTATCGAGTGACACCTTAACTGTAGTAATTTAGAAAAGGGTTTATGGCTTTATTATTTTTTTGCAAACTTAAGAAACAATCGAAACTTGGACATACCTGATGACTGACTAAAAATGGGGATTTAAACAAACTTGGGAATCAAATCGACGACTTTTAAAAGAAAGTCCGATTTGAACGGAAAAAATATATTTTGAACTTTTGCCAAATTTCCCATTTTGCGTTTCCACCATCATTTAAAATGTGTTATAAACTTTGAAATGCTAAAAATTCTTAGATCGATATTACAAAATCAGATCTTTGTCCATATAATTTTCAATTATTTGTGGGTTTTGGTCATTGGTTATGGATTTTCTATTTTTTTTATTTTCATAAAACTGTAGTGGGGCTCAGTTTAAAACAACTTTCACTATTATAAGTATACTCTAGGTCGAATATCCGAAATTATTTCCCCCCAAAGTTATTATTTGTTGTCAGTTTGTTGACATTTCATTCATCTTATGCAACTATAAGCAAATCAAATATACGAAATTGTGATTTAAAAGCCCAAAAGTCGCCTTTACTTAACTCACTAGAAATGCCAGCAAATATGATTTATTACATTATTCTAAATCAAAAACACAAACTGAAAACTGACTCACAAATATAAACAAACAATATACCTACAGCTCTGAGTTCCCCAAATCAAAATTTATTCTCAACTATAATGCATTGTCTTTAGGGGCTTTTAATCACACCGCGACGTTATCTTCCATCTCGGGTTGGAGGCTATCATCAAAAAGGCATTAAAGCAAAATGTTTGGAAATTGTAGTAAAACAAATTCGAATTTCGACCCCTCTTTCCATATGTTTTCCTTCCAGCACTTAATAGATAAACTCCGGAGGCAGCATTTCTATTCGGGCAGTCTCACCCTCTATCAATTTGTGAAGAAATAAATAAAGATTTAAAAGCCATAAGAAATCAAAACGAAAATAACAAAACACCAACAGTAGCGGCAGCAGCACTAATAACAACAATGCCATTTAGAATATTTTGGGGGCGAAAAATTGAAAATAAATACATATACCGCAGACAAGAATTGAAGCCAGAAAAACTGCCGCCGCTTTGGTTTTGTTAACTAATATTTCACAAAAGATTAAATTCGTTTAGATACGCTAAGCACCAGAATGCAGTACTGGACAATGCAATAGCATTCGTATACCTTCACCTTTTGGGGAATAGGTTATACCGAAGAAGTGTTCTAATATGCAATATATAACTACTGGAAATTAGTTTCAGGATATTTTATCCTTTGGCTCTAACAATCAGAACTGTAGTGTAGAGGAAGACCTCAGTGGTTGACTCTAGTATAGAGGAATACCTCAGTGGACGACTCTAGTATAGAGGTGGACCTTAGTGGTCGACTCTAGTACAGAGAAGACCTCAGTGGTCATCTCTATTATAGAGGAAGACCGCAGTGGTCGACTCTAGTATAGAGGAAGACCGCAGTGGTCGACTCTAGTATAGAGGAAGACCGCAGTGGTCGACTCTAGTATAGAGGAAGACCGCAGTGGTCGACTCTAGTATAGAGGAAGACCGCAGTGGTCGACTCTAGTATAGAGGAAGACCGCAGTGGTCGACGCTAGTATAGAGGAAGACCGCAGTGGTCGACCCTAGTATAGAGGAAGACCGCAGTGGTCGACTCTAGTATAGAGGAAGACCACAGTGGTCGACTCTAGTATAGAGGAAGTCCTCAGTAGTCGATTCTGGTATAGAGAAAGACCCCAGTGCACAGTGGTTGGGCTTGTATGGAGCCGCGGCCATAAATACTTCTAGTTGTTATATCGTTATGAAATTTTCACCAAAAATGTAGAAAAATATTTTAAATTTATAATAAAAAAATTGGCCATATCGCACGACTATATCCTATAGCTACCATAGCAAATATCGGACCAAATTTGAATAACTTTGTTTTTTTCGGTTTGACACTTTGTTATTTCATAAATATCACGTTTAAAATAATATTTTTAGGGGAAAATAATAACAAAATATTTAAAATTTATGTCATGCAGTGGGTCATATCGCTCACTCACTTCAAGAGTGACATAACTCAAAATTGAAAACTGCCAAGATGTTTAACTTTAAGTCCGTATAAAAAGATAAGTAACATGAAATAAGATGTTAAAAAACTTTTCAATAATCCGAAATATGGTTGTTTACTTATATACCAAATTTCGCTGAGATTGCTTTGTGGACATTTGCAAAATTCGCATTTTTGTAAGGCAACCTCAAAAATTTTAATTTTGAGTTATCCCAGCAAAATTTCTCATTACCAAATAATCCCACGAGTAAGCAAAGTTCGATAATGGTAAGTACTTATTATTTAGCCACTTTTCTCATTATTTTAACATGGGGATGTCATTGGAGGAAAGTACTTCCCAAAAGCATACAATAAATTAGCATAATAAGTACTTATTTGTAGGTCGATTTTATGTACTTGAATTATGCATTACCAATAAGTTTTAAAATAAGTAGTAGATATGTAGAAATGGCCATTTAAAATGATTGTTTTGCATATTGTCGCTCATATTTCTCGAAACAAAAAATTTCCTCATGCCACATTCGAATTTCTGGTATTTTCATTCAAATCTGCACGTATTGTTTGAAAACATGTTGAAATATAAATAAATCTTGTACAATAACCCACATATAGCCAAAATTGCATTATATTAAAATTTGTCAAAATGATTTTGATAACAAAAAAATCACTTATTTCTGTTATTATTGGTAAGTCATTATTAATAAGCTGAATAATGAGATGTCATTATTTGGTAATGCAGGGAATAATGACAGGTACTTACCAAGATTTTGCTGGGATGTCACTCTTGAAGTGAGTGACCGATATGATAATGTTGATAATACTGACTTTTTTGAACGTGGGAGCTTTCTTTAGCCTGTAATAAATGGATGTGAGCTCAAAAGCAATCTAGTTATCAAATCGGTATTTGTTGTAATCCGAGAGGTTTTTCGCTTGTTCTGCATCCTAAACATTTTAATGCCCTTTTTTAGACTTTAGACGGTTTTTGAAAGCTCTGCAATTCTTCGTCGCTTTGTTCTCTTGAACACCTTTAACTATTTCTGAACTGATGCCTTCTTGCGTTTATACTAAATCCACAATGCAGTAACTTTTTGCATATATAGTCAATACATTTCGTTAGCTCGGTCAACTCGGGCGTGTAGCCGATATTTTCAATATTGCTTCGCACAGCATTGATCGCCTTTTGTAATTTTTCTGCATTGGTGCCGATTTCTGTACACCAACAATTGAATATGTACAAGCGAGTAAACACACACTGTAGGAGTCATCTACAAAATTAAATTAAAAAAGAGATAACGCAATCAAAATTAAAATTTGAACTTATTAAGAACACAAAAGACGAACACAAAAACATAGCACAACACAATGCAAAGCAGCTGCTTTGCAAGGTAAATTTGACTTTGAAGAAAAAAGATGGTCTTAGTATATCCTTGATTATGCACACATCTGCAAATATCTGCAGCTAACTTTAACTTTTTTATTACCTTAAGACATTCAAAAATATACTGAAATAAAAAATAATCGGGGGATCTTGGGGGAAAGCAGCTAAAACTTTAAGTAAACATTATAAAGACTCACACATAATGTACAAAAAAACTGAATAAACTAAAGCATTAATTTCGAAATAACTACAACACAAGTTAGTTTTTATTAATATTGCAACTTAAAATAAATACATTAAACTTCAAAATCCATTTCAAATAATTTAAATTCGGAGACTTAATTAATTGACTGACCACTTTGAATTTCGCTTGTCTTGTGAAATATTCGTGATGCGTGCAGTTGCGCTTTGCAAATCAACTCGTGTTCACATCTTCAATTCTATATTTAGAATATCCAGTTAGATTTCCAGAAAAAAACGGTTTGCCATAAAAGAACTTGGACATTTTAGAGACAATTTGGTTACTTTTCGCAATTTTTTGTTGTTATGATTTTTTTGAATTTTGGCCTATGGGCGCAACCACTGTGCAGTGGCCGCCTCTAGTAAACGGAAATTCCTCTGTGATCGGTTCTAGTATAAAAAAAGACCTCTGTTGTTGGCTCCAGTATAGAGGAAGACCTCGACTCTAGTACAGAGGAAGGCCTCAGTGGTAGAATAAACTCTGGTGGAAGACCTCAGTGGCAGTCTCTGGTATAGAGGAAAACCTCAGTGATCGACTCTAGCACAGAGGTAGAGCTCAGTATCTAATTCTAACATTTATTAAGACCCCAGTAATAATTCTTACATTTATTAAGACCTCAGTGGTCCACTCTTATATATATAAAGACCTCAGTAGAACACTTTTATATAGAGTAAGACCTCAGTCGTCGACTTAAGTATAGAGAAAGACCTCAGTCGTCGACTTAAGTATAGAGAAAGACCTCAGTCGTCGACTCTAGTATAGAGGAAGATCACAGTGGTCGACTCTAGTATAGAGGAAGACCACATCGGTCGACTCTAGTATAGATGAAGACCACATTGATCGACTCTAGTATAGAGAAAGACCTCAGTCGTCGACTTAAGTATAGAGAAAGACCTCAGTCGTCGACTCTAGTATAGAGGAAGATCACAGTGGTCGACTCTAGTATAGAGGAAGACCACATCGGTCGACTCTAGTATAGATGAAGACCACATTGATCGACTCTAGTATAGAGGAAGACCACAGTGGTCGACTCTAGTATAGAGGAAGACCACATTGGTCGACTCTAGTATAGAGGAAGATCACATTGGTCGGCTCTAGTATAGAGGAAGACCACATTGGTCGGCTCTAGTATAGAGGAAGACCACATTGGTCGACTCAAGTATAGAGGGAGACTTCAGTGGTCGACTCGTGTATAGAGGAAGACCTTAGTGGCCGACTCTAGGTAGAGGAAGACCTCAGCGGTCGACTCTAGTATAGAGGAAGACCTCAGTGATCGTCTCTAGTATAGAGGAAGACCCCAATGGTCGACTCTAGCATATAGGAAGACATCAGTGGTCGTTTATAGTAAACGGAATTTCTTCAGTGGACAGAGAACGACTGTAGTATTGATAAATACCTAAGTTATCGACGCAATTATAGAGGAAGACTTTATTGGTCGACTCTAGAATAGAGTACGATTTCAGTGGACGACTCTAGTATAGAGGAATACCTACGTCAGTGGTAGACTATAGAATAGACCTCAGTGGTCGACCTAGTATACAGGAAAACAACAGCCGTAAACTCTAGTATAGATTAAAATCTCTGTTGTCGACCCTTGTATAGAGTAATACCTCAGTAGTTGATTCTATTATAGAGAAATTCCTCAGTGATCAACTCTAGTATAGTGGAAGTCTTCAGTGCTCGACTCTAGTATAGGGGAAGATCTCTGCGTTCGTGCACGGGGCAAAATCGCCTTTTTTGATATGTTTGAATCGAAAGAAAATATATTTGGTACACAATTTTTTAAATATTATATATTACTTAGCAAATAAATTTTATTTGAAAATCAATAAAATATATTCGGAACGCATATATTAATATATTACAACAAATTATATTTCCAAACTAAATTTCTCAAATAAAATATGTGTTTAAATACAAATAAAATTATTATTTAGGAATGTTTCCAAATATATGTTATTTAAAAAAGATTTCCGAAACTTTTGCTGACTTTTTCGAATTTCTTTTTCAATTTTCCGTTGGTTTCGAATTGTTCCTCCCAGTTATGAACCATACGCATCATTAACTTCTGTTTTCGATCATTTCAAATTTCTGTGTATTCCAAGCTATCATTAGTTGTCAATCCTCTAAGTACTTTATATTTATGCAAGATTATACGATTTCAATTATTATTATTTTTACAAACATTAAAAATGTCTAAAAATTTAACTTTGAATTACTTAAAAATTTAACACAATTTATGTACTTTAAGAGTACTTAAATGCAAATAAATATTTGTTTCGCAAATAGCAGTCACATTAGGATGTAAACAAATATTTGTTTAGAACATCATCTTTCCAAATAAAAAATGTTTGTGTGTACCAAATATTACATGATTAGGGTGTACCCTAAACATATATACGTTTCAAGCCGAATATGTTTGGGACAATATACTACAGAAGCGATTTTTTTTCAGCGTGTGCCAAGTGTAGATAAATACCTCGGCTTTCGACTATAGTATAAAGGAAAGATCGGCTCTTGTGTTGAGTCCGAGGTCCAGTCTAGTACATAGAAGGACATCAGCGTTTTAATAGAAATATAAAAATTTACCCTATTAACCACATTATTTTGTTCTATAACTAAAAAAATTTTGTTAAAAAATTACAACTAAAATAATAATATGTTAATATGGACATACCTCGGACCTTCTTCTGGGAAAATGGCAGTTTTGCCGTGGAAAAGCAGGCTGACTGTTAAATAGTAGCATCACCTGAAAATAAAGGTAACAAAGATAAAATCCATGTAATAATGGCAACATTTTTTTTTTAGTTAAAAAATCTAATTCGATGATTGGCCTTAAAGCGGCATTTTCTTCATATTATTTGGAACGCACAAATCAGTCATATTAATTTAGAGAACATAAGTTGCTATTTTTCTCTTCACAACTGCACATTCACTTGTGAGCCTATTTCCCACATGTCTCTGTGTGTGTGGGGGGTATTGCCAAATATGTTCCTATATGTGACATACGAATACTGCCATAGGTCTGGTGGTATTCTGGCATAAAGTTTGACAACAAAGTTACTTATTAACTTATCATGGGTTCTTTGTTTATCTTAAGCTTTATATATGAGCACGAGTGGAAAGTATGAATATTCCATTTCTTTTGTTGCCGCGCTGTTCTTTTTGCTCCCCTTTTTTGTTTTTTGGGTCTTTAACATTGGCCATATGTGTGGCATGGCGTATCGAGAAGAGATCCGGCCTAAAGGCTCCATCCAGCACATGCATTCGCATATTTACATAAATAAAAACATCTACGAGTGTGATTTGAGCGAGGTCTGATCTCTTGTATCTCACACATTTACAAATTTCCAGTTTAAACAAACTTTTCGGCTTTACAAATTGATTTCGAAGAAACTTGAAAACAAAAAATTAAATTTTCCAAGTAAAATTCATCGAAACAAAATGAAATTTTCTCTGCCCTAACTTTAATTCGCTTCCACTGAAGCGTTTAAGAGTTGCTTTTTTGTAAGCGAATAAAAAAAATCAAAATATTCACACAAGTCAAAGTTTTTATAAAGAATCATAATTGAAAGTATCATTAAAGAGACATTTAACGATAATTTTGGGAAACGTAAATATTATAGTATGAAAGGAATTAGAACGTTGATGTGTACTGTGAAACAATTTCAGAGAAATGAAAATATGATAGGATGGGATGGAACGGTACTGAATGCAAACGGCCTAATTTATGTATAAAATTTCAGAAACAAATTTAAGGGAGAATACTTGAAAATATGAGTTTAGTGTCCGAAAACATAATAGAGAAGACTCTTTATTACACATCTCTGTCAGGCTAATCGATCAGTCTAGTTACCTATTGCCGCCAAAAAAAAACAACAGTCAAAAGCCGTAAACACTTTAGTCCAGTAAACCGACTAAAATTTAACCTGAATTTAATTCAGACTTAATATGGGACTTTGTGAGAGATGTTAGAATATAATTGGCAATGTAATCAAAATTTGAAGACATTAATATGACTGACTGACTGAATGTTTAACTGACTGAATGACTGACTGACTGAATGACTGACTGAATGACTGACTGAATGACTGACTGAATGACTGACTGAATGACTGACTGAATGACTGACTGAATGACTGACTGAATGACTGACTGAATGACTGACTGAATGACTGACTGAATGACTGACTGAATGACTGACTGAATGACTGACTGAATGACTGACTGAATGACTGACTGAATGACTGACTGAATGACTGACTGAATGACTGACTGAATGACTGACTGAATGACTGACTGAATGACTGACTGAATGACTGACTGAATGACTGACTGAATGACTGACTGAATGACTGACTGAATGACTGACTGAATGACTGACTGAATGACTGACTGAATGACTGACTGAATGACTGACTGAATGACTGACTGAATGACTGACTGAATGACTGACTGAATGACTGACTGAATGACTGACTGAATGACTGAATGACTGACTGAATGACTGACTGAATGACTGACTGAATGACTGACTGAATGACTGACTGAATGACTGACTGAATGACTGACTGAATGACTGACTGAATGACTGACTGAATGACTGACTGAATGACTGAATGAATGACTGACTGAATGACTGACTGAATAACTGACTGAATGACTTACTGAATGAATGAATGTCAGAATGACTGACTGACTGTTTGAATGTCTAACTGAATGACTGACTGAATGACAGGTAGAAGAGGAAATCTGAAAAGCCTCCTTACGGGAGTGAAGTGGTATCAAGAGCATACAAACGATTACACTGTGTTAGCACCAAAATGTATCCTCGGCGAAAACAACATACCCCGCGCAATTGTGACCCGCTAAATCAAATGGAATTACTGGTTTTTACTGTGACATCGCGCTTTCGAGATATTTAGCCAAAGAGTTTGCACAAAGTTTGGTAAACAAAGAAGTTACTAAATTCAGAAACAATTTTAGTAATAAGGCTTCGGAATAGATGTTCCATGTCAACGAAAAAAATTAAAGGGGACACTTTAATAATTTTTTCTCCCAAAACTCCCGACAGCTCCGCTCACCCCTTACCACTGAAAATCTACTTCAAAAATAATGATGTATTAATAGTCGTAGAAAACGATATTTTTTGGGTGATGTATCCGACATAAATATTCCTTGTAAAAAATCACTATTGGTCCCAGAGAGGAGAACTTATGGATATACCTACTTAGACCATACTGAATCCAGTGGTATTATCCGGTTTTCTAAGTCAGCTCTTGGTTTTGCGATATTTGACCACAAAGTTAGTTGGGAAATCAGAGAGTTTAAGTACATCGATGGTGATTTTGAAGTGGAAAGCTTCGCAATACACGATTCAGTCCAAAGGACGAAATAAAGGGAATCTTTGGAGGAATATTTCTTTCAACATTGTCGACCCGGCTTCTCACTCCCTTATCGATAAAAATTGCAATCAAATCTAATCGTATGTCAAAAATCATACAAATAAAGAACGGTTCAGTTATAATCTGGCCACATGTTACAGTCGATTGCAGCGCATGTTGTTATTTAATTACATGACATTACTCCACGATTTCATGCAATTCTGTAAATATTTGTCCATTTAATTAACATGGAAGAAGAACTTTGGAAAAAATTGTACACAAGTACTTAGAAAATCCAAGCTGGTCAGGACGAAAGATAGCTAGGGACTTGGAAATGCCAAAATCAACCGTAAATAATGTTCTTTATAGGTATAAGAATACTTTAAGCATCGAACGAAAAACTATAACTGTTAAAGCAAAGGGAACCAGAGACCAAGAATTGCGGAAAAGGTATTAGGGTCTATAAAGGTAAATCCTGGACTTTCTGATAATGATCGGGCAAAAAGATACGGAACTAGCAAAAGTACCATTCGAAAAATCCGCATATATTCAAAGCTGACATCATATAGAACAATCCAAACCGTTCCGAAAAACAGCAATCAATAGCAAAAAAACGAGCACGTCGTCTGTATGAACAAGTTTTGACAAAATTTAACGGCTGCATTATAATGGATGATGAAACATACGTAAAAATGGATGTAAAACAGTTACCAGGTCGAACTTTTTATGTTGCAAAAATGCGTGGTGCTTTCGACGTTAGGTACAAATACATAACATTGGAAAAAATTTGGAAAAAAAAAGTATTGATTTGGCAGACAATTTGCAGCTGTGGCTTGAAAAGTCGCCCGTTTTTAACATTTTCAACGATGACCCGTGAAATATATCGAGAGAAATGCCTAGAAAAGCGACTACTGCCTTTCATTCGATGCCACCGATCGCCTGTGAAGTTATGGCCAGATTTTGCATCCTGTCATTACTCCAAAACTACAATGGAGTGGTATAGTGCAAACTCAGTTGACATCGTACCAAAGGATATGATCCCACCAAATTGCCCTGAACTCAGACCAATTGAACAATTTTGGGCAATTACCAAACAAAAATTAAAAAATTCGAAACAAAATATGGAAATAAAGTGGAACAAAGTATGTGCAGAAGTGCCAAGAAAAGTTGTGCAAAACCTGATGCATGGTGTTAAAAAGAAAGTCAGAAATTTTTTATACAAACATTGTAATTTAATGTACAGGGTCTCCCATATTCGACGGACCCATCTGGCAACGCCATAACTTTTGACAGAGATGTCAGATCGCTTAATGACATACCGCGTTTGAAGCGTCAGTCCAAGCAGATTTTTACCATGGAACAATACACGCCACGCGAAATAGTTGAAATTTACATTCAACAGAAGAAGTTAATTGTGAAAACTCAACGTGCTTTTAAAATATTAAAAAATGTGAGAAGTGCGCCTTCTAAGAACACCATTAAGCGTTTATACGAAAAATTTCGTGATCGGCCGAGAATATCGCTGCCGTACGAGCCAGTGTTGAGAGGTCCCCAAGAACATCCCAAAAACGCCGTTCTCAGCAGTTGGGCATGGCTCGGTCCACTTTACAACGGATTATTCGCGTTGATTTGCATTTGTTCCCGTACAAAATTCAATTGACGCAAAGATTGTTGCCTGCGGACAAGCCTCGTCGATTGGAATGGGCCCAAAAAAAACATGGGTCCGTCGAATATGGGCAACCCTGTATGTTATGATTTATCGCAAACATGGATATATGTATACGCTTTAATTTCCCATATCAACTTAAAATATCGGACTTTTTTTCAAAAAATATTCCCAATTTTAGCTGGCCAGATTATAACTGAACCGTTCTTTAGTACATATACATATATGTACACGGGGCAAAATCGCCTTTTTTGATATGTTTGAATCGAATGAAAATATATGTGGAACACAAATTTTTAAAGAATATATATATTTCTGAGCAAATAAATTTTATTTAAAAATCAATAATATATTTAGAACGCATATATAAATATATTACAACAAAATATATTTGCAAACTAAATTTATCAGATAAAATATGTGTTTAAATACAAATAAAATTATTGTCTAGGAATTTCTCCAAATATATTTTACTTAAGAAAGATTTTCAAAATTTTTGCTGACTTTTTAGAATTTCAGTTAAATTTTTTCCTTAGTTTCGAATTGTACCATCCAGTTACAATACCATGTGCAGCATTAACTTCTGTTTAAATCAATCATTTCAAATTTCTAAGTTAGTATTCCAAGTCATCATTTTTTGTCAATCGTCCAAGAGATTTATTTTGATCCAAGGTTATACGATTTAAGTTATTATTATTTATTATTTTTAGGAATATAAAAAATATCTAAAAAAATAAGCCTTGAATGAATACAAAATTTAACACAACGTATTTTCTGAATTCTTAAACCCAAATAAATATTTGTTACAGTATATAAATAGTCCCAAATAAAAACATATTGGGATTTAAACATAGATTTGTTATCAACAATATCTTCCCAAATAATATATAATAATATGTCTAGAGTGTACTCTAAACATATATATGTTTCAAGCCGAATATGTTTATGACAATATACTACAGATACGATTTTTTTTCAGCGTGTTTATGCATACAATTTCAAAGTGTTCATTTCGAGCACAGTATATTTAAATGAATATTTTTTTGAGATTGGAAGTGAGGGGATTCTTAATTCGGTTCACCCGACCGAATTTTCTTACTTGTTATTTTATTACTTTGCTCGGGTTACACGACTGCAATTTTATTATATATTTTATTTACGATTTTTGCATAGTATATGGACAACAGAGAAAAAATACTTCAGTTAGTTAAAAAGCAAAAAAATCGACAAGCTAAATGTTTGAGTGATTAGTTCTTTAAGTATTTAATTTGATTTCGAATGATATCATGGTTACCACGACGCTATACAAACATCTTCACATATGCATAATTTATGAAAAATCCTTGACATTCAGACTATCATTGACCTTTCCCAAACAGACTACGACATTATAATAAAGCCATTCACTGCATTTGTGTCTTAAATATGAAATATTTATGAATTAAATTTGTAGGATTTACTTAAATCTGTTTCGCCATTTTTGGGGCGGCAGATGGGATCATAACATATCGCATCACTATCTCAAGTGCTAAAGATTCGCACACACACACTCATATCATAACTAATTTAGTCTTATAATAGCCTTCTCGAAATAGTGCACCCACTCACTACTAAATATACGACGATGTAGATTGGAAATGAGAAGCAGTAGCAGTAGTAACGCTACCTATCGTTGTATGTAGTCAGGCGTGCAGGAGGCATTTGAAGAGTCTAGACCTCCACTACTGGGGGCCACTTCAGCACTGATACTCATCCAAGAACAACCACAGCAACGCATCACGTTCGTACATGTAAGTAACGTACAAGTAACTTGCTCGCAATTGGTACTAAACTATGCAAAAAAATAATGGCAAAAGTGCAGAAAATGTTAATGATTCCAATGGCCTTGTGCGGACGCCATTTGGTTTCGCAACGAAGCGGAGAATTGCCACAAACATGTATGAACATTGGGTTTGCATAATTTAAATACCGCCTGTGGGAAATTTATATCTAAAACTTGGGCTACTCTAAGGCTTAAATTGTGTACAACATATTGCACTAGATAACAGTTATTCTATCGTACTGCCGTTTAACAAATTTGTTAAAACTATTTTTTTTTGATATATTGAAATCTTACTTTGCTATAATGAATAATTTCATTAACTCAATTGTTGCTATTCTTTAGCAGTACTAGTACGTGTATTGACTTAAATTTATTCCACTGATATATATTGTTTAATAATAACGTTTTTTAAATACCTAATGGTGGGTCAGAATTTTTAATTTTAATTACGAATTTTATTTTTGCCTACAAAGTTTACAAAAAGTTGTTAAAAGGTAATATACAATCTCGCTACAATTAATTTTTTTAAAGAAAAAATTAAAAAATTAGAAAACATCGAATTGCTTTAATTCCTCTTGAACGGCTGAACCTTTTTCTACAAAGTTAACGTCGCTTGAAGTGGAACTTAGAGGAACATTTTTGTGTTGAAGGTTTTTTAAATTTTATATTTTATTCGAAATTTTTCTTAAAACTTTAATTTAAAATAAGTATGAAAATTCCAGTCTTGTAAACCGATTAAGGAATACCCCCGTTTTGTGAATAATGTAAATAGGTTAGTTATGTCATTGATTTCGGCCATCGAAATAGTGGATGTCCGCACTGGTGCATTGTCTCGATTGTGAGCAAACGCGGCACCTATCTTGCGCACAGTTTCTCATCATCAATAACACTTTCTTAAATGCGCAAGACTTCAGCTAGCTCACTAACCGTCAACCACCGGTCATCCAATACGATTTTGTGGTTTTTAAACCATTTCTGACGTTGGTTAATTGGTCGAACATTGCGGCGTTCGTCTTGGCAGCTCGTACGGTCCCCTTTAAGTTCTGCCCCTAAATATTTTATAGTTCTACACGAAGAAGCAGACTCCCCCAAAGTAGAATCTAGTTCAGTTTTAATATTGGTTGGGCTGATACCTTACAAATGAAAGTATTGTATTACATATCGGTGACCATTTTTTTTTTCATTTTTACAAATTCACTGAGATCGTTTACATTTCAGTGCTTCAAAAAAACCTAAACAACGTGTTTTAAGTGGTTGTCAATTTTCACGAAAGTAATTTTTTCAAACTACAACCGCCATCTATCGGTCGGCTAATTTCGGGAATGCCCTCGTATGTGTGGAGCTACATAGAATTACAAAATCCCGCTCCCCTAATATACATGCACCACACATTGCGCATATAAATTGCTTGTTTGTACACATGAACAAAACACAACAAGTATGTACATCTGAGTACCCAAATACTAATGAACATTAACAGTTTTTGTCCTAATAATGCTTAAATTCATATCCCTTATTTTCTATTTTAATATTATAGTGGCAAGTGAAATATTAAATTTGTCACTGGGTTTGTAACATCTTTTCAACTATTAAGAACCAAGAGTTTGTTAGGACATAAAAAACATTGATTCAAGGTTTGTTCACAATAGCAAAGTCAAATATCAAATCATAGAATGAAATAAATAAGACTGTGTGTGAAAAATTCACTCTGAAAATGTATATTTGTTGACAACAACTTACCCCACATAATTTGGATACGTTGTCTGTACAAAGTTTAATTATATATAATCTATGCGATACAAACTTGTTATAGGATTTCTGCCTATTGTGAGGAGGTGCCATTAGGGACGGGTTCACATTCCTGTCCACTGTTTTGTATGAAGTATTGAAATATTTTCGCAGTTGACGTTATGCAAATTTTATTTGTGGTATGATCTTGAAAAGTTATCTGTCTATTGTGAGAAGGTGCCATTGGGAACGGGTCCACATTCCTGCCCACTGTTTCGTAGTACGATTTATGCAATTTTTATTTGTGGTATAATTTTGTGAAGTTTTGTGGGAGGTCCCAAAGGCCAAATGGTAGTATTAAAGCTCAAAAGATTTAATTGGTTCAGGAGGGCTTTAAAGGACCCGAATTAAGTAGCCTTCATCTTCTTACAATATTTATAATTTTTTCATGCCATCAGCGGATACAAAGGTATTGCGCAAAATTAAATGATTGGAGAAATTTTTAATATTTTTAAATTAAAGCATCGAAAAATTCATTATTAATATTTATAACCTGCACCACACTGTGGTACAGGGTATTATAAGTTTGTTAAGTGGCAGATGTGTGGAACTCCTAGAAATACTACTGCTACCTAATCACCGATCGACTCTGAATAACTAGCTATGTCGATTTTACCATATCTGTCTGTCCGTCCGTCTGTCCATCTTAAGTTGTTCGTTAAGTACAGGTCTCAATTTAACTCCGATCATGCTGCGATTTGGCAGTTAGGACACTTTCACACCTGGGAAGAACGCTATTGAATCTGGTCAAAATCGATTCAGATTTAGATATAGCCCCCATATATAGGGTGATCCAAGTAGAGATACTTTTTTCAATAGCCTTTTTTTGACAGATCACGTGTGAGTCGTGTCATGCTGTCATGTTATTTTTGTTATGTATTGTTTGGCATTTCATCATGGAAAGACTTAGGCCTGAACAACGTTTACAACGTTTTGACAACAAATTGACAGATTAATTAGTGTAATGTTATAACGGGTGATCCAAGTAGAGATACTTCATTCAATAGCCTTTTATTGACAGATCACGTGTGAGTCGTGTCATGTTATTTTTGTTAAGTATTGTTTGGCATTTCATCATGGACAGACTTACGCCTGAACAACGTTTACGCGTGTCATTCGCCAGTTACCAGTCGAAATGCTCGAACGAGTCATTGAAAATTGCACTTGATGTATGGACCATCTGAGACGTAGCCGCGACATAATATTCAAAAAATAAATGCCAAAGAATGTACTTTCAAATGATAATAAACATTCCCCATTCAATTTGAATTTTCTGTGTTTTTTTCTTTAAAAAAGTAGGGAACATCGAAATGGATCACGCTATACTTATATATCGTTCCCTCAATAAAACAATAGCGTATAAGCGTGTACAACATTATTTTTTTATTGCATTATAAGAATCTACGTAATCGATTCTATAGCTGGTAAAAATTTGATGGAATTCTACTGCCACAAAGTTGGTCAAAAGTTAAATTGAAAAAAGTGTATATATGTAGTATGGTACTTTAATACTATTTATATAGAATTAACGCACTTTTAGACTAATAGAATATCATCTGGCTGTAACCGTATTAAAATGACAAGAAATTGAAAACATCATTTCTCTTCTAAAATAGACATGTTTATCTTCCAAGTAGTCTAATTTCACAAAAACTTCAAATTGATTTTCTCGAAACTACAGAAATATTATACACTATTCTTTTATTGAGGGGACGATATGTTCCTTTCGATTTGGCCTGCTAAATGTCAAATTCAATTAATTTGAAACTTAGCAGGGTGGAGTTTCTATATACAGGGATCTACATCACCGAGTTTGAAGAAAATATGTTCAGCTTTTCATATATAGAGCTATAGAAGCGTAATTTCACAAAAGAAAATGTGTATTATGTATAGCTTGTCTTTTATTATTTTATTGTCTGATCGACAATGAATGAAGTGAAACCATTCCGAAGAAAATCGATGCCTAATTTAAAAATTACATACATACATATGTATATATTTAAATAGAACAAAATGGCTGTAAATTGTGCAAATTCCCATTTTTTTATTTTGGATATGTATACAGTGCATTTTTTTCGTTTTTTTCGGAGGTAATGCAGTGAAGGGTACATAGAATTCGTCCCGACTAGGACCTAGTACCCTCGCATATTCGCTGTAGTATGTAATATTTTCTAAACGCCGGATTTGAAGGGAAATTGCTTTCTCATGTATTTTCATTCAGTTGCATTGTTCACTCTGTGCGTATATATTGTGTGCTTTTCCCTGTCTAGTTTTTTTCTTTTATTACTTTTACTGCTTTAACTTTACGCTCGAGCAATTATTATGGTTTCACATCAATGTTGGCATTTATATTTGCATTTTATACACATACATTTACATTTTGCATTCAAGTTCACGGCTCATGAATGGCAAGCCTAATAATTGCTCTTACAAAAAAAAAATACACATACACGCAGAGACATTAGGTTGAGCCGAAAAGTCAAATTTTTAATTACACCTCTAGAGGGGGCTTGAGGGAAATGGTGAAACAGAAATTGTCAGTTGAGTAAACCAAATATCCATAAATATACCCTAAATATTTCCCCGATTTTAACGATAATTTACACCAAAACTTCAAAAAAAAATAATAATGATAAAAGAGATATTCAAAGATGTTTTCCAGTACGTAAATATAAAATATTTGCACCAAAATATATTTGGCATATTAACATGCGATACGATATTGGTTACACTGTGATACAAAATCGAACTTTCCGTATGGGAATGGGATGAGACCATTTGCAAATGAAAGTTGACATTATCCATAACAACAACTGCAAGGGGTTTCTTCAGTTCAGTGAGAGATTTTTTTTACTCGCATTTGAAGTCAGAAATAATACAGATTTTGTTACAAGAACAATCCGAAATTTTTGTATTATCCATATAATACTTCTCACTCAAATAACACAGTGCAACAACCAAAATGGGAATGGCTTGAAACCAATTGCAAATGAAAGTTGACATTATCCATAACAACACCTGCAAAGGTTTTCTTCAGTTCAGTGAGAGATTTTTTTACTCGCATTTGAAGTTGGTGATTTTGAAACGCTGTCTAACAAGAAAAGTTCATTGAAAATTTGATAAAATAATGCTTATTTGCTTATCATGGAATGTTGTGATATCTTACTGTTTTTGGGGTCGAAGAATTAATTTTTGGTGTTTATGTTTACCTACAACTCACAGATGGCACTGTCATACAAATGGTGCTACAACTTTCCATAATAATAAAAAAATAAGCATTATATTATCAAATTTGCAATGATCTTTTCTTGTTAGACAGCGTTCCAAAATCACCAACTTCAAATGGGTGTAAAAAAAATATCGCACTGAACTGAAAAAAACCCTTGAAGGTTTTGTTATGGATAATGTCAACTTTTCATTTGCAATTGGTTTCAAGCCATTCCCATTTTGGTTGTTGCACTGTGTTATTTGAGTGTGAAGTGTTATATGGATAATAAACAAATTTCGGATTGTTCTTGTAACAAAATCTGTATTATTTCTGAATTAACCTCTATAAGGAACAGCTCTAGACAATGATATTGTGTACTCAAACATTCCTCCACTAAAATGGGGAAATAATCATAATATTTTCGGTAGACTCTAATACAAATATTAACTATGCAAATGACAATATATGTACATACATACAAATACATATTAACAGCTACATGAGAAAATGACAGATAATCCATACGTCTGTATGTACATCAACATCACCAACTCACACTCACATAATTGGCGCGTATGTGATTGTATTTTTTACTTGAGAATAATTGATAAAATATTGATTTTTCCAGGAACAAAAAAATAATCAAAATTCTATGGTAGCATATCATTGACTTTGTTGTATCCATAATAAAAATTTAGTATATATTTTTGTTGCATGGGTATAAATATACATACAAAGACATGCGTTTTGTTTTATGTTCCATTCTCATTCTATACACCCCACCCCCAATACAAACCCATCCGTTTTGTGAAGACTAAATGAATATATACATATATCTTTATATATACGATAACGATAATTGAATTCACTTTGATTTATATGGCTTAAGTTATTTAATTAAAATCATATTTATTTTTCCCTTCTTCTTTTTCACTTTCAGTTCAACAATCGTTTAGAAATTAAGATTAGAACAACATTAAACTTGAAGGTGAGTACCCATGAAATTAAAGATAAGATAGTTTTGTGTGTGTATCCCTGGCTCAAGTGGGATCAATAGACAAAAAAGACAACATATCATTTATTCGATGTTGGAGATTTCCGGAAAATTATAAAGATAATAAATGCATGTGAAAGTAGTGGCACATTGTTCGGAGCACATTGCCGATGCAACAACAAAATATTGTAAGACATTTTTTTTTATCTAATTAATGAAATAATCGTTTCTATGAGGAATTCGCTTCGAAGTTGAAACGATAAAAATGCACCACCTCTTTTAAGTACATTTTACCTTTCGTAAAGAAAATAAACTAAAAGCTGACTTGGACAATTGAAGCATAGCCGCGAACAACGTTACAAACGACAAAATTCAATTTATTCAGAAATAGCAAAAAACGTTCTAAAAGTAGCAGGCACTTTCTACGTTATATATTTTGCCTAATAATGGAGACATTTGAGTTAAAAAATTATTTTATAAAAAAAAATAATAATATTTGTATTTATTTAAATAATTCTAGGCTTCGGTTGTTTTGCATTCAGTGGAAGAGCGTTGTAAGTGACTAACAATTACAACTTTCTTCCACCAACTATCACTTTGTTATTACATTTTGATAACGATGAAGTGCATATATTCAGTTGATTTAGTATTAGGGTAAAGTGGAGGGTCTTCTAAACGATATCTTGCAAAAATATACGTTTTCCAAAAATAGCGTTTACAACGTTATTCCGGGCTATGCGTCAATTGTTGATTGAGTTTCCTGTCACAGTTAGCGTACTATTTTCAAATCTAAATAACTGTTGTGTTTAGCAAACTCTTTGTTCTCAATCTTTATATCGAATCTTAATCTAAGCTTTTCATGAGCTTTGAAATCATATGTTTACCCTCACTTTAACGAGGGTATATACCTGGGCTGACTACGAAAAACTCAAAATGGAACCTTGATGGACCTAAAAGGTATTATATTGAGTACATATAAAATTTTTTTCTTGTATATTTTTATATATAATTTTAGATTCTTCGGCTGGACCAGTGTAGCTTCTAATCGGCTTGACTGATTGAGGTTATTTTTATACCCTACACCACACTGTGGTACAGGGTATTATGACTTTGTGCATTTGTTTGTAACACCCAAAAGGAGAAGAGATAGACCCATTGTTTATTATACCGATCGACTTGTAATCACTTTCTGAGTCGATTTAGCTATGTCCGTCTGTCTGTCCGTCTGTCTGTCTGTCTGTCTGTAGACTTATTCTTGTAATCAAAGTACAGGTCGCAAGTATGGTCCGATCTCAACGAAACTACATATCTTTTTAGGCCCAAGGACGATCCCTATTGAATTAGGTTAAAATCGGTTCAGATTTACATATAGCTCCCATATATATGTACCTCCGATTTGGCATATATGCACTGCATAAGCAACATTTTATAACCGATTTGTACAAAAATACAATACAAAATTTGGGGGAAATCGGTTCAGATTTAGATATAGCCGCCATATATATGTCACCCCCGATTTGAAATTCAATAGCTGTAGAAACTGTATTTTATATCCGATCACAGCGAAATTCGGCAAAAAGAGGTTTCTTATTACACGAAGGAATACTGCCAAATTTGGAGAAAATCGGTTCAGATTTAGATATAGCCCCCATATATATGTTAGCACCGATTTGACATTCAAGCGCTGTAGAGACTGTATTTTATATCCGATCAGTACGAAATTCGACAGAAAGAGGTTTCTATTTTACATGAATGAGTATTCAGGCAAAATCGATTCAGATTTATATATAAGCTCCATATATATGTTCCTCCTGATTTGGTTACAAAGCGCTATAGAAGTTGTACTTTACTTCCGATCATTATAAAATTCTCCAGAAAGATGTTTCTCAATTTAGGAACGAATATTGCTTAATTTAGCGATTATCGGTTCAGAATTAGATATATCCGCATATATATGTTCTTACCCATTTACAAATTATTTCAAATTATTATCGCAATAACCCTTATCGCATTGTTAGGGAGGTGTAGGGTATTATATAGTCGGCCCCGCCCGACTTTCTGCCTTTCCTTACTGGTTTTATTTTGATAGAAGGATCTATGACAATAATGTGTGAAACAAAATATCGACCAAATGCCCGCCTATGCACGCCACGGGTGACTCACAATTAACATTGTCCATTATGGTTGGACCACCCTTTAACAATAATTAGACCTCGGATTTTTGCATATCTTTCAATTTTCATCCGATTTGAACCAAAATTCATTCATTCATCATTTTAAAATTCATTTTATTCATCATATCAAAAATATTCATATGTTTGCATATGCAAAATATGTGCTATAAGTATGCAAAAAATATGCAAAATTTTTTGGCGATATATGAATCAAAAGTGCAAAATATCAGAAGGATATGTCAATACTATTTAAAAAATCATGACAGAAAAATTTAAAATGGCTGATTTCAAAAATAATCCAAAAAAATTGCATAAATATATGGAAAATATGGGGTAATTCCAAATTAAATGCAAATGGTTTGGATTTGCACGCATATTCTGTAAGACATTGTGGAATTATGGTCTTTTACCGTTTGAGCAATTTTATAGTGGTTTAGATTTTATAGGGTGCCAAAGTTGGTCATCTACAACATTTTTTTACAAATTTAGCTATTTTAACAGAATATCAGATTTGAATGATATTAGTAAAATTTCAAAGATTTTTACATCATCTCTAAGATTTATAGATTAAGTAATCAAGTTTGTGTGTTAAGGACATTAAAAGGACGAAAATGTGCTTAATCCGTGATTATCCTGAAAAGCGTATTTTCAATTTTTTCGTTCTATTTTTACAAATTATCCACATATCGATACATCCATTCTAAACTATGCTTAGTGCAAAAAGGTAGTTCTTCAGGAGAGGCGATCAAAGTCTGATGAGTTTTTTAAATATGTATGGATTTCCTTTATAATGCAAATCGAATGACCTGTACTGTTTTGTGAATAACTTTTGATTGGGTTGACGGAACAACACCAAATTTGGCTGAACATAACTTGGAATATTTAGAAATTAAAAATGCAATCTCCCTAAAACTATGCTAAGTCGACTTAGCATGCTTTAGAATGAAGGTATTGATATTTTCCCAAAAAATGTCAGTATTGGTTCTCCTTTGGTTAAAAAATATTAATTAATTAATGTCCGTCCGTCTGTCAGTTCGACTGAATGGTGCTAACGATAACTCTGGAAAGGAGTGACCGAATGACTTAAAATTTCGTACAAGGTAATATTTTATTCAAACCCAGTTTATGTTTGATGGACAACCATATCGGCCTACTCTATGTGGTACCTGCCCCACAAATGGTGAAGACGGACATTAACTAATTCATATTTTTTTGACCCATGGAGAACAATGCAGAAATTTTTAAATTTTTTGGGAAAATATGTGTGTAATTTTTAAAAATAAAACGAAAACCAGTAAGGAAAGGCTAAAGTCGGGCGGGGCCGACTATATAATACCCTACACCACTCTCGTAATATTGAATAACTCTGATATATAAATTTTGTAATTCATGTATAAATTGTTTACATAAATTTACTTTTGGGACAGTTTATACTTAAATAATACCCTGTACCACAGTGTGGTGTAGGGTATAAAAACGATTGGATCTAGAGAGCCAAATCGGATAAAATATATATATGGGAGCTATAGCTAAATCTTTACCGATTTTCTTCAAATTCGGCAATGTTGGTTCATGAATCAAGAAACTCTACCATTCTAAATTTCAAAACGATTGGATGTAAAATATAGATTCTATAGAACTAATGGGCCAAATCGGACGAAACATATATATGAGAGCTATAGCTAAATCTTAACCGATTTTCTTCAAATTCGGTAGTGTTGGTTCATGGATCAAGAAACTCTACCATTCTAAATTTCAAAACGATTGGATGTAAAATACAGCTTTTATAGGACTAAAGGGCCAAATCGGACGAAACATATATATGGGAGCTATAGCTAAATCTTAACAGATTTTCTTCAAATTCGGCAGTGTTGGTTCATAGATCAAGAAACTCTACCATTCTAAATTTCAAAATGATTGGATGTAAAATACAGCTTCTACAGGACTAAAGGGCCAAATCGGACGAAACATGTATATAGGAGCTATAGCTAAATCTTAACCGATTTTCTTCAAATTCGGTAGTGTTGGTTCATGGATTATTAAACTCTACCATTCTAAATTTCAAAACGATTCTACAGGACTAAAGAGCAAAATCGGACGAAACATATATATTGGAGCTATAGCTAAATCTTAACCGATTTTTTTCAAATTCGGCAATGTTGGTTCATGGATCAAGAAACTCTACCATTCTAAATTTCAAAATGATTGGATGTAAAATACAGCTTCTACAGGACTAAAGGGCCAAATCGGACGAAACATGTATATAGGAGCTATAGGTAAATCTTAACCGATTTTCTTCAAATTCGGCAATGTTGGTCATGGATCAAGAAACTCTACCATTTTAAATTTCAAAACGATTGGATGTAAAATACAGCTTCTATAGGACTAAAGGGCCAAATCGGACGAAAGATATATATGGGAGCTATATCTAAACCGATTCCAACCAAATTCAATAGCGATCTTAACAGCCGCGAAATACTCTAAACTGCAAAATTTCAGAACGATCGGAGTGAAATTGCGACCTGTAGTCGACGAACAACTTTACATGGACAGACGGACGGACGGACATCGTTAAATCGACTCAGCTAGTGATTCTGAGTCGATCGGTATATTTTAAGGTGGGTCTAGCTGTGTTATTTTCAGGTGTTACAAACATCTGCCGTGAAACAAACTTATAATACCCTGTACCACAGTTTGGTGTAGGGTATAAAATGAAAATAATTTTAGCAAAGGAAGAGGAAACAAATTTTCAAGTCGTGAGGCGCGGATTAGGTTTTTATTTTAGACCCATGGTTTCTTCGGAGAATTTTCTTACAATTTAATGTTGATTACGTTTTTGCTATACGATTTTTAATTTTTTTTTCATCCATACAAATCAACCCGCCCTAATATACATACATATGTATGTAAATCTGGCGAATAACGTGAGTGCTGAAGCAATTTAGGAAGTCAATAGCTAAAATTAACTTCGGACTCAAAAGTGTTCAAAGGGAAAAATGGAGCCATTGACACATGAACAGCGGTATACGTTTCGTTTCGATAGGACGCCAATTAACAATAAAGCACAACAAATAATTTATAGGAGGAGTAGGGTGACCTACTTTTTTTAAACCTCCATAACCATTTTTTGTGAATACAAATAAATGCTGTTAAGGCAAACGTTTCATGGTTTTTAGGAGTCTAGCGCTACAAATAAAACCTATTTAGGCCGTATGTAGGGTGCAAGGATAACAAATTTTTTGTTGTTCTGAAATTTTATTTGAATAATCTTTAAACGTAGGAGGTGTCCACCTCGACTTTTATTTGTGTGTGGGTTGACACGTCAATTGGTCGACCGCTAGCAGCTCATACGGCCACGTTTAAACTCTGCCACCTAATATTTTATAGTTGTCAACGAAGGAGCGGACTAGCCCAAAGTAGAATCGAGCTCGGTTTTCATATTGGTTGGACTGAGACCTTTCAATCGAAAATATTGTATTACATATCGGTGGCCAATTTTTTCCATTTTTGCAAATTCACTGGGATCGTCTACTTTTGAGTGCTCAAAAAAACTAAACAACGTGGCATCTTAATATATAAAAACAAATTTAACAAGGTTGCCACTTTTCACAAAAATAATTTGTTCAACATACTACCGCCATCTATATGTCAAGTCGGCCAATCTTCTTTAAAAAGTATGCTTTAATCTAAGCACAAAAATGTTTTGGTCTAGGACACAAAAATATGTCTTTGTTTCATAGTGTAATGGGAGTGTATGCTTTAAACCAATATACAGAAAAAATGGAATGTTGTTCAGTTTTGTGAATTTGTAAAAAAGTTGTATTTGAACCGCCCTGTAGAGGTACTTTTGAGCTATTGAAAATGGTCGGTCCATGCTGTAAAGCACAAATTATTAAAGTAATCTGGCTAAAACTAAAGCATTTTACTTTATAATGCATTAAATCATCCCTAGTGAAAAAGAGGTATACGGTCCATGTTTTTATATAGCCCCCATATAAGAAGTCCCTTCCGATTGGACTTCTAAAGCTTTATCGAACGCATTCGGCAGAATGTCCAGTATGACATGAGCTGTGTTACACGCAGCGCCGTCCTGTTGATACCAAATGTCGTTAGTGTCCATATCTTCCAATTCAGTCAAAGAAGTTGGTAATCAGCGACCTATAGCGCCCGCCGTTGACGACGACGCCTGGCCAACAACGTTCTCAAAGAAATATGGCCACGACAGTGGCCCATGCTATATTAAGCGCCCATACAAGGGACCCGCAAAACTTTCGATCTTGAAATAGAATAGAAATCGGGGATTTCGATAGCGACTGGGCTGCATTTTTACAGTTTTATGATTATTTTTCTGCATATATCTGCTGTGTCTCCTTAATGCCATTATATTCACAAATTTCAACACAATTATTTTTCCCAAATCCATTTTCATAAATATAAATAATGAAAAATAATAAAATCCTATTTATTTAGATCTAACAAAAGTTAAGCAATTTTACTGCTCTAAAAGATCTACTTCATTTTGTTCGCTATTAACTACAGATTTACGACAAAAAAGTTTTTCTCAAAGAGACTCTTAATAAATCTGTAAATTTCTTTGAACTACACTTAATTTCCTTTGACATTCAATAGGAACACAGCTTAACAACTTTCTCAGAAACGTCTTTAACTTAAGAAGTATGCTACAGCTTTTAAATTTTAGCAAAACTTGTTAAAAATTTATAACAAGAGTTTAATTTGATTCCTTGCCAAATTTTTTTTTTGCTAAACCCATAAACGAGAACAAATTCTGTCTAAAAAGTTGTCAATCCCAAAAACCAATTTATTGTGAATTCCCAAAATAACTCAGTGCTCTTCCGTTGACCGACGAGTGAGTGGCTGAGCGAGTCCTTGTCCAAATGAAATCTGTCTCACTTGGCAGCTGCAAAATGGAGCAGTTGCTACGTTTCCAATTTAACTAAGAGCGCCAACATATATAAATATTTTTGTTGAAACCTTTTTTGAAAGTGTTTTCGGTATTTTTCTTTTCAGCTATGCCCGGATTGTTTTTTGCCATTTTTTAACTGGAACATATCCCTATACATGTTAACTAACCCTCCTAAGTGGTCAAGTTTATTTACTCTGTCCGTTTTTGTTTTTTTCCTAACAAAAAAAAGAAAAAATACAATGTATTCGAGTTGTTTTATAACATTCAGGCTAATATCCTGAAATATTTCCGGGGTCCTTACTTTGTAGCACTTTTTTGGGAAAAAGGGAGAGGGGTTTTACAGAGTGTGATGGCATTATGGTAGTGGCTATAGATTTTATATTCAAAAAAGAAAAGGAAAATAACATCAAAAGCCATGACATATTAAACGCACTCATGGCGTTGAGCTTTGTTGAAAAGTGGATGTGACCAAATCACAACGAACGGAAATTTTATTTTTGGTCTGTCTGGGAAGGGAGAGGGGGAGAATATTTTCGTAGCTATGGTAGCCTTCTTTTGTCAACTATTAATATGGTATGACACTGACTGATTTTTAGTCATGACTGTCTATCGTCACAATTGATTTAACTACTTTAATATAACACATACAGAATGAAGGCAATAAGAAACAAAATTGTGAACATATTTTGTTAACTATTTTTAAATTACGGTTACTATGCCCCACCACGAGTATATGTTACCTTGATAAATACGTTTCGAGGCAATAGCAAGATAAGGAAATAGTGAAATATGATACAAATTATAAATTTAAATAATTAAATTTATTAAAAACAAAATAATTTTTAATAAATTCCCCCGTGAAAGTGGAAACAGTAGAATATTAAAGAAATTTCATAATGGATGTATACATTATGGACCATTTTTGTTTGTCGGAATTAAATACAAGACAATAAATTAATTTAGTTCTTATTTTTATTTATATGTCTTGCTGTTTTTACAGTCATAGTTTCATTGTAATAACTCGTGTTTTTATATTTTATTTGACAACCTATTTAACATCTGATAGTGAATTTTTGTTTTGTTTGGTTTGCCATTTCATCATAGATAGACCTAAAAGACAGAGCAACGCTTGCACATTGTTGAAATTTAATATATAAATAATGGTTCGGTTCGTCAAACTTTGTTCAGCGATGAAGCTCATTTTTTGTTGAATTGGTACGTAAATAAGCAAAATTTTCGAATTTGGAGTAAAGAGTGAAGGCAAACCACAAGCTTTTGTCCACAAGCATTTACATCCACAGAAAATTACAGTTTAGTGCTCTTTATGGGCCGCCGGATCATTGGCCCCCACGTCTTCCAAAACGATAATGGTACTATGCCCATTATGTTAGGTTAGCTTAAGAGTGGCAGTCTACAAAACAGACTCACTTAGACTATACATTCCATTGTGTTAACATAGGGACGTAAGGAAAAATATAAGTCATCCCTAGACCATCCCGTTGAACCAATTTGCTCAAAGTTTACGGATTAGTTAACTTTCCAAAGAAATGAAAGTCTAAGGTTGCATGCATCCTTCTTGAGAGAGAGGGACACATACGAGTAAACAGAAGGTGTTCTATTGATTCCGCCTCCTCTTCGTCTTCACAGCTTCTGCGAAAACCATTATGCAAAACCTTAAATATCTCGTAGAGACACGATAAGTGAGACATCCGGTTTCGATAACGACATGTTGGTTTGTTTGGAGTTTAGGCAGGGTCACATCACCCGGGAATGTATGAAGTTCCTGATATAGATTCGGTTACAATCTCGCGTCGATCTCTGATGGCTGCACCTCAAAGGAATCCCCAATAGAAGTATTAAATACCTCTTCGGAATTGTCTGGGAAATATGTCTGCTGGACGTAGTCGAAAAACTACCTTCTTGATGAACCCAATAGTTAAAGTTGTTAAGTCTGCAATATTCCGTAACCTTTAGGTATCGGACAGGCATTCTACGTCACTACAGAAATCTATCCAGGATTTGTTTCGCAGTCTTTCTCAACTCTTTTTGTACTGCTTGAGTTCTTCCTTATATGTGTGCCAGTCTTGTGGGGCTCTGCCAGCATTTACCTTATTGAAGAACTTCCCACAGCACTTCTTCAGCATAACTAATTAAGACGACCACCATTGCGGTCGTTGTTTGCCCCTTGAGGGAAGGTTCATGCCCTCAATTACAAACCACAAGCTTACTACTTATAATATATTTGATAAGTAATTCGCAACTCGTTGTTGTCAGTACTACTCCTTCAACCAGTAATTTCAATGCACAGGGTAGGGTCTCAGTGTCATGTGTCATATAAACGGGGGTCAATCAACCATGGGAGTTTTCTAATTCAAGGCTAGTTGCAACTATGTCTTCACTACTAAAAAAAGGATGAATTAAGGTTGTTCTCAAGTTTACATGCTCTATGTCTCCCATTACCTGCACCTGGAAGTACCTTAAAACTTGGCATCCTAAACTCACAAACCATATCTCCTATCAACCATGGTTCTTGGATTAGAACCAGGTCAGCCCCTCATTGCATCAGGATGATTTTTAAGGCGCCGGATGCAGCCATAGAGTGCTGGAGGTTTATCTGTAGAAGCCGGATCTGTTATATCACAGGATTCTTCCGATCCGTAAAAGAATGAAATGCAAGTTCCCTCCAGATGCAGCTCTGACGCCATATCTAGCTCTGACACTAACACTTCAGTGTTATCTGGAAGAGTATTTTCCGAATATCCTCCCTTATCGTTTTTTTGAAGAATGCAGCCGGATTTTGATAAAACCATATGATAGCATGCCATCGGACTTGACGAGGTGGGGTAAATACTTCAGTACACACAGAATACAGTTTGGTTGCCTCAACCGAATTATTTGCCAACCGAATTTTGGTAGTTCTGCCTACTATCATGCGATTCCATCAGGACAACCAATATTTTGGTTGTGGTATACTTCTGCATCCATGTTGACAACAATCATATTTGATTGCACCAACTACGAAAATGGTAGCTTAAATTATCTGTTGTTGTTGCCGCAACCAACTGTTTTGAAAAATTGGTTGTTCTGACAATTTGTCAGTCATATACTTCCGTCAATTAATTAAAAACGGCTTTCATTCATTTTTATTTTATTTATTGAACAAAAAACAAAGCAATTCATAACAAAATTAAAAATCCCATTTTACAAATTCATCACTATTATGAGATGTGGAAATATTTGACACACATTTTAGTACATGAAAAAAAAACACAAAACTTGTATGCAAATATCGCTTAACCCTGTGCTTTCAATTTCATGATTGTTGCTTTTATTTTTTATTTATGAAAAACATTTTGCATAACATATTCTGCATTCCACACATTATTATCCACACGAGATTATTTTTGATTACCTATACCGTTCTGCAACAAAATGTTGAAGATTTTTTTACGTCGAGTAATTTTATTTTTTGTTTGTCATGTATCAGCAAAAGAACAGCAACCATTTTTTCCCAAAATACATTTAATTATTCTATATTTCGGAAATGATTGGGATAACCAATAAACGATTATTTATTAATATTTTGTCTGTTGTAGTAACCAATTATTCGTTGCAATAATAATCTTTGGTCTATTGATACAATTTCTGTTGTCAAGAATAAAACATTGGTTGTCACAACCAAAAATCGATCATATGGTACTATAAAGAAAATTCTAAATTGGTTACCACAACGAGTGTCAATGAAAAAACAATCTTAATTCGATTGATGCAACCATCGATTTTTCATTTGATCGTATCCATGTTATTATTGTTGTTTCAACTAATTATATATAAATACAACCGATTTTTTGTTGCTAGTACTATATTTTTATTGTTACAATCGAATACCAACCAATTATTTTCCTGGGTGTATAAATACTGCGTGCCTCCGAAGCCCATCCAATCGACCGAACTTCAAGTCGCCGGTTGGAAGCCCGGGATTGTAAACATTCAGCATCTTAGTGACGGATTCCACATCGACTGATATAGCAATAAACCAAGCATGTGTCCGCGGCCGAGACGGGATGTCCTCTTTGTTGACAATATCCAGTGCCGCACCCGGCCATAATTCACCAATCTTCTTCAAAGCGCAGCGGTAGCACTCAACAAAGAGCATATTACTAAACCGAATTAGTTTTATGCGGCCCTGATAACAGCCTGAGCCTGCCCGTTACTGTCAACGGTGAACGGTATAGAGATGTGATTACGAATTATATCGTATCTCAATTAGCTGACATTAGTCTTGCTTACATGTGGTTCCACCAGGACCGAGCCACATGCCACACAGAGCACACTACAATTAATATACTCAATATATAAATAATATACTAATGATCCTGCTAATTAGACGTCAAGATCGTGTGATTTAACCAAATTGTATTATTTTCTTTGGGGTTATGTACAGTCACTTGACTACGCCGATAAAGCAAAGTCAATTAAAAATCTAAACATCAACATTCGACAACTTATTAGCGATATACGGACGGAAATGCTGCGAAATGTGTGAGGTTTGAATTCCACATTCCGAAATCATATTTAAACATTAATGACATAAAATTACACTGGTCAACATTTTTTACGGCGCTGGGTTTTACAATCGATTCAGATAATACAGAGGTTAGCCTAAAAAGTGAATTCTTTGAATTGACTCTAGTTCTGGCGGTAAACCGTTATATGGAAAAAATAGAGGTTTAAACACATATTTTATTACTCGTATAGCTCGAAAACCATTTATTCGTATTAGTTTAGAAAAGCTGTCATTCCATTTTTCCAAGACATTGGTGGCGGTTTCTGGCTCCATCTCTCGAATCGCTTTCTCGATATTCATGCCATAATGGATTCTTCGCACTGCATTGGTCCTTCAGGAAATCCCACAAAAATTCTAACGACTTCATATTGCAGCCAAAATTAAATCATAATTCAAAAAGAAACCACAAATAGGACGACCTTTTATTTAAAGTTGGAGTCAATCTGGAAATGCGAATTATAAATTAATATATTAATACTCCACCATTTACCCCGCCTAAAATACTTCTAACAAAAAGATGACCCCGAACTGAGCCTATTGTTTCGAAGATTATTACTATAGTGTGCGTAAGATGTTAACAACTTTCTGCCTCCCACACAAAGTTCTATATTCCGTATTACATTATGTACAAGTTGAGGGGTTATTCGACTCAAATTTTCTGACATGTTTTTTCTAAAATTCCCACACTGTTCGAAGTTTTTTATCCTAAAAGCGTAAATGCATCCCTAGATCGTGGTATATCTGAGAATTAATTTAAAATTGAGAAAAAGGTCAGCAGCTATTCTCTAAGGCTTACATTTCGTAGACAATATGTACATTCAAATTCGACCTGCTATGTTAATATCGTATTATACTCTTTATAATGCAGACCCTACTCCAATGTGTACATCTACACATTCCTTATGTACATACATACATTATTTCATGCGATTATTCAAATTTAAAAATGGGGTAGTGTATAGTAAATACTCGTACATATATACATATCTACAGAAGATAAACATGCAGAGATTTCCGATGTGACCCTCTAAAATATTCATTATTTCTGTCCACATGTGGTTTTAGGAAATTAATTTGAATTTTTTAATAAATATTTTCATATACATGAATTTTCCAGAGGGAGGGTTTCTTTAGGAGCAGTCGGAGAATTTGGTACATAAATATTTTTCTTAAAATATACAAAATAATTTTAAACAATGTACACAATTTCCACAGGAATGTCTGAGTAGATTTGGAAATGAATATGTGAACTAAAAAGTAAATACCACATACATATAGTTATTTATATGTACATTTCTATGGAAAGCTTTTTAATTAACGGGTAAAAAAATTTGAAATACAATAAGGAATTTTAAATGACATGCCCTATAATTACTTGAATGTTTTATGAAAGAACTATATAAAGCGGTTGAAAATGGAAAAATAAAGAAAATTAAAGAAAAGTATGAAAGTTGCATGTAAACCGATTAAGTTATTCTCTCACTTTGTGAGTAATGGTACCTTAAGTAGATGACAGAAAGGTAGAAACATTTTACTCAGTCTTTAGCCATTGCAGAAGTTGTCTCAAATACAGAATATGAAAACATTTAGATGATAGGTATAGAAATTATTGGGAAGTGTGTTCCAATGAATTTTGCAATTTCTGTTGTGGGTACCAGATGAGATGTGACAAATACACCTGTTGTGAGCTGAAGAGTTGATACCTCACAGACATTGCACTGTACCGAATTGTAAGTATGTATGTCCAATGGTATTAAAGTTATGAGCTCTTCAATTGTCTTATGCTTTGGCCATTTTGTGTGGGAGGTACAAAAAGGGGCGTGAAATTCGTTTCTGTAGTGTATTGTCCTAAGCATATTCTGCTTGAAACATATATGTGTTTTGGGTACACTCGATAATGCTTGGGAAGATGTTGTCCTAACCAAATCTTTGTTTGCATCCTAATAGTTTTTTATTTGGATCTATTTTTTCGAAAAAAGTTTCATTTACATATAATAAGTATTCGATTCTTTAGAAAGGCCTTTAAAGGCGTGACTTGAAATGCAAAACATGCCCTTTTTCAATAATATGTACATTAGGCATATGACAAAAATTTTACACCATATTTACATGACCGCACGTGATGAGGAATGGTCAAAAAATGATAAAAAACATAGTTTCAATGTAATCTGTGAAAAAAACATTCCCCCCCAAAACTCAATTTCTGAATTTTATATATACCTATTTTTATATATTAAATATGCATTTGTATTTTTCACATTGATAGCCATAAACCACTTAAAACTATAAATTAACATTATTTATTAAGATAAATATATTTGAAATTTAATATACGAGGATTTTTACATAAAGGATATACGAGTATGTCCTGAATAGCCTTTATTGCGCGTTCTGCGCAGATGTTGCTACGTTGTTGGTTTAAAATTGTCGAGTCTTCTTTTACCCAGTGTCTTAGAAAACATTAATGTGCTTTTTTACAAAAAGCAAGAGATGAGTACAATTTTGAAAAATCATATACGTATATTGAAATAGTGATTAGAAAACCAAACATCGTCGTACCATGCACCACATATAAACTTGCATATCGGAAGCAATTCTTTTCTGTATTTCGGCATAAGTATAAAACACAATATTGCAAATAAAGCTCTTGAATTCCACCTTGCGTTGCATAACTGGGCAACGTTCTAAAATGTATGTACGAAAATTCAATATATTTCTCATAGCACCTAAACGCTGCGCCAAACTCAAACAAATACTGCATGCCATCACGCCACTCAATATCAACAAAATGCAAAAATGTTTCAGTTTGCTCATAATTTGTTTAAGATTGTCATATCTGTTTGAGAGTTCCGTTACGAATGTGTACGCAATATTTGGAGACGACGTTTTTCCACCAAGTAATCCATCCACAACATGTCTTAATATCAAATCTAGTATTTGATGTTGACATCCCACATATTGCGGCTACGAGGGTTGCTATTTATATATCGGTCCTGACAATGCTGGTGTTGCCAGATGAAGACTGGAACTTCCATTGGAAAGTATGACGTTTTTTTGGCATAACTTCACTCAGACCGTTTTGTCATTTGAGCGCGGATGGTTTTGGTTACAGTGTGTTGAAAATTCAACTCCAAAACATGGTTTTTGAACGCTTCAACAGCTGCTTCAGGCGTCCAAAAACGTTGACCAAGCAGTTTTTTCTTGATGTGAGTGAATAAGAAGAAGTCAATGGGTGTCAAATCAGGGCTGTACGGCGGATGCCGCATCAATTCGACGTTTTGACTGGTCAAAAAGGCGCTGGTTTGAGCCGATATGTGAGAGCTCGCATTGTCATGGTGCACAATGATTCGTTTTTCGAATTTCTCCGAAGACTTCAGGCAAACAAATTGTGGTGTACCACTCAGAATTGACCGTCTTACGTTGCTCAAGCGGAACAGTCGCCACATGACTAGTTTTGTCGAAGAAACAGGCGACCATTTGCTTCGAAGTGCTTCTTTCACGAACAACTTTCGTCGCGAGCGTATTTTTTTTAAATTTCTTTGCACCAATCGACACGAGCCTGTTTTTGAGCGATTGTGCGGGATCCAACGAGGGCAAACCTTTTTTACGGCCAGGTGTTCATGCAATATTGAATGTATGCTGGTGGAAGAAATGTCCAAGGATGCCTCCATCTCACGGTATGTCACATGACGATCATGCACTATCAGTTCACGCACGGCATTAATGTTCTCTGGTACAAGCGCCGTTTTTAGACGACCTTCACGACCTTCGTCTATGAGCGAGCGTCGGCCACGATTGAATTCATTAAACCAGTTTTTCACAGTGCAATACGATGGTGCTTCATCGCCATACAAAGATTTAAGTTCATCGATGCACTCTTGTCGTGATAATCCACGTCGAAAGTTGTGAAAAATGATCTCACGAAAAAGTTCACTAGTTAATTCCATTTTTTTTATAGTTAACTAGCTGGATCCGGTCCACTTCGTTGCCCCAGATTTAGATTTCCGATCCCGTCCATTTTTGAAAACAAACGATTTGTCACGCCCACATTTGCGCCGCCCACTTTTTGCAAAATTTTTTTTCCAAAACCATCTCAGACAAAATAGCTTTCAAACAAAAGAAAAAAATTTTAAATCGGTCCAGTGGTTTAAGCGTCTATAAAACACATACATACATACAAACATATTTCCATTTTTATATATATAGATTGATTTTTTCAAGTCACTGTAAACAACACAAATGATGGTCGTACGAAAAAACGTTCTGAGTGCGTTTATGGTAAAAAATTTTAAACTTTCCAATGGAAATGTCAGTGCCCTAAGTGTTGCCTAGGCCAAAAATATATATAGTAACCCTCGTATGTGTCGAAAATTAGTTACAGACAATTTTAAGTCTATTGAGCAATACACATCCATCTGTGTGTCTGGCTGGAGCTTAATCCAAAACAGTAATTGGATTTTTGCGGACTCAATTCTTGTAAATGTTATGAACGAAATATACTTAAAAAAAGAATACTTAAATAAAGAAATGTCCTGAAATTTCACTACATACAAAGATGTCCCATGTCACACCGTTGACGTGTTACACCTCTTTTCCCACCGTTTAGGAAAAAATATGTTTCTATCACCATCATTTTCAATTATCTACTCAATTGCTATGTCATCCCCAAATTGACCTAGTCCAACAAAACTATTTTTTTCACTGATAAAACTACAACACCACAAACACTAATTGATAATATCGCTATAATTAAAGCTATTTTGTATACATATTTCAAATCATTAGTACATTAAAAATAGCCGCTAAATTTCCCTCACGCACAAACTAAATTAATGTCATTTTCTATAATTGAACACTATTAGTTTTTGTTGCCTATTTATACAGTGTGTGTATGTATGTGTTTTTTATTAACTAACAATATATATATATATATACGAGTATATACTGTCGAGTTGTAATAAATTTGTTATCACACCGATTAATATTCAATTATACGGCTTTGTTAGTTATGCATCTGTTTAAACTCGCCCATCGTTACGAGCGAGTGGTTGTTATGGGGGTGGGGACCATTGACATGCCAAATAGATTAAGCGCTATTTTTACCTATTTGCCCGCCATACAGAGGAAGTGATCCATAATGATTGTTTTCAGAAAAAAATAAATTTAATTTCAAATAAAATTTATTGAAATTCAAATATTCCATTTTAAATTCCAAAATATTTATTTGAAGATCAATAAAATTAAATCCACATATATCACTTGAAAATCAAAATATATCAATTGAAATTCAAAAGTCTTCAATTGAAATTCAAAACTCACCATTTGAAATTTACAACAAGTAAGAAAGTTTCAGTCGGGTAAACCGACTAAGGTATACCCTCACTTTGTGAGTAATGTAATATGGAATATTAAACCAATTATTCTGTCAATTTGTATGGGAGGTACCAGAATGTGTTTAACAAATACACCTATTTTTCGCTGAATAGTAGATTCTTTAAATACATTACACTGCGCCGAATTATAAACGCTTTTTGCACTGGTATATTAACGTTATGAAATATTAAATTTTGGTATGATTTGGCCATTTTGTGTGGGAGGTACAAAAAGGGGCGTGGTGATAACGGCCATTTTTTACAGGGCTATAGGGACTTCAAAAGCGTTACACTGTGCAAACTGTTGTTGCATTTTCGTGCATTGGTACTCATGCTGTGAGCTCTTAACTTTTTGTGCAAAATGGTACCTTTGTGTGGGAGGTACAAAAAGGGGCGTGGAAATAGCGTCCATTTTTCACAGTGCAAAAGACACTATAAAAGCATTACACTGTAAAAAATTTCAAGTATATTTATACACTGGTATTAATGTTATAAGCTGTTATCTTTTGGTGCAAAATGGTACCTTTGTGTAAGAGATACCAAAAGGGGCGTGAATATGACACCCATTTTTCACTGGACTGTAGGCACTATGAAAGCATTACACTGTACAAAATTTCAAGTATTTTTATGCACTGGTATTAAAGTTAATAGCTGTTAACTTTTGGTGCAAAATGGTGCATTTGTGTGGGAGGTACCAAAAGGGGCGTAGCAACATGGCCCATTTTTCTCGAGTTGATAGTGACTAATAAACTAATGCCATGTGTGGAATTTCAGAAGATTCCAATAAGTAGTATAGCAGTTATTAAAGATTCAATATTTCACAACATTTTAACACTTTGTGGGGGAGGTACTAGAAGGAGTGGACCAATACGGCCCATCTTCGAACTTAGCCAAAGATAGAAAAAAATATTACCACGTACCAAATTTGAAGTCAATCGGTTACTCCTTTCGAGAGTTATCGTGCGCACCAGCCAGCAGACAGACAGACAGACAGACAGATAGACAGACAGACAGACAGACAGACGGACGGACATTGCTCATTCGTCTTAAAATGACCCAAAACGAATATCCGCCGAACATACTTAGTGTCTTAGATCACTCCTTCGATGTGTTACACTTTTTTTCGTAGCAAATGATATATACCCTCGTCACACTAAAGTGAGGGTATAAAAACCACTGAAATAGAAAAAGTGAAATTTAAAAATCAAAAAACGTCAGAGAACTTAGAAATGTCAGGTAAATTTTAAAATATATCAATTGAAATTCAAATTATTCCATTCATTCCAATTACACTTGATATATGTATATTCAATTTCAAATGGATTTTATTGAATTTCAAATGACATGCTTTGAATTTCATAATTATACCCTCACTTTAGTGTGACGAGGGTATATATCATTTGCTACGGAAAAAAGTGTAACACATCGAAGGAGTGATCTAAGACCCTAAGTATGTTCGGAGGAAATCCGTTTTGGGTAATTTTAAGTCGAATGAGCAATGTCCGTCCGTCTGTCTGTCTGTCTGTCTGTCTGCTGGCTGGTGCGCACGATAACTCTCGAAAGGAGTAACCGATTGACTTCAAATTTGGTATGTGGTAATATTTTGATCTATCTCCGGATGAGTTCGAAGATGGGCCATATTGGTCTACTCCTTCTGGTACCTCCCACACAAAGGGTTAAAATTTAGTGAAATATTGATTCTTTAATAACTTCTATACTACTTACTCGAATCTTTTGAAATTCTACACGTAATATTAGTATATTAGTCGCTATTAACTCGAGAAAAATGGGTGAAGTTGGCATGCCCCTTTTGGTACCTCCCACACAAATGGACCATTTTGCATCAAAATTTAACTGCTTATAACTTTAACACAAGTGCATAAAAATGCTTGAAATTTTCTACAGTATAATGTTTTTGTAGCGCCTATAGTCCGGTAAAAATGGGCATTATTGTACAGCCCCTTTTGGTACCTCCCACACAAACGGACCATTTCGTACCAAAAGTAAACGGCTTGTAACTTTAATACCAGTGCATACAAATACTTGAAATTTTGTACAGTGTAATGCTGTTATAGTGTCTATAGTCCTGTAAAAAGTGGGCGTTATCACCCCGCCCCTTTTTATACCTCCCACACAAAATGACCAAATCATACCAAAATTACATAGCTCGTAACTTTAATATACCAGTGCACATAAACGCTTATAGTTCAGCACAATGCAATGTATTTACCGAAAAATACGTGTTTTTGGAAAACCCCTTCTGGTACCTCCCACACAAATTGACAGATTTATTGGTGTAATGTTATATATTACATTACTCACAAAGTGAGGGTATACCTTTGTCGGTTTACCCGACTGAAACTTTCTTACTTGTTTTTTTTTTGTATTTCAATTGATTTTTTCCGAATTACAGTTGAAAATGTGTAGATAACATTTTTTAGTTATTTCTTTTATTTTCACCCAATGCAAACTCAAAATGATTGAGAATCACAACGAATCAAACACAACCAGTTCATCGAATTCTTTTGTTTTTTTGGAGTTAACCAATTTTTCGATAAAATCACCAAATTGTCCAACAAACATAAAACGACCCGATATCCCAATAGCCAAACAATGATGTGATAAAATAAATGTTTGTTTGTTTGGATCCACAAAAAAAATATTGTGTAAAAACACAATGTTTGTTTGTGAATGCGTGAGCCTATACTTCACCGTATCTATCTAATATGTATGTACATATGTACATATAGGAATTCCCCAATAGTCGGACAAACGTTTACTTTTGTAATTACGAGTACTTTTAGGTCCCTTCCCCAACGCCCCAAAATGAGGTGATAACACCCTGCCTGCCACCCAGGTGTTTGCGCCATTTGTTGGGGTCGCTGGCGTCTGTTGTGGTTCACGTTCATGTAGAGGTTTATTTTATGTTTTATTTACATTTTCATTTGTGTACTTTTATTTATACACACAACTATTCGTTTAGTTGTAGTTTTTGTCTTCTGGGAGGCACACTTGGATGTTTATTTATGGATGAGTTTAGTGTGGGCTTCTCTATTGGCAAATAATGGGATTATAGTCGTCATAAAAGTAGACACCTTAAACGAGGTGAGAACATTTCACATTCGCTAATGATATACAAAGTGTTATTCGAATATTTAATTAGTGTCTTTTAATATGATTTATGAGATTTCAACTATTTTTGTTTCAAGAATTGTTTTTTTGTACTTTATCGTTGTTATAGTCTTAAGTAGAATATAGCAAAGTTGTATCTTACCTTAAGGTATATTATTCCGCCATAGCCTAATGATGTTTGTTTGATTCCGAACCTGCAACAACGTTATTTCATTTCTTAGTAAAAAAAACTGCGTTTTAAACAAGTAAACATAGTAAGTAATTGATAACAGAAAAATTCAACAATTTGAAAAAGAATGAATACCAATAAGAAAAAATGTATACCTCATATATTGTATAAAGTATGTATATGGATAATGCACTACGCAAAATTTGAAAGACTTTAACCAATCATTTTATACAACGTCAGTGATTTGACTCCAAAGACAATAAAACATTGATATGATGCCGTATTATTACTTAATGTAAAGACAGTTCACTTCAATTCTAAATAAATGTACATATATACAAAATGGACTTATTTAGATGCTTTACTGTCTTTGAATATACTCGTATCTATATAGGGAAGATATAATAACTTTATGTCTGATTGTAGCTATCGACTGATTGAAAATATTAAAAATAAATTTAAAAATTTTAAATATCAGCATTATTGGTTAAGAAATGACTACGCTAGAGCGTCAAGAAGTATAAACGGAAATATTATTTATATGAAGGCTATACTAAAACATAGATTGATGTGCTCCATTTCCACATGGAAAGATTTATTGCAACATAAAGTATAAAGGTTAAATTTCGGCCAACTAGATTGAAAAATGCATCAAGAAGTGGCATCGGAGGAGAACTTTATATGGGGGGTTATATTCGTATCAAAACAGCGACCGATATACCCCATGTTCACCAAGGACGATAAAGTGCCATATAAAGCACAAATCGTCACCTGAAATCTAAAATAACGTAACCCACATGTTCGTTCTTTTTCAGGAGTAGCAAAAAACAAAGTAAAGTAATTTTAAGCTTTTGACGAGATTAATGGATTTCCAGACTATTAAGGCGGAATCAAATAACAAATCTGGATAAAAAAAAATAAATTGAATAAAAAAATAAATTTGTATGACCCCGTTTGTTGTTGCGTCTTTTTGAATTTCACTCATAAAATGGTAAATTTTAGATACTGAACTCTATAATTTTGTAGGAATGTGTAGTTTAGTGTAATAGACTACAATATAATAAAAAAAATAAACTGAATAAAAAAATAAATTTTTATGACCCCGTTTGTTGTTGCGTCTTTTTGAATTTCACTCATAAAATGGTCAATTTTAGATACTGAACTCTAAAATTTTGTAGGCATGTGTAGTTTTGTGTTTCACTCATAGAATGGTCAATTTTAGATACTGAACTCTAAAATGTTGTAGGAATGTGTAGTTTAAACTAAAATTCATTTTGATTTTTTGATGTTACGTAATTTTGGATGTCGGATGACGAAACGCTTAAATATCATTTTGTTGAAATAAAATTTTCCTACAAATATTGTGAAAATTTATTTTTTTTTAAATTTCTTCGAAATTGAATGTTTCTTGAATATTTTGTTGTAATCGAATTTTTCTAGAAAAATCTTTGAATTGCATTTCTTTAAAAAAAAATATTCTATTTATTTTTCTAAAAAAAAATTATTTGGAATAAATTTTCTAGAAATATACAATTTCAACGAAATATTCTAGAAAAATTAATTATGACATAATTTTCTAGTTAAAACGAAATATTCAAAAAAAAACACATTTATGACGACAGTTTCAAAAAATTAAATATTGCCGAAATTTTCTAGAAATATCCAATTTTAAACGAAATTTTTATAGAAAAATTCAATCTTCCGAGATTTATAGAAACATTAAATTTTGTCGAATTTGGTTTACAAAAATTATCAATTTTTGACAAAATTTTCTATACATTTTTTATATTTTTATATACAAATTCGAGTATTTAAATAGATCAATTGCATATCTTTAAAAAAAAATTATTCTGTTTTAAAAAAAATGTGACCAACGGAATTTTGTAAAAAAAATTAGTTTCGAATAAATTTCCTAGAAATATACAATTTAAAAAAAAAATCCAATTTTAAACGAAATTTTTATAGATAAATTCAATCTTCAGCGATTTTCTAGAAACATGGCGATTCTTTTTTACAAAAATTATCAATTTATGACAAAATTTTCTATAAAAATTTGATTTTGCCAAAATTTTCCCCGAAAAAACTAAACTTTCAATAAAAATTTACAAATTTCCTTTAAATTTATTTTTTTGGCCAATTTCGTCGAAATTGAATCGAATCGAATTTTTCTAGAAAAATCGTTGATTGCATTTCTTTAAAAAAATTTATTCTATTTTAAAGAAAATGTGGCTTCAACGAAATTTTATAATAAAATTTAATTTCAAATAAATTTTCTAGAAATAGGCAATTGCAACGAAATATTCTAGAAAAATTTATTATTACATCATTTTCTAGAAAAACGAAATTTTTAATAAAAACACATTTTTGACAGCAGTTTCATTAAATTAAATACTAATGAAAATTTCTAGAAAAATCCAATTTTAGAAAAAAATTTTATAGAAGAATTCAATCTTCAGCGTTTTTTTAGAAACATTAAAGTTTGGCGAAATTTTTAAAATATCAAATTTTGACAAAATTTTCTATAACAATTTTATTATTTTTTTATAAAAATTAAATGTTGCCAAAATTTTCGATGGAAATGCAATATCCCCTAAAAAAATAAAGTTTCAATAAAAACTGTACAAATTTCGTTGAAATTTAGTTTTTTTTTGGACAATTTCGTCGAAATTGAATGGTTGCAATCGAATTTTTCTAGAAAAATCGTTGAATTGCATTTCTTTAAAAAATTTATTCTATTTTAAAGAAAATGTGACTCGACGGAATTTTGTAAAACCTTTCAATTTCGAATAAATTTTCTAGAAATGTACAATAGCAACGAAATATTCTAGAAAATTCAATAAAACACATTTTTGACGACAGTTTAAAAATATTAAATATTGAAAAATATAAATTTTGCTCAATTGCATTTCTATAAAAAAATTTATTCTATTTGGAAAAATGTGACTTCAAAGAAATTTTGTAAAAAATGTAATTTCTAATAAATTTTCTACAAATATACAATTTCAAAAAAAAATAAAATTTTAAACGAATTTTTATAGGTAAAATGTAATCTTCAGAGATTTTTTATAAACATAAAATTTTGGCGGAAAAAAAGATCAATTTTTGGCAAAATTTTCTATAAAACTTTTATTTTTTAAATAAAAATTAAATGTTGCCCTGAAAAAAAACTAAACAAATTTCGTTGAAATTTATGTAATGGTTGTAATCGAATTTCTGTAGAAAAATCGCTGAATTGCATTTCTTTAAAAAAAAATTATTCTATTTTAAAGAAAAATGTGACTAACGAAATTTTTTAAAAAAATTTAATTTCGAATAAATTTTCTAGAAGTGTACAATATCAACGAAATATTCTAGAAAAATTAATTAAGACATAATTTTCTGGCAAAAACGAAATTTTCAATAAAAACGCATTTTTGACGACATTTTAAAAATATTAAACATTGACGAAATATTGTAGAAAAATCCAATTTTAAACGATTTTTTTTTTAAAAACTCGATCTTCAGCGATTTTTTAAAAACATTAAATTATGGCGATATTTTTAAAAAAATTAAAATTTTTGAGAATTTTTTTATAAAAATTTAATTAATTTTTATAAAAATGTAAATATTATTTTATAAAAATTTAATTTTGCTACAATTTTCGATAGAAAAACAATATCCACGAAATTTTCAATAAAAATATATTTTCGACAAAAATTTACAAAATTTAATTTTAAAGAATTTTTTTTAAATAAAAAGTTTAAATTAAAAATTTACAAACTATAATTTTGAAGATTTTTTTAAAAATTAAAATTTAAATTTAAAAAAAAAAGAAAAAAAAGTAATTTTTAAAGAAATTTTTTTTCCACAAAAATTTAAAAAATGCAGTTTTGAAAATTTTCTAAAAAAATTTTAATTTTAAAAACTTTTATAGAAAAATGCTATTTTTAGCGACATTTTGAAGAAATGTAAAATTAATGTGAAATTTCACAATTGTGTCATAATTGATTTGGTTTCAGAACATATGTCTCAGTTACACTCTGCCTATTGCTTAAAATTTAGTAGTAACAAATACAAAAAATGGAAGCGAACTTCAATTGCTGGGTAGAATTGACTGCAGCTTGAAGTGAAGGAGGGGGGCATTAAAAATGTTAAATGTGAACTACCGATTACTTTGACTTGTGTTTGAACCCTTTGGATTATTTGCTGTGGGGAGCCATTAAGGATAAATTTTACGCAAAGCATCCAGAGACAAATGAAGCGTTGAAATATGAAATTGAAGTTGCCATTGACGAGATTCGACCCGAAACAATCGAAGATGTACTGAGAAATTGGGTTGATCGGATGAAGTACTGCCGAGCCAGTCGTGGTAATCATATGAATGATATTGTGCTCCATAGTTAAATGACAAAGTTCAGCCTTTCCAATATAACCAGATATTTGAAAAATTATCAGAACTTTATAACCGATTTAAATTTAAAATTTTAAATGGCACACACATTATTATTTTAGTAAAAATAAGTCCATATTTTTAGTTAATGAACTATTCTACATATCCTCAAAACGAGTAAAATTTACTCGTTCTAAGTACAATTTCATAGTTTTAAGAAAAACAGGTAAAAGTGTTATGTTCGGCATTGCCGAATCTTATATACCCTCCACTATGGATCGCACGTGAATGGTTACGGATACTAGCAAACTTATTATACCAAATTTCAGCCCAATTCGTTGAAATATGATGTTTTTGTGGCGTTAAGAAGTCAAGTCTTTGAGGGACTTTTTCTAGAAAATTTTGTAAAATTGTATTTGTACAATATTTCATCAAAATTGTATTTTCCAAGAAAATATCGCAGAGATTTTTAACAATTGAATTAAAAAAAATCGAAATTACATTTTTCTTGAATTTTTTGTCGTTATTTATTTTTTGTAGAATTGTTTGTGAATTTGTATTTTTTTAATATTTCGTAAAATTTAAAAAAAATGTCGATATTGAATTTTTCGGCCAAATGTTTGAATTTTTTTTAATTTCTTGGAAATTGTCAAAATTATCACTAAATTTCTATAAATTTAGTGATAATTGAATTTTTAACAGGCCTTTTATTTTTAGATATTTTCATCTGAAATGTAGAAAATTTTGATAAAATTGCTTTTGCCCAGAAAATATCTCAAAAATTGCATTTTCTGGACAAAAAAATTGTCAAAATTTAATTTTTCTAGAATTTTTTTTTTTATTTTTAATTTTACTATAAAATTTGTTTCAAATTGCATTTTTCTAGAAAATTTAGACTATGGGGGATATATCAAAACATGGACCTATGACTACCGTTGCTCGTATGAATGATACCGGGCATAAATAAACCCCAGTTACAAACTTTCAGCCCGATCAGTTGACATTTGTGGTCTCTATGACGTTAAGAAGTCAAATCGGGGAGATGCCATATATGGGGGCTATAGATGTTCCGATTTACGTTGGCTACAATTTTGCAAAACATTGTTAGTGAAAAATTATGAGTCCCTTAAAGTTAGGCTGAAAAAAGTGAAACAAATTATATTTTCCTTCACTTTTTCAAAAAAAAGTACAGAAAAATAAATATTTGTCCCATAAAATGTTAAAAAACTTTGTCCATCATATTATTAGCTACATTATTGCCAAATAATTAAGCAGTATTACCATGTCGGAATTAGTAGTTGGACAAAAGCTGATGACACCTATTTTGAGGGGCCCAAAATCGGTGTCATACTACCCCACAAAGGATAGTATAACCCGAGTATAGGGTTATACTACCCTTTGGCAGTAGACTCTAAGCTATACTGTCAAGTCCCTGTATTTTTTAACAAAAAATATATTCTCTATACCTAAAGTCATTATCCATCGAAAGTAATACAACATTTGGAACCTTATAGACCTTCAGAGATACAAAACAAACTATCTTACCCAACAAGAAGAAATAAAATTCAATTATGGTTGTCATACTCAACTGAATTACTTATGCCACTACAACAATCTTGTAAATTTCCTAGCGAAATTAAATACATTGAATTTTTAAGAAATCACACTTCCATCCACATATCCTTTTTCCTCGTGTTAAACAATTCCACGCGATTCCACGATAAATTCATCATCAAGATTTCAATCAATGGAACCCTTTCGACACGAGTTTTCGTGGCTTTTGTGATGGCAAATCAATCAAGTGGAGAACAATTTGTGCAGAAATTTAAATGTAATTGAAATAAGACTTGAGGAATTTCACGATTGTTGATCAATTTTCCTGCCGGTGGAAGGTGGAAATAATTTCCGTAAACACCCGGGTGTGGAGCCGCAGGAAATATTCAAAAGAAAAAGCCATTCTTATGCCAAAAATAAACTTGGCAAGTGTGAGACATTATGCATTCATCCATACATCTATATGTTCCTTAAGTTGGGGTGAGTGTGGAATATCGGCAAGATAAGAACAAATGTGGCTATGTATGCAAGTATGTAAATACTTCTCTGCGTGTGTGTGTGCGTTTGTGTATGTGTGCATTAACATTTTAAGCTGTCGTTGATTGATATGCTTAAATTGATTTTCTACCATATGTACCTTCTGAAAAAATAACGCCTTTCCAAGGCTCTTTACAACTGGGTGGCGAAGGTCAGGGAGTGGAGCGGAAGAAGTAATCGAGAAAAAAAGAAATCATGACTTGTCTTCTTCTTTTTCTCACTTAACAGTATTAAGACACATATGCAGAAAGTATTTAATATGCGAGAGAGTTATATACGAGTATACGTATGGGGGTTGTGATGTATGGGATTAAAAAAATTCTGGAATGTGTGTTTACTTCTATCACTTGCGTTATTGCACAGTGGGTAGAAGTCTGCGATTCAATGAATGACAATACTTATGCTTTTTTTAATAATATTCACCAATGGAGCGCCCCAGGGGTCGTGTGTTCGATTCCCACCAAAGGCTCTGGTGTGTCGCTACAGAAATCTAGCCACATGGTCTTTGTAACCCTGCTTTTCCCTGCACCTCAAAATTAGAATATAAATTTAATTTGTATTGTAATTCAAATAAATAAATATTCACCAATGAAAATGCTACACCAACAGAAGAACAGAAAGAATATGTGTTGAATCATGTACCAGTTATAAAAGTATGTTTAAAGATGCCATAAAAAGCTTCACTCCTTTTAAGGCTGTGGGGCCACATGGCCAGCACGCCTTCAGAATGAAGTATATCTGTATAACTTATCAGCTCATCTGGCTGCGTTTTATATTCAACTCATTCCATTATTGTTCCAATATGATTCACATAATATCAGCTGATTTGAACAGTTGATCACTGAACTAAAGTAGTTGGTGAACAAGCGAGCTGGGTAACTAAAGTGAGCTGGTAAACTAAAGTGAGCTGGTAAACTAAAGTGAGCTGGTAAACTAAAGTGAGCTAGGGAACTAAAGTGAGCTGGTCAACTAAAGTGAGCTGGTGAACTAAAGTGAGCACGTGAATTACAGTGAGCTGGCGAACTAAATGGTTGGCCGTTTAAAATTTTAATTTGTATCGGCTATAAAAAAAATGTATTGACATTTTTTTCAAATTTCTAGTTTTATTGGAAAGGTTGAACTTTGCCATTTAATGATGGAGCACAATATCACTATATGACTACCACGACTGGCTTGGCAGTACCTCATCCGATCAACACAACTTTTCAGTATATTTTCGACTGTTTCGGGTCGAATTTCTTCAGTGACAACTTCGATTTCATGTTTCAACGCTTCAATTGTCTCCGGATGCTTTGCGTAACATTTCTGTGGTCACAAGGCATAACAGCATATGTCTGTTTTTGAAACACAGATTTATCCTTAATGGCTCCCTACAGAAAATAATTCAAAGGGCTCAAATCACAAGTCAAAGTAATCGGTAGTTCAAATTTAAAATTGTAAATGGCCCACCCTTTATTGAGCTTGTGAACTAAAGTAGGCTGGTGAACAAGTGAGCTGGTGAACTGAAGTGACCTTGTGAACTAAAGTTTTAAAGAAATAATAACCAAATTTTTTAACATATTAAATTGAAAGATATGTTAAGTTCTTATAAACTAAACATAGATTTAAATTTAATACATGAGTAAATATTTCATAGTTCTATTTCTACTAGTACATTCGATTTCAATTTTAAAATGGGAGATCAAGAATATGCGGTCGTTTTAGTCTTCTAATTTCATCGGTGTCATCTAGTAAAATTATTGCTAATAAATTGGAATGATTACTTATTCGATCGAGGTAATTAGTGCTATATATATGATTCCATAAGTCCATACAGGTTTCAAAATAGATTTGTAAATAAGTAGCTTGTTCTCCAAAGACAGCTGAGATTTGGGACCCAAAAGCCAGAACATTTTCTTGGTTTTGATGTCAAGATAGGTTATTTTGGATTTAATATGATCTTTCCATGTTAACCGCTTGTCTAAGTGCAAACCTAGGTATTTCACACAGTTGAATTGGGGAATAGAAACCCCGTTTAAAGAAACAGAAGTGCAGTCGTCCTTGTTGAGAGTAAAAGTAACATGTGTTGACTTTTCAGCATTTACTTCAATGTTCCATTTATCTAACCATAATTCTGTCACGTTAAGTTGTTTTTACAAAATACTGTGTCATCAGCATAGGTTGCAACAGTTACATCATTGTTGGTAGGCAAATCAGCTGTAAATAATGTGTATAATACAGGCTCCAAAACACTTCCTTGTGGGACACCAGATTTGATATTGGCTATATCCGATACTTCATCATTAACACAAACATAAAATTTTCTTTCGTTCAGATATGATTTCAATAAGAGGTAGAATGGAGTAGGTAATAAGTTCTTTAACATAAATAATTGTCCTTTATGCCATACCTTGTCAAAGGCTTGTTTGACGTCTAAAAATACGGATGAGAAAAATGTTTATTTTCTAAAGATTCTCTTATTGTTTTTACTACTCTGTGGCATTGCTCCGGAGTACCATGTCCTTGACGAAATCCAAATTGGTGATCTGGCATTAATTGCTGGGCTTCAAGAATGGGAAAGAGTCGTTTTTTGAAAAGCCGCTCAAACAATTTTGAGATTGTAGGTATTAAGCTAATGGGTCTATAAGAGCTAATAATGTTTTCAGGCTTATTAGGCTTTAATATCATTATTATTTTTGCGTATTTCCATTGAGCCGGGATATGTGATAATCTTAGGACCACATTAAAAATGATTGTAAGATAAATTAATCCTTTTTTAAGCAATGCTTTGATAACCCTAGAGTCAATATTGTCATATCCTGGTGTTTTTTTGGGATTCATCATTTTTATTTCGTTTTCAACTTCTCGAACTGTAAAGCATTTTATAGGGCGAAACATTTGACATTGAACATCGAGATAAAAGCTAATTTGTTTTGATTGGGCATTGCTGCATGTAGAATTCGGTTTGAATGTATTCTCCAGATGTGTCTTAAAAGCTTCAGCTTTGATTTTATCTGTTCTACACCATAATCCATTAATATCTTTAATTGGAACGTTTCTCTTTTGAGGTCGTTTTAAATATTTCGTTGCCTTCCACAGATTGTAGCTGTTGAACTAAAGTGAGCTGCGAAAATAGTGAGCTGATGCACTAAAGTGAGCTGGTGAACTAAAGTGAGCTGGAGAGCTACGTGGCTGGCTTCAAAATAGGGGGAAATGGACTGTGCATGTTTATTGTCGACCCAGAGGTCGAACATTATTTCCGCCATCCATACGATAACATACATTTTTACGGGGTAGTAAAAGCAATAATGTATAATGGAGTATGTGGCCTGGTTCAGTAACACCAAAAAAGACTAAACATGATATTATTTTCACAAATAGGCAAATGACAATCACACAATAATGTCTGATTATTCCACCAGGACACTCCAGAGCATTTGCACCGCATAGGACAAGCAGATAACGACAAATGCAGAGCGTACAGGGAAGACATCGAAAAGTGTAACACATCTAAGAAGTGGGCTAAGACCTTAAGTATGTCCGGTGGAAATCCGTTTTACGACATTTGAGCAATGTCTGCCTGGATGGCTGGGGGCACGTTAACTCTCCGAAGGAGTAACGGATTGATTTCAACTTTAGGTTTGGCACTCTAACCTAAACCTAAAGTTGAAGTCAGCTCACATAGTAGGACAGCTCATAGTAGGACCCTAGTGATATCACGGGCACAGATGCCCCTCATCTAAACCAACCTGTTTGATAAACAAAGTTGTCAATAGTACGAATATCGGTACCGGGAAGACTTGTAAGACTAGAAAGGCCGATCGCAGAATATACAGACGTTGTTTACCTAATAACTCGACAGTTGCAAAGCTAGAGAGTATTAAGCTCTCCACTTCTTCCTCATAACCACAGCTCATTGGACTCAATACCTAACCTTCTGGCGAGTTCGCCGATCAGGCAGTGTCCCACCAGAACAGACAATGACGTAGTCAGTTTTTTCCTCTCAAGTGTGGGGAGACATTTTGACCTTGTTAGTTCGTATCTTAGTCAGATTTGTCTAGCTACCCTACAAGTGCCGGTTTCTGTCCATCTTTCATTGGACTAAGCCAAAGCGTGGACAGTTGCGCAACAATAACAATATATACAAATTCTTCGAGTATTTGTAATGTCGTCCTTTTCCTAACAAGTTCAGCAGCTTTGCAGTTCCCCGGAGTATCCCTATACCCAGGTACCCATATAAGGGGTGTATGAAACTTCTCAGCCATTTCATTAAGATATCAGCGGGAGTCGAGGGCTGTTTGGGAAATTAGGTTTGTGACCTCCAGAGAAATGATATCAGCCTGACTCTCCGAGTAAATGACAATACAAGTGTTGGCTAATAGGTTGCGAATGGGCCACTTCACTACTTTCCTGAAAGTCATTATTTCGGCTTATAGTGCACTCCGCAGTGCACCTTATCATCAAGTTTCAAACCATCTGTGTAAAAGACAGTGGAGATGTTTTTAATTTATTGGTGTTCTGCCAAATATTTCCTCTCTGGCAGGTATATTGGTGGTGAAGTTTCTCCAGAAGGTGTACACCGCAATTACCGCATCTGAGTTAATGCTGTTAAAATGCATGTAGTCCAATCGATCTCTAAATGGTCCTGATGTTTCTCGAATTCAGTTGGCGATTTCCCCGGGAAATGTGTGTCGAGCTGTGCTTTAAGCGACTGCTCGCTGTTTTTATCCAGTGGTTGACATCATCCTGTAATATCTTTCAGTACCTGTACAGGGTGTAGCGAATAGTATCTTCGTCAGCCTTGAGGCGTCTGAGACCTTTTCCACTTCTCCACTGTACGTGTACCAAGAACATATTTGGGCTTTCCTAAGCTTCTTCTTACAGATTTTGTGCTGCTGCTTATAGGTATCCCAGTCATAAGTGACCCCAATAGATTTGGCCTTATTGAAGAGCTTGTTGCAGATATTTTTTTTCCGCTATCGTATTCCTACCATTGTGGTTTAGTTCTGCTCTTGTACCTGGGTTTTGGACACGCTTCTTCAAGGGATCTGTTGAATGATGTAGTGAGTACTCGACCAGATTATCCCGAGCATCTTTGTCATTCAGTTCAAACAGAGGTTTAGAAATGAGGCTTTTTTTATTCGACTTACTTTGTTAATTGTTAACACTTCAAGCGCCGACTCCTATTTAGATCATGAATGCGGAAAATTGACGCCAATGTGCAAACTCTATGCAGAGTATGTGTATGTGTACAATTTTGAAACTTAACCAATACGTTTCCGTTAAAAACATCAAAACTTGTCTTTACTCCACTTTAACACATACGAACTGGTTGACTCTCCTTCTGGTGTTCGAGCTGGTGTTGGTGGCTGGCTGTTCCGTGTCAAAGTTGATGGATGATTGTTTGCCCGGGAAAAAACCAAATCTATCTATCAATATGTACGAATACAAACAAAAGTGCACAAACAAATACCAGAACCCAATAACACACCAACAGATCCGAGAAGACGTAAACTAGAACACGGTTTGCCCAACAGCCCAACAATCCGTCCGTCGACTTTTTTGATGGAGTGTATAAAGAAAAGAAAACTTTTCCTATGAGTCTACTTTATGTCTTTTCATAGTATATTTTGGACTTACTACGTAAGTACCTACATACATCCATATGGACGAAAGGAACATACATACGAGTATATGGGAAATTTGTATATGTGAGTCATATATTTGTTTAAGGCTCTTATTTCTTTAGATATCCTCCAGAGCTCCTTTCTGCTCCACACCGCCCTGAGAGCAAGAGAAGTAGATGGAGCATGCAAACCAGAACATGGCCGATAAAGAGGCCATGGGTAAATAACAATGACAGCCAAAGTATGTCAGTCAATACGAGTATTTGTAAATATTGTGAAAGTTTGCTTCGTATTGAATGGTATGGGGCTTATCGATATCTTACCAATGAACGAGAAAAAATGCTCCATTAATATATACAGATTTCTGCGTCTCTTTTTACTTTGGTCCAACGTCACCGGAAGCAACTTAAGAAATATGACAACGTAGAAAGAAGAACTTTTTTTCGGAATACTTTGTAAGAAATGAACGTGTCATATGTTTCCCCCCAAAGTTATAGCTTTATTTGAAAAAAAATTGGGTCGTTTCCTAGTGGGGTGACCGTCACTCCCTTTAGATATAAATTCCTCAAGGATTATATGTTAATTGTTAGGAAGGAAATTAATATCCTAAGGAAAACATATATTGTACAAGAAACTGATACATGAAATACCAGTAATGAAAGGATAAAGACTACAAGATACCCTGCACCACTTTGTTAGAGCAGAATAAGTATTCATATAGTTGTTCTAAATCTAAAAAACACTTATATTTAAATTCGAGTATTATTTTTGACAATTCAAAACATTGAGAGATATATTTTTGGGATATCGGGGTAAGAGTTCTAAATCGGCAATATGCCAAATGACGATTACAAAGTTTGAAGATTTGGCATATTTGGCATATTGGTTCATATTATATACGTATATATAATATGAACCAATTTTCTTCAAACTTGGTAATCGTCATCCTTCCCTGTGTCAAGCAAAACCTTTCTGTCACACTCAGAATAATTGTTTAGGTATAAGCCTGAGCCGGAATATACATAAAATTTATTTTTACGATAAGTTTGCTTTTTATTTCTTGACTGTATTTTTCTTATATTTTAACTATATTCTTTGGAGTATATGTCAAAGCCGTAATACGCGTTAAATTTAAGGCAATTGTGATGGCTAAAAATGTTCGAAATATCTCTTTCGCGTAGAAACAGTGGTTTAGTAACTGTCGTTAAAAACAGAAAAAAACTTAATCTTCTTCCATAGTTTTTTGCTGACATGAAAAAAACACAAACAAAAAATTATTTTATTCCATTTATTAATAGCCGGCATCCTAAAGAAGCAAATAATGCCAACTGGCTGAACAAATGGGTATACATCGTTTGCTACGGGTTAAAAGTGTAACACATTGAAGGAGTGAC